>OY728164.1:908807485-910057485 GCA_963277665.1 Viscum album
TGGTTGTTATGATGTAAACATAGTCTCCTACATTATAGGTGTCAAAAAATAAGGGATTTTGATTCTGAATAGAGGATCCAAATCCCATCAGCCTTTTAAAAAATAGTGTCCAATGATAAGGTTAATTATTTTAATAAACTATGAATTTTTATAAAATATTATCTATTCTCTACTAAATTTAAAAATTCTAATTTAAACATTAAAATATTCATGTATATAATGTCTTCTACACATGATAATGTTAGAAATATTTGGGGGGAATAGACTATTGATTTTGAGACTATAGAATTTTTAGGTGGTCAAAATCTTGTTTATGAAAGAAACAGGAATGACGTATCATCACAGTATTGAATAAAATTAAAAGCAAATACCTAAGAAAAATAAAGTTGTGATTGGATGGAATTAACGTGACCAACCTACTAACATTAATAAGTTAATGTTTGTTATTTATGTTCGGGTAGTAACGATGATGAATTTTCAAATTTTTATTGTTTCATGGAACTCAGTCCATCATGTACTGAAGGAAATACACTAGAAAAACATAAAGGTGATGTTATGTTATATATTCTATATTTCACTGAAAAATTAAATGATGACAAATTGAATTGATTTTAATTATTCCCTGCAATTTTTATTTATTTTTTAATAGTTAGGTAATAAATATATTTTAATAGCCATCAGAAAATCCCATAGAGGATTTAAAATACTTTTTACCATGTTACATCTTAGGGATGCTGACGGGATGGAAAAAGCTCTGGCGACCAGTAAGTTATGCACACATTATAGTGAATGAAACATGGAATAATTTCATCTGTAGAGATAATAAAAAATCATTTTAGTTTTATTCTATTTGATAATATATTGTTTTAAATTATTTCTTTTATCTTATTTTATTCAAAATTGTAAATTTATCATCCAAATAAAGATTGATGACAATAATGAACATGCATCAAAAGCAATGTAAATCTATCAAAAAGCAGGGATGGGGTAAAATTCAAAAAAGAATAAATTAGTATGTATTTTAAAAAATAATAATTTTTTTGGGATATAAAACTAAATATGTTACTTTTTTATATGAATAATGAAAAATAAAAATCCAAATACACATCCATCCCACACCATGTGATATTAAATGAGGCCTGTGTAAATAAGGATGGTAAAATAATTGATGAAAACATAAAATAAGAATGAGATACTTGCTTAAGTATGACATAATAATAATTTTTTAATTTTTGTAATAGTATTACATAAAAATAACAATTTATGTTTGTATAGTTTTGATACGGTTTACCCACAATAATCAACAGTGGTTGTACCAGAACAAAAACTAAATTCAGTAGATTTGAACCGACTGGAATAATATATTTGCATTAGAGGAGTAGGTTTTGGAGTATCTCCTAGAACATATTCTAATAAGATAAAACTAGAATAAGATAAGTATAATATGATGAATGGATTTTAAGAAAAAATTGATTCCTTGTAAGACAATATTTTCCAGTCTTTTTTGTAATTCCAATATATAGGAAATAGTCAAATAGAGCTGGTGGGGGAAAAATAATCCGCACATGAAGAACCAAATAACACACCTAGATTTCATGCTAGTAATTCCCCTAAACCACATACACTACCAAGGTAATCAACTTTTATTATTATTCTTTCTCTTAAATGTGAATAGAAAACTCATAACATGAAATTACAAAAAAAATTATAGTAGAATGTATTATGTTATTTCTATCTTTATATAACTACACACCACTATTTTGAGTGGGGTATAATGTAAAATATCCCTGGGAGATAGGATACACAATAAAGAACTCCAAAAAGATAACATGAGATTAGGGATTGAGGCAGATCAAGAGATGAACAATAAGTTTCCTATCCCACTTGATGATCTGAATATTACAATGGTCAGTGAATCTTATGAAACATTCATATCATGGATGTATAATCATATAATGATACATGAGATATTTCATTAAAAATAATTTATTTTAAAAAATCTATAAGATTTGATGAAAAAGTTTTGATGTGTGGTCTGATATTAATGATGAATAAAGAGACCGGGAAAGAGAAGTTCAGGTAAATATAATCAAGTGAATTGACCAAGATATCAAGAGGACCTTTTTATAGAACCTTCAACACACCTATTCAACTACAACATTTATTATCATGACAACTTCATGCATAGAACACATTTAAAGAAGAAAATATTTCTGACATTCAACATGAAGAAGAAATATTTGAAACATTCATTACAAATATAGTTGGTATTAAGAGTATAAATGAGATTCTCATGTTTTAATGGATGGGATTATTAGTTTTGAATACACACAAAAGGTATATTTTGATAAAATGTTTATCTAAATAGTGATTTAATATGTTCATTAAAGTTAATCATAACTCATATTTTTTATTATTGTTTATATTTATACTATATAAAGGGAAAACCATGTGAAACATGATTTGGATTCATTAAACCATGATTTATTTCGATATAATAGACTTATTTTGGTTAAAAAGAAATTAGTTAGAAGAAAGATGGGATATACAATTCATTTAAGAATGCAAAAATACAATAGATTATTTTTTTTTGCCTAAAATGCATGGGTAGAAATCTATAATACAATAACATAAAAAATATTTTTAATTTTTTAATCAATTATTATTTTTTGGAATGAATTATATGATGATCACACTAAATATAAATACCACAAAAATTAATTTTTTAGGATCCAAGGAATGGATATCCGGCAAACAGACCCCACATGATGCGTATTGTGATTTTTTAATACACTATAATAAAAATTTTATAGAGAAACATTGAATTGCATATTTTGGTTTTGGTTTATAGAATAATTTTGTTATGACAGGGTTTTCATTAAATATTGGTAAAATCATGGAATGAATCTTGAAACTAAACATAAAAATATAGTTAAATACTTTAAATGGAAATAGATTAGGCTTTATATAAAAATATATATCTATGAAAATAAATTTTAAAAAAATAATTATTTTGGTCAATGATTCTATAGTTTTTAAAGTAAGATATTGGAAATGATTTTGGATATTATTTTTCAAAATTTAATGAGATATTAGAAAACATGAAAAAACAACCATCCTGAAATAAGTAATTTCCTTAGGTAATTACAATTTCATTAAAAAAAATTAATCATTTTTTATATATTTTTTCCATACTACAAATAATACATATAATATTAATATTCAAAAGAAGTAGTTTATTTTTTAGATGAATGAGTAGTGTACATTGTGTTAGTGTATTACCAATAAAATAGGTGATTACTGGCTTTTCTTGTGATATAGTACCTGCTATGAACATAGAAATACATTTGAGGTGAGAATCATTAGTATTAGAAATATTAGATATTATGTTTCTATTTATTTATCATCATGGAGTATAATGTAGGAAATTAATATTTTTATAAACAACCAAAACAAATGGTTTCATAATGTATACAAGTATCAAAAATTGGTGAATTACTACTACTTATTTAGTTAACAATATAATAACATATCTACATTATTTATTTAATTTCATTAAATTTTTCAGAATATAATTATTATAATTACCTATAAAGGATTCCATCATGGTTGGTGGTAAATTATATAAGAAAAGAATAATACAATGGATTTATTCATCACTAATATGAACATAAAAATTCATTATATAAAATGACCCATCTTCCACAGCTCATTAATAAAAAAAATCATTATAATTCTAAATAAAAAATAGAGGAGAATAGGTATGTTTCCATTTTTATGAAGAAATAATGATGATGTTCTGTTAGGGTTTCTCATCAAACAAAATATTGAATAGGATATACTAATATATAGAGTAATCCTGGAAGACTTAATCAATGTGCTAGATTATAATGCAATTTGAATGCTATAAAAGGGTATAATAATTTCTAATAGTATCAAGAAAGGGGAAAAAATTTATTACAGTGTTTATTGTCCTATAAAAATACATATTGGGTCAAAATAAATTGTTTTCCATCAACAAAGGTAAATGTTTTATCACAAATTTTGTACTCTATATGATGGTGAAAGGGAAAGATAAATTTTATTATGTTCTATAAAAACTCAAATATAAATATTTATTTTAGATAAATGAATGAATGAATATTGGTTAACAATTATGGTTAATGTTTTATTTGAATAATTAATGGGATATAAAATTATTTTCATATTAACTAGGAATATATAATATTTTTTCTAGTTTTTTCTACCAGATAACAAGGAAAATTATTATATAGGATTTCTACACCATAACAAAAGGATAAAGTTTTTATGGGAAATTAGTGTAATATATAAATTTTATGTTATTATAATACAGTTAGATATATAATTTGTTAGACTAATATTCTAAAATATCTCTTATGTATCTATAGTGGATGAATAAATAAAAGTTATATTTTTAAATCATAGTTTGAAACAACAGGACGAAGAATACCAATTATCATTGAAAAATATGTGTTATATTTTTAATCTATGATGACATAGGAAAATATATTAATATGGAAAACATGGTGTGTAAAAAAATAATTTTTGATGAGATTTAATGATTAGAGACTTTAATAAAAAATATCAATTAAGTAATCATCATCTATAGAGGATGATATTTCATACATTTTATGGTCTTATGGAAAGGATGGCTGAAGGATGTTTCATTTCATATTAGATAGTATACTATATTTTATTTTTGGGTTATTTAAGATTTAAAAATTTCATTTTATTTTAGTTTAATGTGATCAATAAAAATTATATTTTAGTTAATGATATATTACTTGAACAAGTGGCCTTGTAGTTGATTGTCTCATCATTTTATCTACTATTTCTAGTTAATTTCTTTATCACTTATATCTCATAGTTATTTTTTAATTTTCATAGAGATCATGAATAAATTAATTCTAAAAAAATAATAATTCACTCATTTTATATGATCATGCACTCAACAAGGATGAAACACTCATAATGATGTAATTTTCATCTCATTCTCTAATGCATTCAACATTTTCAGTTATCAAATATCAATATTGTTTAATGACCTAGAATGTTGAATGAATATAAGATGATAAAAATGATAGAATCAAACATAACTAAAATTGATTAACGATTTACCCAGTATGAATCAAATTTTTTCTTTCAATTAAAAATTGATATTTTATTAAAATATTGTCCCATATTTTTGATTAATTTATTTATTTATATTATTACCAATTTATGAATTGTCTTCTTATAAAAGTTAATAATTATTCTTGAGTAGGGGTGGTTTTTTTGAATATTATCTTTTTAATGGGAGATTGGACCTAAGAAACTAGGTTATCGACAATAAGTGAAGGGGTCAATGTACCACGCCTCAATACAATACACGGTGTACCTAATATGATTAATATTATGGGTTTTTTGTTTAAAATTGAAATTTGAAATTTTATTGTTTCACATATGTGTTTAATTTATTTCTATACTATATTAATAACATTATAATTGTTTTATTATATAGGTGGATTCTTTTGGGAAGTCAAATTTTCCCTTCAATAGTTTATAGAAGGTCCAAAAAAGAGAGGACAATTTGCGTTTGGATGGGGTGCTTCAGGAATCATGTGGTATCCTTTTCAATCAATATGGAATAGTTCTCAATATTATAGGTTGGGTAAATTATCTAATGATAAAAAAACATTTCAAAATCAATTAGTCACACCTGAATTCAAAACACAATGTTCTTAGTATGATTTGACCAGTATTTTTTTAGTTTATAAATTACATTTTAGTTTAAAACATACACTACATTTTCAAAACTATGAAAAAATTTCATATTGTTTTGATACTTTTCTAAAATGATATATAAATAATTTTCGATGTGTATGAATCAACTATCTGTAAATATGACTCACGGTGTGAATGACATGACTCTATGTGTGTCTTTCTTTTTATAATTGACATTAATTCGAGTAAAAAATAAAAGATCAATACTCAAAACCACAAAAGAACATTTTTTTAGTTATTTTAATTTTTTGAGACTATCCATAAATCATTTTCGATGTGTAGTAATCATCTTCACAAAAATACAATACATGATGTGCTCGGTATGACTCAAAGTTTCTACTATTAGTTTAAAACTGACATTTTAGTTAACAAAGTGTCACTGATTTTAAACCAAGAAAACACACTTGGATTGTCCTGATAATTTTATATGATGATTCATAATTAATTTTTAACATATCTAACTCAGTATCCAGTCAATTCATCACACGAAGTGAATCAGAAGACCCTAATTATGGGTTTCCCATTTAAAATGATATTTTGCTAAAAAAGATAAGTTACATACTCAGAGACTATAAAACACCTTAGGAATAATTTTTTATACATTAAAAAATGATAAATATGACATTTTTGATTTGTTGAAGTAATCCTCACCCCAATCAAATGCACATTGTGACCGTTATGACTCAAAGTGTTCCATTTTATTTAAAATTCACTTTAATTTTAGTAAATGATACATTTAACATACCCAAAACCAAGAAAATGAAATAATATTATTTTAATACTTCACAAAAAAGATCTATATTTAATTGTTTTGTTTAGTAATCTAAAAAACCTCAATATAATACACTTTTTTCCTGTTATGACTAAATGTGACCATCATTAGTTTTGAATTATAATTTCAGTTAAAATGTGTCACACAATAAAAATCATGAAAAATGTTTTCATTTCCATGATAGGGTAGTATAATGATTCAAAATACTTTTTTAATGTCTTATAATATGTATCATATCAAACAGAAGCACGATGTGACTACAATGGAACAAAGATCAAGTTTATAATTTCAAAACAAAAATTTAGGGGAAAAATGTAACATATTAAAAAAAAGAAAACAGATTTGAATTTCTTTTAAATTTTATGAAAATTATCCTTATGTCATTTGTGATGTATAGGAATAAAATTATCCTTATCTTGATGCATAGTGCGACCAATAAGCCTTCATGTGTGTCTTTCTATTTAAAATTGACATTAATTTTTATAAAAAGGAAACGTGAAAAAATTTAAATTGTGAAAAATAGTTATATTGCTTTTATTCATTTGGGAAACAATCCATTTGTAATTTTTTTAATGTGAGAATCATATGAAACTCAATTGTAAACACGATGTGGTTGGTATGACTCTAGGTGTCTATTATCAGTTTTGAATTGGCCTTTTAGATCGAATATTATCACGAACTAAAAACTAATCCAAAACAATCAGATTGTGTTATTAATTTTGGAAAAAAATTCACAAGCCATTTTTTAAATGAAGGAATTATACTAATGAAAATTGACATATTATGTCACCGATATGTATCAAAGTTCATGTTTCCAATTTAAAATTTAATTTTTGTAATAAAATATCAGTGGATTACACAGAACTAAGAAAATACATTCATATTATTTTGATACCATTGTAAAAATATACATAAGTAATTTTTGATGAGTAAAAATCATCCATACCACAATCCAATGCAATGTGTGACCAGTATGACTGTATGTGTGTATTTTTATTTAAAATTGTCTTTAAATTTAGTATAAAAGAATAGTGATATACTCAGAATCAAAGAAAATTCAATTGGAATGATTTTATAAATTAGGAAAATGATTTACAAGTACTTTTGATGTTTAGGATTCAATTAAACGTCAATACAATACACGATGTGTCAGATAGGACTAAATGTTTCTTTTATCACATTAATATTAACATTTTAGTTCAAAAAGAGTCAGTCATTGAAAAATGAGTAAATATGGTCATATTGTGTTACTAATTTTTGAAAAGGATTCATAAGTCCCTTTTGATATTTTGGAATTGGTATGTTGTCAAACCAACACACAATATGACAGTATGACTCAAAGTGTGTATTCTCTGTCTAAAATTTCATTTTAGGGAAAAAGAAAATTGGAATACTCAAAATTGAGAAAAAAATAGATTTTTTTATACTTTGGGAAAATTTAATATAAGTAATTTTTGATTTTAAGGGATCATAATCATATAAATCCTTTTCATGGTGTGCCTAGAATGGTTCAAAATGTGTTTTTATTTAAAATTGAAGATAAATTTTTCAAAAAAAAAAAGACAAATGAAAAAATCAAAACCATTAAAACACATTCATATTGTTTTAATACACTAATAAATCAATATAGAAGAAATTTTCAAAATGTTTGAATTAGCTGTACTTCAATCTGATGCATGGTGCACCCGATATTAATCAAAGTGTCCATTATCAGATTAAAATTGACAATTTAGCTCATAAATTGTGATACTAATTGAAAATCAAGAAAAAAATATTTTATTATGTTGATAATATATTAAAATATTCATAATTTATTTAATACATGTATAAATTATCCTCACATCAAAATGAAACACAATATGATAGGTATGACTCAAATTGCATGTTTCCAGTTTAAAATTTCATTTTTGTGAAGAAGATAAGTGAAATAAAAAATCAAAAAAAATGAATTCATATTGATTTTATTATTTAGAAAAATGATTCACAAGTAATTTTATGATGTTTAAAAATCAACTACAACTCTACATAATTCATATTGTGGCATGTATCACCCAAATTGTGTTTTTTATTGAAAATTGGATTTAATTTTATTTAAAAAAAACTACAATATTCAAAACCTAGACAAAACATTATTATTTTTTGATACATTAAGAAAATGGTCTATATGTAATTTCTGAAATGTTGTAACAAACTACCCCACAATATGATACATGATGCTCCTATTATTACTCAAAGTGCCCATTATTAGTTAATGTTGAAAATTTAAATCAAAAAGTGTTGCTCACTAAAACTAATAAAACCCAAAATGATTGTCGTGATAATTTTGGATAGGTATTCACAAGATATTTTTATATGTGTAAGACTAATTCTAACACATTATGCGACTAGTATGACACAATGTTCACCTTTATAGTTTACAATAACATTTTACTAAAAAAACAAGCGATGAAATAAACACTATGAAAATGAAAATGAATTTTTTTATTAAATATAATAATGACCAATAAATCATTTGTGTCATATGGAAATTGACCAGAAGTCAATATGACTCACTATGTGGTCTGTATGACATTAATTAACTGTTTTCTATATATAAGTGACATTTATTTTAGAACACACATCTCCTCCCCAATATTGAGAAAACAAGCATAGATTTGTTCCTCATCATTTTATCATCTATAATATAAATAATTTTTTTCTTTTTTATCTAATATTTTTTTTTAATTTTCACCGAGATATTTCTTGAAGTTGAATAAGAAATCCGATGGTATGAAATAATCAACCAAAAATCAATCTAATGCATTGTGTTCCTGTTAAGAAATTTTTTTAGATTAAAATTTACACAATCCTTTCAATTTATTTATTTATATTATTACTAAAATGATAATATTTATTATACAAGTGCATTATTTTTCTTGAGAGAGGGTGCTTTTTTCAGCAATAGAATGATTGTGGTTGAGATTCTAATGTCAATAGAATGATGATGTTTTTGAATGGATGAGATAATTTTCACATACTCATTTATTTGTACATAAAAAATCTTTAATTTTCTATAAAATATTTTTTTTATTTTTTCTGTAAATTTTATTTCATTTATAATCTTTATTTTTACCTTGTTCGTGCTACTATTACTAGTGATGTAGTGTGTTTTAAATATAGCAACACACTGTAGTATGTCCCATTATCAGTACTTCTAAAACCTATTATAAAGGTTCACTTAAAATGTACTATTTTAGTGCTAATAGAGGATAAACTTTCGAGTGATAAATAAAATCATTGATAAATGGGGCCCTTTAGAATCCCATCTAAAAAGATAGATAAAGACACCATTTATCAACTCTTTTATTTGAACTAAAAAATGTTACCTTTATCAGAGATTTTATAGTGCTAATAAATGCCTAATGATTTTAATCCTAATCCTATAGTGATCTCTAGTTTCATGAATAAAGGAAAATTTTAGGATTATTAAAGGCTTGTATTGGAGTAGTGATTGTATGGGTTTTTATAAACTAAACTTTCTTTGTTGAGTTACGATTATTATTCTTGAAAATATTTATTCCATGATTGGTTTTTTCTTCCCTATGATTTTATTTCATGGTTATATTACTTCCTGTATAGTATAAAGTGACTTTTGAATTCAAATACTTTAGCTTGATAAAATTTATTTATAAAATAGTATATCATTGTTGGGAATAATTTGTGTCCTCTTTAATCATAAATTACACTTATTTTATATATTTTCCTTCCCACCAATGTTGTCCTTTATATATAAAAACCCAATTATGTTATATCTCTTGTGTACTTCATAGTTAACCCCTGCAATTTTAAAAAGGAATATTTTTTCTCCCTTTTTACAATATGGGTTTCAAAACATTAATGTCAAAATATGAGATGATTTTCCTTCCATGATCATTTGATTTATCTTCAAATATATAATTATTTTTCATGGCCATTATGTTCTTTTATAGGATCCTTTTTGGGGGATAATTTTTTTAACAATAAATACTTTTAATTTTTTAAAACTAAACTTTTTAGAAATTTTTTTTTGAAGGTGAGTGTTAAAATATTATATTATAAAAATTTTGAAAAGATTTTCTAAAAGCTATTTTATATTCCACTTTAATTTTATAATTTATCACATAATGGTTTTATTTATTTAGAAATTGTTTTCTATAAAATATGTTCTGAATTAATTAATAATTTTTTTGGGGATTAAAATTTTATAATAAGTTACTACAGTAGTCTTTCCTTGCTATTGAATTATTATGATTTTTATTGTAATTTATTTCCTCTGTGAACACTTTATTTTTCCTTCCTCTAACTGAATTATTTTTAACCATACTCCATAAATTTATTGGTGTGTGAAATTATTGACAAAATCGTATACCCATTATCTATATTTTTTTAACACCATTATATTTATTATGTTTTTTTAGAAAATCAAGTAGCATAAAATTATATTATGAAAAAAGTAATTGGGTTAGAAGACTCGAAAGAAGGTAATTTTACAGTTATCTCTTTGGAGCATAAGAAGTAGTTCATAAGTAGTGATGGAATGATAAATGCAAGTGTACCTAGAGGCTCCCAAATTTGAAAGCCATCAGTACGTTGGTTAGACTCATGATAGAAATGTGTAATAATATAATGAATTGAGGTGAGTGTGTCTAGAAAAATTATCCATTTAGTAGTGAGCTTCTATGGAAGATGAATCTGACCCATTCAAACCTCTTGAACAGGGATGGATGAGTCACTTTCAAACAATATTGTTTTCTAATTTCATTGCCAAGAAAAATCCACTGCCCTAATAAAACCGATCATCTCTGCCTCAAGTGCACTGGATTGGCCACAAGAGTCATTTACCACTGCATGGAAGTCCCCATTGTGGTCCAAGAAGGTTATACCATAGCGAGATGGCCCTGGATTTCCTCTTTCCAAACCATCCGAGTTACATTTGATCCAACTTGTGAAAGGTGGAATTCAGAAGACCTCCATAGTGCCCTGGGGCTTAGGAAAATTACTAGTAAGGTGCATATTTTTGAGAACTGTAAAATCATTAATCATGATGTGGATATTAACATCATAAAAAGGATGGTCTGTTGAGTTCTAATCAGCACCTATGTCAGCACTTCTTTGTGGTTTAAAATAGTATTTTTTTCTCTGGAATTGTTCCTACTCGTCCATATTATCCATTCATATATCTTGTTGTTATAAATGATGGAATTGATATTATATTATTTAAGTGATTCAATTCTATATGTAAAATACCCATTTTCTCTCTTTTATGTTATTGTAATATGATGAAATTTTTGTTTCAAGTAGATTTTATTTTCATTGATGATGATGAGTGGGGTCCTATATTTCCCTCCAATGCATTCGTTAAGGATTTAAATTTCATGAGATAATGATGCACGAAAGTACATTGAATTTTTCACAATGTAAATGGTTGGAAATACATGGATTTTTTCACGGCATAAATGGATGGACATACATGGATTTGTTCACAATGTTTCACTATGATTATATTTTTTCACAGTTTATTTCTTATTCTTATTACTATGTTACTCTATGTTGTATCATGTTTTTTAAATCATGTCTCTATACTATTTCATCGATTTTATTATTCCATGACATTAAATATTTAGGGAATCCTTTTTTTATCTTTGTTTTATTGGGTATGATTTTATTATATAATTTGATTATAACCATATTCCTATATTTTGTTTTCTTATGATCATTGAATGGTTTCAATTTTTTTACCTATACTGAGTAGTTGATTTCAATCCTTTTATTTTTTATTTCCCGAGGTTATGATGACAAAAATTAATTTATGATAAATATAGATGGAATTCTAGTGTAACTAAAATATAGATTAATGATAACATGTATTGAAAATTATGTTTCTTGTATAACTAATCCTCAGAGACACTAAATCTTACATTACTGATATTATGTGTTTATTTTTGAGATTTAAACCTTTGAATATATAAATATTGTTAAATAATTATATGTTCATCTCACTTGGTATGATGTCCTAGGTTTAAAGAAAGTGTTTTCAGCACTAGATCAATGAGTGTTGGTCTTGGTTGTTATAAATTCTATATTCCCTAATATAAAAATAAATGCATGACTCTATGTGGGAGAATATGGACTATCCCAATAATAACTTTCTATCCCTACATTTTCTAAACCAAAAAATGAGACATCCTTTAGAAGGGAATATTATAGTAAGGGAAATATACTATAATGAGGTTAACCATAACAACTATAATCACACCTAATTATTTTCTATAACTTTTCTAAATTAACCTTGAAAAAAGAATACAGAACGAGGAACTCATTTCTAAAATGAGGCCCTATTTTTAGACAAAAACCACTAGTAATTAAGAAACCCACAATACATAAATAATTTGTGTGTTCATTAATTATTCATTATTTTATATATGAATATATTACACCACATATATATATATATAATTTTATTATAATAACATTAATATAATTTAATAAAATATTCTAATGATATTCACATTAATAATAACAATTTCAATGTATAAACATATATTCAATACATGATTAATAATGAAGGTAAATAAATAATCTTGATAAAAGTGATCATATTTCAATTTTCACCATCTTTATTCATTATTTCCATTTTTAATCCCATTAATAGAATTTTTCTTTATCTCACATGGGTTACTATATACTACCATAATCATATGAACATAAATTAATATTTATAAAAGAATGGGAAATTTATATTTCTATTTTAATGTATACATAACGAGATAATAAATGGAAATATGAAAATGAAAGAACATTAAAATTAATTTTGAAAATTAAATGGAATAATAAACATGAAATAACCACATCCTTGATAAAAAATAATCTAGGACTATATGAATAGTTTGATAATATATATGCATATAGTAAATAAAAACCCATATCTGAGACCTAACCATATCTACTGAGTTCAAGGGAAGGGTATGAAATTGCCATGTCTAAATGATTTTTTAGTGGGTAGATTATAGAAGGGTAAAGGGGTAAAAAATTTCTTGTCTCATTAACATTGAAGGCAAATTTCAATCGAGGAAAATATAGATATTTCTATTTTTTAGAAGAGGAAACTAATAAATGAGATCCCATATCATTTTATTTGAAGGGATAACAATTGAAGTGTTACGGATAAAGATTTTAATTTAGAAAATTACAAATAATACGAAAATATAATAGACTAGATTTTAGAAGAATGAATAAGACATAAATTTTTATAAATGAGATAAGTGATCATATTTTAAGAAATCTAACAATGCATGATAATAGGGATTCCACCAACCAACATCACGTAAATTCTCATCCATTATTTATCAACACGAAACATAATAATTTTCGAAAATCCCATCAATGGAAGTGTAATAAGTTATAATGAATGATGGTGAAAAGGGAACATAATTTTTTATTAATATCTAAATGTATGGAATTATGAATTTCCTCCAAATTAAAATTCAGTATACTTAGCTAATATTAATACAATTTAATTAGGCCATCACATATGACTACCACCTTGGAGAGAAATTAATATTTTCCAAAAATCATTGTTTAAATATAGAAATGGTGGATGGAATATAATATGTTAGGAAATAATCTTTTTAATGGTTTTTATAATTTATTATTCCCTTATCAATCCAAAAAAATATATTCCAAGTCTATAATATGAGGATATTCACAAGGGGAAGTACTCTTAGAGATGAGGGTAACTTAATTTCATGATTTAGGAAAAGACTTTTATATTCAATGTTAACTAATCCTATATTTAATAAAACCTAGAAAAGGAGATGACTCATTAATATTCATGACATAACTTTATATATAATTATTATTTTTATATATGTAAATAATACTTTTATGTACAAATAATGTATTTCTATATTTATATGGATGAATATTTCATATTAAAATTTTACTTTTTCCTTTTGAAGGATTTTTTTTTACAAATTATAATAAATTTTGTTTCGTATAATAAATTTTTGTAGGGTATTGTTATATATTTTAATATTGAATTTTCACCGTTGTAGAAAATGGTGATACATTAGTGTCTTTTCAATGCAAAAGGTAATACACAATTCTCTTTTTCAAATAAAGGAAATATGTAAAGATCATTTAGAGACTATGATAATGTGTAAGGGTCATTTATATGAAAAATTATGGTATGTAAATTTCATTTCTATGTCCAAGGGAATTATTTAATGGTTGTTCCACATACAGCTATAAATCATGGGAGACAGAGACCATGATTTAGTATAAACTCAATGATATCATAAATAATCCTAGAAAAAAAATAGCTAGAAATCAACCCTACCAATCCTAGAATACCACCACCATCCCCTCAAACACTTTCAATTCATGAAATATGAAAAACGTATTAGGAAAAATTGGTCCGTTACACAAGGCTTAATAAATAACTCTTTATTTTGTTAAATATTTTTCTACAAAAGGAACCCCTACTTTATTGAGAGGTATATGATTTGTATGTTTGTTATCCTAAGGAAGCAACTCACTAATAATATTCCAATTGTGTGATAAGCCATTCCTTATATTACCAAAGATGATTCTGTTTATATAGGAATGAAAGAACATGGGTGCATGTGATACATAAATGTTTTTGTGTTATTGACATCCTTTCATGACTACCTTGTTGTTGGGATGTTTGAGTGACTCGACTGAATAAAGAGTTAAGGGGAATACAGTGGTTGATGGATGAATTGATTGGAAATCTGTTATGTGATTGTTTAAGTGGATTCAGTATCATCTTGTATGGTAGGATTGATTTTAATTGGGAATGGATATTTTTTAGGGGATACGAAGGTTATATGGATAGAAATATACATGATATACGATGGTCATAAAATTTATGAGAAGTTAAATTAATTGAGATGTAGGATAAAAGTGAACTTGTATTTAAATTGATGAGGATTGGGGGTAGGTTCTAAGATTGTTGGGTTTTAGAAAATTTTCCTGGAGATCCTATATTGAATTGGAAAAAAATGGGATGTAGTGGTGCCTACTAAGTGGTTCCTTTATTTGATTGAAGGTCATAATATAACCCTCCATCGATTTTATGGATCTCTATAGGGATTAATACCTAATACACCCCATTAAAGATTCAAATATTATTCCTAAGGTAGTGTTTCTTGATACAATACTTCCATATTTCCTATATACGTTCCATTACTATTGTGAGTAAAGGATGATCTTGAGAGTAATGGTTCCCATAATCTCTTTATCCCAACGATGTGGGCCACTATATTTCTTTTTATTATTCAGATGAATTATTTATATTAATTAAAATTTTTGGGGTTGAAATGAGTGTTGTATCTCGTAGTTTTGATGGTTTTATCATAGGAAGTTGGATATGATATAACTTACTCATTATTTTCTTGAATTTTTTTTGATAAGGGATATAGTCTCATATAGAAAATTCTAACCAATGATTAATTATCTTGTGTTTTCATGATTATAATGATTACCACAACTGATATTTAATGAATCATATATGTTCTAGTTTCATGGAAACACACTTAGTGTATTGTAGTTGAATTGGTTGTTTATATTGATATATTCTATTATTATATAGTACATTCACATACATATAACATGAGATTTATGTTAAAGACCCATAGGCGGGGTCCTAATGAGATCCAAACATAACATACATTTATTTTACATCTTTATAAATGAATATTCAATACACATAAAAAAATACTTTTCAAATACCAATAATGGTTTTGTTTATTTAGATATAAGATATGTAACCAACCCATTTTCATGAAATATATTGAATATATCCCACAAAAATCATTATATATTGTAACCTTCAAGGATTGTAATACATAATATCATACATCATTACCTAGGGAAATTTAAAATACTTTAAGGGGTGAGAATAAATTCTCAATAATGTTAAACATGGGAGATATCAGTCAATGATCTTAGGTAAAAATAAGATAAACTTAGGTTTAGGTGAAAATAATCATTACATACCAAAATCGTACCCAGTTACTAAGGATCACAAATCATGAGTCTTGAAATAAGACTTTTAGAACAACATGTTACATGTGTATAATGAAGAATCCAAAATCATAATCCATATAGGATAACATGAGAATATATCATAAGAATGATGAAAAATCACAAAATTAGGAAATAATAACATTTTGAACATGAATAAATACAGTCAATTCTACCAATCATATTAACAACCTATAATTACCGCCACATAAAAATTATATACATGAATCCTAGTCCATGCATTAAATTTTGAACATGTCATAATATGAATTGGTCTATGATTAATGTTGTGAATATGAACACATAACATAGTTATCTCATGAGATACAATTATTTAGCCAATGCATTAGAGGCATATATAATTCTAGTCTCATTTTACAAATAATAAAAACCATATATAATTATGTCTTAAGATTTAAAAAACATTCATCATAGCATAAACCATGGATAAAAATGGATTTCACAATGATTTCATCACAACTCAATTGACCTAAAGGAAAAAATGGTTTTCATAGAATAATCCTTAAAAAATCATAATCACAGTAAATATACAGAATGAAAGTGGATGGTATCAAAATATCATATCCCCAATATTTATTGAAAATAATTAATGTATATTGACATAAATGAAAGTAACTTTTAAATGAGAATTTGAACATTTCTATGAATACAAGGAAAATATGATTTTCTATCGGTATTAGTTGCAATGTCCCAAATTTTCCATTTACGCTTTTTTGAAAATTATTTGGGATTATTTCAAGATTGGGAACTTAGGCAGAACATGATTCTAAGGCCCATGGTGCCTAGAATAAATGTACAAACTATATTTATGTTTATTAAAAATAGAACACATGTGTGGTATTAATAACTTTTAAAAGGGTGAGTGGATTAGAAATACCAGGGCACTGTTGCATTCATGATGTCAAGATTACCCTATTAGTAACTTAACTTTAGTTGGCACTATTCCTTAGTGAGAAAAACCAAAAAGTACGTACCTATAAATAAATTAATTAATGAGAATTATTTTTAGTTAAAAGACTAATAACTCATAAACGGTAACTCGAATTAGAATTCCAAGACCATTGTTGAGTTCGTAATGGGATGTTTTTCTTTACGCGGAGCCTAACCTCAGCTGGCCTGAGTGAAGGGTGAATGTTAATGTCGTGAGGTGAACATCTTTAAAATATTTAATAAAAATATTTTAATTGTCATAACATGGTAACATGGGGTTGGTTTTATTTTTAATTGAGCCTTGTCATGAAATCCATGGTTATCATCATAACCCTAGAGTTTTTCTAAGCCAAGGGGGAGGAACTATCCCATTGGCATAGGATTATAAGAGAAAGATCGACATCACTCATGGAAATATCACCATCTAGGAAGAATCCTCTTCTTCGACTGATCTATACTCTAGGTGTTGGGTTTATTTTCATCTTGATTTCTTTCCTCATTCCTTTTTCCAACAACGAATGTAGACCAACCCACAAACATGTTTATCCATGGTTCTATCGTTACTGTGGGATGGTTAAAAATGCAGGAACAAAGGGGATGAATCTAATTAAATTTTCTCTTATTCCTCTTTAATATTTCTTCTCACATGAACGTACCAATGTTGACATGAAGAAGGATAAGGCCCATTCTAAGTGTGTTCTTATGATATTTCCTTCCCTTGTTCTTGAGTTGTTCGCTGACAGACCCATGTGGTTGTGTCCAGAGTTTTCGGGAGTTCTAAATGTGATAGGACCCTAAAAGGGATGGATAAATGATTTCTTGTCCCTTGTTGATGAATAACATGACCTAAGGGTCACAGTCATGATTCAATTTTAAAAAATAGAGTAATAGAGTTTGAATGGTGACCCAAAAAAGGAGGGTCATCAGTAGTAAATGGTTGCATTGCAACTCGACAATAGATGGCCATAGGGTTTGATGGTCGGCGATGAAGGACCCCGCAGACCAGTGGTCATGGGTGGCAGATAGGGCAACCTACTCAATGCCGGACAACCGTGAGGAGACCATGCAATAACTGCTACGAGGTGGTTTATGTGGCTGTCAGCCGTGTTGACTATGATGGGATGCATAACCCACCATGTATAGGTAGACTGAACCAGATCGTTTTATGAGTTGGCTGGGATGAAGCCAACAGGTCGGGTTGGGACATTTTATGTTCGTTCAGGGGGGACCCCGACCAAACCAAACCCTTTTTTAGTTAAAATCCCATAACTATCAAAACCTGTTCCAATTTAATGAGCCATTTGCGACGTTGGGACCCTTGAGATGAGGCATTCATATTGAGATATACTAAGTGATATTCTATTGAAGTTGTAATACAGGATATTGTGTCAATTAGGAGGTGCTCTCGAAATGAGCATGCTAAGGATGGAATCGTACGACAAGTGGAAACCATGAAGCTATGTGATTACCTATACTAAATTTATTACCTAGACTATGTTTCTTATCTAGAGATTGTGTCTTACCAAGACTAATTCGATAATACCCTATCCCACCAGTGTGCGTTTCTTCTAGACTTTGATGACACTTCATGTGTTACCTACACTCTGTGTGTTACTAGCACTCCGTGTGATTTCTACACTCCGTGTGTTACCTACACTCCATGTGTTACCGTAACTCTCTGTGTTACTACATGGGGGTATTTTGGATTATAAGTAAATCCTATTTACATAACATATACATATACTTAGTGTGAACTCATTCTAGTGACTATATTGAGTGTACCTTTTACTGGATACATTTTTTGTGCCTCTTTGGTAGTCTACTTGGGGTATTTCTTAGTTCTATGTTTTGTGGTATACTTCATTTTATTACTAGTGGTTTACATTGTGTAATTACTATGTGGATTAGGGTTCCTAATGTGTATTGTTTTACTCACACTTGCACGGGCTTTGCCCTCATGTTCCATGTCTTGTGGAGATAATCGACAGATTTGATAGATTCCTTGGTGGTCCCGAGATAGGTGGTGCCTCAAGGTGATCTATTGATTTGGGTATTCTTCAACGACATTTATATAGCTTACTCTACCTACCCTCTAGGTAGGATTTTTTTCAGATGAGATCTAGGAGATTTTAATTTTCTATTTTAGTTGATCTTGTTCTCTGACCCCCTTTTCTTTCTATTTTGTAACTTACTCTCAAGGGGGTTCTTAGTTTTTTTCATCCATGTTAACTTAGTGCTTTCAATTTTATATTTTTTTTGGAGATGGGTGCATGCATTCAGGTACTTGGGAAAATGACTCCCACTTGTGGGATATGCCTATTCGGTGCTAGTCGCTAACCCATGGCCTATGGGAAGCAGGTTTGGGGTAGTCACGACATGGGCCCTGGGGGGTGGGTTGTGATATAGTGGTATTAGAAGAGGTTAGTTTTAATTTTGTTTTGGGGAAATAGTGTTATGTGTTTTGAGTTAGGCATTCAGGCCAGGGGGGCCATTGTCGGTTTGGCAAGCGACATATCAAAAAACTAGGACCGTGAATTCTAATTTTTGAATCAGTACCTGAAAACACTGATTTCATGGGAAACTAATGGTTCATGCATCATATATGAATTTATTACATTCTAATATCCTTAATGTGTTAGAGCCAACTCACCACGTATACTAAATTAACCATGGTACATATTGTTCTGTTTCAGGATTCTTCCACACAGGCAGCCAACTAGGATTCTAGGGTGTGACCATGAGGATGGAATTCCAAGCTATTATGAAATAGTGCATGGACAGTTTCCAAAGTTAACACCTCTCGGTGGTGTACCAGCGATACCACCACCTAGAGAGTAGTAGTTCCAACCGGTGTTACCAGTAGAGGATGTAGTCAGTCTTATTGCATTGCA
Source organism: Viscum album (assembly GCA_963277665.1). Lineage (NCBI taxonomy): Eukaryota > Viridiplantae > Streptophyta > Magnoliopsida > Santalales > Viscaceae > Viscum > Viscum album. Next base: position 908,827,949 of record OY728164.1, read on the forward strand.
TGAGTTCTAGAGGTAGATAACTCTTATTTTTTGAGGTGAGATGGATCCTCTTGTATCTAAGGACTAGTTGGAGGCATTGACGCGAGTCTTACTCTTAGTGAAGATGCCTCCTGACTAGATGGTATTCCTAGCTGCGAGCCTTTGTCAAGGCTTCATGGGGATATGGTGGATCCTGAAGACAAAAACACATTAGTAAGTTATTATATCCTAAATAGACTTCGGATGCCTCTTTAGGGAAGAGTTTATTCTGGCAACGTTATAATCTTTTCATATATATCAGCAATAGGATATGCAATAGTGCAACCAGTCAGTAGTAGAGTACTCATCAAGACTTACAGATCTTTTTTTCTACTCCACCGATATGGTGCGAGACCCGTTCTTCAATGACCTAAACTTTGAGAAGAGACTATTCCATGAGATCAGGGTGTCGATGATATACCATAGCTTCCCTGTGCATGATAGGGTATTGGGGAAATATCTACTAGGGGATGGATTTCTAAAAGAGTAGAAACCAGCAGGTGGAGCAACCATCAGTTGACATGTAGTGGAGTCTTCGGCAACGGGTAGCTGACAGATGACGCAAGGAACCAGGTGGGTCAAGCACTCTATGGGATGAACAGAGGATACAAGATCAGAAGTACGAGCATCCAAGGGTAGTGCAAGTCAACTGAAGGGCATACTGTGATACTCGTGTGGTGGTTTGGGGGATCTGCCTAGAGATTGTCCAACTAGCCATACCATTGACAAGGAGATGGTCAATGAAGATCTGAGGTATCGGTAAAGGTAAGAACATGGCAGTCTTCTAGGTGATGTACATGGTTTTGGAGAAGGACAAGTGGAGTGAAGGGGACAGAGGTTCAAGGTACAACCACTAGAACCCCCATGTGGTCCACCGTGTGTTTAGTGAGCTGGTGGATAGGGGTGAGGGCATATCTTGGTGATTTTGACATTCGATCCCAAGACTCCCATGATGATTAGTGGTATGATCTTTGTCTTTTCCACCCTAGCTATAGTTTTTATAAAAACATGTTCCATTCACCCTTTTCTCCCCATGACCCTTTTTGAGACCTAGAGATTTTAGTGCAACCATTGACTCTATTCAAATGCTTAGATACACGTACGGGAATATATTTTATAATCAGAGATCTATGCCGATAGGGTTCCCTTAATCTTGTAGGTGAGAGTTTAAGTTGAGATCTCTTGGTGGTAGCATTGGGACCTTATGATGTCATTTTTGGGTCTGGAATAGTTATCCACAATTCATGTTCATATTGGCTGGTTTAGCTACATAGTGTGGTGTGTCTACGGAGACAGGATCGAGTATTCCTTTTTCAGCAAACGGGATACAAAAGTATCACAGGATGGACTCACACATAGGAGGGTGCATCTGATCACACATCAGTTGGATAGAATGACCCTCAGTTTTGGGGGTGAAATAAGTTCTCAGTTTCTTGCAGTGGTTGGAAAATAGGAGGAAATATTTTGAAAAGATGTTCTAGGACTACGTCATTGTAGGGAGGTAGAAAACATCATTGACATGTACCCCAGGATTACACTGATATCCACACCTTCATATCATATGTAAGATGCGGAGCTCCAAGAGCTGAGGGTATAGATGGTGGACTAACAGAGAATGGGCTTCATGAGGCCCAATATTTCACCATGGGCTACCCTAGTTTAGTTTTCCCTGAAGGTAGATGGGAGATTTGTGGTTAGGTGTGAACTATCAATTCCTAAAATAGGTGAGCATGAAGAATAAGTATCCTTTATTGAGGATAAATGATCTCTTCAATTAGCTGAAGGGAGCGAGATGGTTCGCAATGATAGACTTTAGATCTAGATATCACTTTCTTCATGTATGGGATGAGGAAATCCCGATGAGGCATTTTAGATGTCGGTACTATCACTAAAATTACATAGTGATGTTGTTTGGAATGGATAAAACCCTAGAATTGTTTATGGGACTCATGAATAGGATCTTCTAGCCGTACGTGGACCGGTTTGTAGGGATCTTAATTGATGAAATCCTAGTTTACTCGATGTATGAGGAGGAGAACATGATAAAATAGAGGATGATCCTAGACTTACTTTGAGAGCACCAGATTTATGGGAAGATATCTAAGTATCAATTCAAGATACAAGAGGTACAAATTCTTGGGAACATCATTTTGGAGGCTGAAGATGTAGTAAATCCCGGATATATAGTGGTGGTTCTTTCTTGTGAGCCACCCAAGAATGTTACCGAGGTACAGAGTTTACTTGGGTTGGATGGGTAATATAAGTGGTTGATACCTACCTTTTCTTGAGTATAATAATTCATGAAAGCGTTGACATAGAAGGATAATCCATTCTTATTGACGAAGATATTTCATGAGAGATTTTAGTATCTGAGGCAGTGTTTGATGAGCCCTCCCATCCTGAGAATTCCATCAGTGGGTGTCAAGTACATGATTTTTTTTTGATGAATTAGGGACTGGTATTTGTTTTGTCTTCTTATAGTTGAATGAAGTTATTGATTACGATTCACATTAGTTGATAACACATGATAAAAACTATGTGACCCATGATATGGAGTTGGTAGAAGTAGTCTTCGCATTGAATATGTGGAAACACTGCCTCATGTGTGAGTGGTTTATCATCTACTCAGACCATAAATTCTCATGTATATATATTCATAGAAGAATCTAATCCTGAGATAGTGGCATTAGCTTGAGTCCCTACAAGACTATGACTTAGAGATAATCTACACACATGGGAAGGGAAACGTGGTGGTAGATGCTCTCAGTTGGAGATCAAGTTCACAATTAGAAAATCTGGCCTTAGATCAGTTGGAATCACTTCAGATATCATTCAGGGATGGAGATGAATCATCTAATCTCCTGTCGATGGTGGTTACCCCTCCACACTTATATGGATTTCGGGAGGCACAACTCGGAGATGTTAGCAGTGAGACTACACATGATCATTTTTCTACAGGGAATACCCCTAAATGATATTCAAAAGGTGGGGAGCACATCATTATTTTCAGAGGCACACAGTTGTACCAGTGATGTTATAGGATGAGGTGTTGAAGAAGTTCCATACACCCCCTTTGCTGGTTTATCCTCATTTGTAATAGATTTACTAGTACCCCCCTGATGTTAGTATTGGTGGCTGGGGATGAAGAAGGAAATGAAAGAGTTTATCTCAAGATACCTCACTTGCCTGTAAGTGAATGCCAGAAAGTAGGTTCCATCAGGTTTGACTCAACCCCTTGAGGTTCCAGAGTGGAAGTGGGATGTAATGTCAATGGAAATTATTATGGGTCTACCACATATGTTCAGGGGGAATGATACCATTTGGGGGATCATTTACCAAATCACTAAGTCAACCATCATCCTAGTGATTCAGGAATAGGGTTTTGTAGAGTGATTGGTATGAATCTACATATAGTAGTTTGACTCAATGGAGTCCCATCTATTATAGTATTAGACCTAGATGCACACATTAGATCTCAATTGTCAAAGGGATTGTAGGATGTGTTTGGGACTCAGATGTTCTTTATCAAAACATTCCACCTACAGATAGAGAGCCAGACAGAGGGGAACATTCATGTCTAAGAGGACATGATCCATTCTTGCATCCTTTATTTCAGCCATAGTTTGGAGGATCACCTACCCCAGGTGGAGTTCACATACAACAATGGCTACCACTCCACCAATGGTATGGATCATATTTGAGGCCTTGTATCAGAAACCCTATTGGTCTCCACTTTGCTATAATGACCATGTATAGTCTGCAATCATGGGCATAGAGTAGGTACATAACACTATAGAGAAGGTTCAGGTCACATATGAGTAGAGAAAGACTACTATGATCCATCAGAAGTCTCATTCAGATAGGTTATAGATACCCGTTGGAGTTATAGGAGGGAGACCATTTGTTCAATTAGGTCTCATCTTGACATGGGATACAAATATTTGGATGGGGCAGCAAGTCATCTCCAAGGATTGTAGGAAATTTTCTAATACTGGGTAGAGTGGGAGAGGTGGTGTTTCTCTTGGATATACCTCCGTAGTTAGAAAGGGTGAACAACGTCTTTAACGTATCATTCCCGAGGATATATGTACATGAACCATCAGATATCTTCGATGGGGATGAGTTGGAAATTGTTAACATGGTGAATTTCATGGAGTACATAGTAGAGATTAAGGATTGAAAAGAAAGGGTCTTTTGTTGATAGTCAATTCCTCTGGTGCACGTTAAGTTACAACGCATGAATCTCTTAGAGAACACATGGGTGTGGGAGGCTCAGATTTTTGCTCAGTATCCCCATTTGTTTTTAGCCCTTCTTTTTTCATTTGGGGATGTAAAGACCTATGGTAAGAAGAATTTAATGTCCTGTGTTTTCCATGTAATTTGTTTTTAAAATTATATGGGATTATATTGAGACTAGGAACCTAGAAAACATGTGATTTCAAGGCCATTGGGGACCAGAATAAAAGTTCAAACTCTTTTTAAGTTTATCAAAAAATAGAACGCATGTGATGTTTTAATTACTTTTAAATGGGTGCTAGGATCAGAAATCCAAGTGAACTGTTGTGTGAAGGATTGGGGGTTTACCATAGGCATGACTTAAAATTAGTCATTGACTATCTCTGGTGAGAAAAACTAAAAGGACATAACCGTGAATAAATTAATTAAATAAAATTATTAATTTTTAAATTTGAATAACTCATAAAAAGAAACTCAGATTAGAAATTGGACCCCAAAATTCAGTTCACAATTGGATGCTTTCTTTAGGTGGAGCCTAACCTCAACCAGTACAGGTGGAGGGTGAAACTTAATTTTTGGATGAGAATATATATAAAATATTTAATAAAAATATTTTAATTAAAGTAACATGGTTACACAATATTGGTTTTCCTTTTAATTATGTCTTTTCTAGAAATCGAGTGTTATCTTAATAACTCTGAATTTTTATAGAGGCAAGGAGTAGGAACCCTCACATTTGAGAACAATGAAAAATGATGGATCAAGATCTCTCATGGAGGGATCATCATCAACGATGAATCCTCTTCTTCAACTAATCTAAACTTATGGTAGGGGGTATATTTCTTTCGTGATTTCTCTCCCCATTCTTTATTCCAACAATGAACATAGACAAAAAATAATAGGTTGATTAGAGGACCGATCTTTCATGCGAAATGGTCAAGAATGTGGGATTAAAGAGAATTAATTGTACTAAATACTATATAATTCCCCTTTAATATTCCTCTAACATGAATGGTCCATGGATAAAAAGAACAGGGTAAAGGTCCATTCTAATGGTGTTCTTGTTATCTTTCTCTCCCTTGTCATTGCGTTCTTCGCCAACAGACCCCCATGGTCGCGTCGGGAATTGTTGTTAGTTTAGAAATGTGACCATACCCCTAGATTAATGATAATATTAGTTTGATCCCTTGATGATGAAGAACGTGACCCAAGGGTCAAATGCTTGATTATTTTTCAAAAAATGGAGCACCAGAGTGTGACTGGTGACCTGCGGAATGAGGGCGATCGGTGGAAGTGAATGTATTGTCACCAGTGTTGGTGATTCCCCCCACGAAGCAAACGATTGCCGATATGGTATCTGGAATAGGAGGAATCTGTGTCTCGGTGGCCATGGAAGGAATACAGGGTCCCCGACATGATGGTCAGTGATGTTCTTGACCGAACATGGCATGAAGCCAGGTCGCGCGACAAAGGGTATGTAGACCAGTTAGAACATTATGAGACCCCAAATCAACAAACACGATTTAGTTCACGTGGAAGTCAACCAATTTGAATGTATCGGTCGACCGTATTGACCAGGTGGGGATACAGCACCCACCGCGTCTGGGGGGAATGAACCATCCTGCTTTTAAGCATGATGGGTTGAAGAAGACAGACCCGACTGGATCGACTCGGTGGTTTGGGTCAGACCTAGAGTGTTGGGTTAGGGGGGATACAGGTTGGGTTGGTCTGACTAGGTCTACTTAGACACAGACCCCATCAGCCATTTTTTACTTAAAATCCCTAAACTCTCAAACAGTGTGTCAGTTTGATGAGCCATTTACAGCGTTGGGACCCTTGAAATGAGGTGGTCATTTTTAGATACTTTAAGTGAGTTTCTGTGTATGTTATAATACAACCTGTTGGATCAAATATTAGTTTCTCCTTGAATAATCGTGAAACAGACAGAATGCTACAACTGGATGAGACCTAGAAGCTATGGGATTACTTAGAATACATGTCTTACCTAGACTGTGTGTCTCATCTAGACATTATCTCTTACCCAGATAGAGTTGGAAATCCCATGTCTCACCAGGGTGTGGGTCTTATAGTCTTTGATTACTCTCTGTGTGTTACCTAGACTCTGTGTGTTACCAAAAGTCGGTATGTTATCTACACTCCGTGTGTTACCTACACTCCGTGTGATACTAAAAATCAGTGTGTTACTACTTGAGAGTATTTTGGATTCTGTGGAGAATCTTGTATACGTACCATAGACATATACATGGTGTGAGTTGACTCTATTGACTCTCTTGACTATACCTCTTAGAGGCCACACATTGTTTTCCTTTTTGGTTGTCTACTCATTGTATTTCATAGTGATCTTTATTATGGTATACTCCATGTTATTCCTAGTGGTTTATTTTTGTGTAATTCAGTTGTAGTTTTTGGTTCCAACATAGTATTGTTTTACTCACCACTGTATAGGTTTCTCTCGAACGTGTCGTGTCTTGTGAATTCGATCATCAGCTTTGATGGAGTCCTTAGTAGGTTGGAGACATGTGGTGCTTCATAGTGACATAATGGATGTGGTACACTTCAGTGACAATTAGATATCATATAGTAACAACATTTCAGGTAGGATTTTCTATAAATGAGATCTAGGAACTTTTACTCTTTTATTTCAATTGATCTAGTATTCTAGCCCCTTTTTCTTTCAGATTTGTACCTTAATCTAAGTGGGTTTTCCTAGTGGTTTTCATCCAGGTATACTTAGTGTTTTCAGTTTCAAATTTTTATTGGAGATGGGTGCATGCATATAGGTACATAGGAAAATTACTTCCACTGGTGGGATAGTCTAACTCAGCATTAGTTTCCAACCCTTGGCCTATGGGAGGTGGGTTTGGGGTAGTCACGACATGAGGTCTGGGAGAGTGTTCATGACATTTGTGAAACCTAAAATATACTAGAATATTCAGCATTTTTTTTTGAAAAAATTGACGGAAAATGTGAATGTACAATTCAAACAAAATAATGGTCATGATGGTGGGAAAATACATTCACTCCATATATTTTAAAATAGAACATTGTTTTTATACTTTCTAAAATGTCATAAGTTAGTCATATGTAGAACATTTGAAAGGATTCATTTTAATCATTTATAAAAAAATTAAATTTAGTGAAAATGATCATTCTGAAAAATTTATGAATAAATAAAAACATTCATAAAACATTATCAATACCATCAAAATTAAAGAAAATGCTCATCCAAAAAAGAGGAAGTATGATTCAGTGCTCTAAAAAACATTTCTTGATCAATTTAATTACCAAAGAGAGTAAAATGGTAACAATAATTTAAAATTAGAGAAATAATAATATGATAATAAAATTATGGTGGATATAAATTATAGGGATAATATAATTTCTATAAATATAAATTTAACTTTTCAAATCCCTATAATAAATGATATTGAAACAGAAAAATACATCTTTGTTTACATTTAATTAATTATCACATTAAACGAAATAATATCAAATAAATATTTAAATATGATTAATATGAATAAGATTATTATATAATATGGAAAATTGAAATTATATACATCAAAAAAAGCTAAATAGGTTCATAACATGAATCATGTCTCAATGAAACAATATTGGGACAAATATTCATTACAAATTACTAATCTCTCAATCAGAACCTCAAAAAAAAGAGAACATTTGATGGATTTTTATATCCCTATATTATTAATTATAATATTATTAAAAGACATTAATGGTTATTATGTACACCAAAAAAATAAATATTTGTTAAATATGGAATATGTATCACATAAATAAATGTGAGGTGATAAACCCTTACCTCAGATCCTCACATTCATTGTACATGTTCAAACAACTTAAATAAAATATTTAAATTTATTAAAAATATATTAAAAACCATATTCATATATATCTTACTATTAATAATTAACTTATAAAATAAAATTAACCTTTTATTAATAATTCATCATTTAAATAAATATTGGGGTGAAAACTAGTACATTTTCCATATCTGTTTTGGTTCGATGATTATGGTCATTTCACCTTAGACATTCTTTCATCATCTACAGAATCTCAATAATTTATTAAATATCTTAACTATTAATTATATATACAATTTTAGAAATTTATATAAATAATTGATGAAAAATGAATTAAATTACTTTACTAAGATGACAATCCATATGTACACATGTGTGATGTTATCACTTTTTGATGGGTTGAACAAATGGATATTACATATTAATTAACCATTAAGGAATCATAATTATATAATTAATATCTTATATATTGATTAAAAATATTCTTATCTACATGTATTTGAATAATAATAGAAAAAATAATCACATCACTTTATAGAGGTGATATTCCACACATTTGTATAAGCGATTTTATCATTTTTTAATGGATGTGGAAGAGATAGAAAATTGTTATATTACTAACATAACAACATCAAAGTATAGTAAATATACTGAATAATTATTTTAATATGGTTACATAAAACTTATAGAATGTTTAATAGGAATTAAATATGAATAATATAAGTAATAACATATACATTTTCTTTGAGTATCATCATTGAAAAGAACCCTAAGTATTCTTGGCTGCATATTTTTGGAAGAACATCACCTTAAGGTCATAGATAAGGATATTGGGAGTGTATTTGGGTATATCATGGTTAATATAAATGATTAAATTAGTGTCTATAAGATATGATATATGGTTCTATTATAAAATTTGGGGGAGTGGAACACATTATTTTCACTAATATTGTGAGGATCAATGGATTTACCTCCTCCCCAAGTGAATAACATGTAATCATTATGAATATAAATATAAAAAAAGCCATTATCATGGTTAATTGGATCCAAATCATCCCCTTTTTTATTATATTATAGTATAAGATCAAAATGCATTCAGCAAAAAATAAATAGAAAACATTTTAGGTCCTTTTTACCCTTAAGTCTTTAGTTTTTTCCCTCATTAATCATTTTAACCATTACCGTATAAAAACATTTTTTTCCTAGTTACAAATCATAAAAACCAAAAATGAATTCGAAGGAAAAAATAAAGTTATAAATTATGAATCCAAATATAGATAACATTTTATTATATTTAATTTCTATATGTGGTGGAAATAAATTTTAATATTAGTGCCCAAAAACCAATCTAAACCGATTAAGGAAACTATATTTTTAAACAGAAACATAAATTTATTTAAATTCAATGACTATTAAAAAAAATTTAATAATGTTATTTTATTTATTAGAATATATTATTTAAAAATTTTATTTGAATCATTCATCAATACAGATCATTTCAATTTATTGAAATAAAATATATTGGGTGTAATAAAAACTATTTTCTGAAAAAAAAAATCATTTTACCTTCTAATTAATTTATATTAAATTATATCCAATTTATATCCCTTTTAGGAACTATTAATAATTTAATTACATTAAATTCCAATACTTTTCATCAAAATCCATGTTCATTAGTGATAAAAAAACATAAAATATAGAAAAAATCTAAAATTATTAAAAATTAAACTTCTAATATATTACTTTTAACATTTAAAATTGAGTAATTATTATTGAGTAATTAATAATAAAATTTTCATTTTGGAAATAAATTATCCTTATTTTTTATAATTTTTTTATTCCTATTAACGCAGAAAAATCCCACTACTAGGTGATAATGGTCACATTTAATATTCATATCTCTATAATATACCGTAGTTTATTTAAACTTGGTGTTTCATGGAAAGAAAGAAATCAAAAAATTAAATTAACTAATGATAAATATATGATAATATCTTTAGGTGTTACATTCTACACCATATAAAAATTTCATTCTCGAAGATCCATTACTTTGATATGAACAATTGAGGATACTTTTACCTCATAACAACCTCGAGTTTCGACAATACTTCATCGAATTTTTTATTCATCCATTGATCCTTCATGAGGTGATTAAGATTTTATCTGGAACTTTATATTTATTATTAAAGAATCCCAATATTTGTTTCTTATAATAAATATCATCCTCTAGTGGTATAACATATTAGGTAAATACATATGAATTATCTGATAGGTACTTTATCAAAAGTGATAGATTAATACATCCTTAAATAGAGAGAGGATTAATAGATGCTTAGATATATAATATACCATCTCTATAAGATGAACAATATCATAGGGTATAATTAATCTTTGAATTATCATTACGATATCTCTTAATTTTACAACCTTCTTCCAAGATGATATTCATAGAAATACTTTTTCCTAACCTCTGACTCAAGATCATGCTGATGATTGCCTTCTGAACACTTATTAACTCTGAAAAACCATGATGTTTCCCCTATCTACCATTTTCACATCTTTTTAGGTTCCTAATAGATTTATTTGTGAATCTTTATCCTATATGATTTTAGTTTTTGACATCCTTCCATAGATGTATTTACAAGATTCGATCTGAATGATCGAGTGAAAACTCATATTATAAAAAAACTCATCCAGAAAAAGATACTTAACCCAAAAAAAATTAAATCCATCCAAAAATATCTAAATACAACTTTTAGAGTATGAATGATCCACTTATACTAGACATTTATCTGAGGATGATATGTAGTGCCAAAGATGAACTCTTTATTCAAATATTGTAGAAGACTTCTATAGAACTTACAGGTAAACCTTATATCTTGATTAGATACAATAAAATGTTGTAAGCCATATAAACCTAACACTTTCATAATTTATATAATGGATATTAAATCAAGAGATAAATATTTTGTGATAATAATGAAATGTAATTATTTTATAAGTCATTCTACCACAACCCCAATAAAATTATGACCAATATATTTTTATGGGTGTTTGGCGATGAAACACAAGGCGATGTTTTCCCATTTATATTCTTGTCTAGGTTATGGTTATACCATACCCTTATAACTTTATCTCTAATAAATAAATTACTAACATAACAAATTTTGAGATACATACTCCATAACACACCTTTTCTTACTGTCCAACCAAAAATACTCTTTTAGTTATATTTAATTTTTTATACTTCGAGGTTGAATAAATAATGATAAACTATGTGCAGGATACAATAAATTCTTCATCAAATTTGGTGTTGATATCACACAAACTAATTTACTAAGTTGTATCATTAAATAAAAACCATGGTTTAACTCTGAACAACCCTCAACTTCTTCAATAGTTCCAAATATTCTTTCTTCACCACTTTAATCCTCACATGGATTTATTATTGAAAATTCATCAGAGTAAGATAATATTTCTCCCACTTCCTCATAACATAACGATATATTTTATGAAAATAACCATGTATTAGATCTATTTAAAATCTTATTATATAAATAATACAATAGTTATTCCAACTCAGAGTAATATCCTCCTTGTTCTCCTTCATAGGGTGGTAATGTAATGTGAATCCATAATCCTTAATCAACTTTGACCATCTTATTTGGTATATATTCAACTATTTTTATTTGAATATATAATTAATGATTTAATTATTCTTATATATATAACACCTGACACTATTTAGATAACTCATCAATATCTTTAATTATTGGGTCTCTCCCCAGCCAGTTGAGATAAGTATCCCTCGTGAATAATTATTAAAACACATATAATGGAAGTATTTTATTTTGTAATTTAATGTTCATACATGAACCAATAAATGTTTTTATAACAATTCAGAATATGAAATTTGACATCCCTTATATGAAAATTGATATGGGTTCTATATAAATAGAGGTAATCAATTCTCAAAAAGTTATCAAATTCAACCAATTGATTAATAATAATATGTTCATGGAATGAATTCTTATAAAAAACAATAGAACACCCAAAAATATTGTGTGATGGATAAGTTTTCATCCACTTTATAGATTTACATAGCCTATGACCATCCTTCATCCATTGTTTTAGGAATTATCCCTTTGATTAGAGAATTTACTTGGACAATTCCCAATTTCCCCACCTTTATGATATTGATATATTAGTGGTGATTTATGATTAAATATATTTCTCTCTATATAATTTTTTATTTTCATTTGAAATTATATCCTTTATTCTATTATTTTCCACACACAAATCAAATTCCTGTAACATTATCGCATTTACATTGGTCTTTTTTCCCACAGTATTGACATGTAGGAATATATATCCCCTTTCCTCCATGATCATTATAAATATAACTCCAATTATAACATATTTTTTTACGTATTTGTATTGTTATGAAGCTATAATAGGTTAATTTTTTATTCATAAATAGATATAATTTGTTAGGAAGAACCTAAATATTTCTAGCATAACATTCTATCTCAATATATTTCGCATTTCGACAGCTAATTTTTTTCCTTCAAAATTTTAACTTGGTTCCTAATATTGACATATATTGTTCATAAGTTAATATCACATCTTATTATATAAATTTTAAATAAAAAACATTATGATCCATGTTATAATCATATTGGTCTACATGCTTTTGAAAATTGGAAACTTATATATGTTTTCTATAATAGATCTACATCATTTCCCATTATGTTATTCGTAATTAAAACAATAAAATACATATTATACTTATGAAAATTTATTATTGACCTATAGAAAAGACACATAAAAAGGGATAGATCTGATTCTTATTAATGGTAGAAAATAAAGTATCAATGGTCACACAAACAATACATGACCATTAGTTCATGATAACATGAGAATAAAATTTTAATACCATGCCTTGTATATCATAGATCAAAATAGTATGTTGTGTAATATGTAGTATTATTTCATAACACAAGAATATTAATGGAATCAAAGAACATGAGGATTGATAGAATACTATTGGAATTAGTTATAAAGTTTTGGAAAACAAATTAGCCTGGAAAATCATTTCTTTAGTCAATGATTTATTCCAAGACTATATCAGTGGATTTGATTCACTTAACATTTCATCGAATCCATAGTCAAGGTTCACTCATAAAACTATCATAGAGGAAAAAATCTCTCACTAAATAGGCTTCACATCCCATTAATGTCCTTATTATATGATGATATATACCCTTTTACCTGATGCATTGGAGGGATATATAATTATGTGAAAACCCTTGATATAATGAAAATAATATATATGAGTTTATCAAAATAATGAAATATTCATTATTTCATATCTCATGGAGAACAGAATGGTGTAAAAATATTTCATCATTCCATCATTGTATTACCTATGGAAAAGAAACATGACTCATAAATGTTTCATATTAACATAATTAACCCATTTGAAGAAAATATTTTTCCTATATTTTTTATTAAATCATCTTTATCATAATATATCTATAGAATAAAGGTGGATTGTATCATTGGAACATAACCCCACTAAATCGTATATATCCTCAAAGGATTTTATCACTCATTAAAACCACTATAACCTACTATAAATTAATTTAATTTTTTTATAATTTAATAAAAATAAATTATACATACATATAATATAATATATGATCCACTTATGATATATAAACACTGATTTAGTAATAATTCATTATTCAAATATATGTTTTCGGGTGTTAAGTGTTTCATTTTTCATGAGAATTTATGTTATGTAGTTTCGATACCTCTAATTTGACCATTGTTCCATAACCTAAGTAATGTTAGTCATGAAATATTTATCATATATATTATATATATATAAATAAATAAATATTTAATAATCCTTAATAGATATAGATAAAAAATGAATTATATTGTACCTAGAAATAGTAAGTCATATGCTCTCTTAAAGGCTATTTTCACATTCTAACTAATAGAAAAAAATAAATATTAACAATAATTAAGCTTTATAGAATCATTATTATATAAAATATAATATATATTTATATATATTAATTAATTATAAATTTTTACAATAAATTTTATTCCTAATCCAAAAATGAAATACATCACTTCGTGGAGGTGGATGTCTACATGTATGCACCAGTGAATTAATAATTTTCCAATGGATTTGATGTTATGAATTTGGATATTTTATAATAATTATATAATCATTAATATGTCATAAATATCATATATAATTTTTAAACACATCATAATTATCGTGAATGAAAGATGATGATGGAAAAAAATTGTATCCCAATATGGAGGCACTAGTCCACACCTACAAACAAGTGATACTTTCACATACCATTTGATGTAATAGAGGTGGATATTTGTGGTCAAATAATAATAATAATAAACGTATATTGTATTTATGATACTGAATTGAATATTTTTTTTATGAATACCATATATTTATAGGAGATAGAAGAAGAATTTAATTGGATGAGGTCACGTATGATGGTTACCACTCCTTTGGTTGGCCTCCATTATATCCTTTATAAAGGACCTTTGTAATTTCATTTTAATAAAAATAGTACCTATAATTAATGTATATGGAATATTATTGTAATTTTTCATAGATTTTTTGCGAGATATATGTCTAAAATGTTTTTAACGATGAGAATGGATGGGGGTCATTTTATATGTGGGGGTGTGGGAAGGGATGACACAGTTGGATTTTATTAAAAATAATAAAATATAATTGAAATAATCTCTTCAAAAATAAATACAAATTTAAATATATTAATATTTTGGTTATTAATTTTTCTATATTTAACCATTAAATAGGATTTAGAAAAAATTAATCTTGAAATATTCCCATACCTCATGATTTAAGTCCCCTAGTAAACCCGTTTAAAATATAGCCACAGTGAAAAAAATTGTTTTTAATATTAATTATGAAAAAAAATGAGAGAGTATTAATGAAATAATTTGGATATTATCATTTTAAATATGGAATTTATTTTACCATATTTAATATGTAAAAATATTATATATTTATTTTTAAATAAACTCTTGAAACATGATGAAAAATGTTTCAAGAAAAAATGATTTCATAAGTATACAATTTTTTATACCAAAATGTGCGTACAATTAATTAAAATTAAAAATCATTGATTTTTTGTAATATAAAGGAATTTATTTATCTTTTAATAAATTTTCTTTAAAAAATTAACCTTTTAAATTATCAAAATTAAAAACAATTTTCAATAAATATTAGTGTTTTCATTGAAAAATAATCTATTTAAAAAATTATCAAAATTAAATATGAGATTTTTATAAAATGTTGATTTAAAAAATGAATTTAAATTTTACAAAAACAATTTCTGAAATATTTAAAAAATTATTATATTTTTTCCCATAAATAGTACTAAAAACCATTTTTGTGAAAAATTTTATTTTTATTACATATAATGACATTATTAAAATCTGAGAACATAATTATCAATATATTTTCATTATCTAAAACCAATATATATTTTTTTGAAAATTTGGTTATTACTATTCATACCTCAAATTAAAATGTTGAGTGATGGAAGTATAGTAAATTTTGGTATATTTATAGTTATGGATGCATTTATGAGAAGCCATTAATAAAAATGAATTTATTTATAGAGAAATATATGATAATATATAAAGGTGTTAGATTATAATCTCCTTAAACTAAATTTATCATAAAAATTATATCAATCTAAAAAAATGAGCATATCTCTATTTTATCACGTATTGGGGTTATCATATAAATTTTTAAGAAATTTGATTTATTTATAGAAAATTCACCAGGTGAGTAATCATGTTTCCTAAAACATTATATTTAAGATATAATATTCATATTAGTTTTTCATCATATAAATGACCATACTCCAATGGTATAACCAATGTGTTCAGTACATAAGAAGGATTAGTTATTCACTTCCTTTGGAGAGACACATGCACCACATTGTGCACTTGAGAGAGGTTTGGTGGAAGCACCAAGTGATAAGGTACCATCCATACTCTATAAAAAATATCAAAGGGGTAAATACACATAGGGATTAATATTAAATTATTTGATAATATTATCGATTTTTTATATAGAAATATTCATTGGAATATATTATCCTAAACATTAAATACCATATTTCCCTAATGATTATCAATAAAACTTTTCAATATACTATATGCTGTGTTAATGTGTTGATGAATAGATTTGACTTTATCAACCATTTAATAATCTATCATAGGTCTTAATAAATTTATCTATTCAACGCCATATTAACACATTGGGGTTCTACACTTCCATGTATAGAGGAATTCAAAAGGATCCATCTAAATTCTTGAGTGAAAGATATTTTTTAAAGAAAAAATGACCAGTTAAATGTTTTAATACCAGTAAAATTTGAAATCCATAGAACATGACCTCATCATTTCTTCTTTGGTTTGAATAGTTCTATCAGACTGATTATTTTTTTGAGGATAATAAGAAGTACTAAAACACAACACCGAATGCAGAGAATTTTTATAACATCATGGAAACATTGATGTAATCCAGATCCATTTCAGATACAATATAATGTGGTAATCCATGAAGCCTTACCTCTGAATTTATGTATATAATGGAAACAAAATCAAGGAGGCATTCAATAATAAAAATTAAATGTGATAACGTTATAAATAAATCGACTCCATTAAAATAGTATTATGGCCCTCAGACTTTTTTAGGAGCGCAAAGACAAAATTGATGGTGATGCTTTCCTATTTTTATTTTTTTATGGGTAATGGTTGTAACATACACCTATACATATATCTCTCATAATTAACTTATTGAAACAATAATAATAGAGATGCATACACTACATGATCTCTCTTAATGTTTTCCTTGTAGAAATAATTTTGTAGATATATTTATATCATCGTACATCTAGGATGAATAAATAAATGATGGACTAAGAATTTAATCAAATAGATTCTTCTTCAAGTACATTATTAATTGCATAAAGACAAGGATCTTGACCTTATCATTACATAAAAAAAGGATCAACTTAAGAACATCACTCACCTTATTTGGAGTTATAAAACTTTCTTTTGTGTTTCTTTAATTTTTAACTAGATAAATCATTGGACACCCATTTGAGAAATATAATATTTTACCATTCTTGTAAGAATTTTAGATCCATAATTTTAAAATAAATAAGAATTATATCTTCTACGATTCCCATCACAGCTAAGATATCCAAATCCTTTTGACTCAAAGAATTAGCCAACTTGTTCGCTTTTAAAGGATTGTAATGTATTGAGCAGTCATAGTATTTAATCAAATCCAATAGTATTCTCTTGAAAATATTCACCTATTTTGAGTGAATTTATACATTAAACTTTTATGATCCATATATATATATCACACCTTTTCCCATTAATATAACGCATATAAATGATAAATGAAAAAGTTACCATAGTTGACCCCAATTCATGGGTTTTGTAATTTAAATAATGAACCTTCAATTTTCACTAGTCGTAAGCTATCAAAATAACATTCTACATGAATAAAAATTCTACATAAAGACAAATTATATATGAAAACACCTTCTAGTCCCTTTTTATATGAATAACTAAAGATAAATAACAATTCTCTGCTATAGGGTTGTGTAAAAAAAGATTTCAATGACTAAAATTTCTCTAGTTCTATGATATTTTCCTCACATTCACATTTCTAATAAAAAATGGTTCCCATATATGTCAAATTAGTGAGCAAAATAGATACCCATAAAATATTATCCAAAAGGCACCAATAATATCCAAAATCCCTTAAAAATTATGGATCTCAGTCACTGGTTATTTTGGAAAAACATACAAAATATTTAACTTTTTCCAACATGCGAAATGGTGAATTTTTGTTGGAAAATCATTTTACCAACGTATATTCATTGATCACTAATTGTTTGGTAAAAAATTTATTTCTAAATGGTTTTTCTTTAGATAAAATAGTTACGTAACAGTTATAATAACACTAGAAAAAAATACATATGTTGGTTAATGTTTTTAGAAAAATATTTATATAAAGAATTTATTTATTGGTAATAATATTACCAATATATAATATTTATTTATAAATTAAAGTTATACAAAAATAATATTTATTTATTTCTAATAATATTACAAATTTTATTTATTGATCTATCATATGTAATACACTTATTTTAATTATGAAATGGAAGAAAATTATCAAAGAAGTTAAAAATTATGAAAAATAATAATTACATTAATAGAGAAATTTAATAAAAAATGAAACAATTCATAGTTGAATATTCTTTATGACTAAAAATATTAAAAAACCGAAAAACCCCAAGATACATTTTTTCCCCACCCACATAGATGAAAAAAAGGGTATGTTGCAATCCCCAAACACATCTATTGACTTCAATCCTCTAAGACCACAATATTTTACACCATGGTAGAAGAATAGTTACTTCTAATAACCAAATGGAAAAGTTCTACTTCATTACCCAAGTAAGCCATTAGAAGAAACAAATAATGCCATCTCTTGTATTAGTGAGGAACATTAATTCCCTACCATGACACTCCATTCAAATCCATGACATACACCAGACACAATAAAAAGGAATACCCATAAGTCAGTGAAAACTATCTACATAAATTGAAACCAAAATTGAAATAAATGGATGTATAAAAAATGCTCTCTATAGAATGATCATTAAACATCATCTATATTGAAATTTCATGGATATTTAGTTTAAATTACTCAAATATAAGCATATTATCTTCAAGAGGATACTAATAAGATCCCCAATACTATACCATCTCAAAATATAAATTCTACTATAACTATGTACCGATAGAAAAATGTTAGCGCTTGTATTCCATTCACATTTTACAACTACATTTATGTATGTTCCTACCTCTCAAGACATTTTTGGGTGTCTTTTTCTAAACAATTAAAGATATAAAAAAGAATAATAGATAGATTCAGTGATAATACCTTTTTTAATAATGTCTCCAAACGTGTTCAATTATATTATTGAATTTTTAATTTATATTGATGGTGGATATGACGGGGACACTAAAATAGCATGGTATCTGAAAGTGGGTCATACTATTCTCGTACATGTATCATCTTACAGTGAAGTAGGCCTTGGTGAGATGGTGTATAGATTTTACAAACTACTTCTTTCATATATTAAAAAGATCCAGCAACAAAAGGATAGGGATGAAAAATTGGTTCCAATAAAAATGGGTCCCACTCTTTTTCATTTAATGGTGAATCCTTCATGTTTCTTGTTTTAAATTATTGTTCACAGAACATGGAACTAGTGCAATGAATGTATCTAGAATGGTATCTGATTGAATCTTTTCATGATGATGTGTTCTTACTTCTCATGATAGCCTAATACATACCTACATGAGTTAAACATGTTTTGGTTATACATAAATGGATTTAGGTTTTAATCAGATTTATTAGTGATAAAACAAATCATATTTTTTTACTTATTATCATTTATAGAAGAATAGAAAATAAGAAAAATTCATAAAATTAAATCCATGTTCATCTATACTTATAAGATGTTTATGAGACTTAGACTAACCATACTATATGAAAAATAACAATCTCTCTTGTACAATTCAAAGGGAAAACAAACAAGGAAAATAACATGAGTGATCCCAACAACATAGAAAAAATATATAAAGATGTAGTAAAAACATTTAATAAAAATATAACAATTCCTAGTATGAACACATCATTCTATGTTTCCCTATTAATATGTGTATGAGATCTTAAGTAACTATTCCATCACTAAATTTCCACCACAACAAAACTATTTGATAAGGGAATTATCCTAATTTGAAAGCATCAAAACATTCCAATGTGAATAGTTCTAAGACAATGATCATGTTCTAACAAAAATAAGAGATCATATGATTTATCATAAGAATAAAAACACTTGGAGCAATGATGAAATGTCCCAAAATAATAGGACCCTCATGATTAAGGGTTTTTGTCAGCTGGGTCAGGCGTGAGAGGATATTGGACCTACCAAAATAAAAAAGAGGATAAGTCGGGTTATATGATGTATGCATAGAGGACACAAACTAACCTGAAACGAACAGTCCAACCCCGGTGGAATTGGTTATATAACAATTGTATGGGTTCATAATAAATATAATATAGAGAAAAGAATTCAAACTCTGGTTAGAAAAATTAAATTCCTTACCCGAAAACCATAATCACAATATTTAGTGAACAATACTATATATGTAAAAAAGAATAATGGAATAATTCAATATGTAACAGAGTAATGTAATATGAATATTAAAATACCAATGATTTAATAAAACACACTCCAGTCATAAAAGAAACTAAAGGATGGAGGAAAGAACACTCTTGTCACCCATTCATAAAGTAAGTGGACACAAAATACCATTAATGCACTTGAACAAAAATATGTCCAATGAAAAAAAAATTCCATTAAAATAAATTAACTGAATACGACGTCAAAATAAATACAAACCCTCCATCGAAGAAAATGAATCCATAAAGCTATCAAAATTCAGCCCAAAAGACATTAGTTATTTAAAACTTGAAAATTCAAACAAAATATTATACCAAAACAAATACCAAAAAACCATCAAAAAGAAAAATTGTTCTTTGTTTTCATATAACATAGGAACTAACAAATAATTTTTAATTTAATATTGAAACTTTCAACATGAAGCCAAAGAGAAATGAATATGAAGCCAAAAACATGAACCCATTATCGTTTTAAAAATGATAATCCAACTTAAAATAACTGTTCAAAACTGTTGGAGATATATTCTAAAATACATATATTTAAAACAAATTCACTGAACATGGAATTGGATAGGGAACATATAATAATCTAAAAAAATATCTAGATTTTTCTATAATAATGGAATTGGAATGTGAAAACATAGTGTAATCTTCTCAAATTCTCTAAAATATATAAAAACATCATCTAAATCCCAACAATGATGAACATAAAATATTGTAATAGACTGTATTAAAAAAATTTCCTTATAGTAAATGAAAATAACCATAATCCCTTAGTTTTACTTCATCCTTGAATTAAAATATTGAATGAATTTCATCATTTAGTCCCTGATCACTCAATGAAAATATTGATTTATTATGTCCCATTTTATTATTATCTTTTAATGACCACAACTATATTTATAATAAAAAATGAAACAATTCCAGTTTTTTCATGATCTGTAATGATCATTAACAACATGATATCAATTCTTAAGGAATATTTAATCAAAGAAATGTTTTTATTGTGTCACATCATGCACATTTATTCCTTTTATGTTAAATAACATAATTAAAGTGTCAAGAAAATAGATTAAAAATTATTAACATTTTATATACTATATGGGAGTATTAATTTCACTATATTTAAATAGAAAAATGAATATAATAATGGTCTTAACAATAAATATCTGATAGAAAGAAATAAATATATGCTCCAGGGAATAAATAAATTCACGCATCATTGAATTTAGAACATTAATGATAAAATCCCAGGATTATTTCACTATTAATATTTTAAAAACTAAAACTTTTCTACATGATAATAGAAAATAATTTATTCTACCAAATCAATCTCAACTAGTTCCCTCAATGGATAAAAAATAGTAAAAAATACGGGGGATGTTTTTTGGAAGACAACATCACATAAATTGGAAATTTTTGGGAAACAAAATGTTAAACCTGTAAATTCAAATATTTTAGTAGAAGAAGAAATAATAAATTATTTTCATTTCTAGTAAATAAATAAGATAAATATATATATGACTAAAAAAGCAAGGTCCGTAATATTAAAGATAATACAAATAATGAAATAATGTTAGAAAGTACAAGAAACATATGAAAAAATAAGGTATAAATATATATATATATAATCAAGTTCTGTAATATTGATAAATATATATATCAATAAGAAAGAAAGGTCCGTAATATTGATGATAATACAAATAACGAAATAAAGTTATAAATTACATGCATCATATGAAAAAACAGGGTCTAAAAACCCATACACTATGAAATCCCAACCCATACACTACTATATTTAGAATAAGAGTATTCCATTATTTCCATTCTTTATCACAAACTATATTTGATCTAATACAGTTAGGACATGATTGGTCAAAGTCATGATCTCATTCCACTCAACATAGAAAATGTGTAAGTATTGAAGAAAACGTTTTATACATTATATTTTTTATGTGATCTAATTAAAAAGATAATAGTTAAAATATGTTTTTAAAATATAAAAGTAACGAAGAATGTATTATTCCATGAGTTAGGCATGTATAAATAAAGACTATTCTACCAAGATTAAAATTTATGACTTTTGAGTTGTTACATTAACATTTAGTTATAGTCAATAGAAAGTATTATAGTCAAATGGAAGGCATGTGTGTTAACAACAGAATCATAATGTTAAACCTGGGTTATAGTTTTAAACATATATAACATGTAAATTTCCACAAATCATATAAAACCTACATAAGGGCACCCACATTCTAAACCTATTTTGTATCACGTTATAACTAGTTTAGTCACATGAATACAACTACTTATAAAACATAAAATGAATTTTAAAACATCGTATAGAAAATTATAAAAAATTATGAAAACATTGAAATACCTTATGTATCTAGGTGATATTTCCAATACCAAAATGAAAGGAAAGCATAAGGAGGCTCAATATATCATATAAGAGGTCTTTAAACACAAAACCAAATATAATATTAATAATCATTCATAAATCAAAAAAATAATAAAATATTTTCACTTTAATAAGTAATGTAAAAAATCATAAAAGAATAAAGAAAAACATGAGAGTATTTTGTAAGGACATAAAATTTAGTCCAAATTAATACAAATTTTATACATTGGTAATTTGTTGTATTTTTAGACTTTTATGAGTTATTAATAACTAGCATAAAATAAAATAATAGTAATAATAAACTGAAATAATGTGTATTTGACTTGATTGAGAGAATCTAATACAAAAAACACCAATTAAAATAAACCTAAAATGTAGTGAAGTAATATTCATTTTGAAACAAATTATAAAAATATATGGATGCTTTGTTGAGGGATTATGATGTTAGGAATAAAAAATCAATCGATTGATTCCCATGAGTCATAGCCTTACTCGGTTTTAAAATGGATGAGGGAGTCCATATAAACACACCCAAACTACTATAGTAATGTAGTTTTGCTTCATGATAAAGGTTAACATATACCCAAATAAATGGGAATAGAAAAATCCAAGAGAATTTGATGAATATGACTAGATCCTCTCTAATGAATAGATGAATAAGAAAAAATTGAGTTAAGTTGGTGCATCACAATGTGATGTTGCCAACATAAAAAATCATTAAAATTCTATTTTAAGGCATTCACTATAGGTTGATTATGTTTAAAATTTGTAATCAATAAAGAATCAATCACAGAAGATGATTTTTAAAATTCTAATGAGAGAGAACCATTAATGGCCTCTTCTTATATTTCTTATTTTCTATAAAAGTAAAACTTATTTTTTTAGAGTGAATCATATTGAACATTGAGAAATTAATAAAAGACATTGTAGTGCCTCATCAAAGCAGAAATGAACCAATACAACATTAAAATTCCTGGTTCAGGACCAAATAGTAGTGCACATTTTATTCCAAATAATCACCAAATTCTGAAACTATCCACTATTTTAGAAACATTTCAGGGTGTTCAACCTACAAATCAATTGACAATAATTACTAGATTCTATTTCAAAAAAAAACCCTTTGATAAAAAAATATTGTCTATCCAGTGAATTTTTTTCCCACTCCTAAAACAAAATCTGGACATGAAAAAAAAGTCTCATTACTGTCAAATAGATTTAAAATATAATTTGACATACTAAAAATTAAACTAATAGAACCACCATTGTCCTTATTGTAAACTTATGCCCACTTGAAAGAGCTGTAATGGAAAAATGAACAGACGATCACCAGATAACATCTGTTAGATCCATAACCCCAAACACTTCAGTGTAGCTGGATCCATATTTGTAGGGTACCATAACCATTATTGAGAAACCATAGGACCCCAAGATATATTTTCAGGCTTATACATTGTGAAAATATTCTACCAAAAATCCTAGAAAAGGACTCAAAATTACTATATACGCTACCAAATACAAACAACGCCTTTAACCAACATGAATAGAAATACCACAAGAGGGAAGAAAGTAGAGATTTAATAGCCAAGGAAAACCATCAATAGATTTATATCGAATATCCTTAGATCCATTGGGAAATTTTTTATTTTAGGGAGATCCATCAAGATAAGAGACAAATTGGGAACTTCCAATATAGTTAGCATGTGGATATAATGGAGGTGTTAGGGGTGCAATCATCACTGATCTGGGAATCCATCTATTCAAGAGATAAAATCCATCAATATTAAATTTAAATAAATAATTTATCAAATATATTTTTATTATATTTAATTATATTTTTCAAATATTAATATAACGTTAATATTTCCAAATATAGAGAGAGTATGTAAAAATATAAGTAAATATATCAAATTTGATAATGAATTAAATTATTTTTTTCCTAAAAAATATTTAAATGTTTATTAAATTACCAGCATTGATATATATAAAATACTGATATTTAAATAAAATTAAAAATTAAAATCAATTTATGGTACATTTTTAATAAACCCCAAATAATTGATATTTAGACTGATAAAAAGGGAATGAAGTAATGTAATCAAGATCCTTAAATTTTTGTGTTCTTATAGGATACCTAGTCTTAGAAGAGGCATCGAGAGTCCAAGGGATGGTAGCTATATTTGAGTATAAGACTAGGTTATTCCCATAGTGTGTTTGTGCGCTATAGTATATTCTATACTTTTTGTGTTTCTATACACAACTCCACCCCATTAGTAAGGGAAACATACACCCTAATGATTATGATCCCTAGGGGTGTTTTCCCTAACATTTAGGTGGGAGGATGGATTCTTACAACCCCCTTTGATGGTGGTCTCTTCCCTTGGTAGATACTTGTGCTGGTAGGCACGACAATTAGTTTTTCCCAAATATTTTCATAGATTGATATAATGGAATGTGGTTATTCACATACATATATTCTAGATATAGTTGCTTATGGAATACTTTAGGTGTAATGTGTATGGGATGCGACGGATTACAGATCCTCAATCTGTGTGTGGGATGTAATGGCTTGAGGTATAATGCTTGATGTTTGATACACATTATGCAAGCTATGGTAGCTCCCAAGAACAACCTGGTAACTTTTCTTACATGGAAGTGGTTGATTTGTTTCACAAGGTGCATGTTGTGGTGCATCAACCATGTATCTCTGGGCAAGCGTTTCTGGAGGGTGATTCTTAGGACGTACGACATAGGGGAAAAGCGCCAAAATAGTGGGGAATTAGTAGTGGGGTTCCCTTGATATTCTTTATTATATTATATATTCATGTATCTATTATATGGTGAGAGTATCCATGGTGAGGATGGGAACATAGTTTGCCTGTTTAGGTGACGAGTTAGTTTCACTCGCTGTTCACTATGCTTTATCATGCTTCTTTACTTTTTCACGAGAGGCTCCTGGGAGGATCCTACTGAGTATAATTTTATACTCACCCTATGTATATATACAACGTTTTTTCAGCTCACATGGAGCAGGTTAGAGATCAAGCTGGTTTTTACTAGCATAGGGTGGCAGGGGCTGTTCGAGCTTCTGGTTTGTGTTGTTTTTAAATTTTTTGGGTATTTTTAGTTTCTACCCTTTCAATTTTGTTTGTTTTGCACAAAATTAATTATGTGTACTTGGAATTTAATTTATATTGTTGTATGAGTTAGATTTAGTTGGTTTCTGTCTGATATCTCTCTTTCGTATGTGTTCTCATAGTGGGTAATGCCTCCCATTTGTGTGTCTAATATAACCTCAGTGTTGGTCACCAACCCAGGGCCTACTGGATGTGGGAATGGGGGTCATTATCTCCCTTCTCACATTACTGTCCTATGAGGGGTATAGCTTGTTTGGAGGGGTTCATGAAATATTAGTATCAGAGGCTCTGGTTGAGGGATATGACAATGTTTTGTGTTAGGAATATGTGAGGTTTCTTGGGTTGGTAGGGAAACTATGTCAGTCATGTTTATCAAGCGATTTAAACACTAGATACTGGCTGAGACATAGTCGTTTAGGCCCCCAATTATCTGATGTAAGGACCTTTATTTTTACAATGTCTACTAAACGAGGTGGTACTAGTTGCAGGGTTGACACATAGGAAAGGATCAGGTATCATTCTTCTTTGATATCAGTTTGAATGGGTATACCTTTTGATAAGTTAACCTAAAATGAGTAAAATGAATAAAAATATTTAATTAATATTTAGTCTTCCATATTCCAGGTTTAGGATCTCAAACTTTTTGTTATTTTACAGGTATGGCTCTAGGTCGATGTCCTCTTCAAGATCGCATAGAAGATATCCACCTGGCTGTGCCAGCAGATTGCGGTGGGTAGAGGTCAATGATGATGAAACACCGAGGAGGATACTCAAAGAGTTTCATCAACAAAATCTGAAGAAGTAAAAGGGATCAATTTTAGATGCAATCACGAAAGACCGGTTGATGGAGGTCTCGATAGGATTTAGGTAAATCTGTGCTCGGATTACGAAATGGGTGTCCTTGGTGTTGACGATTCAACGTGGTGATGGGAGGCAATGGTGGTTCTTGAACATTGGGTATCTCGAGTAGTCAGAAATCTCATGGGATGGCTATAAAAGAAAATTTAGAGTCATGTTTCTTTCTTTATCTATGAAGGAATCCAGTAACTAGGAGCTGCATACCACTTGGTAGGGTAAATCTAGTGTGCGAGAGTTTGGAATCCATTTCAAGAACCTTTGACGATATACTTCAAAAATGTTTCCAAATGAGGAGGCCAGTGAAAGGCATTTTGAGGAGGCTTTGCATCTAAAGATCTAGTTCCAGGCCCCCCATTTATGCTGAAGGCATATCGTGAGGTGTTGGTGAGGGAACAATTCATCAGGAGGATATTGTCCAAATTTTGATCATCGTGGGAGGGAAGTTGTCACGATTTCTCACGAAGCAAAGTTGTGGTTTGGGGTTCTTGGTTTTCGTGGAAGAAGAGTTTCCGTTCAGCCGGGGGTATGTCCCAGCCCTTAGAATCTCATTTCTTCATGGGAAGCGTCTCTTAGTCCTATTACAAGAGAATAGGCCCATGATTTTCTTGTGGTGTTCTACATCATTAATAGTGAGAGTGCCTGACCTTCCATAGTAGTCATCGTGTACCAGGTGTTCCGCTCTAGGTTCCCGCATTGAGGCAGTTTCAGCCGATGAAGCACCAGTAGGTTGCAACAGCTTTAGATCCACATAACATGGTTAAGCATGTGTTTAATTAATCAATTTATAATACATAAAAAATTCTATAAAATATTTTCATAAATAATTGATTTTAATGGAAATGGAATTTTCACTAAAGAATGAAATGAGTCCAGATTTCATAAATTCATTTTCTCGGACATTTTAATCACCTAATCCAGGAAAATGGTACTATTAAATAAATATTTTATATATATACATTTTATTATAAAATTAATTAATTTTATTTTAAAATTATCAAATAATTTCATTCAATGTATATTTAAATATAAATAATCCCGATAAGATCAATATTCAAGTATAAACCCTTACTAATTTGGTAACTTCTGCATTATAATCCCATGAGTAATGTAAAATAATGATAATTAAAAATACCACGAATTATTAATTTTTCATGATATATTATTTAAATGGGAAGTATATACACCATTTAAAATAAATTATGTGTAAAAAAGTACATGTGTTGTGAAAGAAATATGTTTTGAGGCATAAACCATTACCTCGAGTCCTGACATTGTCATGCATGAATTTTATCACCAATATAATAATATTATATCAATTATTTTTATTAAGAATATATTATAGTTCTAATACCTTATAATTACACCACATATGCCATTTTCTTGAAGATTTCATTAATTACACAGTTAGTTATTTCAATATCAGGTGTTTTGAGGATGCTCGTTTTATAATTTCAAAACAACAATGTTGTTCAGACCATGCTAAAGGGGGTAATTTTACTATAATATCTAGAATAATAATCATGAAATAATAATATTTTTTATAAATTATTTATACTTTAAATAACCATGCTTTATTGTTATTAAAAATGAACAAAATTAGAATTGTGGAGAAAACATGCCATATGTACTCATGTGAAATGTTTCTATTTTAAAAAGATCACGATTTAAAGAAGGTACATGTTATTTAATAATATAATAATGATAATTATATCATAAAAATTAAGGGTATTTATTTAAATACACTGGAATATACTATCCATGTGATAAGATAATAGAAAAAATAAATCACATCACTTCTTGAAGTGGTTGTCTGCCGTACACATGAACAATGTTATCAATTTTAAATGGATAGTAAGATAAGAAAACATATGATATATTAATTTTGAATAATGAGTAATATTTCATTAATATAATATATAAATGTTAAATACATTATTATTAATATCCATGAGAGGTGATGATGGACAATGAATTGCATCTGTTCGCGAGGAAATAGTACTCCATACACATGAATGATAGTTTCAATTACCATATTAGAGAAGTGGTGACGAATAAATATTATAACATGAATATAATGACATAAAACTATATAGGATACAATTTTATTATTATATTGTACTATTTTTTAAATAATTGAATGTGGAAGAAAATATGTAAATTGAACGAGCTCAGTGAAGATGATTACTTTCGAGTAGAAGAACCCCCTTTGGATCTCTCATTTGGGATACCGAAGATAGTATTTTGGGAAGAAACAAATATGTTAAATGTGTCTAAGGATTATTGGAAGTTATTATATTGGGGTTTTCCCTATCCAAATGTTTTTAGAGGTATGATAAAATGAGGGGATGGGTGCCTATTTATATTGTAGGGGGAGTGAAATTCTTAAAAATTCACAAAACTATTCAATAATGGGAATCTAATCTCAAGATAATTATCTAAATTTTTTTAAAATTAACCAATTTATGAATACTAATACCTATGTAATCCTCTTTCATTAAAAATAGTCATGTTTTAAATATGCTGTCCTATTTACCTCTTATGTCACTCACTTTTACCATTTAAATTGGTTTACTACAGTAAATATTATTTTACTTTTTTTACTATTAATTATGAAATAAATTATTCTACCATATTATATGATCTAAAATATTATGATTCCAAATATAGGATCATTTTTATCAAATTAAATTAAAATATGTTGCATAATATAATTTAAAATTAAGATCACTAATGTGTCAAAAAATGATTTTCCAAGAGGTTCATTGTTTAAGAAAAAGATGATCATATAATAACTATATTAATAGTAATAATAATTAAATAAACATCAATTAAAATATATAGATATATAATATATAAATTTTATTTAAATCATTTCTCATTAAGGGTTAGTTTAATTACTTAAAATGGTGAAACATCAATCTCTTTAAAACTATTTCAGAAAAAAGTGTTTTAAGTCCAAAAAATAATCTTATATTAAAATAATGTATAAGAATGATTTTAAATTTAATTGATTGAATTAAATATAATAATATAATTCTAATTTTATTTTAATGTCATATCAAATAATAATGGGACTTTCTAATTACTTAATTTATTAAAATTAAATGACACTTTTACCAAAAATAAGTATTTTAACTATTCACTAAAAAATAAATATTTTTCAAAAAATTACAAAATTTATCATTAATTAAAATAGATAGGATTAATTAAAAAAATTATGTTCATTATATAAAATAAATTTGTTAAAATATAAAAAAATAATATATTCTTATGAGAATCAATAAAAATAATTTTTGAAATAAAAGTTTTTATTAAAAATTTGGTGCTTATTTTTGAATCATTTATAAATATAATTATATTATGTAGAATAATTATATATATTTCATAAAGTATTAAATAACAATTATAACTTAAAATTTAATGGATTTGTCATAATAATGATATTCAAATAGTAATATTTTAATAAGTTATCATGGTTTATTTAAACACTATGTTACATATTGAATACGGTATCAAACACAGCTTTTTTGAAATCTCACTGTGTAAAATTCTACCAACCTTAAACAAATGTTGTCCGAAAAATTTGATCTTATGATCAATAATCAAGGGCATGGAATTTTAAATTCCATTTTTTGTGTACCCACATCGTAAACAAGGTTTAACAAAACTTCCTTTAGAAAGAGGGAAAGGGAAAATATGAAGGTCAATAAGAATAGCACATCACTAGGATTCCAAGTATATTTATATTAGTGGGAAGTGAAAAACTAGAAATGTAATAATAAAATAAATAATTATGAATAATGAGAAAGTTTAATGATCATATGAAAGTGAATTATAAAAAAAATTTGATAACCGAAAAACCATAAATATGTGAAAAATTAAAATACCATTGATTCTTTGGATATTATGGAAAAATGATAATTTTTTTCAAGTTTATTTTTATATCAATATAGGTTACAAAAAAAAAATACTTACGTGATATATATTTATTTCAAAAAGATAATTTCATCTTTCCTTTGTGCTTCAATCAATTTCATCTTCACAAGTTAATTTAGGGAAGGAATATACATTATAATGTTTTTTTAGAAAAAATAACTAAAAATAACATCAAATGGATCAAAAGAATTATATAATAGTGAAATTATTTTTATCTTATAATTATTTAAATAAAAAGTGTTATCAAAATTTAGGGTAATACAAAAAATGAAGATGAATATATTAATCTTCAAAATTATACAAAAATGAAATCTTTAACATAAATGATTCCATAAATATATAACCCAACATACCAAGTAACCTCAATAACCTCAACATGAAATAAAATTTTCAAATTAAAGGTTAACTCATAAAAGTTAACATAGATGTCTAAAATCATAATATAATTCTACCAATTTTTTTTAAAAAACCTAATAGTTATATATATATCTTAACCTGATAACTTTTTTCCCAAAATATCAGTAACCACTAAAAAAATCATAAAAAATCAAACATATATATTCATCTATTTTTTTTCAAATTCATAATTTAAATATATCCACTAAATAATTTATTCATAATTTTTTTCATAATAACCAATATATTAAGTAGGAAATTGGTAGACGATGTACCCTTATCATCATTAAATTGTTGATTAAATCCCTAAATATATTATTGATATGATGTGTTTTTGATAGAATTTTGGGTTATCCTTTTTTCTAAAAATATATAAAAGTGATAATCATATACATAGTTGACATTGATCCTATAATTTTATCAATAATATAATGTATATCTTTAAAAATAGAAATAGTCCTCAAATCAATTTTCTTACCTCAATGGTTTTGTATGATGCTCAATATTTTCCTCCAAATAGAATAACTCAATATCAAGGACATATTAAATATTATGTTTTCCTCAATTAAGTTTTTTTTCATTAAATATCACCTTACCATAAAATCATATTTCTAGGTAATTTTTACCATTCTACCTATTTATTCAAATCCTCAAAGAAAAAATTTTACAATATAATCCATAGAATATTCATGATTCTTATAATAAGAATACCATTAATTAAAATAATTTAGAAACAATATTATCAAATTATAATACTTAATAATTTAATGATTCATCTTCGATATTGTCATAACAAAGTCCCTTATGAATTAATCAATTTATTAGGGTATTGACATGAATAATGACTAGGTTCCCAACATTTATTAAATTGAAATATGAGTGGTTTATTAATATTAACCATATTTAACTATGTCTTATTATATAGACTATTAATTTTTCTTTCGTAAATATCTACTTTGTGACCAATTTTCACATAAATAAAGCATCTTTTAGTTCCCCTAATACATTTTCCATGGATCCCCTTACCATTTTTTTCATTTTGGTAATTTAATATTATTGTTATTATCATTATTAATACTATAACTTCTATGAGACTTCATCCTTATCAAATTTTATGTGTTTATAAATTCATCATTATTCTAGTTGTTAATAATAATTCATGAGATATCATTTGGAAGGAATAAAATATCTCTAACTACCATTACCATCATTTTAGGATTCTCTTTAAAAATATTCTTATATTTTGATTCACATTGGTTGTTGGAATGATTTATCATATTTCCCATAATTAACTAATAATAATAAAAGAAACAATATGAGAATGTATTAGAATGTTAAAGGGAAAACTTATTAACCTAGAAGGAATAACATATATATTATAAGTATATCCTGACTAATGGGTCCCTAGGTTTCAATCTAGGTTATACATTTTAATTATTATTTTTTGGATTTATAAAATATATTGTTTTTTAATTCCATTATAACGGGTCGTGATGATTTTTTGAAAATTTGAGTCATATCCCCTAGGAGTGACAAACAAGGATTTCAATAAGGATAATTTTTTGGGCACTAGGTGACGATCAAGTCCATCAAAATAAACTATTTCTTGAGTCAATTACAATATGTAAAATTGTACAATATCCACATCAAATTGTATTATCATGATAGGGATGTAATTTCTCAGTAACTACTCACTCTAACCATTTCCAAAATTCTATGATATTTTTAAATACGTAGACATACCCTGATGCTTATCCCTGAAATTCTCAATTTTTTTCACATACTAGTTTCCAGAGGTTAATTAAACATTTTATATAATACCAATTATAGTGAAAATTCATTTTTTCAGACATTATGAAATTATTTTTAATATAAACATCCATTAATTAATACCCAACGGTCAGGTGGCCTAGTTTGTTCTGAATACTAGGATTATAATACATTAAATTTAGACTACAATTTAAATTATTTATTTTGTGCTCCATAATGAGATCCAGAATAATTTTGAGATACTAAAATGTATCATATAACATTATAAATATAGATAAAAATTGTGATGAGTGATATTTCTGAGTGAAAAAGTAATACCTGACAATGAATAATTACTTGTGATTAAAAAATATTACATGATTTCATATAAGATAAGGATCAAGGTTCACCACATGATTGTATAACATAGAGATAATTGTAATATTACATCATGAAAATATTAGAATGTGGAAAAAATACAAAATATGGTATAAACATAAGTCAAGGATGACTACATAAATAATATCATAGAGTGGATAAATTCCCATAGTGTATTTGGGTCCTATGCATGAACACTCATGAGGCTAATACATTACTCAGTGCATTTGATGGATATATTATTATTGGTCCACCCATCACATTTATTTCCTATACATGAATATATGTAACATATAAGAAAATAATTTATAATTAATAAATATAATAATCAAACATGTAAAGAAAATATGTTACATAATCTTTCCCTATATCAAAAAAAAGATTACCTAAAGAATGAATTTTATAAATGGTCATAAGTCATGTATTAATCCATAAAATGAATGTAGAGTGATCTAGTAAACAAGTAAGAGAAATGTATGAAAAATTTAGAGTCATTATATAAAATTAATCTTTGATATCATTAATGAATATAAATACTTTTAAAAATAATTAAAACAATTTTTAGGAAAATAATATTCTCACTTTGAAAATAACTTTTGAAAAATTATAAATTTCCTAAATATTATAATTTTTTTTATAAGAAAAATCATGGAAAAAACTAAACTAATCATTAAATATTCGAGTGGTCATGATCGAGTGTATTTCAATTCATGTCATACAAGTTAGAAGAATACATTCCCTTAACACTGTACAAGAATAGTTGACAATTGATTCATTTGAAAAAAGACTATAAGATTCATTTTAAATAATTATTTTTAAAATTAAATCATGGGAAAATGTATTTAATAAATAAATAAATAATATTATAAATTAAATTAAATTATTTTTATAAAAAAATTATTATGAGTGAAAATTATTCTCGAAACAAGAGTGAAATGAAGTTGGATATTCTTAAATTCACTTTATCAATCTTTTTAAGATAGAAAGAGTGGAATATAGAAGTATTATATGAAAATTTTATAAATAAACCGAGTAGATTAAAATTAATTATTTTTTTATAAAATTATCAAATAATATCTTTTAATGTAAATTCATGCATAAAAAATATCAATATAAATGATATTGAAGGATAAACCCAAACTACCTTGGTAACATTGGAATCATAACATCTTAGAATGATGTAAAGGAATTTTAATTTAAAATAACACGAACTATGAAATATTCATGATATAATATGTAAATGGTATATTTATACACATTATAAATGATATTAGTTGTATAAAAAATGTTCCTCAAATAAAAAAAATTTGAGACGTGAACTGTTACGTTGAGTTTACGGTTTTCCATGTTTGTATTTTATTTCATGTATAATAGAAATATATCAATTATTTTTTTATTAATTACTTTTAATAGGTTTTATTACCTTCTAATTAAACCTTTTAATTCCTTTTTTTTTCATTGATATGATAAATTATATAGTTAGTTATGTCCCCATGAAGTGTTTTAAGGATGCTTAACTCATAATTTTAAAATTAAAATGGTGATTTGATAATGGTAAAAGGGGTCATTTTTCTATAATACCTTCAAAAATAATATTTAAATAATTTTTATTTTCATAGAGAAATTATAATTTTAAAAATAACAATGAAATATTTTAATGAAAAATGAACTACATCATAATCATGGGGATAGTAAGTCGTACATACACAAGTGTATATTTATATTTTTTAAAGATCATAATGGGAAGAATAGTTGAGTTATTTTATCTTTAAATAGTGATAATAATAATATAAATATTCTATTATTTCATTACATTTTGTTAAATATACCATCAATGTCATTTTATAATAAAAAAATTATTCACATATCTTTATGAGGCTGTAGTCTGCCGTACACATGAATGATGTTATCATTTTTCAATGGATGGTATGGTTAGAAGGTATATAATATATAAATTTCCAATAATCTACTATATATAATAATCTTGGAATTCTAGCTACCATGTGTCACTCTCACGTTCCTCTACATCATTTTCCATACATTCCCTTCCTCCACTACTCCACATCTCCCCTCTGCTCAAGTACTCAAACTTTCTATGTATCATGTCCACCTCTACCGCCACTACTCATGAAAATTATATCATATCCATTTACTTCCACTCAGCTCCCATGAACATATTTTCTCTCCACTCAAAGGGTTCCCTACTAGCTCCCTTTATCACACTATCTCTTCCTCATCCACCAACTCCTCTTTGGGATACTCTACCTCCAATTCCTCCTCTAATGAGTGATTTGACTCTAGATCATCTGCATTTAGCTGCTTAAACTAAAACTACTCCTAGTAAGGCTGCTCTGCCTACTCTAACTATGAATATGGTTGCTCCGACTCCACCGAGTCCGCATCTGGCCGGTCCAGCTACAGCTCTATTACCCCATCAATCCGTATCTTAGTCTCCCAATTCAAACTTCCCCCATCTCCTCTTTCTCCCAATATTCAATGTGATTTGTTGATGTACATAAGGGCTTCACCAAAATGCTCTTCATAAACCATTAAATGTGACCTTGGGGTCAGATCCATGCTCAGGTGGACCTTCAAATGTCAGTGTACCAACTTTATAAATTATGTTTGTATATTCTTGAAATAGATCCGGTTCAATGAAAATTATAATTTTTCAGATCTAGGTTTTTAGTTTTTGATTTTAATTTTACCTTTTACTTCATTTTCTAGTGGTTCTTCAAACATTGATAGATTGTCTTCAAACTATACGCTCACAACCAGTTTCTATTTGTGTGTAAAGTTTAGTCATTTTTTATCATAATGTGCAATCTTATTATTTTTTTGGATGTTATGTATATATTTCTTATTCATTTACTATTATGTCTACATTTCATATTTGATGCACAATCATCCAAATGAAATTTCAATAATGACATGTCCATTGATTCTAAATTGTATTAATATTATAATGGTGCTCAATGATCTTAAATTTCTTCTCCTATTCAGGTTTCATTATTAGTATATCCAGTTATTGAATGTAATGGTCAAAATGATTTTGTGAAATTTTTCATCAAAATAATTATTTAATTCCTATTTTTTTCAAAAAATAATGAGGTGAATTTTATCAGAAAAACTATTAATATTTCAAACCATTATCTTCAATGGGATAAAAATTCCACAATTTTATTTATACATCCAAAGGTGAGAAATTCATTTTATCATTATCATTATTTTTTATTAGCATTTACAATGGTGTAAATTGTTTCATAGAGCATTGATTTCTTTTTTGTTTTCCTATTTTTGGCTATGTAACTATGTGTTCATGGAAACGTTTTGATCTCATATATGAATGGATATTTGATTGTGTTAGGTGTCATGAATGAATAATGTTCTTTGGATTTGGGTTTCAGGTATAGACTTCTAGAGATATCTAAATTCTTGACAGTATTTTTCCCTAAATTTTTAGTAGTTTTCGGATATTTACATACATGTTATATAGGGTGTATTCGATATTTCTTAGGTGGATGTAGACATCATATAATTTTCATGTCCTGGTTTTACCTTCATCTACTCAATGAATCTCCATAATTCCTTATCTGGTTTCTATTCAGTTTTCTTTACTAGAATCTCTGGTTTTTAATGCAATGGTAACAATAATTCAAGGTAATTTTTTCATCAAAGCAATTATTTTATTTCTAATTATATGTTCATAAATTCATGAGTTTTCCTTTATCACAAACATTATTAATATTTCAAACCATGCAATTCACAGGGATTAACATATCATTATTTTTGTCACAGATCCTATGGTGAGAATGTATTTTTATCATTTTCATAAATTCTTTATAAGCATAAACCATATTGTATATTATTTAATTCCTCTCCTAATATCTTTTTTTTCTAATTTTTAATAATTTAAATTTTTATAAATTCTGTTGCATACTCAGGCATGTGAGATGAAATAGCTCATCTATAGTAATATTTTTTATTATAAGTTTTTTTTATTTCCCTTCTAATGAACACCACTAAAAGGCTAATTTACATATTGAAAACCCATAAATAATAGCACATACACAACATGCTACAACATGAGTTTTCATTTTGAAGATGAAAATAATGGCAAGGTTATATACTAAATTTTTAAATCACCTTTTGACTACTTTGAATTATTTACTATTTTAATCTATTATCTATTATTCTATTATATATATTCTAATTCTGGGTACCTCAACCTAGACGTCTCACCTCTACAATGTTCCACGTGACCATGAAAATACCCTTCTATTCATCCCTCCCATTATCGCATCTTATTCACATTCATATGATCTATAGGTGGATGATGTTTCAGAGTAATCACACCACCATGTATAGGAGGCCTACTCTAAACTAATGGTGCCATCGTCTGGAACTATATGATTATTCATACCAAGAAATGAAATAATCATGTAATGCAGTAGATAATTTGAGGTAAGATATGTGTATTCCTAAAATTATCAACTGTAAATCTACTCTTATAACAATACTAATCTTGTGTACCCATTATTCCACGTGTCATATATGTTACTATTGCACCAATCAACATCACCAATCAACTTCCATTGATTTTAATTTTTCTTCCCTTTTATTAATGATTTTTTCTCTACCCTAGAGTCGTTCATCATCTTCATTTCCAATGTTCTTTAACATTTTTGTGTATTGGATGTGAGGTTTGATTATGTTCCTATTTTATCTTTATAATGAAAAAATAGTTCTCCCTACTTATTAGTATGATTAATGATGGGGGAATTTTCTTTCAGGAAACAAGATATGACCAAGGTCTACTCTTTTATCCTGATCACTACTCGTGATTTCGTAGGCTCCTAAAACATTGTTCTAAATTTTATATTTAGGAATATTAAAATTCTTGATTCAATATATATATTTTTATTTTCACAAAATTACTGGATGTTACATATTCTATGTAATTATTATTTTATTGTACATTACATTTTTTACTTTTCCTCATATCAATGGGAATAATACATTCAAATTTTTTGTATGAAAATGAGGATGACAATCCAGTAATGACATGTGTAAATTCTAACATTGAATATCAACTACAGGTCCCTATATTTCCATGTAAGGGCCCAACCTTAAAACATTACATAATCATGAATTAAATGAATAATTCACATATAGGATATTTTCATGTTTAGAGTTTTAGAGAATTAGGACATAACTATTACATCTACAAAGATTACAAAGTAGACACTTCTATTAAGTTTCCATAAAATAAAAACTCTTAAAAAGAAACATTTCTGGTTCCATGTTTTAGATAGCATGTCTTTCCTTGATCCCATCCTTGACCCTATTCACCTTGAAGTCCTGTGGAGAACATTTCAAAAACTTTGGATGAGCATAAAAATCCCAGTAAAGGATACACAAGGAAGGAAAACTGTTAGCTTTTCAAAACAAAAAGTAAACCATGAATACATTCTCAAAGAAATACTTTTCACCTTTATGAAGTAGTAAATACTCTTAACTGAATAAAAGATCACTACTTATCCTTTTTAACCAAAATATTACCATAATCCCATATAAAGAGCACATAACATATAAATGTAACTTGGAAAAAAATACTTAAATAGAATAACCATACGGTCGACTTCCACATATATCACTAAATGGAATAGCCATACGGATGACTTCCATACCCAATGCATTAAAGGTTATAATGGAACCACCTATCCTTGTATTCACGACACCACCCGTCATATGGTTTATCACGTAACCAACCATAAAATGTCTATGAACCATTATAAAATCATAAGACATAAAACAAATATAATGGAAAGAAAACATTTCCACATTTCGATCACAATATATCACTTAAATATATTGACATAAAAAATCCATTACAAAAACCATTTTCAATACCAAAATACATAAAAGAGTATATGGTATTTATCTATTTTTAAAAACATTATGGATTGTTAAGGAAGCCAAAGTCCAAATAATACTCACGGCGACGGAAAAGGTCGTAGTCAATTCATACGTTAAAATAAACAATTATTTTTGTCATTTAATAAAATGCTTTGTAGAAAAAGATTCCATTTGAATGAAATGAAAATTCAAAGTTGTTTTATACAGAGTATAAAATAAAGTCTTGTATTAGAACAAAATATACCTCAATGAAACGAGATTGAGATGAAGTCCCTTACAAATACGGTATCCTTAGATTAATGATAAATCAAGTACACACTTATATGTGACAAATACAAATACACCCAATATAAGTGGATATTAAGTGTAAAACAACCAGATTCATTCACACATATTCATAGAATGATATATTCAAGGAGTACGAGTTTAACCCAAAGAATTGAAATTAAGTTAAGACGTTCCCTTGCAAAAATTCGAGAGCCTAACGACGGTACATTAAAATTCAGAAAATGAGTTGATGAGAGAGAAAATGGTATCTCATCACTTGGACATAAAATTTACATCAATAAGGATATATAAGAACATATCCCAACATAATAATATGTAAATTAAAAGGCATAACAGAAGAAGTCTTTTAAAAAGAGGAGGGTGAAAGGTTCCCTTATCGATTTGGGTAACTTTCGAAACGTACACCCCATGAAAGAAGGACTATAAAACAATGATGTAAATACCCATAAATAAAATTATATTACACAAAGAGTAAAATAATGTTCAGTACATAGACCACTCAAAGGAAATAGTGGAAAAAGTATCATAAACATCATGGGAATAAAAGTGAGATGAAAAATCCCTTATGAAAACTCGACAGCCTAACAACACCACTTAAAACATCAAAAAAAGAATTGATGAAATGAAATAGGGTCTCTCTTAATATGACCATAAAATTTACAATAATAATAATATAAAAGAACATCCCCCAACATAAGAAATAGGAGCTTAGAAAAAGTGACATAAAAGAGAGTACGTAAAAAGATAGAGAGAGGTAGGATCCCTTACCTCAAGTCTGACTTGTCTTGTTAATTTCTTTATATTTTTGAATAATAAACTTCTTTCAATTTATAATTTATTAAGGAACTCCTTTAGAGATTATTATTCAGTTAATATCACATATGATTCTGTTATAATAATTGGTTAATAATATGAGTTCATATTAGACGTTTTTGTCAATGTTCAGTACATGAGTCAAAATTGAACTTGTTGGAAAATAATTTTCCATGTAGTTATAGGTACATCATATCCAGAATAGTATTAATGATTTAAATATCATATATATCTAGTATGTATTCATTTTATACTATTCCATAACATTTGGAGATAAAAAATGAAATGCAACGTTCATGGAGACGGTAGGTCGTACATACAGATGAACGCTACTTTCATTTATTTGTCGTATTAATATAATTAAAACTAAATGAGATATATATATATATATATTATAATTCCAGAATTATATCCATCATTTAGATGTAATATATGACATATATATCCATTACATATATGTACTTATAATATTACATTACAATTGGAGATAAGAAATGAAATGTACCGTTCATGGAGATGGTAAGCCGTACGTACGCTTGAACGCTACTTTCATTTCTATTTCATACAATAATGGAATGAAAAATAATAATTATATATAGTTATATTATAATTACAGTATAATATAATATATAACATCATTAAATCCTTTCTTTATACATCTCACATATGGCATTAACAATTCAAATCACTTTGAGGGGGCGGTAGTCCGCACTTCCTAAAATGAAATTATCGCGTTTACCCATTATGGAAAACATAAAAGTGTGGCATAAATGAAAAATACATAAGCATAAGTAATAAATATAAAGATTTTATATATCATATATAAATACAGTTAAATATTAATGGCCACCATGAGAGGTGTTAAAAGAAGATTGAACAATCATCGTTTCGTGAGGCAGTAATTCGCCACCGACAGAAACAGTTCGTTCTTTAACCATTATATGGAGGTGTGTATGAGTGTAGGTATAATCCTACTCATTAAAGAATCCTAGTATATTTAAGATATTGGTGTTGTTACAAAAGAAAGTAATAAAAAGATTTTAGTGGGTTTGAGAATCAAAATAAAACAAAAGAACATAAGAGAAGACATTACATTCAAATCAGATAACTCTTTTTGATTTGTGCTCAAAGGCTTCCTTGGAAAGACTTCTGCACAAAGTGAGCCTTCTAGGAGTAAGAGAGGGATGTGGACAGACAATATGAGCAGAGGTTGGATGAGCCAAGGGCTTTATAGGTGTGGGTAAAGAGGTAGAGGTGGGGGCCTTTTATAAGAGGGAGGAGGGGCACTCTTGGAAAGTTTTTAAAAGTTACTTTATTATAAAATGATTTTAGGATATCAAAGGTCCAGAAATTATAGATTTCTAGGATAAGGTGATATGGGTTCTAAATACACCCATCCAATAGGGTTTTGACAATTTTATGTCTTAGATTTTACATTATCTTTTCATTTTATTTAAATCATTCATTAATTAGGTAATCGCTGCATCCTCATGGTGTCATATCTAAATTAATTTATTTAAAGTCTAAAAATTATATAAAAATACTATGATGTAGGGAATATTTTTATATTTCCAATGAATATTTATAGTCAAAAATATTACTTGTATAACCCCATGTAAAATTTTATTTTTTAAAACAATACATGTTTGTGACATTTTTATTTTAACTTTAAATAAAAAGTTATTAATGTCATTTTCTTACCCAAGTGGCTCCATGGGATCCCCTGGTTGACCCATGGATTGTCTTGGTCGGCCATGACTCATCCAATAAGTATAGGACATGTGTTAAGGTCATTTAATAATATTATTACACTAATTACCTCTAATCGTGATTAACAAAACTTAAAAGTTACTATTTACAAAAAATTATTTTCATCCCATTGAACCACATTTTACATCCTAATGACAACTATATA
Organism: Viscum album; assembly: GCA_963277665.1. NCBI lineage: Eukaryota > Viridiplantae > Streptophyta > Magnoliopsida > Santalales > Viscaceae > Viscum > Viscum album. The sequence continues at coordinate 908,870,193 of OY728164.1, forward strand.
TGTTATATTTTTGATATTAAAATCTCAGAGGTGGTAAAATTTCATTTAAATGAAAAATCAGTTTTTTAACTACCACTTAGTGGTTTCACTTTTCATCAAAAATTGAAGTTTTTCAGAAAAATACCAAAAATTCACCATAAGTTATATTTGATATTCTGAATTAAAAAATGTTGTCTATTTTAAAAAATTCAAAACATATAAGTTTCATTAATCAATTTAATAATTAGTTCTCGTTGTCAAAACAAATAGCGTGTTTTTAAGAAACAAAATATATCAAAATATTGACACTAGTTTAAGTCCAATTTGAAAGTGAAATTAATTACAATGATCACCATTGGATTAAATAGTAAAAATATATTATAACTAAACTTTAATCCCAATTAAAAATATAATATATTCATCTAAATAAATCAGATTAAAAGGAGGTTTTGAATTAAAATACAATATTTTCACTAAAATTTATCTTTATCAGAAAAATAACAAAAATTTACATAAAGTAAATTTCGATGTCTAGATAATAAAGAAGGATTTTATTTGATCCAATATAACATATGAAATTGTCAAATAGAGGATTTAAAAAGGGTTCTCCATTAAAAGATGGTTAATCGAACTATTAAAGAATATTAAAATATTTATGCTTAAAATTGGATTCATTTTCATTTTAAGCCTCTAAAATTTATTAGATAAAAGTAAAAATATTCGAAAAACATATATAATCATTTTATAGTTATTTATATTCATTCCCGCCATTACAACGGCTAGGAGTTAACTACCATTTTAAATAATATTATTTTATTAATAGAGTGCAACATAAGATTTCAAAGAAACTCATTATTGCGTATTAGGTACGTCATCGAGCATAGTGTTCCCTTTAATGTAATATTAATATTTTAATCATAAATATTAATAAATATGAAAAAGTAATATTATTTATTTACCTGGGATGTTACATCCTTCCCCCCTTTTGGGAATTGTGTACTCACAATTTTATAATTAGGTTTGGAAACTACATTGAAATCCCCACATTAGAAAAGGATTAAATTAAACTATAACATTAAAAGAAATAAAGAAAAGTACCAAGGTCACCTGAGACAACAGGTACTAGGATTGCATGAAAACATAGATATGGAAGAAAAAAACAAAGGGTTATGTTCTGATGGATAGTGATAGAAACATGTTTAGGAGAAAGTTAACCACCAGAAAATCACAAATTTGTGATGGGTTAAACGGTATTTTATTCCCCAGTAGGAAAAGTTAACAGACAAAATTTTGGTTATAAGTTACTTTTCATTGAGGAATTTATTTAGGAGCTTAACTAAATCACAAGGAAACATACTTTCTTGTCATTTAGACTTTCGTATCTTACTAGATTTCTTACACAAACTGAATTTTTTCTCCAAAAGACGAGTATTTAGGGTGACTTGTTCACATTAAGAGTGCTATAATCAACTTCTAGAGAATCACCTAATCCACAAAAGAGAACTTTATATTTCCCATGTCTTTAGACCTTAACCAAAACCAAAATTGTTAGAACAAGATAAGATAATCCACCAAAGGATAATCCTTTATAAAAAGAAAATCTATTCTTAATCTCCAAAATTTGTCCCACAAAACCCAAATTTCAACGAAGACCATTCAATAAACAATTTTTCCATAAAATTCATCAAAGTAAACCAAACTAATATTGAAACCGAAATATTTTAAGGATTTAATCACATAGTCTTCCAAGGAAAAAATTAATATTTATCTCCAAATAACATCAGTTGCTCTTAATTTCTCATATTGAAAAGTAATTAATCTAATCATTTATCCTCTCTGATAGGTCAATATTTTCCGAGATAACCCCAAATAAACACATTCTTGACTCATGAACTTATATAACTAAAAAGAATTTTTCATACTAACCAGGGACTTCACTATAACACCCGAGACTTTTATGTGAAATATTTAGTTTTTATATTATATAAATCATCAAAGGAATCTTTTACTACACACAACACTAGCTTGGCTTTCTTTAAATGCAATCGCGACCTTCCTCGATAGCCTGTGTCGTACGCAATACCGAGTTTCACTAAACAATGATATGTTATTAAAATATTATTAAAACTAGCCGTTACGAATAGTAATAACCACTATTTGAAATTTTATAATTTTTATTTTTTAAAATGGACTTCATTTTTGGATACGGAATGTCGAAATTAGCCTAGGGTGAAATTTTGGTATTTTTTTGAAAACTTTCAATTTTTGATGAATAGTGAAACCACTAAGTGGTAGTTAAAAAAACTGAACATTTCATAAAACTTAATTTTACCGCATCTGTGAGTGGAATTTCGAAAATCCGAGAGACACGGTAAATATCAAGGACTAAAATGCGGTTCAATGAGATGAAAATAATTTTTGGTGAATAGTATCTTTTTACTTTTATTTACCACGGTTAAAAGTAAATAGTGTAATTAAGGGTAAAAATGATATTATTATTACCCTAACACATGTCCTAATTATATTTGACAAATGTAATTTGACCAAAAACAACCTTAGGAATAAAATATGACCATTTAGGCCCACTTGGATTAGATTAGGACATTTATTATTAATTTATTTAAAGAAGGGTTAAATAGTTAAAATCAATGTTTAATAAGTCAATCATTTTTAATATGTGGTTATACATAATATAAATTAGGCCATAAATATTAATTAGAAAGCTAAAAATATTTCCTAGATAATGGTAGTTTATTTTTAATTTTTTGACATTAAATAATTTTATTTATTTATGACACAACGATGATGCAGTAATTATCTTATTAATGAAATATTGACATAATTGATGTTATAAATACCCAAATAAATGTAATTTGAGACTTTTTATGAATTAAAATAATTTTATAGGATAATATGACATGTTAGTATTGATTTAATTAACTTGGTTCGAACTAAGAATTCTGTTATTATTTTCACAAAAAACAATTACTAAATAGTGTCAAAATTGACATAAAATAGTTTTTAAAACAAATATTATATTATTAATTGTTATTTTATTCCTAAAAATCTATGGTTCTGCAAAATGACTTTAATAAGGATATATATATTAATAATAAACAACTTGGGGTTCGTTTGGCTTGATATAGTATGTTTATTAACCTTATAGTATACGAAAACAAGAAGACACGGTAAAAGTTAAATTATCTAACATAATGTTAAATCTAAATGATAAGGTTAAAATTGATACCTAACCTTTACTAAATTCTATTGGATGAGAGTATTTAGACCCCTTCCAACCTTATCTTATAAATATATCAATTTGGATCTATTAAAAACCGAATTTGACTTTATAATAAAATAATATTTTTAGTTATTCCAAAGGTGCCCCTCTCCTCCCTTATAAAAGGGAACCTCCTTCCCCTCTTCCTCACACCACATTGAGACTTAAATCACGGCCAAAACCTGCCAATTTATTCTCTCCACTTCCCTAGAAACATCCTAGAGGTTCTGGTCTTCTTCAAAGACCTATGTTAGTTCCCTAAAAGGAGGTCTCAAAGAAGCATTTCAAAGAAGAGGTAATGTCTGTTGCCGATTCTTTCATCTTTATTTCTTCTTCCACATCTTCTTATTTAGTTGTTTCATTATGAAGTAATAACATAAGTATCACCCACATACTGATATGTCATTATAAGTATGAAACAATGCTATTTCACCCTCTATCCATCCTACGGAAAAAGAAATCATCGCGTGTGCGTACGTACGGAATACTGTCTCCACGCAGTGGTGTAATCTAATTTCCACCACCGCCTTACTTGGATGGGTAAAATGGTGTAAATAATGACTATATATGACTATAATAAATTTATAATTATTCTGAAATAGTATATATACACTCCAATACAATTCCATGATCATAGGAACGATATCATCACTCGTGCGTACGTACGGAATACCGTCTCCACGATGTGATGCGACTCGTTCTACATGATCTTCATTTCATAATGATTATATAAACGAATTGAATGAATGAATATGATATATATTACACTAATACAATTATGTTATTGAGGTATCTATAACCTAAAGAGAAGATTAAGAATTTATTCGACAAAACACGCATAAGAACAAAACGTTATAAACACCCGAATAACAAGTAGCAATGCAATATTACTACTAAGAAGCTAAGAATATGACCATATATGATATCATAAAAATAAGTATGATTCTGTAATAAGTCAGTAACATTATTTAAATCATTATACAAGAGGTTAGGACACGTACAAAGCATATCAGACCTAAGGTAAGGGAAATATCACAATCTCATTTTTATCTGACATTGTTTTTTCTTTGGTATTTACTGGGGTGTATTTTATCATCCATGTCCATGTTTCCTCAATATGTAATATTTATATCCTTCTAAAATAGTTTATATAATATTTTACCCTTCGGTGATTTTTTAGTAAAAGATATGAAAGGAATATTTTGTCGTTTTTCATACGAGGTACTTTTGGACTTTTCTGACAAATGTACGAGAAGAATGTTTTCTTTTAACTTATACGCATGAATGGATTTTTAAAAAATTCCCTTACAAGTTTTCAAGTTTATTTTTAATCATCTTCTTTTAGTTTAAAATTCTATGACATGTTAAGAAAGGAAAAATGTTTTTGAAGTAGAAAGGATATTTTCCTCAAAAATGGAGTTCAAGTATTTTATCAAAATTATCTTCCATCTAAGATAATAAAGGGTTATGTTTTTATCCCTATTATTACATTGATTTGATTTTGTTGTGATGGAATTATTTTTATGAATTCCTTTATCTTATATGAATTGTTTTATGATGTCATGATGTTTAAGATTCCCATTTTTATTACATGGGCTATGCAATGATGTATGATTTATGATTTTGTGGCACACATAAGAATGGTATCATTATGAGATGGGTGGGACCTATATCTCCCTCCAATTCATTGGTTAAAGATTTTATATCTAATGAGATAGACATGGCTGGAATGGTAGGTTATACCAGTTCAGTGAAACAGGACTGAAACGAGGAACGAACTCGGTTCAGAAATGGACTTTGTCCACAAAGATAGTCTTGGCAATGAGTCTTGACTAATAAGAAAGGATTCTATATGATTATGTGTATTCCAAAAAGTTTGATGTTTTAAGTTATGATTATTGGGATTCCATTTCACTACTATGATTTATCCCATGTTATGAAATTATGCTCTCTTTTGCAGGTTAAAATTTACAAAAGTTATGTTCTTATGAATATGATGTGATTGATATTTCTTTTGTTACCCTTATTGTGCATTTGAGCTCACTCTTTTGTATGTTTTCTTTCCCCAGGTCAGGAAGAAGGTTATTAAGTAAGATATGCCAAAAGGGACTGTAGATATGATGAAATAAATGGGAGACAGTCTAGATGCTTTATGAACCAGTTGTTTATGTTTCCCAGTTTCTAAAGACACTATACCTATACGGTCCTTTCGTGGTTTTGTTATATGTTGTAATAAGTATGATTCAATTTTTAAGTATTAACAATGTATGTAAAGTATGGGTCATTATAGTTGGTATCAGAGGAAAGGTACAGTCAACCATTGGAAACTAGGATGCGAAAGCCTTAGTAAGAACCCTAAGGATAAGTCTAAGCATTGAACGAAATATTTGTGTTTTAGAAATGTCAATGAATAACCTCGGATAAGACCTTAATTGTGAAATTTTATTCTTGATTATGTGGTTTTCCTATTATAATTAGCGTTGCTCACAATATTCTTCTTGGTTTTAGTCAATGGCTGGAACCCGAAAGAACCGTGTTAATGCGGAATGCGACGGGCAATGCAATGATTGTCCCCCTGAGCAACCAAATGTTATGGGAGCTGGAATGAAAAATCTTGTAGCCATGCTCACAAAACTTTCTCAAGCTATGAATCATGCAGGACTTCCAAACGAGCAAATGAAGGAGCAACATTTTGTTGAATCCTTCATGAGACAGCGTCCACCTTCATTCAGCGCGTCTACTGATCCATTTGTTGCTGAACAATGGATTAGTACTACTGAAAAGATATTTTCAGTTCTTCAATGTTCTGAGCATGATAATGTCATCTTAGCAGTGTATTGTTTAGAAGGTGATTCTGATCAATGGTGGAATCTTATTAAGAATACGAGGCAAAGGGATGAAATTGAGTCCATGGAATGGGACGAGTTCAAGAACTTATTTTTCAATAAGTACTTCCCTCGTATTCTCCGAACAAAGATGGAGAAAGAGTTTCTAGAACTGAAGCAAAAGGATGATGAATCTGTTGGTACTTATGAAGCAAATTTTACAAGACTTGCAAGGTACGCCTCTGGTATTATTATCCAACATGAGAGTAAGATCGATCGATTCTTTAGTGGCTTAAAACCAAGTCTTCGAAGGGCCTTATCCATAAGGGACTTCAATAGCTACGAGGAAATCATTCGATGTGCTCCCAAAGTTGAGATGGAGATTGGAGTAACCCATAAGTCATATGGGTTTGATAAGAATATGAAAATGGAATTTAAAGTAAAATCTAAAGAACACATTGAAAAGAAGATGAGCTTTCCCTTATGCTCAAAGTATGGAAAGAAACATTGAGGGAGTTGTCTTAAAGGGAAAATTAAATGTTTCAAATGTGGAAAGGAAGGTCATCGGGCATTTGAATGCCGCGATGATGGGAATAAGATGTCTAGTGATACAAACAATGGAAGGGATACACAGAATGAACCTACTACACTTCAATGTTTCAAGTGCAAAGAGATGGGACATTATGCCAATAAATGCCCTAATCCCAGGGTTGCTGATGATGGTCGACGTCAACAAACTCTTAAGGATAAAGGCAAAGGAATGTCACATGCAATTTCTATCAGTGATGTGGAGTACGATAACGATGTGGTGAAAGGTACACTTACCATCCACTCTAATGTAGCAAATGTTTTATTTGATTCTGGATCAACCCACTCTTTTATTTCTGAAGAATTTTCTAAGGGTATCACCGTATTACCTAAACAATTAGATGTTGAGTTAGCTGTGACAATACCAAATGGCACAACAGTCGCATCAAAAGTTTATAATTCTTCTCTGATTGATGTTTGTGGGAAAGTGCTTCATGAAAATCTTGTGATCCTTCCTATAGTGGAATTTTTTGTGATTCTTGGCATTGATTGGCAATCTCTACATGGATCTCATATCAATTTCCAAATAAGGGAAGTCATATTTCATATTCCAGATCAATCTATGATCGTCTATCGATGCAATGATGAACATAACCTTCCAGTGGAAATTTCTTCCATTTTATGGGTCTTGATTCCACTAAATGAAGGTTATTTATCTCAAATGGTTGGTAAGAAACTCATGATTAAGAATATGCCCATTGTACGGGTGTTTGATGATGTCTTTCCTGAAGAATTACCGGGTCTTCCACCGAATTGTGAAGTTGAGTTTTCAATAGAAATCGTACCAGGTGCTTTGCCTATTTCAAAGACACCTTATAGAATGGCCCCAATTGAGTTGCTAGAATTGAAGAAGCAACTCCAAGAGAATCTTGATAAGGGATTCATACGCCCTAGTGTGTCACCTTGGGGAGCACCTGTTCTATTTGTTAAGAAGAAAGATGGATCAATGAGGCTCTACATTGATTGTCGAGAACTTAACAAGATCACTATCAAGAAAAAATATCCTCTCCCACGCATTGATGACTTATTTGACCAACTATAAGGAGCTCAATAATTTTCCAAGATTGATCTTCGTTCAGGGTATCATCAATTAAGGGTCAAAAGGGAGGATATACCAAAGACGACTTTCCGTACAAGGTATGGACACTATGAATTTATAGTGATGCCATTTGGTCTTACTAATGCTCCTGCTATCTTCATCGATCTGATGAATAGAGTCTCTAGAGACTATATTGATCAATTTGTGGTAGTCTTTATAGACGATATTCTTGTCTATTCAATGAGCAGGGAAGAACATGAAGATCACTTGATAATTATATTGAAGACCCTGAGAAAGGAGAAGATTTATGCCAAATTTACCAAGTGTGAATTTTGGCTTCAAAAAGTTTAATTTTTGGGTCACATAATCTCAAAAGAGGGGATATCTGTGGATCCAGCAAAAACAGAGGTTATCGGAAGATGGTCGAGTCCAACAACAGTAACTGAGATCCGATGTTTTCTTGGTTTGGCTGGATATTATCGACGTTTTGTGAAAGATTTTTCACTATTATCTAATCCACTCACCAAGTTGACTCGAAAAAGAGTTAAGTTTGTCTGGACGGAAGAATGTGAAGAGAATTTCAAGGAGTTGAAAAGAAGGTTATCCAGTGCACCTGTGCTCACACTACCTTGTAGTGGAGAAAGGTTTGTGATCTACAGTGATGCATACAAGAAGGGATTGGGGTGTGTTCTTATGAAAAATGATATGGTGATAGCTTATGCCTCAGGATAGTTGAAAATCCCTGAGCAAAATTACCCAACACATGATTTGGAGTTAGCTGCGGTAATCTTTGCATTAATGATTTGGAGGAATTATCTTTACGGAGAAAGGTGTGACATTTATACTGATCATAAAAGTTTAAAGTATATTTTCACACAAAAGGAGCTGAATATGCGTCAAAGAATATGGTTGGAGATGATTAAGGATTATGACTGCTCAATCCATTACCACGCTGGGAAAGCAAACAAGGTGGCAGATGCATTAAGTCGACAAGACCATGCTAGTTTATCAATGATGAGGATCACAAAAGATCCAATATTTATGGATTTACAAAGGATGGATCTTGGAATTATAATGAAAGGGGAAAAATCGTATCTTTCTCAAATGAATGTTCAACCATCTATACATGTGAATATTAAAGAGGCACATAAAGAAGATGTCGAGTTACAAAAGAAGGTGAGAAATGTTCCTAAATTCAACCTTGATTGTGATGGGATAATAATCTTCAAGAATCAGGTTTGTGTTCCTCCCATCCCCGAATTAAAGAAGGAGCTGCTGGATGAGGCTCATAGTTCTTCATTCTCTATTCATCCTGGAAGCACGAAGACGTATAGGGACCTGAAAGAGTACTTCTGGTGGGATGGCATGAAAAGAGATGTTGCTGAATATGTCTCTCGATGCTTGGTTTGACAGCAAGTTAAAGATGAGAGACAGAAATCTAAGGGGATGTTACAACCATTACCCATGCGCGAATGGAAATGGGAAAACATCACTATGGACTTTGTCACATGACTTCCTAAAACATCCAAAGGCAATAATGCTATCTGGGTCATAGTTGATCGTCTTACAAAGTCTCCACACTTCATTGCTATTAGAGAGGATTTCTCTCTGGATCAGCTTTCCATGATATATGTAAAGGAAGTGGTAAGATTGCATGGAGTACCACTTTCTATTATATCTGATCGGGATCCGAGATTTACCTCGATGTTCTGGAGAAGTCTTCAGCATACTCTGGATACAGAGTTGAGTTTCAGCACTGCTTATCATCCTCAGATAGACGGTCAGTCTAAGAGAACAATTCAAACTCTAGAAGATATGTTGAGAGCATGCTCTATGGATTTTAAATGTGGTTGGGATCAACACCTACCTTTGGTGGAATTTTATTATAATAATAGCTTTCACTCCAGTATTCAGATGGCTCTTTATGAAGCTCTATATAGAAAGAAATGCAGGACTCCAACTTGTTGGGATGAAGTTGGGGAATGAAAGCTATTAGGACCTAATCTCGTTGATGAAATGGCAGAAAAGGTCAGATCTATTCAACAACACCTAAGAGTATCTCAGAGTCGACAGAAAAGTTATGCTGACAACCGAAGAAAAGACCTAGTGTTTGAAGTGGGTGATAAAGTGTTCTTACGAATATCTCCCTGGAAGAGGGTCATGAGATTTGGAAAGAAGGGGAAGTTGAGCCCAAGATATATCGGTCCTTTCGAAATACTGGATCATTTTGGGAAGGTAGCTTACCGATTTGCGCTTCCACAGAATCTCTCTCAAGTTCACCATGTGTTCCATGTATCTCTCCTGAGAAAGTACATACCTGATCCTTCACATGTACTTAGCTCAGAAGTTGTACCGCTGGAGCAAGATCTTTCTTATGAAGAACAACCGATAGAGATTCTGGATCGTAGCGAAAAAGTACTATGAAACAAGACCACTCGATTGGTGAAAGTTTTATGGAGGAACCAACAATTAGAAGAAGCTACATGGGAGCTTGAGGATATGATGAGGGAGAGGTATCCTCATCTGTTTGTTACAAAGTGACGAATTTCGAGGGACAAATTCATTTTAAGGGGGGTAGAATGTAACACCTGAGAATTTTATGTGAAATATTTTGTTTTTATTTTATATAAATCATCAATGGAATCTTTTACTACATACAACACTAGCTTGGATTTCTTTACACACAATCATGACCTTCCTCGATAACTTGCGTCGTACCCAATACCGAGTTTCACTACACAACGATATATTTTTAAATATTATTAAAACTAGCCGTTATGAATAGTAATAACCACTTTTTGAAATTTAATAATTTTTATTTTTCAAAATGGACTTCATTTTTGGATTCGGAATGTCGAAATTAGCCTAGGGTGAAATTTTGGTATTTTTCTGAAAACTTTCAATTTTTGATGAATAGTGAAACCACTAAGTGGTAGTTAAAAAAACCGAATTTTTCATAAAACTTAATTTTACCGCTTCTATGAGTGGAATTTCGAAAATCCGAGAGACACGGTTAATTTCAAGGACTAAAATGTGGATCAATGAGATGAAAATAATTATTGGTGAATAGTAACTTTTTACTTTTATTTACCACGGTTAAAAGTAAATAGGGTAATTAAGGGTAAAAATGATATTATTATTACCCTAACACATGTCCTAATTCTATTGGACAAGTTTAATTCGACCAAAAACAACCTTAGGAATAAAATATGACCATTTAGGCCCACTTGGATTAGATTAGGACATTTATTATTAATTTAATTAAAGAAGGGTTAAATAGTTAAAATCAAAGTTTAATAAGTAAATAATTTTTAATATGGGAATATACATAAGATAAATTAGACCATAAATATTAATTAGAAAGCTAAAAATATTTCCTACATAATGGTTTTTTATTTGTAATTTTTAGACATTAAATAATTTAATTTATTTGTGACACAACGATGATGCAGTAATTATCTTATTAATGAAATATTGACATAATTGATGTTATAAATACACAAATAAATGTAATTTGAGACTTTTTATGAATTAAAATAATTTTATAGGTTAATATGACATGTTAGTATTGATTTAATTAACTTTTTTCGAACTAATTATTCTGTTATTATTTTCACAAAAATCAATTACTAAATATTGTCAAAATTGACATAAAATAGTTTTTAAAACAAATATTATATTATTAATTGTTATTTTATTACTAAAAATCTAATGTTTGGAAAATGACTTATATAAGGTTATATATATTAATAATAAACAACATGGGGTTCTTTTGTCTTGATATAGTAAGTTTATTAACCTTATAGTATAAGAAAACAAGAAGACACGGTAAAAGTTAAATTATCTAACTTAAAGTTAAATCTAACTGATAAGGTTAAAATTGATACCTAAACTTGTCTGAATTCTATTGGATGAGAGGATTTATACCCCTACCCACCTTATCTTATAAATATATCAATTTGGAGCTATTAAAAACTGAATTTGACTTTATAATAAAATAATATTTTTAGTTATTCCAAAGGTGCCCCTCTCCTCCCTTATAAAAGGGCACCTCATCCCCCTCTTCCTCACACCACTTTGAGCCTTCAAGCTCGGCCAACCCCTTCCAATTTCTTCTCTCCGATTTCCTAGAAAAATCCTAGAGGTTCTGGTCTTCTTCAAAGTCCTATTTTAGTACCCTAAAAGGAGGTCTCAAAGAAGCACTTCAAAGAAGAGGAAATGTCTGTTACCGATTCTTTCATCGTTATTTCTTCTTCCACTTCTTCTTCTTTAGTTGTTTCATTATGAAGTAATAACATAAGTATCAATCAAATCCTGATATGTTATTATAAGTATTAAACAACCCTATTTCACCATCTATCCATCCTATGGAAAAAGAAATCACCACGCGTGCGTACGTACGGAATACCGTCTCCACGCCGTGGTGTAATCTATTTTCCACCACCACCTTACTTGGATGGGTATAATGGTGTAAATAATGAATATATATGACTACTATAAAGTTATAATTATTCTTAAATAGTATACATACACTCCAATACAATTCCATGATCATTGGAACGATATCATCACTCGTGCGTACGTACGGAATACCGTCTCCACGATGTGATGCGACTCGTTCTACATGGTCTTCATTTCATAATGACTATATAAATGAATTGAATGAATTAATATGATATATATTACACTAATACCATTCTGTAAATGAGGTATATATAACCTAAAGAGAAGAATAAGAATTTATTCGAGAAAACACGCATAAGAAAAAAAAAGTTATAAACACCTGAATAACAAGTAGCGATGAAATATTACTACTAAGAAGCTAAGAATATGACCATATATGATATCATAAAAATAAGTATGATTCTGTAATAAGTAAATAACATTATTTAAATCATTATACAGGAGGTTTGGACACGTACAAAGCATATCGGACCTAAGGTAAGGGAAATATCACAATCTCATTTTTATCTGAGATTGTTTATTCATTGGTATTTACTGGGGTGTATTTTATCATCCACGTCCATGTTTCCTCAATATGTAATATTTATATCCTTCTAAAATAGTTTATATAAAATTTTACCCTTCGGTAATTTTTTAGTAAAATATATGAAAGGAATCTTTTGTCGTTTTTCGTACGAGGTACTTTTTGACTTTTCTGACAAAAGTATGAGAAAAATGTTTTCTTTTAACTTATACGGCATGAATGAATTTTTAAAAAATTCCCTTACAAGTTTTCAAGTTTATTTTTAATCAACTTATTTTAGTTTAAAATTCTATGACATGTTAAGAAAGGAAAAATGTTTTTGAAGTAGAATGGATATTTTCCTCAAGAATGGTGTTCAAGTGTTTTATCAAAATTATCTTCCATCTAAGATAATAAAGGGTTATGTTTTTATCCCTATTATTACATTGATTTGATTATTTTTTGATGGAATTATTTTTATGAATTCCTTTATCTTATATGAATTGTTTTATGATGTCATGATGTTTAGGATTCCCGTTTTTATTACATGGGTTATGCAATGATTTATGATTTATGATTTTGTGGAACACATAATAATGGTATCATTATGAGATGGGTGAGACCTATATCTCCCTCCAATACATTGGATAAAGATTTTATATCTCATGAGATAGTCATGGCTGGAACGTTAGGTTATACCGGTTTAGTGAAACAGGACTGAAACGAGGAACGAACTCGGTTCAGAAAGGGACTTTGTCCACTAAGATTGTCTTGGAAATGAGTCTTGAATAATAAGAATTGATTCTCTATGATTATGTGTGTATGCCACAAAGTTTCATGTTATAAGTTATGATTATTGGGATTCCATTTCACTACTATGATTTATCCCATGTTATGAAATTATGCTCTCTTTTGCAGTTTAAGATTTCCCAAAGATTATGTTCTTATGAATATGATGTGATTGATATTTCTTTTGTTACCCTTATTGAGAATTTGAGCTCACCCTTTTATATGTTTTCATTCCCCAGGTCAGGAAGAAGGTTATTAAGTAAGATATGCCAAAAGGGACTATAGATATGATGAATTAAATGGGAGACAGTCTAGACGCTTTATGAACTAGTTGTTTATGTTTCCCAGTTTCTAAAGACACTATACCTATACGGTTCTTTTGTGGTTTTGGTATATGTTGTAATAAGTATGCTTCAATTTTGTAGTATAAACAATGTATGTAAAGTATGGGTCATTATATTCACATAGTCTAGGGGTAGGCTCTAAATATCAGTCGCACTTTGGTTGTGGGTTCGATTCCCACAACTTTGTCCAACGCGATGGGTTGTCACACGGTCTTCATGTTTTCCTTTTTTCAAAAGTATATAATTCCCAAAACATTCCCCAAAAAGAGATAAAATCATCAAAAATAACCATAACATAATTTAACCTCAATTTTATCTCATGCCATTCATTTTGCATCATAACAAATATTAACCCATAATTACCTCAAATGTAAGGATCATATAAACCCAAATGGTTCTTTATAACTATGTCCACAAAGAACAGATAACCATTTGTTGAATAAAATTTTCATATATCAAACATCAAGGTTACACATACTATAAAAAGTATTCTAATGTAACCCAATCGTCAAAATAAACTTAATACTTTTAAGAATTTCACCATCCTAAAATCTACCATAACTCTTGAATCCATTATATGTTGAATTCTTACTCATTCAACATTCTCCATGATCCATTAACCATTCCTTTCTAACTTATTCTTAAATTCTTATTTCCTACAAACAAAACCATGAATCATATCCTAAGATTCCAAAATTGGGAAACATATGTTAAGAAATAATCCATACCTTTGATTGGTCATTGTCAGTTTTTTCATCCTCAATCGGAATGACATTAGGTATTGGTAAAAAAATATTTATACGATCTTGGTGATACCATTCCCGAAAATTCTTGGTAGGACATGTTTTTGCATAATGACCAAGCACACCACCTTTAAAACATTCAATTGATCCCTCAGAAAGAACTTCTTTCCCTTTCCTCAAGTCAATTGGATGCTTCCTTTTTCCAGGGAAGGTTCTTGCTTTATGACCTTAATTTCCACATCTATAGCATATTTTTGTCCCTTTGAAACAATTTCCCTGGTGTTTATTTCCACATATTTGACACATAGGTTTTTGAACAGACATACCTTTGTGATTATTACATGAACTTCCATAGGTATTTGTTTCTTGCATATATGATTCCTTATAAAAATCAACAAGGTTTAGGTGGTCAATAATGACTCCAGATAGTTGGTTGAGGGTAAACAAAAGAGTTCTTATTGTAGCTCCCAAATCATTCAGTTGATCGCTCAGAAAATTGTCACAGTTTCCTTCAAATCAACTATTACTTTGGTGCCTGCTAGTTCTAGCCATTTACTAAAACAAAAAATGTCATTGTGAGCATATCAGTAAAATAATCATATAATAATGGGGAATATACACACTAAGATATAGTTATCCATGTTATCTCAAACCCATTCTAACTTTCAAAAAAAAAATCCATCTAATATACTACCCATTGTGGTTATACACAACTAGTTACTTATGCTTAAACAACACTCTAACCTCTAAAGTTATCTAAACCGACCTATGATACCAACCGTAAGGACCCGACCATAAAACATTACATATTCATGAATTAAATTAATAATTCACATATAGTATCTTTTCAGGTTTAGAGTTTTATAGAATTATGACATAACAATTACATCACAAAAGATTACAAAGTAGACACTTCTACATAGTTTCCATAAAAAAAACTCTTAAAAAGAAACATGGATAGTTCCATGTTTTAGATAGAATGTCTTTCCTTGATCACATACTTGAACCTATTCATCATTAATTCCTATGGATAACATTTCAAAAACTTGGGATGAGCATTAAAAGCCTAGTAAAGGATACACAAAGAAGGAAAACTGTTATTTTTTCAAAACAACAGGTAAACCATGAATACTTCATCAAAGTAATACTTTTCACCTTTATGAATTAGTAAATACTCTTCACTGAATAAAAGATCACTACTTATCCTTTGTAACCAAATGATTACCATAAAACCATATAAATAACAAATAACATATAAAGGAAACTTGGGACATAAACATCCTTAAATGGAATAACCATACGGTCGACTTCCACACATATCACTGAATGGAATAGCCATACGAACGACTTCCATACCCAATGAATTGGAGGTTATAACGTAACCACCCATCCTGGTATTCCCGGCACCACCCTTCATATGGTTTACCACGTAACCACCCATCAAATGTCTATGTACCATAATAAAATCATAAGACATAAAATAAATATAATGGAAAGAAAAAATTTCCACATTTCAATCACAATATATAAATTAAATATATTGACATAAAAAATACATTATAAAAACCATTTTCAATTCCAAAATAATAAAAAGAGTATATGGTATTTAATTCATTTTAAAAACATTATGGCTTGTTGATTAAGACAAAGACCAAATAATACTCACGGTGGCGGAAAAGGTCGTTGTCACCACATACGTTAAAATAAACATTCCATTTTGTATTTTAGTAAAATTTTTCTGTAAAAAGATTCCATTTGAATTAAATGAAAATTAAATGGTGTTTTATATAGATTATAAAATAATGTCGTGTATTAGAACAAAATATGCCTCAATGAAAGGAGATTGAGACGAAGTCCCTTACAAAGATGGTATCCTTAGATTAAGAATAAATCAAATACATACTTATGTGTGACAAATAAAAATACACCCAATATAAGTGGATATCAAGTGTAAAACAATCAGATTCATTGAAAGATATTCATTGAATGACATATTCAAGGAGTACGAGTTTAACCCATATAATTGAAATTGAGTTAAGACGTTCCTTTGCAAACATTCGACAGCCTAACAACGTCACTTTGAAATTCAGAAAATGAGTTGATGAGAGTGAAAATGGTATCTCATCACTTGGACATAAAATTTACATCAATAAGGATATATAATAACATATACCAACATAATAATATGTAAATTAAAAGACATAACAAAATAATTTTCTTAAAAAGAGGAGGGTGAAAGGTTCCCTCACCGATTTGGGTAACATTCGAAACGTACACCCCATGAAAGAAGGACTATAAAACCTAGATGTACATACCCATAAACGAAATTATATTACACAAAGAGTATAATAATTTTAAGTACATATACCACTTAATGTAAATAGTGGAAAATGTATCATAAACCTCATTGGAATAAAAGTGAGATGAAAAATCCCTAATGAAAACTCGGCAGCCTAACGGTGCCACTTAAAACATCAAAAAAATGGATAGATGAAATAAAATAGGATTTCTCATCATATGAACATAAAATTTATAGTAATAGGAATATTAAAGTACATACCCCAACATATGAAAGAGGAGCTTAGATGAAGTGACATAAAAGAGAGTACTTAAAACGAAAGAGAGAGGTAGGACCCCTTACCTCAAGTCCGACTTGTCTTGTTCATTTTTTTATATTCATGAATAATAAACTCTGGTCAACTTATAATTGATTAATGACCTCATATAAAGATTATTATTCAGTTCATATCACATATGATAATGTTATAACAATTGGTTAACAATGTGAGTTCATATCAGTCGTTTTTGTCGATGTTCGGTACATGAGTCAAAATTGAACTTGTTGGAAAATAATATTCCATATTATTATAGGTACATCATCTCCAGAATAGTATTAATGATTTAAATATCATATATATCCAGTATATATTCATTTTATACTATTCCATAACATTTGGAGATAAAAAATTAAATGCACCGTTCGTGGAGATGGTAGGCCGCACGTACGCATGAACGCTACTTTCATTTCTTTGGCATATTAATGGAATTAAAACTAAGTGAGAGATATATATATTATAATTCCAGAATGTTATCCATAATATAGATGTAATATATGGCATATATATACATTACATATAAGTACTTATAATAGTACATAACATTTGGAGATAAGAAATGAAATGTACCGTTCATGGAGACGGTAAGCCGTACGTACGCATGAACGCTTCTTTCATTTCTATTTCATACTTTAATGGAATGAAAAAAATAATTATATATACTTATATTATAATTACATTATAATATAATAAATAACATCATTAAATCCATCCTTTATACATCCCACATATGGCATTAACGATTCAAATCGCTTTGAGGGGGCGGTAGTCCGCACTTCTTAAAATGAAATTATCGCGTTTACCCATTATGGAAACCATAAAGGTATGGAATAAATGAAAAATAAAGAAGAATAAAGAATACATAAACATAATTTATATATCATATATAAATACAATGACATCTTAATGGCCACAATGAGAGGTGTTAAAAGAAGATTGAACAATCATCGTTTCATGAGGTAGTAATTTGCCACCCACAGAAACAGTATGTTCTTTAACCATTAGATGGAGGTGTGTATGAGTGTATCTCGAATCCTCCTTATAAGATAATCCTATTATATTTAAGATACTGGTTTTGTTACAAAATAAAGTAATAAAAACAGTTTATGGGGTTGGAGAAGGAAAATAAAACAAAAGAACATAAGAGAAGACATTACCTTCAAATCAGATAACTCTTTTTGATTTGAGATCAATGGCTTCCTTGGAAAGACTTATATCAAAATTGAGGATTCTAAGAGTAAGAGAGGGATTTGGAGAGACAATATCAGTAGATTTTGGACGAGCCAAGGGCTTTAGAGTTGTGGATAACGAGGTAGAGGTGAGGGCCTTTTATAAGAGGGAGGAGGGGCACTCTTGGAAAGTCTTGAAAAGTTACTTTATTATAAAATGATTTTCGAATATCAAAGGTCCCAAAATTTTATATTTCTAGGATAAGGTGATAAAGGTTCGAAATACACCCATCCAATAGGTTTTTGACAATTTTATGTCATATATTTCACATTATCTTTTCATTTTATTTAAATCGTTCATTAATGAGGTAATCGCTGCATCATCATGGTGTCAGTAATAAATTAATTTATTTAATGTCTAAAAATTATAAAAAATATACTATTATGTAGGAAATATTTTTATCTTTACAATTACTATTTACAGTCAAAAATATGACATGTGTAACCGCATGTAAGAATAGTTTTAGTAAAACAATACATGTTTGTGACATTTTTATTTTAACTGTAAATAAAAAGTTATTAATGTCATTTTCTTAACCAAGTGGCTCCATGGGGTCCCCAAGTTGACCCATGGATTTTCTTGGTCGGCCATGACTCATCCAATAAGTGTAGGACATGTGTAAAGGTAATTTCATATTATTATTACTGTAATTACCTTTAATCGCGATTAATAAAACTTAAAAGTTACTATTCACCGAAAATTATTTTCATCCCATTGAACCACATTTTACATCCTAATGAATAAAATGTAAGTCAGATTTTTGAAATTCAAAAAACAGAGGTGGTAAAATTTCATTTAAATGAAAAATCAGTTTTTTAACTACCACTTAGTGGTTTCAATATTCATCAGAAATCAATGTTTTTCAAAAAAATACCAAAAATTCACCCTAAACTATATTTGATATTCCGAATTAAAAAATGATGTCTATTTTAAAAAATTAAAAACATATAAGTTGAATTAATCAATTTAATAATTAATTCCTATTGTCAAAACAAATAGCATGTTTTTAAGAAACAAAATATATCAAAAGATTGATACTAGTTTAAGTCCAATTTTGAAGTGAAATTAATTCCAATGTCCACCATTGGATTAAATGGTAAAAATATATTCTAA
This sequence comes from Viscum album, assembly GCA_963277665.1. Classification (NCBI taxonomy): domain Eukaryota; kingdom Viridiplantae; phylum Streptophyta; class Magnoliopsida; order Santalales; family Viscaceae; genus Viscum; species Viscum album. The sequence goes on from OY728164.1 coordinate 908,889,704, forward strand.
ATACACATTAAACCCAATTAAAATGATAATCTATCAATATAAATAAATTATATTAAAAAGAGGTTTTGAATTAAAATACAACATTTTCACTAAAACTGATCTTTATCGAAAAAATAACAAAAATTTACACAAAGTAAATTTTGATGTCAAGATTATAAAGAAGGATTTTATTTGGGCCAATATAACATATAAAATTGTAAAAAAGTTGATTTAAAAAGGGTTCTCCATCAAAATGCATTTAATCGTCCTTTTAAATAATATTAGAATATTTATGCTTAAAATTGGATTCATTCACATTTTAAGCCTCTAACATTTATTGGATAAAAGTAAAAATATTTTACAAACATATATAATCATTTTGTAGTTAGTTCTGTTCATTCCCGCCATTACAATGGCTAGGCGTTAACTACCATTTAAAATAATATTATTTTATTATTAGAGTGCAGCGTAAGATTTCAAAGAAACTTGTTGTTGCGTATTGGGTACGCCATCGAGCATAGCGTTCCCTTTAAAGTAATATTAATATTTTAATACCAAATATTAATAAATATGAAAAAGTAATATTCTTTATTTACCTGGGGTTTTACATTCTATACCTCTATTTTCATAGTTAATAATTTAAATAGTTGTTTTTATATAACCTTTGAATAAATATGGTTTTTTTTAAAGTGAATTTTATACTGGTCACCAGGAAGGATACCGGGATATCAACCAAATAAATGAGAGTAAGAAACACTTATTAAGTCATGGTTCAATGAGTTTAACGAGGGTCTCATAGAGAATCTTGAGTACCCATGCCTTATTGTTTACTTATAATAAGTATCACATAATGTTTTCATAATATATTCACTTTCATTCAGCTTATATCACCAATATCTACTTCCATTCACTATTTGAATATTTTCTTCACTATTGGTTTGTTGTAATCACTGTATGTGTTTCAGGTTTCTATGTTTTTGGTTCCATAATTAATATTCTAATTTATAGTACTCCATAGTTTTATTTAGTTATTATATTATAATATTTCTCATATGGATCAAATAATCATTACATTTTTTTTGGTTATGTAGATAATATTTTTTTATATTATGTTAAAATTTTTGATATTTGAAATCCATGTTTAAGAGGTCTAAAAGTTCATTCAATTTATCTTTAAATGTTCAAGAAATATAGATTTCTAGAAATGTATATATTTTTTCCAAATAACTATCATGATATATATCATAATAATAGTCTTTTTGTTGCACCATAAATATAATACTATTATCTATATTTCATTAAACTTCCTAAAACAATGAACTTTCTATTTAGATACCTTAGAAAATGGATAGTGTTCTTAAAATTTTCATTTAGTTTCTTCTACGGGTATAATATGTATATATATTAAACTATTTCATGAAGATATAATATGATATAGAATACATACTAATGTTTTATTTATTCTATTGGAAATGTCATGATTTTATATTTATTTAATTAAAATTGAAAATTTGATGTTATTATTGTTTAGAAGTGATAAAAAAATCACCAAAATATAGTATGCGAAGAGTTTTTATACCTATAGTGAACCCTATTTAAAGTTACTGTAACTTCATTGTACCAAATGTGATGTGTATTATCTAAACCAAGGTGGCCACATTATCGTTTTATAGTTAATGAATTATTTTTCAGTCACTAGGAGTTATTCTACATCATGAGGTGAGCACACATTGCTTCTAAACCTACATCATGTTGTTTTTATAGACTTTTACTTGTAGTTAGTGGAGGATTCCGTAGAACATGTTATTGGCTACACCTTTAACCATTTACATAGCACGTGTTCTCCCCTTCCATGGATTCACCTACTGATATATTGAAAAAAATCTAAATCTTACAAGAAATAGGATTTGTGTCCTCTCATATTATACACCAATATGTAATATTTTACATATATTATGCATTCCAATATATTTCAATTAGCTTCCCTTTTTTTAGATTATTACGAGACTCATGTTTATTCATGTAAAATCAAAATTACATTCAATGGTTGAAGAATCAATGGAGAAACAAGGTACGTAGATTTATTATATAATGATATGTTCTAATCAACACGTATTCAAGGTCAGTATATCCACTCCATGTTATGTCAAGTGTCCACATGCTATGTCCACCAACTGGTAAATATTGTTACCACATAATATGATTTTATTATAAGGAAATTATCATTACATAATTATTGATTTATTGTTTTTCATTTACCCGAAGTTGTTATACTTAATGTAGGGAGAACATGTTGTTTTTAATACTAAATCCTGTTGTCTTTATATCCTTCTACTTGCAGTGATTGGAGACCTTCACCAAACATGATATTTGCTACACCTAGAATCAATTATGTAGTATGGCACACCTACTTCCATGGCTTCACCTACTTAGATATTGAAAACCCTATGAATATTACATCAAATAATATTAGAATCCTCTCAAAATGTACAACAATATTATAGATTTCACAAATATTATGAGTTCCAATATATTTCAATAAGTTTCCATTTTTATAGATTTTTTATGAGACTTGTTTTTATTCATGAAAAACAAAATGTACGTGAAATGTTTTAATACCCAATGGAGAATCAAGGTATCTATAGTTAATATATGATTATATTTTCTACTAAAAATGAATTCAAGGTCATTAAACCCACTCCAGGTTAAATCCAATGTCCACATGCTATGTCTACCTCATGTTCAATATAGTTACCACATAATATGATTTCTAAAAGGTAATTATCAGTTTATAGTCAAGGAATTATTGTTTTTTTACCATGTGTTATTCTACTTCCTGAAGTGAGCACATTTTGTTTTTAAACATAATGCATGTTGTTTTTATAGGATTGTATTTAGAGTGAGTAGATGCCTTCATTGAACATGATATTGGCTACACCTGCAACCATTTATTTATCCTGACTTCTCATCAAACAACGATGATCAATTATAATTAGAATCATCCTCCATTTCAAGGAAAATATAGTCTAAGATGATAGACCAACTATCTTTTCCATACATGTAATGCATCTAGATTAATATACCATTAATTTTTTCTTCATAATAACTACACTTTATACATTTCATATTATACCTTCAACATATTATTTATTTTAAATTTTTTTATACCGCACTATTGATTGTGTTTTAATTTTGTTGTGCTATGATTTATAAATTGTTCTTTTGTTAGAATCTAGAAAAAGAGGTTGGGTATTTTATAGTTACCCTCCTTTTGCAGGTTAGTCCATTGAAGGATTCCAATGATTTGAAACTAAATAGATATCTTATAGGGATAGGTATTTTTGGTTAATATGGTTTGTCATTGCCATCATTTTTACTTAGTGTTGTAGTTTTGTATTGCGGCTCTTGTCTTGGTGTTTTCATGCTCATACAATTAGCACAACTTTGGATAGATCTAGGATTTGGAAAGTTTTGTTTGAAACGATCCTGATTGAAATTATGGTAACATTCAAATAGATGAATGTTTTGGTTTTTTTAATTTTTAGTAAAATTATAGCTGTCAATTTTTGCATGGTGGAGTGAATTTTCAAGCATAACTAAGGTCGAAAGTGGTGCAATTGTGTATTTATGATATCTAAAAATGTTGTCTACAATTGTAACCAGTTTCTATTTTTTCAAATGTGATGTTTCTATTGGTGTTCCATTTTCATTTTGGTTCTCCTGTAATGCTTGCACATTACCACAAATTGGTGTTAATTAGAGAATGAATACAAGGGATTCTGAGTAAAAAGTATTTTAGAAAAACCATAAGAAATTATATTTTTCACTGAGGACACAACAGATGGGTCTCAAAAAAGATAAGATGATTTGGGTTTTGAATTGTAGTCGGATGCTCCATTTCTAGTGGGTTGATTCACCAAAGGTAATTTCGAGCCTTTAGAAAGTTTCAAATCGTTTCCGTTTTTGGTAGTGGACTATTAATTTTTACACAACTGATATCATTTTTAAATATGATATTAGGATTCTACATTGATCATGTTTAATTCATATTTGATATGTTAACCATGATTGGTCTGAGACAGAGGAAAAATAATATTTTATTGTTTATTTTAACATTTTATTCATCACATTTATAATTTATTATCCATCACATGGTATATTAGTCATAAAATTGTGTTTGGAATCAATGGTGGCTTGGTTGAAGTGACCTATTAGTTCACACTGCTTTAATCATAAATGAAAAATAGGGTGCGGGTGGGAATGAGGATTTGAAGTAAAAAAAGAGTGAGAAAAATATTCAAAAGGAGATGCTTAAGTTTAGTTGGGGATGAAACCTATCTCGGTGTCTCCCGAGATTCCATAAAGAGAAAAAAATGTTATTTTTTCCTGGTTTATTCTTTTACCCTCTGATGGGTCCATCATTAACGAAGTTTGTGTTGCTAGTTCAGATTCTATTTTTCAACTCCAAGTAGGATATTTTTAGAAGTCAGAATATTTGTGGAGGTAAATATCAAGGATATGAGCTCTGAGTTATGGTCTAAGGATGCCCACCTGTTCGTGACCCCTAACATAGGATCTAGGATAAAAAAACTGGACAATGTTTTGGCTATCATGGAGAACGATGCACGAGTCTCGTAATAAAGATGCATAGGTTGATGAGTTTTGGGTGGAGGCGAAGGGCATTGATTTGGTGATTAATCAAGCAGGTGTGTAGAGGAGTAAGGTCTTAAAGTCTCTCAATGCACAAAATAGATATATTGTCATTTCCATAATGGAAAAACATCAAAGTTGTGTCATAGGGTTAGTAAATAGTTGCTCATGCTTTTGATTTCATCTTGCAGGAAGAGTATCTATTTATATGACTCAAGATCTCCATTGGTTGTTTTATACATCAAGAAGTACTTAATTATGAATCCTACCATTCTTTATCAAATTCAAAGAACGTTCAGTTCTAAAACATCCACAAAATCCCACAAAATAGTAATACAGATACATTTGGTTTTTACATAAATTCCATTAGAACACACAAAAGATGCACAAACTAATGGTTAGATGCCCGTATCCATATCCATGGTTTAAAATTGACATTCATGTCCATATACCATAAATTTTAGACCTAAACATCATGATTTTGGGAAAAAGGTTTACTATGTGGAAGTTATGTTTAGAATGGTGTCCCAACAACTATATTCTGCACTGACCACACTACAGATTGGTCTAGTGGAGGAAAAGGTGAATTTGGTTGTTGAATTGGAGTCAGATGCTCCATTTCCATTGGGTTGATTCCCCAGAAGAAATTTTAGGCCACTAAAAATTTTCTAATCATTCTCATTTTTAGTAGTAGACTTGTAATGATTAAGAAAGTGATATAATTTTTAAATTTTAGATCAGCCTTATACATTTATCATGTCTAATTCATATTTCATATGTGAATCATGTTTGGTATGAGATAGAGGGAAAATAATATTTTATTTTGTGTTCTACATTTTATTTACCACATTTTGAAGTTATTATATTTTACATCACATTAGTGTTTTATAGTTGGATACTATCTATATTTAGGTAGATAAGAACAATTTTTTCAACAATCGTTCAACTAATATAAAAGAATCATTGTCCAGATTTGAAGAAAATGCTTATAAAAATAAAAACAATGACTATAGTCATTTTATTGAAGTGTTATAAAAATTTTGTTTACATTAAATTATGTTTTATAGAAATAAAATTATAGAAAAACATTATCAAATAACGAATATGATTAGAAACGAATATGATTCCTAACATTAGATGATAAAGGTAATCACCCCCACCAATAAAGTATGAAAAAACGTTTCATAATTCATATAAAAAAATTATTTTTCTATGGAATAATGTTCTTGAATGTTAGTTGTTAATTATTTTTTATTATGATGATATTTTTATGTATGGAAATTTGTGGATTCTCCCTGGAAAATTCCATGTACAAACTGCAAACATTAGTTCACTATTTTTTTCATTTAATAATTATTAATGGAAGAATCTATCATGTTTGAATTGGAATTCACTTTTACTATAATTTTATTTCCCAAGAAGGAACCACCAATGCATTACATGGAATCCATGTAATATAAGGGTTTCATGCTACAAGGACCATTTTCATGCCCTGTAATCATTAATTATATTCCATTATCATTCAATGTGCACCTCCATTGTTCTTGATACTACAAATCATAATGTATTTTCATTCTATTTTATGTATCCTTTTTTTAACTGATAACATCTCTCAATAATTTCTATTATTACAATTTAAAATATATAAAATTATTATTTATTATCAAAATTAGCTTAATTTTTAGAATAATATCTGTATTTCTATAACACATGATGATTTTTGTGATGTTCAAGGGAAATAAATATCTATCAATTATTTTTTACATTTCATATCATCAATTTTATGACCCTTTAATAGACACACTATGAAATGAATTATTGATCCTCTCAACTAATGATGGTTAATTTTCACTTTCTCAATTGAATATTGTTCTAATTTCTACTAGGAGGATCATGGAGCCATTGATGTTGTAGCCCACTTATGAATCCGTTGAAATGAACCAGTATGAATCCTTCAACTACCATCTTTTACAATATATCAACATGCAGACCCAGTCTGCCACCTTGGGAGAAACAACCACACTATCATGAAGCATCATCAAAAACTATGGTCCATGAAGATGCTTCATCACTATCTCTATGCTAATTTAGTGGGTACTAAAGATGTCTCCATGGTTATAATTAGGTTTGGGATCAATACATTGGATGCAAAGTGCCTAATTGATGGTCAAGGTGATTTTAAGCCCTTCACCTATACTTTCTTTAGCCATACCCAGCCTACATATCCACCACTTTAATTTATTTATTTTCAGTTTCATGACAGGAATTGTAAGTTTAAATATTATAATAATCATCATTTTAATTATCCAATTTCATCATTTTTTCATTCATGTAATTTATTTCCTTATCATGAATGCACAATAAAATTTTTAATTCTTTATTAATTAAATTAAATATTTTCTAATATATTTATTAAAAATTTCTTTATCAACTATTCCATTTCTATATAATATTCATTTTCATTTTAAATATATTAGATATTAATATGAACTATTATGTTTGAAAATTTTTACTCTATTATTGAGAATAAGAATCGATTTATAGCAATGTGTGAGTGAACGAGTGGAGTAATAGTTATTAATATTTCATTAATATCATATATCAATATTAAATCCATTATTATAGAAAACTATGACAAGATATGTTTGAAAACGAATTACATCAGTTCATGAGGTAATAGTGTATTGTACACACAAACAATTGCTTCATTTTCGATTCGACGAAAGAGAAGGTGAATAAATATTATAAAATAATCATAATAACATATAAGTATACAATAGATACTAGTGCGATTATATTTGAATTTTTTAGTTATAATTGATGGTGGGAATATGAGAAGTTAAAAAGTAGGATCTTAGTGAATATGATTACATACACTTAGAGGAACTTCATTTAGATCTATTATTAAATTCTAAAAGGATGGTCTTCTGGAATAGGAAGCCGATATATAACATGGCTAGTGATTTTGGGGGATAATTTGGAAGATTTTTTCTGACATAAATTTCATGAGAGGTGTGAAGTAGTGCTGGTAGGAGTTACCTTTTATACGGGGGGAAGAGTCACATTTAGGTTGATACTCATTACCACTGAATAATGGGAAGTCACTATAAATCCAATTGCCTCTAATATTTAAAAATATTATACTTAAAGATATAAATGTCTAATAATAATCAATATCATTAAAAATAATTTTTTTAAAATATGTTACCCTCATTATATCTAAGACCACTCACATTTACCCTTTTAAATTTCATTTCATGGCAACCTTTTTTTTCCTTATGACTATAAACTAATTTCACCACACTAAATAATTAAAAAAATTTATGATTATAAATGTGAAATTTATTTTATCAAATTCAATTGAAATAATTTTCATAATTTAATATAAATTAAACTCATAATCCTATCAAAATGAACATTTTTATGGAATTTTATTCTTCCATCAAAGCATGATCTTATAATAACTATTTGGAACATAATGACAATTAAATTAATTTATATTGAAACTTATAAATATATAATATATATTTTATATTTAAATAAATACCCATTAGTTTTATTTTAATTAATACAAATGCTGAAAAAAATTCACTAAAAATACGTTTCAAAAAATTATTATAGAGCATAATAATAAACATATATTAAAATCTACTATATATATGATTAAAATATAATTAATAAGATTATATATTAATAAAAAAGTAATTTAATTACATTTCAATAATATTAAATAATAACGAGACTATTATATTGATTAATTTATTAAACAGAAATCACAAATTAACCAAAAGTTGATGTTTTTCACCTTGCAAAAGTAAAAAATATTTTCCATAAAAACCATGAATTTCCTCCGAATATAATAACACTATGATGATTTAACAAATTTTTTGAATCTTATGACATAAAATTTTAAATTTATTCAAAAATTAATTATAATTTTTCCCTTGAAAAGAAATAAAAAATGTTATTAAAGTAAATATTTTTATTAAAAAATTTGTTGCTAATTTTATAATATTTTAGAGATAATTTTACAGATTAAATAATTTATTTTCGTTTTATAAATTATTTATTCCAAACCGTAGCCTATAATTAAACATATAGGTTATAAGGATCATATTTCTATAATAATTTTTTAATAATATGTCTTAGTTTGTTTAAAATTAGGGTTGGGTGTTGAATACGCTATCGAACATAGTATTCTTTGAAAACATTGTGCTATTACATTACATATAATAAAAATATTTCTCTAAAAAATATACCTTTTTTATCTTCATGTTATTTCCTACTAATTTCTAAAAAAATTGATAATGTATGAATGAATTTTTATTAATTGTTTCACATTCAATACCAATATATTTCAACTATATACTAGTTCATTATTGATCAATCCACATAACATATATAAAATTACAATAAATCAAAAAATTTATTCCATTAACATAAAATGATATTATTTGTAATATTAAAAATTGATGCATTTTCCTTATTAATTAATAAATAAACTTTTCATTTAGGAAATATTTTGTACATATTTTCATTCTTCATTTTTCCCGATTTATATCATCCAAAAATGACTAAGTGATAATAGTAACTTTTAATTATAATATCTAAATAGTATATTGTGGTTCGTTGAAGCTTAGTGTTTCATGTAAGGTAATATATCAAATGCATGAAATTTAATTAAATAAAATTATATTATATAATATTGGGGAATTACATTTTGTGTTGATTTTTTACGCATTCCCTATATATACACCTTAGTTGATGCTCCAGATTCATAATTTAAGGTAAAGGTATGGGGATGAAACCTCTGAATAGTATCTGAGTTTTTTTAGAAGGAAATGGAAATTGAGACAATATCATGAGTTATTCTTGAACATTATGTTAGTTATTATTATGTTGTTTTATATTTTTTTTCTTAGGTTAGTTATTATTGTTACGATCAACTAGTTATGGAGATTTATTTTTCTTATTTTTGATTTATGATTTTTTATAATAATCAACCCCAATTTAAGGGAAGATGTCGGGATCCCAAACATAGTTCATGAACATAAGACAAATCATGAGCTATAAGACAAGATATTAAAACCATATTGAGCACATGGAGGTGTCCTTACCCAGCATTTGATCCTGATGTAGCTCTGCAGCGTTGCCTGGCTGTTGGGTAATCAAGTATCATGTTTCAAAGTATTAGAATGTTATGATGGATGAAGCCATACCCTCACAAACATCCAAATACAGAAATCTCTGCACAGATGAACCACTAGCTCTAGTTCCACCATTTGGGAATTTCCATGTGGTCAAGACTGGGTGCAACACCATTCCATATAGCTCGAAGACTAGGATTCCTCACAATACCACCAATCACAATAGATATACCATGAAAAAATTCAACTACAATGAAAAAAAATCAGAAAATAGAAAACCTTTGTCCACACTGCCTTCACTAGTAAATATTCGCAAAACCTGTCATCGTCCACCAGAACACACACAGATCCATAGCTATCCACCAAAAATATGCTCTTTCAACACACTTCACTGGGGTATCAACAAAAAAACACACTAGAACTGGAGGAAGAAAAAAATATATATTTCTTACTATTAATTTTTGATTAAGGCATGAGTTTTCAGTTTTTATTACATTGTTGTTCAGTTTTTATAGTTATCCTTTATATGTCATTATAGATTATGTTTTTTTATAATTTATTTTTATTTTTATTTTATTATAATATGATCATCATATGAAGTGTATAATACCTCTATTATGTTGAATAAACACTCATCAATAATTTTCAACCCATTGTGCACATGAAGGCATGTTTAATGTAATGTTAAACTAATTCTTGTTCTTATAAACATAGTATATGGTCTTACAAAATAATATTATAGATCCTATGATTTTAATGTATAATGATTTAAGGATTTGGTATATAGAAGTATGTAGGTTGGAACTTTTAGTGAATGTTATTCTCATTTATGATAAAAAAAATTTATAGTGGGTCCGTAAGTGTCCATGGTTGTGGGGTTTACTTTATTTATTGTGATGAATATGATTTATTTATTTTATTTATAATAAAAAATTTAATTATGATTTTTTATTTACACTAGGATCGATGTGTAATGAATTTTGAGTACATGCATTATATTTGGCTGATCAGTTCACATGACATGTCAATGATGTACATATGTTAAATAATTATTTTTAATGAGTTTTAAATTAATTAATTTCCTTAAATTATTTTTTTAAGTATTTTAAATTAAATAATTGGTCTAATTATAATTTATTAGAACCTATGATAGATTTTTGGATCCTATGATGCACATATTAGTAGAATTTATCCTCAAGAATTTGAGTGTTTAAACTAAGCCCTCTTGAATTTAAGTGATTGGATGGATCCACACAAATACAATGAACCGAAATGTAAAATTAAAACCAAAACTATGTCACTAAATAATGAAAATATCAAAATTAATAACAATAAAATATTCATAAAAAAAATTATTGGATGAAAATAATTGAAAAAGAACCACACAATATTTTAATGGGGATTATACGTTAGTTCAAACCCCTAGAGAGAATTCTATAATTTTTTTTTCAGGAATTAAAGAATTATTAAAATGATAACAGACCATTAAAATATACAAATTTACCTTAAATATTATTGAGTACATTTGGTACAACCCAGTTACAACTACATTATAATCATCATATAGATATGTCCACAAGGGTTTGATCTCCACCAGCATCCCCCCACCTAGTCAAATAATATCACCACCTCATCACCTCCTTTGGGTAAAAACATTATTTCATTCAACCAATCCTGGATTTACTGTTACATATTCTACTTAATACATTCATTTAATCTCCTTTCAAAAATCCTCAAAATGGAAATACATTCAAAATAATAAAAAAAATTTATATACAAAAGTTAGTTTCAAAAAATTCCTTCCATATCTGCACTGCCTCAAAGTTTTAATTTATTTTACTTTATTTTAACAAACATCATCCATTAAAAAAACGTCGTGAAATTCAAAAATTTATCATTTTCAGCCTACCATCTTGATTAAGGTATCATAATATATATTTCTAGATTTACTTCTTTTAGATGATAAAATTAACTAGACCAGAATTTTTTTTTACATTTCATGATCCTGAAACTATCCCACTTGAGAATAAATATTATGTTTTTCTGTGAGGCCCCCCATAAAAATCATCAAACCCACATCTTATCATAATGTTATTCCGAAATCACATGGTTTCCTAGAGATTAAATCAGTTATCCTATTCTGACTAATGTGAAATCATATCTCAACATATAGTAGACTAGAAACTGATTTATTATATATTATAGATAAAAAATTTACCCATCTTATATAGATTTAGTTCTTTTCTATTACAAAATTATTAATAAATAAATACTTTAACCATGTGTGGTTTGTATTATAATGAAACATAGGATTGTTGTCCAAGTTAGCCACACTTTTTGAATTTGAAAAAAATAATCCCATCATCTTTACTTCTTCAATTAGATTTTAATAGACTCTTTATCTTGGTAAAATCCTTCCTAATTTCTATTAATGAATTGTACTCAACTTCTATTACTGAATGTGAATTTTTTTAATGATATGGGATCTATCTCATTTTTATTTATTCAAAATTTATCATGTATTTGTTGGTTGTTTTCTAAGTATTTGTATCACCCCCAATGACTAATTATTTAAAACCTTACAATTAATCATCCAATAATATTAAATTTTTAATATTATAAAAAGCCTTTTAATTAAAGATAAATCCACTTTACCACCTCATAGTGTTCTCATCCTAATTTTTTCATTAATACTCAAACAACTACCACTTATTTCACAATGTAAGACAATGGAAAATCGTAGAATACATCAATCATGTGATTGTAAATTCTTGAAGATCCTTTTCCACATACTCAAACTTATCTTTTTTATGGCTCATAATACTTTTTCAACATTGAATTTCTAGCTAAACTATAGGCCACTAGTTTTTCATCACTCATGCCAATGAGTTCCACCTTCTTCCACATGTAGTATGAACAATTCAAGAAAATTGTTCTTGAATATAATTATCTCACAATATGAATCCCCATAATCCAATTTTCTAGACTGAGATATTTCACCTCAAAACATCTAAAAAAGTGTTCCTTCAAATCATATATACATTTCTTTACCCAAATAGTAATATGCATGTCATGAACATACATAATTAATATGATGAACATCTCATTTTCCAAAACCTTTCTATAAAAAAAATTATCATAATGGATATGACTAAAAATTCACCTCACTATAATGGTGTTCAACATCTAGTATAACATCCTTGGTGATTTATTCAAAGAATAAATCCTTCAATTTAGATTATAAAAAATGTATCAATTATAACATTAAAATGAGTTCATCAACTAAGTAACAATAACGAAAAAAATCCTTAAATCTAAAGGCATAAGAATTATCCCATCATTTGAAACCATACTAAGAGCCATAATGACAGTCCCATGTTTAATAACTAAAGAGAGTATCTTTGAAAAATGTACACATTCTATATTTAGAAACCCCATTAAAACAAGATTTTTGTTGTACCTATATATACCACATAATTATTTCTTAAACTAAAAAACACATTTAATGACATGTATTTTCTTCCATGAAGGCTAATGCATTATCTCTTAGGTCCCATACAGTTGTAAGTAATCAATGTATTCTCCCAAAGCTAACAACCATTGATTTTATTAAATCAAAATTTTAGTCTCCTTCATAACCTCAAGAAATCAATAATACTTAATAGTAATGCATTTTAGATTAATTTTATACCACTACACTTGGTGTGTAATTAGTATAGATATCTATAATAAATCCTATAACTGTTCTACTTTGGGAATAAATACTTATAAAAATACAAATTTAAGACATCATTAATGTGATTAATAATTCAATGGGATATCTTGTAATTATAGACTTCATAAACCCATTAGAACATGACTCCCCTATAGAACATTTTCTAGATAGTCTAGAGTTTTGAATTGACATACTACCCAAATACTTCTGAAAATCCACAAATTCTGAGAATTTATTTAATTGAACCTCATCTTCTTATTAAGCATTGATAAAATCAACAATATTTTCATTGTTTTGATATTTATATAAGACAACTTCATTGAAGGAAAAATTTTACATATAAAAACCCTATATAGTTTCCATTCATGATTTGAAAAATAAATTTTTCATCAAAATACCCAATAATGTAATACACTATGGAAAAAATCAATAGGTTGTATGTTTCCTTTATATCATTGAAAATGTTCGTGAGTGAACCAATGAAATTTCCGTGGGTGATTTACATTTTCCATTAAATATAATTAAATTTCTAATGTACCTATCACAATGGAGAAGGAATCACATTCACTATATTGGGGGAACAATTAACCACCATTACAAAAATGTTCTTGGGAAAAATGATGTGAATTATTATACCCTTATCTTATCGACTAAGGCCTGACTCAACCTCTATGAATTTTTTATTTTAGAAAGTTCATGGTATGGAATTGTTGAACCATATTTCATTATAATAGAATAATATCTTAAACATCTCACTACTCTAGTCCCTAAAACATTTAGAACTCATGAATTTCAGTTTTCATCCAATATCCATTTTTATAATGGCTCTATACTGGGTGAAGGTTCATTATAATTTGGAATTGTTCTTGAGAATTAATAGGGACACCATTCAAGTAACATCATAAATGAGCATAAAATACTAAAATGACTCTCAATTATAATACACCAGAGATAGAACACATACATCCATATAAACTAGATCTATATTTAGGATCATTGGAATCTTATCTTCCATTTGGAATTAAACCATCAACTACTTCCCAAGGAATAATTATTTTCATGTTTCATAAACCGTGATTCTGATCATAGCACTATCTTAATTTAAAATTATATCACACATTTTTCACTAAAGTGTACCAGATGTTCAGGATATAACTTTGTTGATGTTATTTTTATGATGTAAATTAAACCTTTTACTGCTCCCCTTTGGTACATTATTCCACCCACCCCTCTATTATAATCCACCAATGAACCACATGTGACTCATAGTATTGATTATATTAATATTTTAAAAAAACAAATCATATAGATATAATATAGATATTAGGTTTTACATTAACCCCAATATGTTCCACACACTTTTTCAGTCTAGAAACCATCCATTCCTTCTACACATGGAGACATAACCCATTCCCACAATTTCAAGATCCTCATATTCTATAATATTAACCTTTCTAGAAATTCATGATTTATACTTCCACATTACCCCTCTTTAATATTATTTGAAATAATGATCTGGTGTTTATTGTATAAAACTCAAGTGAAATATTGAAAAATTGAATTCGACCTCTCACATATTTGGACATAGGATCCATATGTCCATTTATAGGAGAATATATTTTATAATTGAATTGTTGTTGATTAAAACCACTCATCATAGGGAGTTATTCACACAATTACAATATATATGACCACATTCCACTAATCTATTCCTTATTTGACTAATAATTTCCATTTCAATCATTATCACTTCACCATGATGTAAAATTACGCCAACCATAAACAGTATATAACATTAGGGTGGATTATGAGATAACATTTTTATGAAATTATTCATTTATGATTATGACTCTTACATCCTTGAAAAAAATTATCTTAATAATTATGTTACTTACAATATAATTCATCATTTTCCTAGAACTATAGAGTGATGAACATAATTATATTTCTTACTCTGGATCTTTAAAGATTACATTGATAGGTTATATTAGAATCCATATAATTTTGAATCCCTTAACATGATCAGTTACTAAATTTACATTTGATACTATCATGCCGACTACAGGAAATATAAGGAAGTATTTGTTCATTGCTATCAGATTCTCAAACACATTAGTAAAAACATTCATAATTTCCAATGTAGTTTTCACCATGAAAATGATATAATACTTGTTCTAGGATCAAGATATATGAATCAACCCCAATAATTTCTTATTAGAAATTCCCACTTATTCTGTATTCATTACTTATAACTTTTTATCCATCAATATAAGATCAAGAAACTTATATTGTAGAATCATCTTTATATATATTTTATTGATTGAAAAATTATTGTTACTGAACTTATCCACATAGCCTTTATCACTATACAACTCCAAAAATCTATTAGATTTAAAATCCTAATAAATTATAAAATATATAACTTTGATAAGTAATTTCATACTTGAAATATCCTATAAGACTAAAGGTATAATTATTATACTGATCTTTGCTTTAAATCACTATGCTTAGGGCCTGGTATTACAAAACTCTATAATAAGTATTTGATACTACTTATTAGGATTAATTGAACAAATAAACACTTAAATGTATCCCAAAAAATGTTTAATGGAATCTAGGGCTTCTAAAACTCAAGGGATCATATGGAACCCCACATATATGACACACCCAAACATAAAATACAAATCGCACCTAAATCACAACATAATGCCACCCTAAAAAATCATCCAAAATTAATATCTATAAGATTATTATTGAAAGAAAATATTGAAAAAAATAAAATATTATGATATTAAATGGTTTATAAATT
This sequence comes from Viscum album, assembly GCA_963277665.1. Classification (NCBI taxonomy): domain Eukaryota; kingdom Viridiplantae; phylum Streptophyta; class Magnoliopsida; order Santalales; family Viscaceae; genus Viscum; species Viscum album. The sequence goes on from OY728164.1 coordinate 908,906,004, forward strand.
AGTCCTAATCTATTATGGAATACTAGAATTCATTGATTAATGAATTAAAAGATGATTCAAAAAGTTAACTAGTCATTGAAAATATAATATTTAACGAAACATATTTTATTTTCCATCCAATTAAATTAGTATCTAAAACATTACAATATTCATGAGGAAAGGTATAGACATATCTGATCTCCATAGGAATCCCTCATATTGTTCAAGGAATTCTAGTACGTCAACTCATACATGTAGTAAATAGTTCCCACTTCCAAAATCATCAGAAAGATACTTTGACATTTTCTTCCAAATAACATTACTTAATTCTTTTATAAAAATCGATAAAGGGAAACACCACCCCAATCATTAGGAAAAATATTATATATATAAATTACATTCATGATAGTCTGTTTCATCTCGGAAATTCATATATTCTATGTTATTGAGAAGTAATATCTGATTGCATTCTTCTGAATAAAATCATTTGGTCTATTAAAATTTTGGGCTTACAAGTGTCGATTTCTAATACAACACCACCTCTTGCATAGTTTTGGAATATATACTCTAGAAATCACTAATTCTATAATATATAATAAACATATCCTTAAAATGGGTTTGATATAAACCAATGCTAATCGTAATTTTATTATATATGTTTATTACATCAATATATCTTTGATATGGGTACATAAATGTGGTTCAAGTTGGAACCCTGTGTTATGTGTTGGGTTTTTTATTTTTATTTTTGATTCCTAAATTGTTAATGAGTTATTTTTAATAAAATTTATAACAATCATGGGATTTGTGAAAAATGGTTTAAGTGTGTAGACCTTAGTGATGATGACGTGTAATAGAAATCATGTTTGGGTGGGATGTTCTTGATATGCACGGTATAATAAGAAATAATTTGGGAGAATAATTTTATAATGTGGGGTGCTTTAGGTGTGTATGTGAATGGAAGTAGGAATACCATCATGAGATTATTTTGGGTATAACAAGAAGGATTAATGGGAAGCCTATCCTAGTGGATTAGTCTTGAGATACTTGGAATTTTATTTTTGGAATCAGGAAAGAAAGTGTTCAGAAATTTTGTGGGGATAGAATATTATAATGTAATACCTTACATAGAAGACTATGAAACATGGATTCAGCAAATGATAGTTACTCCTCTCTCATTATAGAGGTATGAGTTTGTGATTTTATGTATCTTATGGGGTGATTTGTTATATGAATTAGTGTTATATGAGGTTGTTAGTTTCTGTATTTCAATAGAACAAATCGAGAGGGCATTTTGATATTTTAGTTGGTATAAATATATTTTAATTATTTTCTTTTAACGATTTTATTAATGATTTCACAATTTAAAGTGAGACATGTGTGCATGATTTCATGTACCATTATTGATACATGTGAATGTAAATTTCCAAAAACATGAATATAATTTGAATATTATTTGTGTGACTAAATGACCTATATTAGATAAAAAAATTCAATTAGATTCAAAATTATTTTGGAAATGGATTAATTTTGTGGAAGATATTAAATATTAAAGATATTTTCGATATTTTATTCCATAATTTCCATCCTTGTAATTAAAATATCATGGGAATTATTCTTGAGTGGAGGACCAAAAAACAAGTAGTTAAATACTTTAATCCCAAATAATGTTTCAAATAAATGAAAAACTATATAATTTGAGTGTATGAACCATTTTCCCTAATGGTACCATAATCCTCACAATTATAATATATTTGAGTATAAAAATATTTCATAAGAGTAACTCTAGGGAAAATAATTTGACCATTAATTTTCTATGTCCCAATATCCATATGATACAAAACTAGAGTTCATGGGAAGTAAAAAAATGGGTATTGTCTTATGTTAGGATTATCTAGGATGTGACAATCCAAAGGTAAGAATTTCATGCTACCAAATTTTCATCCCCATGTGAGTAAAAATGAACATGATACCCATAACATGTGATTTGATCCTACACATGTTAGAGTTACACAAAGAATGAATAAAATACATAATTTGAGGTAACACCCAATACCAAAATAACATACTAATATACCAGACATATTTTTCTGATATGGAGCCACACATTTTGGAATATAAAATAGAGTTTTTCTTCAGATATCATTTACTTTATGATGAGCGGCACACCACTCCACACTATAAGAGGGTGATTCACATTACAAGTTGAATAATAGATAAGTATCCCTTGGGAGGATAAATTATTTTTTCCTTGTCTGAATAATAATCATTTTTACACATTCATTATGTTCAATATAAAATTTGAAGATATTGAGATGATTTCAATATATAGAAAATCTCATAATGATATAATGAGTCTTGGAAATGAAGAATCCAACGATTTTAAAAAAAATATCATATTGAAATATTCTAGTTTGATGTATTATTCAATGAGAAATAATCCATGAAGAAAATTTTTATATTCTATTTTTAATCTCTTATATATCCATGAATTTGAATGAATATATTTTTTTTCCCAACACGATATCATTCATTCATCATAATGATGGTTAATCATAGATTTTTATTAGTTTTCAATTATTCCACAGAAGAAAAATTCTACTATAATGATAATTTTTTCTTTTAATGTTGTATGTTTTCAATTATTTAATGATGGTGGTAAAATATTGGTATAATTTGGGAAACATATTTTATGTTTAGATAGATCCATGATATCTGTATTTTATTATTTATTGGGGGATTAATGATTTAAATTCCACTTTAGGTTCATAATTTTATTTCATGATTGTTTTTATTATTTATCCTAGGTGTTTATTTAGTGAATAACTTAATCACAGTGACCTACCAATGATGTTTGGTTATAAAATTATGAGTGAGTAATTTTCTAATGGATATTGGATCCAGAGTAGGAAAATGGTTTAAAAAATTAGATAATTGAATTTTCTTATAATTTTTATTTGTTGAATTAGTGACACTTTTTTCATTAAACATTATCTCATTACATAGTAGATAATATAAAGAGGTTAAAATCAAGGGATGATCCCTAGTTTAATATTGAAGGATAGGATTATGGGAGACAAATATATTTTTATTTTCCTACTAGGACTAAATCGTAAGGAACCCTAATAAAAATATATTTCTATGTAAAGGAATGAATTAAAAGAATTTATGTTATATTAATTCAAACTAATAATTTGATTATTTTATACCCTTAAATAAGTCTCATAAGTCATCACCTATGTTATTTAGTAATATAATGTTTTTATAATGTTTCATACATACATCCACAAAAATTAATCCACAATGAACATTTTCAATAAAAGGATTTCATTATTAAGAATGTTATTTGATTTTTTTTTCAAATATACTTTTCTTCAGTTTAAATTAAGAACCACGAAACCCAAAATTATGAAACCCCATAAATATGGTAACCATATACCTTCCCCTATGATCTAACCTTTGTATTTTCCATCACTATACAATATATTTTAGTTCTAGTGATATTATTTCAGGTAAATAAATTACAAACATTTACTAATTCAGTATAAATGAGATAGATGTCAAGTGAATTAAATATTTTTGTACTATTGAAAAGGATTTTGATGAAACTAGATGAATGGTCCTGTTCTTTGACTCGTTTTTATATCCTTTTTTCTTTTTTTTATATTTTTGTATCTTTACCATTCATGTTTTTTTTCAATTTGGGGATAATGATCATGAACTACACCATACACAATCGATCAAGGAATATTTATAACATCAATCTTGTATAGTTTAATATCAATATTGAGAAAAATATTATTCTAAAATGGAGATATGTGATGGAAAATAAATAACCCATGTTATATATGATGAATTTTAAAACATCATAAGCAAAGAAAAATGAGTATAAAATATGATTGAATTGTCTGTTTGAAGATTCTTATCCATTAATGGATCCACTGAAACCATAATAAGGCCATAGATACAGGCTAAAACCCATTAGCTATATCTTATAATTCTATTTATGTTTCAAAAAATGGATAAATTTGGAGGAAATTTCATTGATTATCTTCATAAAATACTAAAAATAAAATAGTTATGTGAAAAATTAAAGTCAAATACATTGAATTATGATATAGTTTGGTTTTGAGACCTTACATATTCATTTATGGGTGAAGGTAAAAAATATTTTAATTTCTAATCTCTAGGTACCATCACCACCTGGGGTGAAAATGAATAGGGATTATTAGAGAAATAATTTATGCGGGTGAGGAAGGAAAAATAATAAGTTTCCTTGAAAAAATTACTCAAAAATATGGTGAATCCATTTTTTAGGCTTAGAAATGAATAAAGAATACTATAGAAAGATTACCACATCATGAATTGTCACTATATATTAAATTGAGAACATTATTATAGTATATGAGTAAGTAATTCTTGAGTGGTGGTAGAATTATATGTAGAAGGAGGGATAATTATAATGAAACCCACATATGAAAAATTATGTAAGGATGATCTAGATAATAACCTGTCCTAATGGAAAGGATAATGTGGGGTAATTGATTAGGGAGGTCAACGAGTTAGTGGAAAAACTATTATGGATCCAAAAGTAGAGGAAACATCAATAAATGGATATCATATCAGTTATAAACAATCAAGAAGAACCAGCTAAAACACATTAATATATCTCATGAGAAATGTAGGATTTAATTATCTAGACACAGATTCTCACGTTTTATTGGAAGAAAACATAAAATAGTAATAGTGTTCTTTTTCTCACAATTAATATCAACTTTATTATAAAATAAATCTACAAAAATGCGTTGGTTCCTTAAAATCGATGATGAAGATAAGGGAGTGGGTATAATTGATATCTTTCTTAAGGACCGATGGGTTATCACCATGGGAAGTTAGTATCATTACCTACATAGAAAGTATTTCACTCCTTGAAAAAATAATTTATGTAAAAATCTCAACAAAAATTCCCATTTTATGGTTAGAAGGAAAAAAAATTATCAGGAGTTGGTGATGATGGGTTATAAGAATAATGGAAACCATTTCGATTAGGTGGAGTATGTACTTAAAAAACATAGAAATTACTTGAAGAAAATCAATACTCTGTCAATATTTTGATAATCAATTGGGAAAAATATTAAAAAATCCATCTTAGAGAGAAATCCGAGTTTTACAAAGCAACATGATATTGCTAAGAAAAGTATTATATTTTGTACATATATGAAATCTATATTATCATTAAGAGAGAGAGGATCCTAAATAGAAATTATTTGAGAATGAGTTTCATGTGAATGTGGTGAACATGATAGAATAAAAATTCACAAAAATGTAGGCAAGTGATGTAAAATAATATGTAGTGAGGATAAGAAAATATTCCCTAGAAAATATTGAGTTGGAACTATAATTTAAGAAATTAATGGAGTTATTTAAAAATAATCCCATTAAAATCCCATTCATTGAATATATTCCTAACAATTAGGCGTCAGTGACGTTTCCCAAATTTATACTGTAAAAAATTAAGAAATTTTAGGATTTGGGAATGATCTAAATTGGAATGGAGTGTTTGGAATTTTCATAATAGAAACATACACAAAAAGTTTAATATCATGGATGTTCTTATATTCTATGCAACAATGGTTCATGAACCATAAAGAAGGCCCTATGTGAACTAGGGGATATTTTATCAATATTATACAAAATAATTTAAAATATATTATGAAATTCAACCAAAATGACATAAGAGTTTCTCTTCAATTGGTTGATGGATACATTAAATACCTCAGTAGATTTATTGATGCTATTTTAGAGATTGTAGAAAAATTCATATTACCGAATGATTTTATAATTTTTGAGATAGAAGAATATTAAGTGGTACTGATTATTCTCAATCATTCATTCCAATCCATAGGGAAATATATCATTGATGTAAATTAATGATGTTCCATTTCACTGTGAAGAGATAAGTATACTCAACTCAAGAATTTGAAGGCTATGAAATATTCATATGAACTTGAAGACTACAATGTTATTACTACCAATTTATATATATATATGGATTATTGATGAGTAATGATAAATTAATGAAATCCATGTTGTAGCTAATTTAGATTTTTTAATGTAGAGGATTGAGTACAATAGTAAAGGGATGGAAAAATGAATGCATTGTAGAAATTATGAAACTTTTATTGGATTAAATTATTAATTTGGTTCCCTAAATCATAAGTCCACTAGATGTATTGACGAAACAACTCCTATGAATGATAAAATATTAAATTATGGGAGAAATAGAAGTATGGTTCGTGATTGTAAATGGTTAGATCTAATAAGAGAAAGAGCACCGATAAAATAGAGTACCTAAAAAAGAGGAAGGTTATCACTTGGATTGATACAAATATCAAGGGAATAATTACCTCCCCTTACAAACAAAGGATTCAACTTTAGAATTTGAAAATCCAAATAGAAAATCCAAAATGATATTAACAACTCTAATAATGCAACTTATGTAGATGGTTTTTTTGAATTTATTTTATTATGGGATCATATACATCACTTTAGATAGTAAATAAGTTATTTATCTAAAATATATGGTAAAGAATTAATAAATTACTACTGTAAAAATTGGGTTGAACTTTTTTCATTCAAATTTTGATGGGGTGTTTTGTTTATGATGATTAATAGAAGCTCAATGGTCCTATCATGAATGATATTTTCCTCTCAAATTCATTAATTTGTTTGGAACGACTCACCAGATATTATTATAATTACATATTGAATATATTTTATAGGTATAACCAAATATAAATGGCACTGTAGGATTAATATTAGGTATTTTTTATTTTTTCTTTACCTATTAAAAAATAATATTTTTCATTTAAAAGGAATGAATTAATTATTTATTGGTGTATGAAACACATTTTCCATCGGATGGATGAGGAGTTTCTTGATGAATTCATGAATTATTTTTTTTTCTCTAAAAGTGATAATTTCACGAATGCCAAAAAATTATGAGATGATATTAAAAAATGTGAGGAGGAATGCCTTGTTTTTACTATTGAAATGTGAAGCTTTATGGTAAGATATGGAAATATTTTTAGCTACTGATTTTCCAAATATAGGATAGAGTTCAATATATATAAAAAGAAAGTGGTCAAGGAGAAATTTGAACCAACAATAAAAATATTAATTCTCAGTATCCTTGTAAATATAGGGTTCAGATGCAGGTTTGTGGAATAAATATTGTGGATTACTGGACCTAGAAGACAAATGATGTGAAATTAAACATTGGTGAACTATAAAAATAAGATTTCGAGGAGGTAAAGATGAGGATGATCACTAACCCCATTGTGTTACCACAAAATTAGGTGGATCTCATTGACCTAATGTGTGAAACAAGAGACTATAAGATCCTAGATGTTCTTGTAAACAATTATGATACATTTTAAATCCCATTTGATATTATAGTGATATATTGAAGAAAGAATAATGTAATTCCACAATGATAAATACATGGTTACTAATATTTATATTTCATTTTTATGATTTTAGATGATATATATTCCTTATAAAAGTGGTTTACCTCTCTATTAAAGATAAATTAATTTAATTATAGATGTTGAAAGATTTTAAAACCTTCAAGATATCGTAAATTATTTTGTTTCAGAAGATAGATATTAAAAAAAGGCATTAGAAAAAATTGTTACCATTCATATTACAAGTATGTTTTTATTATTTTTAAGAGGTAAATATATTTATATTCAAGATGAATTTTGGGAAAAAAATGTATTATTAAATGATCTCATATCTAGAAAATTAGTTTTCAAAATGTAAAACTAATTTAAAACAAAAATAATGAACTCTAATTTAACATACCAATAGTGGGAGAGGTTCTCCGCTAAAGGTTGAAACAATTTTTAGGAAAACCTTCTTTTATTTATGTAGTGAAAATTTCTGTTCACTTTTCTATGTGTTCCTAGAAATAAAGTAGATAACATTATAATTTTTTTTCACTCATCACACATTTTGTGACTCGAAGATATAAAAAGAACAGTGTCTATGAAATTATAAATAATATTCTTTTGTACAAAAATTAGCATAGATGTAAGGAACATTTAGGTTACCTATGATAACTTCTATTGAGATGTGAACAATATAAAACGAGACAACATTCCTCGAAACATGATCATATCAATTAAATTTTTTATATATTGGTGGGGGGGGGGTTAAATTCATGGGTTACTTCCCCAATTTATTTTAACATACATATATTATTCTGTGTAGATGATATCTAAAAGTGTGTGTATATAGAATCAAATAAATCCAACCTGTAAATGTTGGACACTACCTTTATGGTGAATAATATATTTAATATGTTTAGATAAACCAAATTTTCAATCATATATCCAGGGAAATGTTTAAACACCCAATCATCGAGAGGGGTTATGAAAAATTATAGTGTTTTATGTAACATTAGTACCACAAATGATCATCAGAAAAGTGGATAGTTGAATCCAAATAATATGGATATGATGTAAAATATGAAAAATAAAATCAATAAAATAAAGAAATGTATGTTAAGGAATCTAAAAATTAATTATGGGTATAAAAAATAGAGTATAAGATGCCCTTGAAATATATACCTTTTAGTTGGTACATTTAAGATGATGACAAGGCTCACTCACAAAGAAAATAATGGGTAGTAAAGAAATAAATTAGAAGGAGGATAATACTATAAGAGAAAATATTTTGGAATTGGATGATCTTGGAAGAATTTATTCATATTCCAATGATATAATATACAAAGAGAATAAAATTAATTGACATGACCAACACATCTAGAGGAAGATGAGACACATGGATTATAAGATATCACATTAAAATTCTTGATTGTTCCTATTCCAAGTAAAAGTTAAATCATGGAGACACATATGGATTATAATAATCATGCCATAACTCATGTTTGTGAATATTAAAAGTCAATGTAAAATCAAGGTGATCATTATATTTTTTTAATGATTTAATGAATATTTCCATAGAAAGATATATAAATTAAAAAGAACAAAGTATAACCCTTAAAGGTAAATAGAAAAAAAATCAATCCTTAAATTGGATAACCTCACATGTTTTGTGTCTTATATTGTTTTAATGAATTAGGAATTTAGGTATGTGGATATTTAAATTATAATAAAGTTAAGACTTGAGGTAACCAAAGTAAAATTTTATTTTATTTTCATCATTTTATTTATTTTTTATTGTAAATTAGCTTTAATAATAGTTTAATTTTACAAACACTAAGGTGTTTTAGTTTTAATACCCCATGGAGTAATTTTATCCACTCTCAATATGTAAAAGAAGTGCTGGAATTGTGCTTCATGAGATGAAATTACATAAATTATGGAAAGGGAAAAATTTAATAATGTAGAAAAATATCATGGATGAACTTATGTATAATTATGAAATGGTAGTTTGGGATTAAATTTAGAAGTTTGTTTTTGAAAAAAATGGATACCCCTATGTTATAGGAGTGTACCCACAACCAAACATTTGAACCAATATATTTATTTCAACAGAGACCATGGTGCAATGAGCCAAAATATTATACAAGAAGACTAGAACATGAACTGTGTTAATTTTTCAATATGAAAATATTTTTTTTATCAAGATTCACAATAATACAATGAAATTATAATTAAAAAAATTTATATGGGATTATTTTGAAACAAAATCCATGATAAAATGAATTTAGAAGAAAAATTATAAAAATTTACTGGTTTGGAAGAACTGGATCAACATGGAAATATAATATAACCATTCCAAAATTTCAAGAATGTATAAAATTAATAAGGATCATAATTAATCAAAATAAATATTCTTCTCAAAGGGTCATTCAGGATTACATTGGTTGAGGAATTACATTTATGGATATTATATATTCATTATAGTGCATAGTGATTACTATTCCATAAGCCTCAACATGAGAAAGGGCCCGAACATTCATGAGAAAAAATTTAATGCCGTAAAATCTATGATTATGAAGAATAGAACATGGAATTAGAATATTTGGAATTTTTTATCATTTATAAATAATTTAAAACTCATGACATATGATAAATAACCATTAAGGAATATAAATAAAGGAAAAACTATATAAAATGGATAATAATGTCTTGTTCTATGATGAAATCACTAATAATTCCATGCCTATAAGGTCATGAACATCATATATTATGGTGCTGGAATATTTTTGGAACACACTATGAGAAACTAAGAGTCTAGAATATAGAATATAAAATACATAAAAAAATTTCTCATGAAACACTATTACACATCATAACTGTTAGTATTTCATATCAACAAGTTCCTATCAATTCAATTTATGAACCCTTTTAATAATCTATAATGATCCTTAATCGATATAGAAATATTTTTTAATATTTTTTCAACAATTCACTCACATTACCTTACCTTTTGTACATAATTTCATTCTCCAATTTTCTAAATCATCACCCCATACCCCATAAAATTCCATGGTGTTACCATTACATTGGAAATAAGATCAAAATATTTTATAAACCATATCCAATCCATATAAATACATTTATATCATTCACTATGTTTTTCAATAAGAAATATTTCCCCCTTAAATCTTAATCCTAACTCAAATCCCAAACCCAAAACCAACATCCAATCCTCATCCTAAACTCTCGGTAAAAAATAAATAAAATACAAAAATACCATAAACCATTATAAATATGTGCACGTCCCCCACTAGAGACTACACCTATAATTCCCACTTCTTTATCAACTACCATGATGCACTTTGAGACATATGAATCTCACACTTTCTTACCGTCAATTGACCATTCATCTCAAGATTACATCCACTACAACATTCATTTTACCAACTGCACAAATTAAATGTGATGGTAGATGTTTCAAAACAAGATCATTTTGATAACCAAGGCATAGAATTTGGGGATTTTTTTTGAGATTAAAATTTAGGATAGTGTTATAGAGGAACTCAAAGTGATTCACCTAGAGAACAACACTCAAGTATGAATTGAGCTTACTTAGAAATTAACAGTCATGTTATCAATTTCATAACAGAAACTTTTTCATGAAATAAAATTCATATTTTGTATGAACCACTGATTGTTATTATTGGATATTTTTTTAGTTATCATTATTTAGGTTTGTGAGTTTTTTTAGATGTGAGGATATATAGGGATATATCTTCACCCCAATCGGTCATATGTATAGGAGGTTTCTAAAATATTGGAATGTGACCCATTGATTATCTATGATATTATTAAAAAGAAAATATGTAATTTTAGAAAGCCATCCAACATATCATTCATTGCACCATTACCCATGATTTTTTTGTCAAGGATTATTCCCATGGTTCAGTTATTCAGCGTGATGTGTTGATCATACATTCTATGTTAGGTAAAATAATGATGAACATGTTTTGAAATTTTAAATTATAATTTTTGATTAAGCAGAAGAATTATAAGGGGATATTTATGGGTGGTAATTTTATTACTTCCTGATAATACATCTTGTAGAATTGTTTTCATCATTTCCACTTTTTTCCATTAAAATAATTAATTTGATCAATATCTATATATTGGATATGACATGACTAATATATAAATAAGGGAACCAATTTGAGTTGTCTGAGGAGTATTCCTATATAAAAAATGTTCATCACCATAATGATATATATTCACAGGTAACTTCCTAACCATCAATTATTTCCATATTGTGATTGTGATATCTTGAAAACATCCTTGGGAACCATAAATATAAATTCAATAAGAGGATTCGAACAACTATTTTCTAGTAATGTTTTATTACCCTTTTTTATTTAACGTAACTTATGATAGACATTTGGGTTTCAATTTTTAGCCACCCCTAGTCCCACCAAAAGAGAAATAACCCATTTAACCCACATTATAGACAATTCAAGGAACATCCTCTCAATGAATTTTCACAATTAGATAAGATAATGCCCATTCCTCAATTTCCAATATTTAGAGGTTTCAACCACTAATATATTTTGATAATACATTTTAGAGGAAACCTCATAGGAGAAACCTATATGAGTCATATGATTCTCAAAATAAATTAGTTTCTTAATGATATATTGATCTTAATGAAAAACATAAGGTAAAGGTGATGTTGAGTTATCCCCCCGTTTTGGTATTATTTCTAGATATATAAAAATTACATATTTTCACTCACTGAATCATGGACATACTTGAGGCATATGAGGTTGTGTTTACCCGTTTTTTCAATGTAGTTATATCTAAACCATTCCATTCTACACCAAATAATATAGGTACTCAAGAAACTAATTCTGGTACTGTATATATATTTTTATAGGTAGTAAGACAAAAAAACAATATGATTTAATTTTCTATCATATCTATCACTTCTTATAAACAGGTAATTAACTGGGTGTTAAGCAATGAGAACTACCACCAAACTAAAATTTCCTAGGAAAATGATTACTATAACCACTAAAGAGGGACATGCACCATCTACCATTGAGACACCTAATGTTTCCAAAAGTAATAACAAATAAATAATGGAAATTATGTCTAATAATTATTTTTTATATTTTTAATAATCCATTAAACCACCACCATAATGTTTATAGAATTTGGTTACATAGAAGGACCATGAGGAGGTTCTAGAGCACACTAATGAGTATTTGGATAACTCCCTTGACTATTTTTTGGTTACAATCATTATTTTTACCTTTTTTCATTTAACCTTGTTTTTACATATCAATATATTTCATAAATATCATTGAAATTAATTTACGTACTTACAAGATAGATATTAATGTAAATTTTTATGAAGTAGTGCTCCCTTGAGGATCTATTTTAGACAACATCTTCATGAAAATTTTGATACATGCGCCAAATTTTTCAGATATTTCTATGGAAAAAATTCCTTCATGTGAAAGGAATTTAATACCAAAATTCAAAAATTTGATAAAGGAAAATAGGCCCCATTAATTAGTGAATAATATTGTTCTTTATTATCCATTTTAGGTATTCCCTTGATGAATTTCCATTCAATAATTTACATTTATCTCTCTCATATTGTTTAAAATTTTTAGAAAATGCTAAACTAAAGGTCTACAGAGGGATACTCAAACTATTTTTTCCATTAATTGATCTATGATATAACATATGTAAAGATAAAATATTGTTAGAAATAATTTGATAGATAATATTACAAAATAATGAACTCTTAAGTGTATCTTTTTGAATGTTTCAGGACCTAAACAAAATTTATGTTATTATTTTAGTGAATTCTAATATGATTTCAATTTCTGAATTTAATTATTATAAGATTAATTAATATATATAATTATTATTATCAATTAAATGACTTTTTAAGAAAACAATTTAAATTTCACCTCCTAAGGGGTACTTTTAATCATTTCAAAATGTTCTTCATTATACCTTATTTATTAATAGATTCTATGGTTATGAATCACTATATGAAAATTAATGAGAATATTATCAAACAATGATATTTTTTAAATAATTTTATAATTATTGAGGCAATTGATTGAATGAAATTTATCACATTTGATCTTGAGACATTCACTATATTTTAAACTGTGATAAGAATATAAAAACTATGAAATTACTTATAAAAAGTCATCTTATATGTCCATATTCTATTTTAATCCTAATTAACTAGTACAATTTAATATTTTTAAATGACCATAAAAACTATGATTAGTGATTTAATTAAGTTTTAGGGATTTTTTAAATCTAAAGGTGGATATTTATATATTGATTTTTAGGTATATAATATACATGATAAGTTATTATTATTCATTAATGATCTTCTGTCATTTAAAAAATAGTTGGTAAATGGGATACCTTGGATTGTACATTGTCAAGAAACATACCCCATCCTATGAAAGCATTAATAATATTAATGGTGTGGATTAAGTTACTATATTGGTTTGATTTATCATGGGTGTGGAACTAGATCTTGAAATAATTATTAAAATGTTTTTTGATATATTATATCTAAATTTTAAAATCTATGATATGATCCACTATAGAAGTAGAAAATGGGATTCAAGAGATGATTAATTTAGTTGAAGAGAAAGGGTAATCCATTATTATTATGATGAATTATATATAATGCATTATAAATATGAATTAAACCCTGTGTTTTCATCCTTTTCATTTTTTTACATCGACACATATAAAACATAATCAAAAGAGTTATTTGAACCTTAACGAAATTTTTTGATGATTTAGGAGGCATGGATTAAAAAGTATATTTTTTTCAAGATTAAAGATAATGTGTATATTAATGAGATTGAGAATAACTAAAATTAAATGTATCTAGTGATGAATACACAATTCCTTTCTTTAAAAATGTAAATTATAAGTTAAATAAGTATGTGTTAGATGTTAAAAATTTTAATGGAATGTGAAAGGATTGTTGAATTTAAATTTTACATGTGTCATGACTAGGTAAAATCATGATTAGATGAGTTGTGTAGTTATTATATTATAAATTATAATTAAATAATTATGAGTGTTATTGATTTAATGTTTCTTGTTTGGGATTTATTGAGTCTCTATGAAATTAATTTGAGTTTTTCTGGGTTAAAAAAGTATTCATGTCTAGGGAATTTTTATTACCCAAAGAACATGTATAAAATTTACCCATGAGATGATTTTTTAAACTAATAAATTGGTGATAAAATAATGTATTTTCAATGTATTTATGTTAAAAAATGAAAATAAGAAATTTTAGGGAAGTTATGAAATTTTATTTTTATAGAGAGTTTACACTACAAATTTTGTGTTAGCGATGTAGTTTTTATGAAAAATATTTGGAAGATGAAGCCCTAAATATTTAATTGAAAAATAATTTACTATATGATGGAATTTCACATAAAATAATTACATTATTGGATTAGTGTAAGAACACTCATTTTTTAGATTATACCAGCTATGCTGTTATGATAATACATTTGAATAACATATAAATATATAATAATAATTCCTGATATAAAATTTATCCATGTGTTTTCAAGTTCATAATTTGAATATGATACCACATTAAAGTTAAATTGAAGAAACAATTTTTCATAATATAATGAAAATAAATACAGGACATATGCACCCAAGTGTAGGCAAGTAATAGAACCCAAGGATAAGACATGAGTTAGAAATAGTCAAAAATATTTCTAATACTGATGAACACATATACCATAGGTTGATTATATATAGAGAACCAATATGAACTGAGGAGGAACTCGTAACACAACACAAAAACCCAATCCTATTTTAATTCCACACTTCAAGATATGGTGTTTCACATTTGAGCTAAAAAAATAACATCCAGTTTCCACTCATTATTTATGTGGGATGATAGGCACTCAACTCCACATCACATGCGGGTGCTTCACTATATAAGATGGGTGATACACAAGAGTACCTTGGGAATATGACATATCTGTTCTATTAAACCACACCAATCTTTATAATATAACCTTGTGAAATAAAATTAAGTATAATGAGGTTGAGAGGAGCTTGTTCAATGGATATCTCAATCCACCATGTTGATTCATTAAAAAATATAAGATTAATATACTAATAAAATAATTCCACGCTATAACAATGATACTAAACCATTTTATACTTTTATTAATATTTATAGAGATTCAAATTGGGACCAATTATTTAAAATACAACACTATGATCGTTAGGAAATCCAATATTGTCCTGGAACAAATTTTTTTAGCCTGAGGCTATAAAATATTCCCATGTTCATGATAATGATAAATCTTGTTTGAAAATATTGGCTTTTTTAATTATTGATTTCAAAATCTACATAATTTATCATGATTCAAATTTATACATTAAATGTGTAATATTTTATCTTTTTGGCTCATGGAAAAAACTGGAGATATTTTGAGTGACATAGAATCTATTTAGAGGGATCCATGATGTTTGGAATATTTATATCTATTTGAAGATTAATACTTTTAATTATAATTGAAAATAATATTTCTATTATATTTTTGTCTATATTATTATTTATATGTGTGTGTTTCTTCCATAACTTGGGAAATCAATGTTCCATATGATAGATGGACATTATATCTTGTGTGTAAAGTTTCTTAAGGGATGGCAGATAAAGGAGAAGTGTATAGTGTTGAAATTTAGTTAATAATTTTTATATATAATGTTTTGAATTATAGATCCATTGATCATTAAACCATGATCGAGTTAATTAATATTTATTAATGACATGATACAATTATGGTTGGATTCTGAGTGTTGTAGGTATGTATTAGATTATGGTATCTATCCTTCTTCTTATTTTTTGCTGAAACTAAATCATAATAAAACTTAGTTTAAATAAATTTCTTTTTTAATAATTAATTTAATGAATTCATGTTGTATTAATTGATACCAAACCTGTAGAGAGAGATCAAATTATAGAAGAATCACATCTCTTGAAACATTCTATTCAAAATGATAATAATATTATAATCCTTGAAAAACATATCCTCTTATATATATCCACCATAAATGTTTTTGATAAAATGTTCTCATTTTCAAGAAATATATTTTTTACATTTTTAAGTATATTATAAATAACTTTTCATTAACGAAACATAAATAAAATAATTAAATATCCTATTATGATTGTATACCTGCATCTAATATAGGGGATAATCATTAATACTTTAAATTAATATACCTCACATTATTGTTTTAGTGATTTGATACAGTAAAAATTAATTTTATGTTTGGACCAATTCCTTTTGGATGTGAAAATTCTTAAAGACACTTAAGTATTATTTATTATATCATGGTGGTATATGTATTGTCATTGGACAAAATATGGGTTTAAAGTATGTAAATCATATATGGATATTTTATAATTCCTAATTTCATAAAAATAATTTCATTATGGGATTTTCTTATGAATCCATGTAAATCATGGATATAGATATTTGTGATTGGAATGATTCTTAGATAGAATTATAATGTGGTTCTATGTTTTTAGAAAAAAATAACTAGTATTGATAATTGGAAGATAATGAAACCTGAGTATGTCTGGGATGAAATGAGTCCTTGATTGTAAGAGTGAAGATGAGTTTGAGATTCTGGTTATGGTGCATGATATAAATTACTAAAATAATTTGTACAAATAATTTAAGGTATAATAAGTTAAAACTACAGGTAAAAGGTTTATATACTAGTGTTATTGATAAAATGTGGAATATAAGATGAATTTCACCAAAAATAGAGTTTGAATCTAAGATACTCACATCTACTAGAGTGGGAATATTTTCATAGGAAAGTGAAATCAATAGAACCATTGAAACATAAAAACTATTTCTAAAAATACAACTTAGAAACCTCTATTGATTCAAATAGGATTCTTCTAAATTCATCCATCTGTATACTAATTAATGTTTGACGTTACTATAATGTTCCATATTAAGATGAAATTTGAGGAAAAAATTTCAAACATGTTTTAGTGTTTTATGATTCTATTGTATTAAATAGATGGGGGTTTTTCATGTGGGTTTTCATCCCACACAATTTTAGTTTTTCAATAAAATCTATCCTTTATATATACATATATAGTTTTTTATATTATAGTTTATAAGTATGATATTCTATTTTTATTACCACCCGTACACCCACTGAACATATTACCACTATTACCACGAGTAAGAATTAAAATAAAGGGAGAAAATACATCAACACCAACAAAAACAATATATAGATAAGATTAAAGTAAATTAAATATATATTACATATGTTATGAATTTATTCAACCCATTAATGAATCAAAATAAAATTTGAAAACATGAATAAGGGAATATATAATTAGTGAAACTATATACAATGTTCTTTCACCCCACATCTCGATTGTGGATTCTCTATTTCTATTGGTGTTCACAATGGGAAATATCTTCTAGTTTAGTTAAACTCCCCATATATTTGATATAGTCACTATTTCTATGAAACAAGTCTATTTATTACTTTTTCCCAAATAAAGAATAACTTCTTAACCACCATTCTTTTTTTTATTCCTAGATTACTACCATGTGTCACGGAATACACATGTGATCAATCCACAAGGAATGTGATCTTTTCCTCTAAAGATGAGAATATAATTTAGCACCCTAATAAATTATCACCCCTTGTCTTTATCTCTCTAATAAATTCCATAATACATCCATATTGTTGTAAATTAATTCAATTTTTATATATACTCATATATTATAACTATTTTCTAAAACATTTCAATATATAAGTCATATGAAATATAGAAATGATCAATTGATCATATTTATTATTTTTGTCCAATCCCCTTTCAATCGGAAGATCCAACGATTAATGTGAAATGGATGGTGTAATATGTTTACTAAACATCCTCTATGATATAGTTTATGAAATGGACAATTTATTCCTTCATTATTATCGTATGAAAAAAATAGTCCAATTGTTTCTTTTATTAGAGCTGAAAGCATTGTTCAACCCCTTAAAATAGAATCTCGTAAAACTTATTCCATTTTCCTTATTTCACTAGGACTGACAGTAATATAGGGGTTGTGGTGGATTTTTCACCATCAGGGGGTTCAGACAAAGTAGTGATATGTTGATAATGCTAAAACATGAGGATCACAATCTATCATAAATGATGTTCACCATACACCTTGAAAGAAGAAATATCCCCTTAGGATGTTTTACATGATAAACCATGAAGTGTTTCATGGAATTAGTAATGAATTTCTACTCTCCCTGTATATCACAGTTGGTGATACTCATTAATGGATAGTCATATCCCTTAATCAAATAAGATAAATAAATATATTAGTAATTTTAGAATATAATATTAATAATAAAATTTCTAATGGAATAATTTATATGATATAAAAATTATATATGGTAATATATAAAATAATTATATATATGTACTTATAAATAATTTAAACAAATAAAATTTTAATGTTAAAATATATTATACAAGGGAAATCACTTATATAAATGTATTTATGTAAAAAATTGATTGATCCGAAAAAAAGAAGTTATATAAAAATTCGTTGAATTTGTAATAAAATATCATAATCATGAAAATGATTATGTAAGACCCTATAATAATGAATCTCAGAAAAAGATAAATAAACATTTACAACTCTAAAATTCCTTAATGGATTATACAATTAATGTAGAAAATATATATCATATAATGATATAATGTATTAGTAAAAAATTACGCTAATCAAATTCTCCCACCCTTAAAAATAATTTTTCCTTAAGAATCATCCAATAATAAAATTTATTTCCTTGAAATATTCATCATCATACTATTTTGACCTATTAAATCATTGCTTTTCAAGAATTATTGTGATTAATAGTATGAACTTGATTATCTCAACACTCCTTAAATAATGTTGATAAAATATAGTTCAAGTTATTAAATATTATTGGCTAATAATAAAATTTTAATTCATAATAGGATCCTAATTCATCGAATAAGACTCACATCCTCATTCTATATTATTATTAAGATTGATAAAATAGAAAAAACACATTTATTTATTATTATTTAAAGAAAATATAAACAATAAACTTATTTATGAACGATTTATGAAATTTTTGAATAAAACTATTTGGATTTGTAGACACCCCAAAATTTTAATGTAATAACCAGAGCATGTATAAAATATTTGAAAAGTAGACTTCAATGAATTTATAACTTTTATTCATGGATTATTCACCATTTTTACCCAATTATGACAGAACAAATTTTATAAAATAAAATTTATTTTATTATATCATTCATACAACTCGAAGACACTCCATGCACCTCTTTCAAGTACAACCTAAATTCCAAAAAAAATTAGTGATTAAAGCTACAAGATCGTTATTCTAGGTGTTTTCACATGACCTATATCAGTGAATTTCATGTCATTTTCCTCATCCAGTATGTCATCACCATTTAAATACCCATCATGCATCATGAAATCGATAACCAAAAACCCATACCTATTCTAGAACAATAATGTTTCACCCCACTATTGAATGTGATACACTCACACATCACCGAAAAAATGTTCAAATTGTGCGATCTAGTGGTAAAAACCAAAGAAAAGAACCTTAAAAATGAAAAAATGAATCCTTCAGAGATAAAACTCAAGACATGTTGGGTAATAATGAGTATTTGAGATCCATTTATCAAATAGTTTTTTTAATCCAAGCCATTATAAAAAATTATTAATTCATGAATGGCCATTTTTGTAAATATTAAAAAATTATTCTCTTGAAATCAAATAATTAAATATTAACCTTAGAAACATGTTTGTTTGGTTCTGGAGTATTGAAAATATTATATGGAAACCCATGTTATTTATTCGTTCTATACTTACCTTAAAATATATTTCTAATAAATTAGCTATTTGATGTGAATGTATTTTAAATATTCTCAAAGTTCATTCATGGAAAGAGAAATTAAATATTGATATGAAATACACTCTCTAAATATGTTGTGTATCTCCTCTTATATAATTTTCGTAGGAATCCTCCTCCTCCAAAGACTGAAGGTTCATGAAAATTAAATAGTGGGTCCCAAAACATAGATAGTATCTTGTAGAAATAATAAATGAAGCTAAAAAATAAATAAAAACTAAAATACCTAAATATAAGATTTTCTAATAATAGGAACACATTTTATTCCTTAAAATAGGATTCCCCCATATGGTTTATCCATAGTTTGTTGGTGGGTTTGGATTCCTCAAAAGGAACTACCTTGTATGAGTTTCTCAATTTCTCCTTAAAATGACAAATGTTACTTAGTTTATATTAGGATATAAGGATGTAATTTACGATCTCATTTATTATAATCATACATTGTAATAACACATATAATTTGGGATGAAATTAATATTCCATTTCTTCCATTATATTTGTAGTTCAGATCATATCCTAGAATGGTGGGAATATATTTTTGGGGTCCTTAGTTTTATAAAACACTTCAATTCATTGAAAATATTACTCTCCGGATATTTATTATTCCAATTATGTTTCAAAATAACTATAGTTATCTTCCTTAAAGGTAAATAAATTCACTGTGGTTTTGATTTATGTTTTAATCCCTTGACATTCCATCTATAGTTCATTCATTTCTTTTTATAATTTCAATTAGTTGGATGTGGATTTATATATTAAAATGGAATTCAATTCATTCATCACAATGTGTATATAATTAGAAAACAATTTGATTTGGGATTTCTGAATTTCATGTCTATCCTATATATTTGATCTCTATCCAAGATTTACTTTTATTAGTATACAATGATTTGTATAGTTTAAAAAATATATGTGACGTTTTCATATTCATAAAATGTTAAAAATACTAACATGGATGTTTAACTAAAAAACTAATGTAAAATATATCCTATTGATTTTCCCAATTTAGAATGTTCATTTGTATACAAAAAAATATTCGAAAATATGACCAATTTAGGTGGAATATAAAAGAAAATATTTTTTCAATAATTGAAAAAATCACATGGATGTGATAAAAATTTAGTCAAATAATTTATAACATTAAATAAATTATCAATATTCTTTTTATTTATAATTATATATATTTTTTGATTGTTATATAATTATAAAAAAATAACTAAAACCTCAAAATACAATAGGTTAAAATTTTTCTAATATGTGAATTAATTTGAACTAATAATTTAGTAAGTGGCCAAATGAAATGACTAAGAATAGTTTTAGATAATGTTGTTTTAGGTAGGGATTTAATAAGAAATTAAAGAAATTGATATGAATATTTATAGGGATTAAATCACACACACAAGGATAATAGGGAAATTATGATGATGTAAACCTAACCTAGAGTAAAATAAAAGGATATCACTTATAATATAGTGGAAACCCTTTCTCATGATTGATATATCAATAAACCCACTAAGAATCACCTATTTATTTTCAAAATATAACTACGAAATCATCAAAGATTTACTTACGATGATGTCTAAAGTTATCCAAATAATGTAATTTTGATAATATAACCTCTCAAGGGTTTATATACAGATATGTTTTAAAGAATTAGACTTAATAAATTAGTTATCTTGAACAAGATTTCATATTTTATAGAATATAAATTCATTGTGCTGGTTTCATGACACACATTTATGGGTTTTCAGGAAACACTACACATTATATATATATATATATATAAATAATGACTTACACCCTACTGTAGAAGTGTAAATTTTAACATTCATAACCTCACTTGCGCATAAAGAGGATCATTCACTATTTAAATTTATAGAAATTAAGAACAAGGTACACAATCATACAGCAGCACTAACTACATACTGACAAGAGTAAATGAAATTGAAAACTAATTCCAAAGATGAAACTCTTATATACTATAAGAAAAATTCACAATAAAATATGGTAATAAGAACAAGGGATAATTGAGATAATAAATTTATTTATAAATACAATTTATTGTTCATATTATTTAATAATATTCTCTTCCAATTTATGTTAACCATTGGAAGCCTTCCTAATTTATACTAAACTACCCCTATGAAATATATTTTCCTGCTTCCACAAAAAGCATAATTATGCCCCAAATCTCTATTTTTTCTTCTTAAATAAATTTTAAGTTCTTATCCTCTCTTCTTGGTTCTTGGTAGATCACTTCCATGTTGAAAATAATATACAAGTGGAAAGTGAAATTTTTCTTCCAAGCAAAGAATGAAATCTGGTGTCAAGTCTCGTGATATTGTATTCTCTTCCTCTCTCTATGATATTCTTCCATATATACTTATTGTTATTTATTTATCAAATTTTCATGTACATTGTGTATATAAAATAACTTTAACCCTATGGTGATTCAATGAAACCGATATATAACTAAGATGATATTAATAAATCATCTTCTTTTCGTCAAATAATTTCCCCTTTATTATGGTTCATTGATTGATATATGTGAAATGTTGTTAATGGATTGATATTAATTATGATAAATTTTTTTTTGTCACAAATACTCAAAAATAATGTCACTACTTATATTAGTATCGAAGAAAAAATTATAATGCCCCATCCCAGGGCCACATAGTAGTGACCAATCCAAGGATACCATAAAACCGTAGGTTGAAATCTCTATATGATAGAGGTTACCAAATAGTAGCAAGGGCCTAATCTATACAATGGTGAGAATATGAATTAAATTGGAGTAATAAAATAAAATTTAGATAATTAGATCCATCGAAACAATTTTATTTCAGATAAATAAATAACTCAATGATATTAAAAATGCCATGTAAGATTCATACTGTCCTACATATACTAATACCCAATTAGGAAAATCATAAATACAAAATAATACTAAATAATTTGCAACTAGACTAACCCTACTGCTATCTTCATGCCTCATCCAACCTAGTCTGATAAATACGTATGTTGCAGCCGCAAAATCCCCCACACATCCAATGTTGAATCAGAAAGATAAAAATAAGGTCTTCATGTTCACTAAGGTGCCTATATCGAAAGTGGGAAATGCATAATAGTAGCATCTTACAATTTTTATCTATTTTATTCCCACTTATATGTTTTTTGATGAGGAAAAATAACATACCACTTAAGAACCATGGATGTTGGGTGCTTACAAGGACATCTAGACTCCTTGTGCATTATGTCATTGTATCTTAAACAAACAACCACAATACCTAATCATAAATTCTTCAACACCCTGATAGAATGCACATTGTTTTATCTTCTTTCCACTACACCAAATCCAAACCCACGCATGAAGGCTCAAGGTAGGGCAACGTCCAAAACATTAAATCACTAACCACATATATTGAGGATGGTAATACGTCCACATCTCAACCCATTTCATCATTATTCTAGGTAGGGTCCATCAATTGCATCAGCTCATAATAAGACCCAACAAATAGGGTAGTCCTCAACCATGTACTCTTATTTAAGTTCCATCATAAGTAGTCAAACCAGACCCCATCACTCAAGAGGTGGTCAACCAAGACATTTCACTTGAGGAAAATTCCCCTTTAGCAACCACTACCCTATACCATAGGATACGTGCCAACCAAAAGAACAATGATACATGAAATGTTTAGAAACAATATCAACCCCATAAATAATGTGTTATGGTGTATTCATGACACAAATAAATCCCTAAATATTCTAATTAGTTATATCTAACCACACACACAATTAAAGCCCATAGTCCATCTCACAACTCAATGTATATTCACCACGTTATAGTTGCTCGAGAGATACCCCCCACATCACATAACATCTCAACTCACTCTAAAGGGTATCCAGTGGTTCCTTTAGACTAATAATTTTAATTTACCATTGATATTATCACTATATTATCACTCATTATTGAAAAATAATCTTAAAGTCTCTATTTTATTCAAACCCTTGGTCTTACCCACATCTATGACAATTACATCAACACTCCCAATCTTACTTCTTAGGGTCTATCTTAATTAATCATGCTCCATACCACTTGGAATCCAATTTATTAGTCAAAGATAATTCTTACGACCAACACCTGGGTCCAATCTAACATTTCTTAAGGAAGATCCCTAAACCAGCTACGTACATGGAACCCCTCTATATGAATATTTTTTCTTGTCCTAAAGGACTCATAACTATCAAAATTAATACAAATATATAAACCACCATCATAATGGTAAGATTATTTAAGAATTGGATTAACAACGCTTTAACCATTAATCATAAGGAATAAGCATTTGGAACTGCCCAAGTTAGAACTATGAGATCATATCCTTATCTACCTCTATCAAATATCAAATACAATGACCACCGATGGTCTCAAATCACCTAAATAGACACCCTAATCCATTAATGATATAATTTTATTATTTTTCATATCAACCAATATTCTAAAAAATAGCCATCTTGAGCATATGATACCCAATATCATCCTATCGCATCTTCTAGACCACATTATGTCTCTATCTATTCAACATGATCCTATAAAAATGATTGTATTGTAGAATATTACATAATGAATTATATGATATTGTGTTGTAGTAAATACCTACCACATTAAGGGATTTACCAGCCAATATATGATCAATATTACCATGATCAAGCCCATCCATGTCTCCTCCAATCTCACACCACCACATGATATTTTATCTCACATCATAAGATATCTATATTTAATTATAAAATTTATATTTTATTTATTATTTTAAGACATAAAGGTATATTATATAAACTCAATGAGCACCACTATTAAGAAAAAAAAAACTAACCTCCCACATAAGGTCTACAACATACCCTCCGAAGCATCCTATAAGAAACCAATACTATATGGTTCTTAATTACCAGTCAATATCACATGGTTTATCAAAAAACCAAAATAAAATTATGAAAATTGGTTACCTATACTAAAAATGTGGCATCTATAATGTAGATAATTATACATGTCCCCAAAACAACCACACATGAAAGAACCATTTGAGTCAACTAATTCCATTATAGTCCAAGGTAATTGTAACTAAAAACTCAAAATAAAATTCTCCAAATTATGTCACAATGTTGGGAATGAAGAATAGGGGAGGGTCTAATCGTTCTACCCCCCACATGTTCTTCATAAACCAAAAAAAATATTTGAATGATCAAAATTTTTAATTTAATAAGTAACCATATCACCAATAACTGTGTTAACCAAAGGATCACACACCAAACCATATGAGAATCCCCCTGACCCTCTACTTGATTTTACATGATATCTATCCCTACTTCATGATTTAAATGGACTGAGAAATCTATATATTGATTCCCAAAAACATGCAACTTCCTACGATGCTTGCTTGAGAATTCATGGCCACCCTGAAAACTACAATCCCATATAGAAATATCGTTTCCTCATTTTTACACACCCTTTTTTCTAACTCGATTCATTGTTCTCAAAACAAACCATCCACCAGATAGATAATTCAAATTCTTCTCAAAATATAATGATCCAAAATCTAATGGAGAGTTACAAAATACCAACCAAAATTCCTATCATCTATGCGGAGATGTGGTAAATCTATAACCATGTCTTCTAAACTATATAGGTCATCAAATTACTATCAAACAATCAATTTTTAAAACAAAATTTCGAACACACTTCCACTATCAAAATCCAAAAAAACATGACTGGACACTCTTTCTTCTAAGAAAATCTCCTAGTACCATCCTCTGACCACTGAAACCACATCCTAGGGGATTATCAAATAATGTGTGAATCCATACCATGTCAAAAAATCATGAATGATCACCAATAGTTCATCAATTGACCTAATTTTCCTAAAATGATTGACATCAGTAGTTGATGCGTAATTAAAAGAAATACCCACATTTTACTATACATTTCTAATAATGAATAGTATACATGGGGTCCATATCATTTGTCAAGCCATGAAATTTACTCTACATGATTTATAATCACTTTTTCCAATAAATTCAGTCATAACATTTCATCCTGTGATTATTCACTTGAATCACGTGACAAATCATGTTCACCCTTAGAACTATGCCGCAAATCATTAGTTCATCCCTAAAAATAATGATGAATTTTCTTCACCACCTTAACCATGTGAAAAACTATTTTCCACCCTATAAAATATGGAATGAAATTTTATTAAATACCTAAATCATGAAATGAATCATTAAGTGCAATTATAATACACTGAATCCAACCAACACCACACCATAACATTAAATATGATATTACCCAAGGAAAAATATTTCAACGTCTCTTTTTACACATCATTATCATGGTTTCACTATTACATTCCACCAACTTGTATCACAGCCACTACAACTGTTTTGATATATGGCCCATTTAACCATTCCCGATACAATGTTCCCCAATATATGAATATCAATATCCTCACTAGAATAACCCATACATACATCTTCTATAGCCTATGATATTTTCAATATCAAAAGTAATGATTGAATATAAAAATACTTCTCATACTAAATCTACCATATTCATCACCAACCATAACTCATTATTACATCACTATGAATGATATTCTTCAATTGTTGATAGTGCACTCCCCACCACATGTCTTTCCTTGCTCTCCTACATGAGCACTAAACTCACTGGTATATCACCAAATTCATTTCAATCCACCATGATACACACCTTATGTCTGATAACACATTTCTAGGACTAAAACTCTATATTTACCACCCCATGATACACCTATCCATCACTGATGTCACCTCCCACCATTGAGTAACATCTCCCATTACAATTTATATAGGATTGCATGCCTATAAGAATCTCACAATCATACAAACACCAGAAAACTTAATCACATGCACAAAAAGAAATTTTTTCCATGGAACAATAGGTGGCCCATTTAATTATTAACAATTGAAACTATCACCGTGAATACCATTCGTGTAACTTACCTCATAGATTGAATCTTCCCCATGAAAATCCATGCCCAACTCCATCTCCCCCACAATGAAATTTTTTTCACTAATAACCAAATACCATGATATTTATCATGATAAAACATGGTTTTATCTAAAACCAACATCAACCCAATCCTTTAAAATTCAATGATATAACCCAAATAACTCTCTCATGAGTCACATTATATAAATCATTTCTCACATACCTATCATATTGACAAAGGCCTACTTCATGTCAGCCACATCCAACCAAGGTGTCTTCAATGATCCTCTTAAAAATCAAGGAATGGTATTCATTAGATGTTATATCAAATGGAATCCCTCTACATGGGTCCTATTCTAATCCCATGAGCATTAGTCCATGTTCTCACTATGTTGTTGAATGAAAATCTTGATTACTAATCAGGATTGGAATCCAACTGATCTTGTCCTCAATCTTCAACCTTTATACTAGAGACAGTTCATGTGGTTCACATCCTAATTCTCATGGAATATCACTCATGCCTTTATTTAACCCTCTCATTGTTTCTACATACACAAGGAAACTCAAACACATACTCATATCATTCCCTTGGCACCACATACTTATACTGAACCCATTAGGGATACATAATTACACATTCCAACTATGGGTCCCCAGGTATCTATTCATCATGGAAACTCATTTTATTCAGCATTGGATAATATCCTTCACAGAGATCCACATGAATATAAATTAATAGAAATCATTTATGGTGTAGTTGAGTAGAATTTTGTGAACATGTTATACGATAAAGCACTGTATAATATTTTTAACACATTAAATAACCAATTCCTATCTTCAAAAATTCCAATCACATATATGAATTAATATTTCCAATGGGATGAAAATTAATAATAATAATACATGAAAATTATTTACTTTCAAATTATTAGAGAGGAAAAAACTATAAATAACATCTCTAGTAAAATTGTCATAATCAATAAATTATCATATGTAAACACACATATAAAGAACATCAATAATTTACCTATATTAACAGTGAGTTAACACTAAAAATAACTTAAAAAATAACTAGTATAAGGACTATTAGATGCTCCAAAAATTCCAAATCCACTTTTCTAACATCTTTACAAATTAATTAAACCACAAAACTCTAATACCCTTCTATAATGATATGTCTTAGGTCCCCTTAGTAGTTCCACTATTTGTGTCTATATAAGATGTCATGTGTTCTTCCCCTTATGAAAAAGGTTTTCAACATGCTTTGAGGGGATATTTCAAATAAAGGGGAGACTATTATGTCAAATTAAAGTCTATAAAATTTATCATGAATAACAAAAAAACATCCACTATATAATCACTGTATAAATAAAAAATGAAATAAAATTCTATAATAAATGTCATTATGATGTCATAGAGTAATACATACACTTATCTCCCATTGGGATGATTCATAATAAAAAATAAACCAAAATTAAAACACACACATTGGATATACTTCCATCCTCACACCTCACACAACCTATTATCCAAACCTATTGAGCTACACCATCTTTCTCCACTACACATCCAATGATAACACTATAACTAGACAATAAAGTCTTCATGTGCACTGGGGTACCCTTACATGTTGTGATAAATAAATCGCAGTTGGATCTCACCAAGTTACCCTAGTTTGAACCATCATACGAGTGAATAGATTATGAACATAAAAATTCCCTATAAGAACCATAGAAATCAATTGATAACTGGGACACCCGCACACCATGAAGATTAAGTAACCATGTGAACGACCAGGAAAATGAGACTCTTAATCCAAACTACTTTGGTTCCATGTTATAATACACAAATTTTTAGAATTGTGACACTCCACTATTTACTATCCCAAATATGGTGACTTGTGATAGGGAGGAATACAAAACCCTTAAGTTATACCCATGGACAGTAGACATGGTAAAACATATATAGAAAAAAAATCCACTACCTAATCAATCTTTTAGGTTTTATCTATAGAGACCCTACCTTATTATTACATGATTATTACTTCATTTAAAAGGTTAAAAAAATTAGTGTCCCATATCCACGAATAAATGGTTTAGTGTATATGTAAAATTAGAATTATACACAACTTTTACATAATAAAACATAAATGTTTTTACTTTTTTCTTATCTATATTCTTTCTGTCCTTTATATTCTCCTTAGTAAATGTAATCACTTGAGGATGTACCTCAATGGTATGGGTGATCTAAAGTCCAAGTAAGAGGATAAATGATATCATCAATCAATAAAACATGGTTGAGCGTAATCATTATATTAACTACATAATAATTATATCATAATCATTATTACAATGAGAGTAATCATTTGATAATGGCATGGGATGTGGAATTTCATAAAAAATAATTATCATACCTTAGTGGTAAAATACAACCCATATTTGCGAAAAATGCAAGAATCTTATCCGCACAAAACATATCATCATAATCATAAAATCATAATTTTTAACAAAGATAGCATTTTTTCACTCATATAGAATAATATATCATGAGATACATCACATTATCCAATGAATTGGAACACTATATAATTCTGGGCACACCCTTAACATCATAACATTTACATAATCTTTTTTGCAATATAGAATATATAAAAATCATAAAATGAGCCATAGAAAAGAATGAGTATCATATTAATTTCATAATTTTTACATTAATAAATAAACATTACAGTTTAAAAATAAACAATATAAAATATAATTGGTGTAAGAATCATAAACCATGAGTGAAAAGTGAACAATCTCAAGGGTGTCAAGTTGTGTTTTGGAATAATCTTTTCTTTGGGAAAATCATTTTATTTTTCATAAAACCATGTTAGAAAAATATATATCCTATAAAATATAATAGGATAATAATGAAAATATATTTAATGAACACTTAAATTAATATCCATATGGAATTTGTTGAGAAATTGGAAAAACCTAATGAAAATGATGGTGGGTTCGAGAATACCCTTACCTTAATTCCCACTTAATTTCGTCACTTTTGCACCTCCAAAACAATACAAAAATGTTAATAAAAACATTGATAATGAATATAATTATAGTAATTTTATAAAAATGTTAACCATTTATAATCTTTGGATTGTCTTTCTTAATTTCCAGTGATGAAATTGAATTATTTTGATTTCATATTTTATTAACAATTCCCATTTTTTTAATTAAATGTAATGTATAAATTAGTATCCTTATTTCTAAAATAATAGAATTCATGAAATTATATATATTTTTATATTATATATAATTAATTATTTACATCCATGTGTCTTGTTATATGAATTGTCTTGACACTATCTCTATAGGTGGTTAACTGACCTTTGACATGATGATGTGGAAAGAGTGGGAAAGGAAGGAATGAAATTTATATGTGTCAAAAATATTACAATGAAATTATGTTGACATCATTTATATAATATTAAAATACTATATAATAAAATTTTCATTATATGGTTATGAATAAATAATGGTAAAGAGAAGAAAGACCAGAGGAAAAATTTAAGAGTTAATAGAGACTTACTCTCTCTTCGGTATACCTTATCTTGTACGCCAATTTAATTCATTGGTGACACGAGTTTTAACCCTCCAATACGTCCCTAAATATTCAAATGGTATTGGGAATTTTGTTTTGGTAAAACATTTTACATTTTAATGGTTTATAGAAGTGGTTTTATATGGAAGGTAGAGTGGTTATTTATACATGAGGAGGGGGTATTTTTAGAATGAAATATTAATAAAATAATATATCAATGGTAATACATTTAATAGTGAAATGTTGGAATTATACATATTATATTAATATAATATAACTTGTTTAACACCTTATATACTCTTAATAATTCAAATTTATTATTTTATTAAAAAGGAAATAGAAAATAACGATAACATACTATTTCAAAGAATCCCTTTTGAATTTTGGTTTTTGAATTTTGGTTTTTGAATGTTCCTTTTTTGTTTATAAATTTATTTAATTGTATTTTAATAAACTGTTTATGAAATTAAATATAAAATCGCCTAATTTATTGTTCTAGAATGTATTATATCACTATTACATCATGAAATATATAATTTGAGTACCATGGTTATGTGAAAAGATGTATTTTTAGTATTCACCAAAAAATGGAAATATTTCAGAAAATTACTAAAAAATCATCAATAGATAATTTTATGTGATTATTTCAAAAATGATATTAATTTTATCATTATAAATTTTTAAAATAGTTAATTTTAATTGTAAATACAAGAATTTAATTTTACAAAATTCATTAAAATATAATTTTTTTAAAATGACTGTATATCTTGTTTGAGATTCAAAATTATGGTACTTGTTTTTTTTTGAATCATGAAATTTTTATATAATTAAATTAATAAAGATAATGTTTATTTTTACTAAAATTTATTATTTGATCTAAAATTACTATTATCATAGTTTTGGTATTATTTATAATAGTTACATTACTATTTTAATGGTCACAATACTATTCCAACAGTCACATTTAATCTTATATATACTATTATATTATTTCACTCAATATTTATTGGGACGTTGTTGAAACTGTGGGAAAGGAAAGTATTACATTTGTATTTTTTTTAAATATTATCATTACATTATGTTAAAATCTTTAATATAAGGTTAACATATAGTATAATAAATATTTTAGTGTATGGATTTGAAAGGAAGAGGGTAATAAGAAGAAAGAGAATATTAAAAAAGAAGGATTTAATAGATACTTACTCTATCCTCGGTGTATCTTGTCTCATATAACACTGTAATTACATTGTGATTAGATTTGTAATGATAAAAAATAACCCAAGTTATTCTAAGGGGATTTAAGGGGAGGATTAGGACAAAGAATTGGATATTTAATGGATAAGAGGAGAGGTTTTTAAGGGAATGGTTATAAGTTATTTACACAAGAGGAGAGGGGTATTTTACAAAAAGTAATAATAATATAATATATCCATGGTAAAAAAATATAATAATGAATTATCTACATTATATATAATATATTAATAAAATTACATGAGTTTAATAATTTAAATCCTTTTTATAATATGAAATCAATAGTTTATCAAAAAAAAGTGGAGAGAATGAAAAATTAATATTTTAAAGAATCACTTTTGAATTTAGGTTTTGGATTGTTTTATATGTTTCGAAATTGGAGTTTATTTTATTTAAATGAAAAAATTAAGAAATAAATTATAACATGTTTGTGTTTAATGTTCTTTAAAGTATTATGTTACCATTACATCATGAATTATGTAATTTGAGTGATAGTTATTATATAAGAAACTACATTTTTACACATCACTTGAAAATTGAAGTAATTCAAAAAATTATCTAAAATAGCCCTTATAAAATTTCGATGTGATTATGTAAAAAATGGTATTCATTTTATCCAAATATTTTTACAGATTAAGTATTTTTTATTTTTAATATAAAAATAATTTTTTATACAAAATATTTTAAAATATATTTTTTCAAAAAATTTCTTCTATTTTCTATGAGTTTCTTAATCCTAATAATTTTAATTTTTTTAAAATATAAATGTTATATTTAATTATAATAATAAAGATAAATATTATTCTTATTATAATTTATTATTTGGGTTAAAATTACTATCATAATGGTAAAGTAATTATTCTTAATTGTTACAATACTATTCCAATGGTCGCATTACTATTCTAACGATTACATTTACCTCTTATATATACTACTCTATTATTTCACTCAATATTAAAATAAATTTATATAGATGTTATATATTTCCATTTCCGATAATGTTTTCTTATTTACTAATATTATTTCTCTTTTCTGTACTGTTTCTAGTGTGGGTGATGACTAAAGTAGATTGGGGTGATCCATATTTTCTCATGTTTTCTTTTGACTTTTTGATTTTTATCATGTTGTAATGTTTGTAAATTTAATCATTTTCATTAATTATTAATGTAATAGTTTTTAGTAATGAAACTGTGTATTTTTTGGTGTCTCTATATCTTTTATGAGTGTAACATAATTCAACACACATTTATCAAAGAAAAAATATTTACTAAAAAACAGAGTCGTTACACTATCAGCCTCATCACATAATACCACAACCTCGCCACTATAGAAATCGTTGAACCAATATTTTTATGAAATTTTAATAATAATTAGTCAACCAAAACCCTCTCACACATTATGTTTTCCCTAAATTCCTCTCACATAAGGATAAGTCCCTTTTTTACCACTACCATACCACTCAGGGAAGGGTCTGCATACATGCACATAGACTGATCCATATATGGCATAGTCCTTGACTCAATACATGAATCATAAACCAAGGTTTACCACACCAAACCATCCTCACAATATCAGGGGAAGGCCATTAAAAATACTAACCCATCCCCATAGACTTTGGTGAGGTCCAACAAGAACATAAATATAATCAAATCCCTCATGAAATCATACATTACATTGGATTATCACTAGATTATAGTTACTTGAGATTTTTCCCTCATTAAATCATTTCTAAACATATAAATTTTCATGTCCACTATGTTTTCTAGACCCACCATAGTATTCGATCATCCGTACCATCTGATTCTCATCATTCATCAGTTTCCACACTTCCCAAAGGATCCTTCGACCTGGACACTATGTCTCGGTCGACATCCTCTTTGATTCCATCAACACTCATGGTTTCAATACCCAAGCATCATCACATATCACTACACATTACACCCCTTGTAATACCCTTTACATGTCCCACACAATTACCAAAACCCACTTCTAGGGACTATCTAACATCTATTACGAGATATTCTTAAAAGCACAACCTATAGGAAACCCCTCTCCATCACACCTCTTCCTATCATGAAGTACTCATGTTAGTGAAAATTCTCACAATTCTTGAAACTACCCTCGTCAATGTATCACTCTTAATTTGTGAAATGAATGGTCATTTCAACAATAATCATTAGGTTTATTTATCTATCAATCATCTAAAAATCTCGAAGAGATCCTCATTTAGGCTACCTGTGACTCATCTCGCATCCCAAGACCACTCAAAATATAACATCATCATAACCAAAACCCACTACACTTGGTGGAATAGTGTTTTAGAAATCCCAACTCACCAAAGATATAAAATCCATTTATCCTAAGAATTTGGGGCCCAATTTTATCATATGTCTTCTTTTATGATTTCCTACTCCCTATTTATTATACATAGACCGTAAAACATGAACATAGCATATAATAATTCTTAACCATGAATATGAATTTGTATTAAAGAAATTATATATCCCTAAATTATGTTTAACAACCAATAAAAGCTATAAGTATATACCACTAATCCCATACATTTTCATCCAAGTTCAAAAACCCAAAAATCCTCATTTTAAACATCTGTCAACATAAATATTTACTTATAAAAAATAAAAATTAATTAATTAATTTAAAACAATTTTTTCTATTTGGATGAAAAATCATTGAGGACTACCGTTATACTAAATATATAACCAACAACCAAAAGAAGCACTATATTGTACCTCGAGTATAATCATTATCAAAAACCAAACCACTATGAAACTAATTATAAGCCAATTTTGTATGATTAATCAGAAAACTAAAATAAAATTAGTATAGTGGAATACATCCACCAAAATGAAGATCAAATTAATGTATAATGAATATCTATAGAAAATATATGCACCATAATTTAAATCCTTATTCAAATAGGATGATTACACCTTAATCTAGTAGAATTAGAACTAGAACCTTAAAAACAATTAGAAAAATTAGGATTTAGAAATGTGAAATAATAATTGTGTAGGGGAATTACCAAAAAAAATACATTGAAAGACACTAAAAAACATCCTGGATCAAGAGAGAATAAAAATATTGGAGAGGATAGAAATTCACCACTACTATGCATTCTTCATTGTCAAAAAACTAGGGGATCCCCCATGGATTTTTAAAACTACATAGCTCTTTCGTGGTTTGAAAAAAAATATTAATTCTTTGAACCACTAAAGTAACCCCTTACCCTATCCCTGATTAATCACATCATAAAGACCCGCATCACTGTGTGAATGGCCTACAATGGATCCTTTATAATTCTTATCCATAATATCTTGCCTTCAACCATTCCCAAAACACACTGATTATCCCCCATGCCTCTAATTTTATCTAAAATATATTAACAGACATTTAGAAGCATATGTTTATAAAATTAGCCTGAAATCCAAAATTGAACTATCCACTAGAAATAAAATTCAACTACACAAAACATAATGACCAAAAATCCATTTTTCTTTGTAAAAATAATAGGTCTTAATTTATATATTGGATTTTAAAGAACTTATCACTATAACTTTCTATAGATTATCACAAAACAAATTTCGTTGGCCGTGTCTTACATTACACATTAACAAAAAAAGGGGACTTTCATTTTTTCCCTATCACATGGTTTTTCATTGGTTTTCGTTTATAGATAATTTTGTAATGGATGGATCAACATACCCCTGAATAAAGATCATGATTATTGTGTATTAGATCTAATCCACTACATAAATAGTCATGGTCTATTTTGAAGTGACTGTGGGGGACCATTAATGGAGTTTTGACAATATTTTTAATTTTTCCATGTTTCCAACATATCATTACTAGTGACACTCCCTCACTTACAACATTTTCCCATCCTTATATAAGATATATAAATATGATAGTATTATTAAAATTGGAATTAAATAATAAAATTTTAACAGAATTATCTTATATTTTATAATTTATGAATCACTATATATTAAATTAGGATTTATCTTCTTAATAAATATTTTTTTTTAAAAATAATTAAAATATTATAAAATATTATAAATGGGTGAAAACATGTTAAATAATTGTATTTGAGTATGGAAATTTGTGATTAAAATTGAAAAAAAAAATTATTGAAAAATGATCGGAATTAGGCATTATAGTTTATATATGCTTAAATGATTATATAAAATCATAAAATAATATAACAAAACAATATATAATGTCTTTAGCATTAATTAACACAAAAAAACATAATATGATTTGAAATATATCTACAAAAAACACCATAATCATTAATCCAATAGTTTTTCTAGTATCATGAGTATATAGATGAAGTTTTACATAATGTATAATTTGGAAAATTAATACTGAGTTTGTTGTATTGTGTTGACGGTATATTTCGATGTGGTTGTTATTAGTGGGATCCATAATTATGCATCTATATTTGTAATTTATTAGTGAATACTACCTAGTGAAATGTGTACATGTAAATCTTTATAATTATAGATTAAGGGTTAATGAAGTGGTAATCAACGATGAGATGCGTTTTAATCAATTTTAGGGTGATCTGGCCAATAATACAATCATTATGTTATTAATAGGATTAGATTATATGGATTTAAATTATGGAATGGTGTATTAGTGATATTGAGAATTGGAGGTTTCTTAGAATAATTTTAATAGGGAAATAGAACTTTGGTGTAATTAAGAACCAACAACAGGAAGTGGTAAATGAATGAATGTCTCAAAAATCACGATATTTGAATTTAATTTATTTTTGAAATACTTATTTTATATGTGTACAATGTGAGTATTGAGTATCATGAAGATATTGAGTAAAAACTACTAGAGGTCACCTAATTGAGAATCATTCATAATACTCATGGTTAAAAGGGAATTTAGAATGGAGATCTTATTAGTTGATTTAGTTTCTTCTTTATAATATTGGTGATCTGTGTCAATGGGGACTGGAGGTTTTTGTGTGAGATATATGTGTATTGGAGAATAATGATATCATGAGGTTCTACAGAGAGTATATTGGGTCATAATTCCAGAGTTTTGATTAGTTGAAATTTATAACAATATCCCTTGAATGGATTATGATTCAATTTTTTATATAATAATAATATGGGAACCTACATGTTAAGGAGGTACAAATTATTGACCTAGTATTATGACCCAAGGATTTAATTTTTCATAAAATTATCTTGGAATTATTAAATTAACATAGGTTGTTGATGATATATGTATTACATGGGACATTAAATGATACAACTATATATTTTACTTGGTTCCTGTAGAAATAATAAATTAGTGATCTATTAATGGAAATGGAATTGAGATGTTGTCTGGGGTATTGACTAGGAGTGTTAATTAATAAATTTTCAATGTGTGACTTGGGTTTTAGAGAACATCAATATTCATCAGAATAGTATGATTGTGGTATGTAAGATGATTATAGTTGAATTTTATGTGAGATATTTTGTGTCTTTTTAATTAGATTTGATTTGTAGTCTACAGAGATAGGGACATTAAATGTTATTTTATAGGTGGATGATGTTAACATTTAGAATTTAATAACAATAATTGTTTATTTTCATTTATTCTTCGGGATTAGAAAATCATTAGGGGATGAGGAAAAAAATTTCAACACCACAAATGGTCGGTTATTGATATTTTAGAATTAATTTTCATGGTGGATCATATTATCATGCTTATTTTATTATATTAAAAAATATGAAAGGAATTTATATTAGACAGATAATTAATTTAATGATTTATATTTTTTATAGATTAGTAGGAGTGGATATAAAGGGAAAATAATATACTTATACCTGTACAGAATGGTACACTTGTATTTAATGGAAACTTACAAGAATAATCTTATCACTAAAATACTTCATAATTATTATGGTTACATCTATTACATGTATAGTAATAAATAAAAATCTTTTGCGACATTGATAGGGATCCCAGGTTAAACTACATTTGGGGTTTTTTGGGCAGTTATTTTTTATTTTTAGGTGAAAAATTAGGAATCATATAGTGTTCATTGATGATAGAAGCAAGATGTTGATTCGGGAAATGTTTTTATTCTAGTGTATAGGAAGTAAAAGATTAAATATATTTAAGAATATTCATGGAGAAATAGGTGGATATTAAATTTTAGGGAAATAGTTTTTTTGGTGATGATTTTAAATGATGCCTCTAGAGGATATAAATCCCATAATGGATTTTTTTGTAATATCTCATGAATATTGAAGGTAATTTTCAGTTTTGTTTTAAATCATTCTATGTGTGGATATGAGAATTTTTTATGAGGAGGATATTTGGTGATTGATGGAATCAGATATAAATAAGTTATATAAACCATCAAAACATTTGGGAGGTTGTATGATCCCACAAAATGGTTTCTGGGCTCCCACTAGAAGTCCTGGAGAGATATGAGAGGTGTATGCTTAGGTCCTCTTCTAGTTTCCGACTGAAAGTAAACAAGTAATAAAATGGAATAAATGAACTATAATTAGAAGAAAATAGCTTAGTATAGTGGGAGATATTTTTATTTGGATTGATTGTATTTTATAAAAAAACTTCCGCCCTCTCCCCCAACTACATGGATAAATTTTCCCTCCCCTTGGATGTTCTTCATTGACATGGATCTATATAGATCATCTAAATTTGAATCAGTATACATTAATGTGCATTTGGATCTTTAATTTATGTATAATCTCACCAACCTTTAATGTTCCATTTATTTTTTATTTTATTCATTTAAATATCAAATCCCTATTTAGTTTGTATTTTCTTTGGTATTGGATGGTCGATTGGGATCAATTTGGGAGATTATTATCGATGAAATTCTATTTAATTTATATGTGTGTACCTGGATTTCATTTTTTTGGGGGAATGGAAGTGATTTTGATTACTATTATAATCACTCTTAGTGGATTGTATTGTTTATTGAAACTGGGGGTTACCTAGTAGAAGGAAATGTGATGAATTCTACCCTTTACTGTGAACCATATGTTATATGGTAAGTGTATCAAAGGGATTTTATATTATTTAAAAGAATTAAGTGACATTATAATGGGTCTCATTTTATACATGTATAATTAATTGAGGTACTAGTACATACTTTGGTTGGAGATTTGATGTTACTCTCATGTGAGAGTTGAATGGATTGAAAGAGATCATAACTATCTTATAATTAAAAGGTGTAATGTAAGTAGTAACAGAAGGGAATGAATATAAAGTAAATATTAGTTGTATATATATATTAATGGGTGGTGATATGTGTTATATAATTGGGTAATACACACCACATTATGGTTCCATGTGATTGAACAACTGAGTGAGAACCAAGAATAGTCTTATGGCTTAGTAAATGACACTTTTTTTCTAATAGTAGAGGGTAACATATTCTATTTATGTTTATTTAAGTGTGACATGTGATATATCAAAATGGTGGGTACAATATAATATAGGTTTCTATATTTTATGATTCTTTTCCTAGGTTTATAAATATGGTGTTCATCTTGTAGACATGAAGCAATAAGGTTGTATTTTTTATATTGGATTGTGAGTCCATGCTTTTGGTTCTAGAATAAGTTATTTTTTATTGTTCATTTAACCTAAGTGATACATTATTCAAGGTGAATAATGAGGTTTGATGTTTTATGGTATGGTTAATAATATAAATTATGATTTTAGTGGGTTGAGTGGAATTTGAGCGATCTGGTTCAAGTGTAAATGTTTCTTAGAATTGAATATTTTCTAATTGGGGGATATGTTGGGATTAAGTAAAAAATTATTCATGTTCTTTTATGACAAATAAATTAATGATTAGTTTAGTTTATTGAAATAGAAGAAATTATTTATAGTTCCATTATATATCAGAGAAATATGTGTGAATGATGTGATTCTTGGGTTGGTGCTACTTTTCGTGATGATTTTAGACCACTAGAGACCTGATTAGGATGCCTTAGTATGACATGTCTGATTCTTTTGATTGAATCGAAACATGGTACTCCCATTAAAAGATTTGTGTTATCTTCTCGAGGTAGTTCACCACAATATGATAATTCCACACATGAAATGATCATATTACATGAGAGGATCATAGTACATGCATCACATTTTTCAAATTCACTTCCTATTATTATGTATATGGGGTAATGAGATAGGATTCATGTTTCACATAGTGAGGCTTATTTTATGAAAGTGGTTTCGTATACACATCATACATGACTTAAATGTGTTATGATAGCCTCAAATTTAAATATTTTATTATTATAATTTTCCAGGATTATTACACATTATATTACTTAATTCTAGAATATTTTTATTATTCATGGGAAAAATAAGCCTTTGAATGTACTTAAAAGTCATTAGAATAGTTTAACATTAATATGAGAAAATCCTTTCATAAAAATATAAATCAGGACAATGTTATTGTAAATAAGATAAATCTAAACATTTATATGAAATTACGGTGACATCTATTATTCTCATGGAAATATTATTATGGATTATTGAATATTTTAAAAGATTTTATGATGTAAAAATTACATATTCAGGAATTAGTATTTTGCTAAAAATGGTAAGATTATTTAAAGTAAAGAAACATGGTAATGAATGAATAGTATATTGTTGAAAATGATTACATAAAAAATGGGGGGAATAATGGAATGAGTTGTATCATTTTTATTACATTGTAACAAAACACCCTTTACGAAACATTTTTTTAATTAGAGATATGAAATTTAAATCATGACTTAAAAACACCGAATATTTAACAATTTTTTTTATTACATGAAGATTAATTTGATGATATATAAATATTATAACACATAATCGATTCATTATTCCATAATACATGATGAAAAATAATTATCAGTAAAATATAAAGGATGTAATTATGGAAAATATAGGAGATATTTATTGACACATTATATATTGTCCAATGAGTAACATTAATCCTGGGATTTTGAAAATTACTTAAATTTGTAAAATTTTTATATTAGGAGAAAAATGAGATCGATTTTACAATTCTAGATGGATGTATAACAAATTAATAAGGTTATGGATGATACAAATTTATTTTTTACAATAAGTGAATTTCTTCAATTATTTTATATAATATATTCTATATTTTCACTAATATAATGTTTTATATATCCATTATAATTTAATAATTTATTGTGATTTATTAATTTTCATCTATGAGTTAGTAATTACATAAGATATGATAAATTAGGAGTAAAATATTGTAAATTTATTTTAAATAAATTTTTATTTTCTTATGAAAGAGAGGTTGGGATTTTTTATCATATTGTAATTAAGTGTATACCTTATTCCGAATTGTATTATTTGGAAGAGTGATAAAAATGGGATGAAAAAATGTTTTAGGGAGGGATTTTGGTTATGATAATTACCTTGATAGTTATATTTCACATGATATTAAGATTTAATAAGTCTAAGTTTATATTGATTCATTTGGTCATAAAGAATTTAATGTAATTGTATATTATTGAAGAAAATTTATCTAATGTTGGTTTATTACATTAATATTCTTTTAACAAAATATTTTAATTTATATACAAGTGAAAAATAATATATTTTGTTAAAATAATTCACTAAAATAAATTTAATATCTCAACTTTTCATTGAAGTTAATCATTATTTATTGAATGTCATTTTATTGTTAATATCAAATTTTAACTATAAAATTAAAGATTCAATAATTGAAAACTATTTTGATGTCATCCTTTTGATGTTTTTTATTCATAGTAGTTTAAAATTATTAATTGAAATTATATAATATATTAGTTGTTTTAGTAAAGTGTATAAAAAAATTAAAATCAAAACATTGACACCCGTATTTAGGACATGATGATTCCTAGAGGAGGGTAATTTTTTTTTTCATTATTGAGCTGAAAAAAATAAATCTTAAAAATATACAACCCAGTAAAATTTAGGTTTATTGTAAAAAATACGTTATTTTATATTTATAGTTTTAATATTTATTTTAATATACTTGTACATGTTTTTTAGTTTTCTTTTTCTAGTCACAACTGTATTATTCGAACTACTATCATTTAATCAAAGAGTGAAGATCATTGTAAAATATGTTATTAAAGCCATGTGATTGAGTAATATTTATTTCCTACTATGTGATCATTTATTGAATACTATTTTTGAAAAAAATAAAATGAGCGTAAAATAGTGTATGTTAATTACGAGGTCCTAAGAATACTATTTTAAATCATGATTACCAAAGTAATTTTGATAAGTATACAATATGGATCAAATTTAAAATTAGAAATATTTAATATTAGTAAAAAACTATCAATGAAATTTTTATCATTATTTATTCTCCTAAAAATAAAATAAAAAATATTTAGTAGAATAAAAATGTAAATTATTTTTTATACAATTTATTGGGAGAATGATAGAACCTTATAATTATTACAAGTGATGATTTTTCAAATTAAAAATAACACATGTTTTTTAAATTATTAAATAAAATATAGAAGACAATTTCATGTATCATTGCTAATATCAATGGTATACTCACATTAATTTTATGTCACAATGTTAGAATTAATGAAAGATTAAAGAAAACATGGAAACTATAAAGGAGGTTACATCTTCCCATGAAAAAAATAATTAAGAAAGACATGTTGATTTTGTTGGATTCCAAGATCATATACAAACCTCTTATAGTGAATGGGTGACCCCCTTACCAAATGTACCAAATAATAAATTGATACATTTTATGAATATATATGATAAGTATATCTCTAAGAAAAAAGTGAATATTTAAAGATATTTTATTGATTATAAAACTTAAAATTTAGAAACACGGGTGGATAACTTAACCCTTTAATTTATTAATCAAACTCATTAATAATTAGCTTAATTTGAGTAATTTTTATTTCTTAATGGATACTCTTAATACAGTAAAATTCATGTGTTATCATAGGATCAAAAATCTATTTTAATAATCCCTTGTAAAATATATAAAAAAATAATTTTATTTGGAATTTGAAATGCACATTACCAATTTCAATGGTGCATGAGGCATATTTTTAATACAAGTGAGCATGAATTCATAATTTTTTTTCCTTTTTTATTTCATGTATCAATAAAATGTATTTGGATTTGGGATAATTTTATAAGATTTAACATATACTGAACTACTATTAGTTCTATTTTATAATTAAATATGGGATACTACTCGAGAAATGTAATTCAAACAATAGAATAAAGGTGCATCCTTCCAATAATAGATTTATTAAAGAAATATTATAACCCATTATGTTTAGGGATAACTAATTTTTTTTAATACAAGTAATTTTCTACTAGAGATTTGGTTTATTTTTGAAACTTATCTCCCTCACACAAATTTCACAGAAAAACTTGTGAAATTGTAATTCAATAAAATTTGAACATATTAAATTAAGAAGTTGAAGA
Source organism: Viscum album (assembly GCA_963277665.1). Taxonomy (NCBI): domain Eukaryota; kingdom Viridiplantae; phylum Streptophyta; class Magnoliopsida; order Santalales; family Viscaceae; genus Viscum; species Viscum album. The sequence continues at coordinate 908,949,819 of OY728164.1, forward strand.
AGAATATTATCACTAACCAAAAAATATTCCCCCAAAATTGAGAAGAACCATTAAATCTCATGGTAATCATGCATGACTATGATGTGGGGGGTAGTTCTATGGAATAATTGCATGTTTTTTCAGAAGAAAATACAAGTTTAACTCTTACTGAGGAATAATTAAACATCTACATTATATATAATGATGAACATGTAGTGTTCTATACTTTTAACATGTTTTGACCATGTCATGTACCGTCCATGTGTTTATGTAAAATTTTCATAAAAATTAATAAACATTCTCTGAAGAATAAGGATGTGTATCATCTCATGATTAGATATGTCGTGGTCTACATTAGTAGTTTGACATAGTTATCAAGGAAAGGAAAAGATGAATGAAATTAATAGGTAACCATATTTAAAATATATAACTACCCTACATAAGTGGTTACCTTGATGTTGATATAAAATATGAATTTCTATAAAAATATTTTTATGATGAACAATTGATATAAATAAAATCATTTGTTTAATAATTATTTGAAAACTAATACAATTTTTAATAATTTAACAATTATCCAAGAAAAATGTTTTCTGATTCTAGTAAAAAATCAATTTTGTGATTTTGAAATTATTATTAAACAATTAATATATGGATTAATATTATAATGTTTTCCCAAAACTATACTAGAGAGCGTGCTAAATTTATTCATTGCTCGCCTATCAGAGGATACAATGGTTCATAATGAGTAAAGGATATCAGACATGAAATCAAATTCATTTAGTTTTCATTGCACTTTTATTCTAGAATCTAAATTTTATATTTTTATCACCACCAACGAATCCAAAACATTATCAAAAGGGATGAAATTTTATTGAAAGCTATAATGAAGGCCGAATTTTTTGATAGATAGAGAATCTTCTTCATTTGTGATGTTAAAAATTAGTTATACCTTATATAAATATTTTTATGTGTTGAACATCTGTAAATATATTGAAAAAAAGATCCAATTTAGGTAACCAATTGATAGAGATAAATGTAAAAATGAAAAAATTTCATTTAAAATGATTATATGCTTGATAGATTGCGTAACACACAACACTGATCATTTAGTGAAATATGATATGCAATAAAAATAATATAATAAATTTGTCTTATATAACATAGGTGATAAATTCTAATGAATTAATAGTAATAATAATATCAATAAATATATGTATAAAATTTTATTTATAATGAAATTGTATTGATTATATTATGATAAATAATAACTCATTTGTTAGTAATATTATATAATGCATTAGAAATATGTTTTCTTAAAAATATGTTTTATTACATTTATTTAAGAGGCCTTCTAATTAATTTATCTATTTGTTTAAAATTGTATATTATGGAATGAACAGTATTTTTAAATCAACATATTAATATTACCTTATGGTGATTTTTTAGACTTTTATAAAAAGTGTTTATTCAGTTAATAGTGAAAAATACTAATTTTTTTAGAAGTATCATTTATTTAAATTAAATTAATTTATTAAAAGTACCATTATATTTTTAATTTGATAAAAATTTAAAATAATCCTCATCTAATTATAATAAATCTAATTAATTAAATATTAAAAAAACATACTTTATTTGTGTATAATTTTTTGGGCATAGAAAAACATTTTTTCTATAAACTATTTTAAAATTCACAATTTAGATTTATCTTTATTAATTAAATAACAACTACTGATTAATAATTTTAATTGAATTTTTATATTATATATTAAATAAAATATTTAAACATTATTTTGATAATTTATACTAGTCATGTAATGAAAATAAAATTCAATTTTAGGCTTAAAAATATTTTTTTTTAAAATGAGTTGTTATTATATTTTAGATGATTATTTTTCAATTAATTATGTCTAATTATAGAGATTTAATTTAATAAAATGGATTCCATATTCAGAATCAAAATTTTCATATTTTTAAATAGGAATGTTTCACTTTGGTTCACAATAAATAGTAAAAATTGTGAAAAATTATTTCCGGTTAATGTTAAAATTATTTTACCAGAGTGGTGGGAAGGGGTAAATTAAAATATAAGTGTAATATTTCCACATAAAAATGTCTATATCATATTTATATAATATAATTTTACCTTCTATTATCTATACATATTATTATTATCAACTTGGATCCACTTTCACTAGAAAATGACCTTATATTTTTTTGAAATCTTTGTTGTAATTCTATGTGTTTCTTTTCCCTCATTTATCAAATGAAACATTATATTCTCTATTATTCATGAATTTTGAAACATTTTAATTAGATAATAAATACAATTAGTCATTACTATATTTATTCTTGTTAACCTAGGTCCCCTAATATTCTCCAAAGGGAAATATTTCAAATGTTATTGTGTGATCCAAAGGAGGTCTCTCAAAAATGATGTATAAATATGAACTAAGCACTTTTAAATTTATTTCATTTACACCTACTATAAAACAATAATATATTTAAAAAATAATAAATCTTGTATATTAACTATAATTATATCTTATTATGATCACAGAACAACCATTTCTGACCTCCTTTTAATCAAATGGTAAATGAAAGTATTTCTCGTGCGTACTTTTGGACCACTGCCTCTACGTAGTGATATGATTCAATTTACTTCACCACATATCATGGTTACTTAGTATGATGTATTTAATATATATATATATATATGATATTTATGATATAATTATTTTTTCTGGAATTATAATACCTTATTTTTTTATTATGGCCAAATCCTTTGGAAAATGATAATGTCTCTCGTGCGTACATACAGTCTATCATCATCATGAATCGATGTCATTTTTTTTTATTTTCCACTTTACATGGATGGTAATAAAGATACATTTTATGAATATATATATATATATATATATATTTATATTTAATGAATATATATATATATATATATTCTCTATGATATAAAAATTATTTTGTAAAGGTGATTTATTGTAACACACGTTTGTTCAGGAACTTTTAATTTTGTTATGCATTTGAAAGTTATAAAATATTTGGGATGAGTTTTTGAGAGTTTCAGGATGGTTTTGGTGTGTTATCTATAACGACTCAAAAATTTTCCATGTAAATTTCTTTCTTATAATTATGTCATAAAATCACATGAAAACACAATATAATTAACAACTATTTGCTAAGTTACCTTTAAACATAAGTTTGTCACTTATATTTTTTTAATTTCGAAAACCGACATACATGGTTGTGTTCAAGATGATATTTGGAGTCTAACAAAACAAAAATAATTTTTGATGAATAGTAACCAACCCTTATTAATAGTAATATGACCCTTATGAATAGTAAATCATCCAACATAAGAGTAACCTTTCCCATGAGTAATTAAATAAAATTTAGACATCTTAGAAAGTGACAATTTTACCATAGTAAACGTTTTGGTATTTTGTAAGTCATAAATAAATAATTACAAATAATTAATTTATTTAAAAGAAAATTTATTTTTTTCTTAAAATGTGTTCATTAATTATCAAATCAATTTATTATAGTTTTTAGATAATTTTATAAGACCCTACATAATTTTTGAAAGCACTCTAAAAACAGTTTTACTTTTTAAAAACTTTTTTTAAATAAATTTTGATTGTGATTGAATATTAAATTAATAATATTTTAAAAATTATTTTTGAAAAATGGAATACATTTTTGGATTATACACGTCGAAAAATAGTAGGGGTAAATTTTTGGTATTTTTCAAAAATACATGAATTTTTCTTAATAGTGAAATACCATAATTTACAAAAATAAGCTAAATAAGCTAATTGTAGAGTCATGTGTAATGTTTTGCTGATGTAAGCCCAATTGTTTTGGGATAACATGATAAAATTACTATTCTTGGTCATTCAAGACTCACTATTCTTTATCTTAGGGAAAATTAATAAACTAATGAATTTTATATTAAGGAAAACCCTCTCCCCTCCTCTATAAAAACCACCTTTCACACCCTCATTTCATCACAACTCTCAAGCTCCAAGACTTCTCTAAACTCTACTCAAACATATTCTCTAGCCCCTATCCCACGTTCCAGATCTTCTGGTCTCATCAAAAGACCAGGACTATCTTCATTAAGTAGGATCTCAATAGGAATATTTAGGAGGTAATTTCTCTCTGTCTTATCCTTTAATTTTCTTTCAAGTTCAAGTTCATTTCTTGATCTCTCCCCATATATATTCATAAAAATGGTATTTTTACTCCATTATTATACATGTACTGTAATTTTATGATGAAAATGGAATGTTATATCATCCAACCCCCTTTCCCTCTTCTTTTTATTTTATTAAAGAGAACGTTATTCGTGAGGTGTTAATTTTTCACCTTCAAGAATGACATGCTTAATTTATCCATTTCTACCATCAGATCTGGTAATGAAACCATTTTCATGGTTGAACCAGAACATTTTATTTTTATTATCTCCTATTTAATGTTCTGAAACTAACTTATGACCATATTTATAGTGATAAAATAAAACAAGTTCATTATGATCGAAAAATCACTCAAATTAACCCAAAAATCATCATTTAAATCTTATCTAATGATACATCCACATGGGTATAATATAATTTATTATAAGATCATTAATACTTTTTTAATATCATTAATAACATGAAATATCAGTTCTGGGCGTTTACCCATGTTCTACCTGAACTTCAATTTAAGAATACAAGTAAACCACATAAGAAAACCATAAAAACAAATATTCCCGAACAATGTTTTTAAACTCTATAACTCATCCAAAAGCTCATAAAATCACTTAATAAAACCATAATGAACCATATTAATGTACAGAAGGTTCTGGACTTCTAATTAATTAATATAATGTCATTATATAGGACATTAAATATAAGTAAGCATTCAGATACAAGGTAAGGGGAAATTCTCAAACCCAACATTCATCTTTCAGGTTCTCCCTCTTTCACTCCATTTTCGATATGGTTGCTCCTTAAAGATAATTTCTTCATCATTTTTTTTATTTTTTTAGGATATACATATTTGTATCTGGTATTTATGTCAGAAATTTTTTTTTCCAAAGGAACAATTTTTTTAAGAACACAACTGTTACTTCTCACTCAAAGTGGACGGTTCTTGTAACATGTAAGTTATTGACTTTTTTATTATGGGAACCCAAATTTTATGAATGTGTTCTTATGAGATGAAAACCATTACTTTCCATGGGTTATTTATTTTCACTTTTGATATATGTTCCATGTGGAAAGTATTATAATGATAATGTTATGATGTAACAGGTGTTCCCGGAATTATATCGCACAATATGAATGTTTCAAAGTGATGAGTGCGCCCAGAATTATACAGTGCTTGAATGAACTGAAAAAAGTGATGAATATCATGAGGAAATGTGAAATGATGTTTGAAAAATATTCTAGCTTGGTTCACATGTATGTGTGGTAGTTAACCACTAGGAGATTATGTTTCATTTTTATGCATTGCCACATTTCAAGTCTTATATTTATGATTTGTCTCATGTTCATGATATTTTTCCCATGTTAGGATTATGCTCACCCCATTATATATTGTTCTTATCTATACTCTTACTAGGATTCTCGATCAACCCTTTTTATGTATATCACTATGTGGCCACATGTATTAAGGAGATGATAAGTTCCAATAAGAAGCTGGAGAAGAAAAAATTAAATAAATGTTTAGGCTTGATGTTGTAATTGTTATGTATGGTCCTAGTTTTCTGAAGACACTAAACCTTTGGACACTCTAGGTGTAATAATATTATGTTTTTTATCTTTAAAATGATGTAGTAGTAAGGTATGAAAATGCAGGGTTGCTATATTTGGTATCAAAGGAATGGTTTAGTTAATTTGGGAATTAGGATCAGTGAACCCTAGAGAAAACCTCTAGCATGAGACTAAGTAAAAATATGCACACAATTATATTTACATAGGGATATCATATTTTTTGTTTTTGGGATAAATTATTTAAATGAATTAGTTATTCATGACTTGTTTACATATATTTTGTTCTATCCTTTTCTATTTTAGAAAATGGTGGGAACCAGGAGAAATCATGCCAACAAATCTTGCGAGGGCCAATGCAAAGATTGACCAAACGACATCCCCAATGATTTGGGATGTAGAGTTAAAAACTTCTTGGCAATGCTTACCCAATTATCTTAGATTATGAACAATAATCATAATAAAGGGGAACGTCCTCCTTCACCAAAGAGGGAGCAATTGGCTATCGAATGTTTTATGCGGCAACGACCACCGACGTTTTGTGGATCTTCTGATCCACTAGTTGTGGAATAGTGGGTAAACTCCATGGAGAAGATCTTTTATGTGCTTCACTATTCTGAGACAGAGAAGGTGAACTTAACAATTTATCATCTAGATGGAGAAACCGATCAATGGTGAGCCTTGATTAAGAACACCAATCCAAGGGAGGAAATTGAAGAGATGAAATGGGATGACTTTAAGATAATGTTTCTTAATAAGTATTTCCCACGAAATCTTCGCACAAAGATGGAGAGAGAATTCATAGAGCTCATGAAAAATGATGGAGAATCTGTCACAACCTATGAAGAGAATTTTACAAGGCTTTCAAGGTATGATTCGGGTTTTGTTATCAACAATGATAGAAAAATTGATAGATTCTTTAGTGGATTAAAACAACACCTTCAAAAGGCTCTTCCAATTCGAGACTTTGGGGGTTATGAAGTAGTTGTTCGATGTGATCTCAAAGTGGAGATGGAGTTTGGATAATGGTCCCATGGCTATGGGGATATGAAATGAATGATGGAGTTTCAAGATGGAGGATCTAATGACAAATCTGGGGATAAAACTCAATGACCCACATTCCAAAAATGTGGGAAGTTTCACCATGTGAACTGCCTCAAAGGGACATGGAAATGCTTCATGTGTGGGAAAGAAGGAAATCATGCTCAAGAGTGTCGAAAAGACACAAAAAGGAAGGATAATGTAGCTGATGAAACGAGATAACAACTAATGGTTCAATGTTACAACTGTAGGGAGCTAGGGAACTATGAAAACTAGTGCAATAAACCTTGATCTCTTGGGGGTAATCAGCATTAGTATCCACAGAAGCCAAAGGAACAAGGGAAGGCTTATGCTATCACTACTACGGAAGTGGACCAAGATAATGAAGTCGTATAAGGTACACATCCTATTCACTCAAGAATGGAAAAGTTATTATTCGATTCTAGTTCTATTCATTCCTTTAAATCTTGAAAGTTTGATATAACTATAGAATTGAAGCCCCAAAACCTTGAAGTAGAGATATCTGCAAAAATACTATGTGGTCCAATCATTTAAACCCATGTGTTTGACTCTTCTCCTATTGGCGTATGTGGGATGATTCTTCCGGAAAATCTCGTAATACTTCCCTTGGTGGAATTTGAGCCTATAATTGGAATGGATTGGCTCTCATTATATAGAGCACATATAAACTATCAGGAAAAGTAAATATCTTTTCATATTCTGATCCATCCCATGCTCCCCTAAAAATTCAAAGAAGATCAAGAATCTCCTTTGAAAAATCCTTCAACGGTGTTGGTGTTGATTCCATTTGAAGAAGCATACCTCGCCCAAATGGTTGAGTCGAAGGAAAGTTCCATCCTTGAGTAAATTCCCATCGTAAGGGAATACAACGATGTATTTCCCGAAGAGTTACCCAGAATTCCTCCACATCATGAGGTTGAGTTCTCAATTGAACTCAAACCCAGAGCTACTCCTATCTCGAAGTGTCCCTATGGGATGAATCCTATCGAACTGGAGGTGTTAATGAAGCAGCTGCAAGAGTATCTGGACAAAGGGTTCCTATGTAGTAGTGCATCACCTTGGGGTGCCCCAGTGCTCTTTGTGAAGAAGAAGGATGGAAAAATGCGATTGTGTATCGATTATCGGTAACTCAACAAGATCACCATAAAGAAAAAGTATCCTCTTCCAAGGATTGAAGACTTGTTCAATTAGTTAAGATGAGATCAATATATCTCAAAGGTGGATCTAAGTTCTGGATATAATTAGGTAAAGGTGAAGAAGGAAGATATTCAGAAGACTCCCTTCTGTACAAGGTTTTAGAACTATGAGTGTTTGGTGATGTCCTTCGGACATAGTAATGGCCTTGAAATCTTCATGGATTTTATGAATAGATTATTTAGACATTACTTCGAAAAATCTGTGGTAGTGTTTATTGATGATATTTTTTTCTACTTGAAGAGAAAAGAGGAATATGAAGGACATCTAAGACTTTTGTAGGCAACATTAAGAAAGGATATGTTTTATGCCAAGTTCAGAAAGTGTGACTTTTGGATGAAGAAGGTCACAATCTTGGGAAATGTGATTAGAAGTGAAGGAATTTCTATGGATGCTTCAAAAACAATGGTGATTGAGGAATGACCCAGGACCTCTATTGTCACAAAAATCAGTAGTTTTCTTGGATTAGCTGGGTACTACCTCCGTATTGTGAAAAACTTCTCACAATTTTCATGCATGCTAACTAAGTTAACAAGGAAAGGGGTAAAGTATTTCTGGATGGAAGAATGTGAGGGAAGCTTCAAGGAGCTAAATAGAATTCTTATCACTAATCTTGTACTCACACTACTGAAAATTGGAGAATGTTTTGTGATATATAGTGATGCATCCAAGAAATCCTTGGGTTGTGTACTCATGAAAAATGACAATGTGATAGCCTAAGCCTCACGATAGTTTAAGATTAATGAGTAGAACTACCTGACGCATGATCTAGAGTTGGAAATAGTGATTTTTCCCTTGAAAATATGGCGGCACTACATTTATGGTGAGAAGTGTGACATATACACTGACCACAAGAACCTAAAGTATATATTCACCCAAAAGGAGCATAACATGCATCAAAGGATATGGTTAGATCTAATCAAATATTATGATTGCTCTATTCACTATCATCCTGGAAAGAGGAACAAGGTATCTAATGCACTAAGAAGAAAAGAACCTACTACTCTATCCAGGTTGCTGATTGAGAAAGACCCTATATTCTCGGATATGCAATGAATGGATTTGGAAATCATAAGGGAAGGGGATACATCCTACCTTTCCCAAATTATTGCGGAACCATCCATAAAAGAGAAGGTTAGGGAAGCACAAAACAATGATGTGGAGATACAAAAGTGGGTGAATGTAGTAAAGGAAGGGAATCTGGATGAGTTTTATATCGATGATGATGGTGTGATTCAGTTTGGAACATGGATTTGGGTGCCTTCATCACCCGGGATAAAGAAGGAGCTATTGGAAAATGCACATAGCTCAACTTTCCTTATCCATCATGGGAGTACCTAGATGTACCGTGATCACCAAGAACACTTCTGTTGAGATATCATAAAGAAGGAGATTGCAGAATATATTTCAACATGCTTGGTATGTCAACAAGTTAATGTTGAGAGACAAAATTCCAAAGTTATGATGCATCCATTGCCTATACCCATGTGGAAATGGGAAAATGTTTCTATGGACATTGTGATGGGTCTTCCGAAGATATCAACGAGGAATAATGCGATATGGTTTTTGGTTGAATGATTCACCAAGACTTCCCATTTTATCACTATTCAGGAATACCTATCACTTGAACAACTTGCAAAGATATATGTGAAGGAAGTGGTGAGACTGCACGGTGTTCCACTCTCAATTTTCTTTGACCATGATCCAAGGTTCACATATTAATTCTGGAGGATCCTTCAACATGCTTTGAGTGATGAACTAAATTTCAGCATGGCCTATCACCCCCAAGCTGATAGCCGGTCGAAAAGAAATAATCAGTCGCTTGAAGATATTTTAAGAGCATGCTCTCTAGAATTCAATGGTGGATGGGATCATCATCTCCCATTGGTTGAGTTCTCATACAACAATAACTTCCACTAGAGTATTCAGACGGCCCTATATGAAGCTCCGTATGAAAAGTGATGTAGAACTCCAACCTGTTGGGATGAAGTTGGAGAAAGAACGATACTTGGACCTGATCTTGTTCAAGAGATGACAGAGAAGGTTCAAGTCATCCAGAAACACATCAACGATTCTCAAAGTCGGAAAAAGAGCTATGCTGACAACCGTCGAAGGGACTTGGAGTTCGACATTGGAGATAAAGTCTTACTTCAAATATCTCCATTGAAGAGAGTCATGCGATTTGGGAAGAAATGGATGGTAAGCCCAAGGTAGATTTCCCCCTTTGAGATCCTTGACCGTATAGGAGTCGTGGCCTATCGTCTTGCACTTGCACCAAATATGGCTCAAGTTCATGATGTGTTTCATGTATCACTACTGAGGAAGTACATACTAGACCCCTCACATGAACTAAACTCAGAGGTGGTGCAGTTGGAAGATGATCTATCCAATGAGGAGCAGCCAGTAAAGATTTTGGACCAGAGAGATAAGGTTCTACACAACAAGACAACCCATCTTGTCAAAGTATTGTGTAGGAACCATAAGTTTGAGGAAGAAACTTGGGAACCAGAAGAGGAAATGAATGAAAAGTAGCCTCACCTGTTTGTGTAAAGTGAAATTTCAGGGGCAAAATTTCATAAGGGGGAAGATTGTAATGACCCAATGTTTTTCAATGGAAATTACCTTGTTATAATTATGTCATAAATCACATGAAAAAACAACATAATGAACTACTAAGTGCTATGTTACCTCTAAACATAAGTTTTTCACTTATATGTTTTGAATTTTGAAAATCCGACATACATGGTTGCGTTCAAGATGATTTTTGGAGACAAATAAAACAAAAATAATTTTTGGTGAATAGTAACCTACCCTTATGAATAGTAACATACCCTTATGAATATTAATATGACCCTTATGAATAGTAAATCATCCAACATAAGATTAACCTTACCCATGAATAATTATATAAAATTTAGACATCTTAGAAAGTGACAATTTGACCATAGTAAACATTTTTGTATTTTGTAAGTCATAAATAATTAATTAAAATTAATTAACTAATTTAATAGATAATTTATTTCTTCATAGAATGTGTTAATTAATTATCTAATCAATTTATTATAGTTTTTAGATAATTTTATAAGGCACTAAATAATTTTCGAATGCCCTATAAAATCAATTTAAATTTTTAAAAACTGTTTTTTAGTAAATTATGATTTTAATTGGATATTAAATTAATAATATTTAGAAAATTATTTTTGAAAAATGGACATTATTTTTGGATTCTACACTTCAAAAAATGGTATGGGTAAATTTTTGGTATTTTTCTAAAATACTTGAATTTTTTATGAATAGTGAAATACCGTAATTTACAAAAATAAGCTAAATAAGCTAATTATAGAGTCATGTGGGATGTTATGCTGATGTAAGCCCAATTGGTTGGGGGTCACATGATAAAATCACTATTATTGTTCATTCAAGACTGAATATTAATTGTTTTGTGGAAATTAATAAAGTAATGAATTTTATATTAAGGAAACCCCTCTCTCCTCCAATATGAAAACACGCTTCACACCCTCATTTCCTCACACCTATAAAGCTCCAAGACTTCTCTAAACTCTGAAAAAACCTCTTCTCTAGACCCTATCGCATGTTCAAGAGCTTCGGGTGTCATCAAAAGACCAAGACTATCATTTTTAAGGAGGATCTCAAGAGGAAGATTTAAGAGGTAATTTCTCTCCTTCTTCTCCTTTAATTTCTTCTAAAGTTCAAGTTTGTTTCTTAAAATATCCCCATATATATTCATCCAAGTGGTATTTTAACTCTAGTATTATACATGTAATGTAATTTTATGATGAAAATGGAATTTTATATCATCCAACCCCCTTTCCCTCTTCTTTTTATTTTATTAAAGAGAACATTGTTCGTGAGGTGTTAATTTTTCACCTTCAAGAATGACATGCTTTTATCATTCATTTCTACCTTCAGATATGGTAATAAATCCATATTTATGGTTGAACCAGAAGATTTTAAATGTATTATCTCCTATTTATAGTTCTAAAACTATCTTATGACCATATTTATAGTGATAAAATAAAACAAGTTCATTATGATCAAAAAATCACTCAAATTAACCCAAACAATCATCATTTAATTCTTATAAATTATACATCCACAAGGATCTAAAATAATTCATTATAAGATCATTAAAACTTATGTAATATCATTAATAACTTGAAATATCGGTTCTGGATGTTTACCCATGTTCTACCAGAACTTCAATTTAAGAATACAAGTGAACCACTTAAGAAAACTCTAAAAACAAACATTCCCGAACAATGTTTTTAAACTCTATAACTCATCCAAAAGCACGTAAAACAACGTAATAAAACCTTAATAAACTATATTAATGTACACATGGTTTTGTATTTGTAATTAATGAATATATTGTTATTATACAAGAAAGTAAAGAGAAAGAAGCATTCAGATACAAGGTAAGAGGAAATTTGCGAACCCAACTTTCATCCTTCAGGTTCTCCCACTTTCACTTCATTTTTGATTTGATTACTCCATAGAAATCATTTATTCAACATTGTTTTTACTTTTCTAGGATATAAATATTTGTACCTGGTATTTATGTCAAACAAAATGTTTTCCAAAAGAACTCTTCTTTTAAGAACACACCTTTTACTTCTCACTCAAAGTGGACGGTTCTTGTAACATGTATGTTATTCCCTCTTTATTTTCGGAACCCAGAGTTTATGAATGTGTTATTATGATATGGAAACCATTACATTACATGGGTTAGTTATGGTCACTTTTGATATATGTTCCATGTGTTAAGCATGATAATGATAATGTAATGATGTGCCGGGTGCGCCCAGAATTATATAGCGCAATATGAATGTTTCAAAGTGATGGTTGCACCTGAAATTATATAGTGCTCAAATGCACTAGGTAAAGTGATGAATTTCATGAGTAAATGTGAAATTATTTTTGAACAAGATACTATCTTGGTTAAAAATTATGTGTGGTAGTTAACCACTAAGATATGATGTTTCATTTTTATGCATTTCTACATTTCATGTCTTATATTTATGATTCCTCTAATGATCACGATCTCTTTACAATGTTATGATTAAGCTCGCCACATTCTATATTGTTCCTATCTATCCTCTTGTTGGGATTCTAGATCACCCCATTTTATGTATATCCTCAGGTGGCTACATTTGTTAAGGACATGATAAGTGCCAATAAGAAGCTAGAGAAGAAGAAATTAAATAAATGTTTAGGCTTGATGTTGTAATTGTTATGTATGGTCCTAGTTTTCCCAAGATACTAAACCTTTTGATCTTCTATGTGTAATACTATTACGTTTTCTATCTTTAAAATGATGTAATAGTAATGTAAGAAAAGGCAAGGTTGCTATATTATCAAAGTGATTATAAAGATTCTAAATTTGGTAATTATTATTAGGAACCACGACATATCTCTATGAAATTATTCAAGGTGATGTTCGGAGTCATTGAGAAGGTGCAGGTTTGATGCATGGATAACCCAAACTATGTTCATTCAAGGAGAAACGTTTTGAGCGGTGACTATGTGAGAATGATGGTTAGTGCATGATTTTGAAAACCCTATTACCCAACCATGCAATGGGATGGATTTATGATAGTAACATCACATTGTTGTTTCCCAATTTTCCAAATTATGTAGGACAATCAGTGAGTCCTCCTAAGTGATTTCTACTAAAATATATATAGTTGGAACATGTTTTTAAAACCATGCTATCAAACCATGAAAAAAGTAGACAATGTTCTATAAATATAAATTTTACATAGATTAATCCCCCACAATCTTCATATTTCTCCTATACTTCTAGGATATAAAATTAATCTCTTCTCCATGTTTCTCATGGTGATTTCTTTTAATACATGAAAAACATTTGATGAATAAATCTGTATTGGGGAACCAAAGTCAATGGTAAGTTCTAATTTTCACTCTTTTTTACTTAGGTCTACTCATCATTTCACAATTGGAACAGTAAATATATTCATATATTGATTTATATATGATCCTTATGTGTCCATGTTAATTTGTTTTTGGTTATAATGATCAAAAAGAAGATTCATGTCCTTGTCTAGAAGATTCATGTTATGTTCAGCGATTTCTTTAATTATTTTAACGTAGCTGGATTTTATATAATCCCCACATTTTCAAGAACATAAAGGTTTAGTTTTATTGAAATTTATTTCAATGATTAGAGAAAAATTTTGAAAGATTCTATAATGAAACCCATTTTTGTATGAATTGAGAATAGAAAAACTACATAGCTTTTTGAAAACAACTTTGTCGATAATTTTAATTATGTTATTAAAATTATTTTATTGGTTTTATGCATGATTGTTGTCTGATCAGATGTTTAAATGGGATAATTTTTTTATATGTAATGAATTTATATATTATATGGTTTGGAATACATGCTTGAATATGTTCATATTTCTTTATATAAGTTCTTATTGAAATAGACATAATGCTCAGTGCCAATGTTTAAATAGTACATAGAATTTACCACCATTTGATGACTTGGTGAAGGATGAGATACTACCATGATTATGGAACTATAATTTGACATGAGTAATTGTGTGTTTATGTGTGTTCAATGATAAAGTTTATAATATAGGGAAGAAATGAAATTGTAAATTTATTTAGTTCTATTATTTTTTATTAAACTATGTTTCTTATAAAAAATTATTTTGAGATTTTCACCAAAAATTTATTTATTCATCTTTATTTTAAAAAATAATATTTTATAGAATGATATAACATATTATTTTCCCAGTCTTTTGTGTTTTTATGTATTTTGAGATTACCAACTGAGTTTATTCACACCCCCGATTGGTTACATTGGTTCATTTTAAGATATTTTATTTCAAGACACATGTGTATTGATTTAAAATTATTACTTCTTACTTACCTATTCCTTTAGTTTTGGAAATAAAAAACACTTTCATAAAACCCTATTTACTAACTTTTTATGAATTAATTATTTTAGTATGATTTTTTAGAAAACATTATATTTTACCCTACATAGAAAATTTTATAATGTATTTGAAATATAAAATTACCATTCAACGTAATGATAATCAGATAGAGTATGTGTGTGATTAACCGAATATACAATTTATCATAATAGTAATTAGAATTTTGTCATTTATATAATACTAACAAAATTCATGACCGTAGGACTAGTTCTGTTACTAAAACAATCATAATGAATATCATAATGAATATCATATTTATATTAGATAAAGAAGACTATCAGACAATCAAATATTTATAATCCGTGTATATATGAAATTTTTAGATCATAAGGAATACATTTATCAAAGTAATGGTTCTTAAATTATGAAAAAATTGAAAATCTATTATGTAAGATCCTAGTGATATGTCAAGATTAAGATTTCGGAGTCCATTGCAACTAACTCAGAAATATTACCATGGGAAAATCACCTATAAATAATTGGTCATGTGAAAATATTAAAGTTGATAATTTTCTTAAATCAAGTCATATAATTTTTTCTCTATGGGAACATCTAATTCTTAGTCATTATAATACATTAGAGAGTGATAGTTCTATGTAATCCTTGTATGGTTTTTTCCTTTGGAACATTTTCATTTTTATTTCACTTCTGATTATTGTTACAATAAATGGATTATAAGGATGATGACATAATGAATCTAATAAATCAGATCGAGGACCTCTGAGGCTAGTAATTCATGAGACAATCATCTTATTGAGGCCTTTTGGTAATAAAAATATAGATCTCATTGCAGTCATCACATTGATGGTTTTTCGGTTTAGGATAGAAACAATTTAATATATTTATAAAATTGTGGATACCTTTAGTCATGGTTATTGACTACATTACCACTAAAGATATAATATTTCAATCTTTTAAATATATCTTAAAAATCATTATTACTATTAAAAGGTTTTGTATTTATTATTTTTACTAGTTTCTATTCCATAGTTCATGTTATTTAAAGTAAGTCATTATTATTTTATTTTTATAAAATATGTTTTATAATTGTTTTTATGAAATTGATAGTAAAAACAATTTGATATTAATATAATCCATTGGTATTCAGATTCATCACTAAAATAATTGGATTAAGTCTATATTGGATAAATTTATATTAATTGGTTTTGTGTTTTTTATTGTTTAAATGTACTTAAACTACAATCCATCCCATATTATAAGAATATAGATATAAGATAAAATTTGGATCCTAAAACTGGTATTAGAGCAAGTTTCTACTACTTTAATACATTCAGAGTTTTTTATTTTCTCTTTTTATAGATCTTTATTCATGTTTAGATATAAAATTATTGTTTATAAACTTTTTAACACTAACAAGTATTCATATAAAACAATTTCATTTTTTATATAGAGGGTATTAATTTTGGTTCTCTTGATAGTATGAATCATATTTGACCAATAATTTTTTATTACAATGACTATGAGTATTGGAGGGACAAATTAAAATACTTATGATAAATATTGGAGTTGATAATTTCTTGAGGATTGCATAATAATAAATTATTTTTGATAAGGAAATGTATTCTTTTACAAATGTTGATAATTAGTAATATTAGTCAACGAATAATGTTACAAATACATTATTGTATTCTATGACTAGGAATATCTATAGTTAGATATCATATTGTAATGTTTGAATGTTATTTTCATTAAATTGGAATTAAAACATTTAGGTACATCCAATTTCATAGAAACAAGATGAGTTATGCTTAGAATTGATTATGAAGCCTTTTATTTTCAACTTACAGATTCGTTTTCATAGATGAATCAACAATTTATTACTATTATAAAGAGTATACAGTCTTTTTGATAAAAGAGGAATGATGATGAGGTATTGGTTGAAAAAATTATTGATATGATTCCCAATGAGTGGGAATAAAAAATAACAGCTATGTATGATACAAGAAATCTTACTAATCTTAATTTTAATTATTTTATTTGAACCCTTATCCAATATGAGGGAAGAATTAAAAGAGATTATAATAATTATAAAAAGAAAATTTATAGGGTTTCATTTGAGAAAATATATACATTACATTATAAAGTTAAATCAGATGATAAAGTTTTATCATATTCACGGAAGAAAACAGTTTTTATTCAGTTCAATTCTAGTACACTGGAATATTTATTGAATAAGTTATCAAATCTTGCTAGAATGATGAAAAATATTATTGGGAATAAATATTTTTAGTACCGATATCATAAATTTCCAAAGGATAAAGGAGACATGAAAGACTATGAGGTCACTTTCTATGAATGTAATAAATATATAAATATATGACCTGATAGTCTTGAATTATAAAGGAACAACAAGGTCATACCAATATTTTTATTTTGAATCTCTAATATGTTTTATCTTTTTCGATAGGTTTGGATCTCTAGTTTTGAGTGGCACTGCTTTAGAAGCCGTGTTTCAAAGTGTTTTTCTTTGGGAGTATGGTTAGCACATCGTTTGGGAAACACATGTGGTTTACTCAAGGTAATTGTGTGGTCTTGGGTGTGCATCTTGTTGGGAGAACAAAACCTATGCACGATTTGGAAATCTGTGAGGTATGTGTGTAGAAAGTTGTTATCCCACTGCCAAACAATTCCACTTGGTTGGTAAACATTTTGGAAAGTTTGCGTTCTACCCATGTAGGGTTCCAAGGTGTGTTCAGTGAAGGGAGTATGGTAGGTCTAGTGTTTGGTAAACTATGTAGCAAAATCATGTTAGTTTCCCAAAACATAAAATTCATGGAATTCCCAAACAACCCTATCAATATTTTTAACCCAAAGATACAATATTCTTCCCCCACCTAGTTTCCATAGTTCTAGGGAGGCCTCTCCTTGGTTCTAAAGGCTTACTTTTTAATCTCTATGTGTGGATATAAGTATATATTCATGTTTGGGGGTAGATCTCTTAAGGTAAACTCCTCCCCCAATCATCATCTTCCTTCTTCCATTTCATTATGAATTCATCTTCTACCATGGTAATGTGAGAGTAGGGTTTGTTTTTCCCAAGAATTTTTTTAGGGATTTTAAATGATTAAGGTTCTCCTTGGTAGAACTTGGTTTTTTATCATTTATTGAGTGGTTTCAGGTGTGCGTTGTTGACTCGTTGTGAGATCGACATAGGATTCCATTTTAACATGCCTTCATAAATTGAGATTCATCGGTTTCCTTCTTTTCACACCTTCCATACGTGTTAGAAATTTCTGTGTGCTTTTGCATAATTTTTTTGGTGTGAAAAGTGGTGTTTTCTCCATTATATTGAAATAAATGATTTTTTTTGTTAATTATTGCTCACCAAGTGTTTGATGAAATTCTTGGATGGATTTCATGGATATATCATGGCATTTGAATCATGGATTTTCTTGAAAATATACTTTATACATATAAATTGGGGTTTTTGGGGTTCTCAAATGAATTTATTATTAGTTTTGGCTCATGAAAATAGAATGGAATGTGATTATTGTGTATATCCTGATTGGCATTCTGATAAAAATGGTTTCAATTTACATATGTGGTGTGAGTACATGAAAGTGATTTTTAAAAATGATTTCTGAAATGGTGAATGATGTGTTTTCATTTTTTTTGGAATGATGATTTGGTTCTTTAATAAATAATGGTATTTTTTAAAAGATATTGATTATCTTTTGGATGTTTTATTAAAGTGTAAATGGTGTTTATTATGAAAACCACCATTTGATGATTCTTTTACCTTATATATGTTTAATGGGTGGGGTATTCTCTCTATGTAATCTATGAAATTATTTATAAGAATCTGAGATCATCGGTATGAAAAAATTTGAGATCTATTTGTTTAATGACTTGAGATATATTCCTGGGGTGATTCGGGGTGATTAATATGGTTGAATTGTTATTATATATGCTTGTGATTTGATGCTCAGTTGGAATCAGTTGCATCACCCCATTTATATGTCTGAAATGGTGATCCAGATTAGTGAGGCAATTTTATGAAAATGATTACAACACATGTTAGTTTATGCAGTTACTAGTGGACCATAATAGGTGTGTATATTATGTTTATTTCAATATAATTTCTCCCCTATTTGTAGTATATTAGGTCGGCAATAAGTACTTAGGGTACTTTTGATTTAATCATTTGAGGAGTTCTTCCTGGGATGCAACACATGTATTAATATGTTCTCTATTATTCATCATCTTTTAGGTTCAACCATTTATATTGGCACTTTGTGGTATTCCATGATTTATTAGAGTGTACTATTTGTTGGTTACTTTTGTGTGATACATCCCATTTCCATTAATAGATGATTATTTTAGTTCTCTCATGTGAGGTATCTTTCTTGAAAAGTGATGATTTTTCTTTCAAAGGTTTATTGAAAAATGTATAAAAAAATTTATACTCTCTTGTTCCATTTTGAAATGAAAGGATCACTTTCCCCTTCAAAATATTAATGATTCTTTAATGAAAATGAACCTATATTTAGAATCAAAAATTTAAATGGGTTGTTTCTTGTTTTAAGATAAAAAGCTTAAAAAATACTACTTTTATATATTGTATTTGAGGCTTTATGTTGATGTTAATTTTAATTATAATGTAGGTTCATTTGGAATAGATTGTTCGGCCACACCTATTGAGTTTTAATATTTATGCATATAGATTCTTATTGTTTCTAGTTTGTGGTGTACATATTATCTTGGTTTCAATCATCAAAAGTTATGGTTGGTCTATGTATCATTTATTGAGCACTGGGGTCACATAGTTGTGTCATTTTATCAGGTTTCACCTTCGGTTTATTTAAAAATTTCATTATCTTCCAGTTTTTTTATAAGAGATGCTCAGTTTGGATTAATATAAATGGCGCAGATTTTTTTATTCCCATAGTTTAGTTTGTTTATTTATATTCAGTAAAATTATTCCCTTTGGTTACTATGTTGATTCTAACACTGATTTTCAGTCCTTAGGTATCAGGAACGCCCCTTGGCCAATATGGAAGATCGGCTCGAGTGACCCGTTTTGGGTCGACTCAGGTTGGTTCAGGAGAAAATCGTATCAGAGAAGGTCATATCATTAGTGGACCACTATTTTTAGATCACCCATTATTACATGGGGATGTCAAGGTAGATAGAGTCATACTGTTGAGACCTGATATGAAAGAATGGGAAGGAAGTTATGAACCCATAATCATTTTGGTCCTCAGGTATCCATGGGAAGTATAGTTTTGGTTTGTTTATTTTTCTCCTTGTTTATTTTTTGTGTTGGGATATGAAAAGGGAGACGGTATAGTGGTATTGATGATCTCATAGGGTCATTATATTCTTTTGTAGATGGGGCATGGTCAAAAAATACTATATGTAGTGGTGGTGTGTTTAGAATATGACTGAAAACTATATGGCCAAGTCACCCATAGACACTAATTTCAATGGCGAGTTTCATTGAGTCTCTATTGAATTATGAAAATTGTTGTATTTTGGAAAATGTGAAAAAAGATACTCGGAATTAACATTGTGGAAGACTTTGTAAAAATGAATTTTTATAAAATGTCTCCTTGGGTTAAAATGGAAATGAGGTAGCGAGAATGGATTTATAAAATGAAAACTTGTGGTTTTAGAAAACATTTTTTGAAATTAGTTTTTTGTTTTGATTTTTTAGTTGAAATAGAGTGATTTTTTAATTAAAAAATTTATAAAAAATGGGAATTGTGTGTTTCATAAAAATGCTTTGTGTAAAATGAATTAAAAAGGTGATTTGGAATGTAATCCATGGGATTTATTTTAATGAAATGAAGAGGTGGATTAATATATCGAGTTTGAAAAATTGTTATTACTTGATGATTAGTGGTATTCTTATATTATTTATGACTTGTTAAATGAGATTTTTTTTTTAAATTTTGAGTTACCTTGGGTTCTCATATGCATGGATATTTGTGGAATGTGGTATGAAAGTTACTGGATTAGGATTGGTTTTTGGAAGCACATGGTGGAATTGAATGATAATGTGTGAGGCTCCATGGAATACCACTGGTCAATGTGAAACCCCCCATGTTGTTTTCATTGATAATATTTTTAAGAGTAATTTTTGTATGTTTTTGGAAAACAGTGAGTTTGTAATGAATATATTTATTATTTAATGGAATTTTTTATGCGGTGTTTTGAGTTTGATAAATATTATTAATGATTTGGTTTTTATAATGATATGGGTTGTTTGTTGCCTACTGTTCTCTCTGTAGATATTTTATGGAAACTCATTGTGTGGCTATAGGTGGTTCCCTATTATGAGGACAATCGGTAGATTAGTCTATGTATATCATTCTTGAGTTTCAGAAGTTAAATCCTATTATTTTGAATGGTAAAATTGACCCCTGAGATGCGAAAGACTGGGTGCAGATAATTGAATGGATCATAAATTCTCTTCAGTTTCCTGAGTCATTGAAGGTGAACCCAAATACCTTTATTCTTAAAGGTTTTCCATGGATGTGGTTGAATTAGATGTCATGGAATAATCCTCATGAATATTTTACTTGGGAGTTTTTCAAGGCCTAATTTATTAATTATTATTTCTCTAAAATTTCAATGGTGAGAAAGGGGATAAAGATGTTATTTTTTAAGAAAGGTAATGGATCAGTGTTTGAATACATCCATCATTTTGAGGACCTAGTTCATTACATTCAAGATTTTTCTACAAATTATTCTAGGAAGGTTCACCATTTTGATTATGTACTTCATACTGATCTAACATAGAAGGTGTCACAGCTCTACCTTACTTATTTTGTAGAAGTAATAATGAAATATCTCTATGTAGATGATATGATAGAAGGAGTTCATGAAACATCCGACCATCATATTTTCCCTATGAGTGGTGATGGTAGATACGGTGTGTAAATAGGGATAAAAACTAAATCTATTGGTGATGGTCATTGAATAAAAATGCCTTAGAATATTTTATCATCTGCTTCTTGAAATAATGGCATAGTTTGTTATTATTTTTGAAAGAAGGTTCACAAGAAACCATCATGTCCAAGTTCTATAAGGACTTCCATTCTTGCGGACTCATAGGTCAATTTTAGAGGGTTTTTCAAGGTACTGATAGAAATATTCATAGGTAAAATTGAGAAGAAGTGATATGACCACTGGGGACTCATTAATATATTTATTATTGTTAGTTTCCTTCCAATTATAAGGGTAATTTTTGTGGATGTTATAAAGGTGGTTTTTTCCATTTTTTGAAATGTAAGGGAATTATGTATGTTTTTAAATGAACTCCTATTTTAAAAGGATGTTTGGTTTTTATTTTCTAAATTTTTGTTATTCATTTAATCTAATATGATGATGCATATCTGTAAAGACCCTAAGCCTGACGTACATTGACATTACATTACATTTGCGGAATACTTAGTACATAACAAAAACACACACACAAGGACCGTAATAGTTTAGTGTCTTTGGAAACTCGGAATAAAATCTTCTAATCCTGGTGAAAGATCCTCAATATCTCCCATAAAGATCTTCCTTTTTTTATACCTAAAACCTTTCTTTATATCCTGGGGAAAATTAAACATAAAAGGGTGAGCTCAAATGCTCAGTAAGGGTAAACAAAAGGAATATAAATCACATCATATTCATAAGAACATAACATTTTGGAAATCTTAACCTGCAAAAGAGAGAATAATTTCATAACATGGGATAAATCTTAGTAGTGAAATGAAAATCCAAAAATCATAACTTAAAACATGAAACTTTGTGTCATACACACATAATAATAGAGAATCATTTCTTGTTAGTCAAGACTCATTTCCAAGACTATCTTAGTGGACAAAGTCCCTTTCTGAACCGAGTCACCCTCGTTTCAGTCCTGTTTCACTGAACCGGTATAACCTACCATTTCAGCCAGGTCTATCTCATGAGATATAAAATCTTTACCCAATGCATTAGAGGGAGATATAGGTCCCACCCATCTCATAATGATACCATTCTTATGTGTGCCACAAAATCATAAATCATACATCATTTCATAACCCATGTAGTAAAAATGGGATTCGTAAACATCGTGACATCATAAAACAATTCATATAAGATAAAGGAATTCATAAAAATAATTCCATCATAACATAACCAAATCAATGTAATAATAGGGATAGAAACAGAACCCTATGTTATCTTAGATGGAAAATAATTTTGATAAAATACTTGAAATGAATTCTGGAGGAAAATATCCTTTCTTCTTCAAAATCAATTTCTTTTCACAAAACGTCATGCAATTTTAAAAGAAAGAGATTTTATTGAAAATAGTCATGAAATATTTTGGAGGAAGCTTCATGAAAATAAGGCTTTATAAAACCGTAAAAATCCGTTCGTGCCGTATAAGTTAAAAAAAACATTCTTCTCGTACTTTTGTCGGAAAAGTCAAAAAGTACCTCGTATAAAAACGACAAAAGATTCCTTTCATATCTATTACAGAACACTCAACGAAGGGTAAAATTGGATATAAACTATAGTAGAAGGATGGAAATAATATTACATATTGAGGGAACATGGATGTGGATGATAAAATACACCCCAGTAAATTTCAAAGAATAAACAATCTCGGATAAAAATTGAGATTGCGAGATTTTCCCTTACCTTAGGTCCGACTTGCTTTGTAAGTGTCCAAACCTCCTGTATAATGATTTAAATCATGTTATTGACTTATTACAGAATCATATTCATTTTTATTATATCATATATGGTCCACTTATGACTTTATATTACCTGTTCTTTTGTAAATTCATGTTAAAGTAGCGTTTTGGGTAAAATCGTCTCATTTGTCGTTCGTGTTTTTAACTTGTAATTATTAATATGATTACTTGGATCATGATTACTTATATCCAGAATTTAAAACATGATTTATATATAATATATATTCATAATATATATATATAATATCGATAAATGAAATGAAATACACCGTTCATGGAGACGGTAGTCCATACGTACGCATGAACGCTGTTTTCGTTTCCTTATTGAAGTGAATGGAATTAAGTAGATGACATACATATAAATTTACATAAATCCAGTATCATTATTATGTCATATATTTCATTAGTACTTATTATATATACTTTATAATCATTCATTAATGGTTAATCATTGAGAATGAATCTCATCGCGTCGTGGAGACGGTAGTCCGTACGTACGCACGAGCGATGATATCGTTCCCATGGTCGTGGAATTGTGTTGAAGTGTATGTAGACTATTTCAGTATCAATATCACTTTATAATAATCATATATAGTTACTCATTACACCATTATACCCATCCTTGTAAGGTTATTATGGAAAATAGATTACACCGCGGCGTGGAGACGGTATTCTGTACGTACGCACGCGCGGTGATTTCATTTTTCCGTAGGATGGATAGAAGGAGAATTAGGGTTGTTTCAAATTTATAATAACATATAATTATGTAAGTAATACTGATTTTATTACTTTATCATGAAACAACTAAAGAAGGAGAAGTTGAATAAGAAAGAAATTGAAAAGATCGGTAATGGATATTACCTCTTCTTTGAAACGCCTCTTTGAATCCTCCACTTAGGGAACTAAGAGTGGTCTTTAAAGAAGACCAGGACCACTAGGATTATTTTAGGGAAGTGGAGAAGGGATTTTGGCAGGGTTTGGCCGAGCTTGAGTGCTCAAATTGGTGTGAGGAGGAGGGGGAGGAGGTGCCCTTTTATAAGGGAGGAGAGGGGCACCTTAGGAATATCTCAAAATATTATTTTATATTAATGTCAAAATCGGTTTATAATGGTTCCAAAGGGTCTTATTTCGAAGCTAATGTGGGGATGGGTCTAAATCCTATCAACCAATAGGATTTAGACAAGTTTAGGTTATTATTTTAACCTTATCAATTAGATTTAACTCTAAGTTAAATAATTTAACTTTTACCGTGTCTTTTTGTTTTCTTACACTATATGGTTAATACACTTCCTATAACATGCCAAAAGAACCCCAAATTGTTTATTATTAATATATATATCCTTATCTAAGCCATTTTGTCGATCCTTAGATTTTTAGGAATAAAATAACAATTAATAATATAATATTTGATTTAAAAACTATTTTGTGTCAATTTTGACACTATTTGATATATGATTTTTTTGAAAGTCATAACAGAATTATATGTTCGAAACAAGTTGATTAAATCAACACTAATATATCATAGTAACCTAGAAAATTAGTGGAATTCATAAAAAGTCTCAAATTACATTTATTTTGGTGTTTATAACATCAATTATGTCAATATTTCATTAATAAGATAATTACTACATCATCATTGTGTCATAAATAAATTAAATTATATAATGTCTAAAAATTAAAAATAAAAGATCATTATGTATGAAATATTTTTATCTTTATAATGAATATTTATAGTCGAATTTATCTTATGTATAACCCCATATTAAAAATGTTTTAGTAAATAAACTTTGATTTTAACTCTTTTAACCCTTCTTTAAATAAATTAATAATAAATGTCCTAATCTAATCCAAGTGGGCCTAAATGGTCATATTTTATTCCTAAGTTTGTTTTTGGTCGAATTAAACTTATCCAATAGAATTAAGACATGTGTTAGGGTAATAATAATATCATCTTTACCCTTAATTACCCTATTTACTTTTAACCGTGGAAAAAAAAGTAAAAAGTTACTTTTCACCAAAAATTATTTTCATCTCATTGAACCACATTTCAGTCCTTGATATTAACCGTGTCTCTCGGATTTTAGAAATTCCACTCACAGAAGCGGTAAAATTAAGTTTTATGAACAATTCAGTTTTTTAATTACCACTTAGTGGTTTCACTATTCATCGAAAATTGAAAGTTTTCAGAAAAATACCAAAAATTAGGCCTAAGCTATATTTAATATTATGAACTCAAAAATGATGTCTATTTTACCAAATTCAAAACATATCAGTTGAATTAACTAATTTAAAAATTAATTCTTGTTGTCAAAACAAATAGCGTGTTTTTAAGAGATAATAACTATCAAAAGATTGACACTAGTTTATAACTGGTTTAAATGTGAAATTACATCCAATGACCAACATTGTATTAAATAGTAAATATATATTCTAAATATACTTTAAAACCACTCAAATTAATAATTTATCACTATTAATTATTTCGATTGAAAAAGTTGTTTTTAATTAAAATTTAGTAATTTTCACTATTCATCAAAATATGAAAGTTATCCGAAAATCGCCAAAAATTCACCCGAAGCTAATTTAGATATTAAGAATCCAAAAATGAATTCCATTTTGAAAAATAAAATTTACAAAATTTCAAAAAGTGGTTATTACTATTCATAACGGCTAGTTTTGATAATATTTTAATAGCATATCGTTGTTTAGCGAAACTTGGTGGTGCGTACAACACACGCTATCGTGGAAGGTCGCGATTGCGTATAATTCAAGCCAGGTCAGAGATGTGTGTTGTGAAAGCT
The DNA here is from genome assembly GCA_963277665.1 of Viscum album. Lineage (NCBI taxonomy): Eukaryota > Viridiplantae > Streptophyta > Magnoliopsida > Santalales > Viscaceae > Viscum > Viscum album. The sequence goes on from OY728164.1 coordinate 908,976,311, forward strand.
CCTTTTGGTTCAGCATATAACAAAAGACATTAATGAAATTAAAAAGAATATTTTTCATAAAATCTCGGGGTGTTACATTCTACCCCCCTTAAAATGAATTTTTCCCTCGAAATTCGTCGGGGTTATAAATGGTTTACTACTCCAAATTTTCTTTAATAGAAACCCACATCGTAAAAATGAATACCAAAACCAATATTTAAAAACAAAAGTATGAAACGTAACGGTTACCCAAATAAACTAATCACTGGGTTTCCACATAGGTGAAAATATGGATATGGAAGAGAAATCTAACCATCATGTTCTGATGGAGAGTGGTAGAGAACATGGCTATGGAAAAGCCAACAATCCCAAATCCATAAATTTGTGACGATCTAAGGTACCATCTGATTAATCAGATATAAGAGCACTAGGACAACATTTTTTGTTTTCAAGATCGTTTCCCTAAAGTTGAAGAATTTGAATTAGAATAAATACTTACTTTATTTTGGTACAATCTCACTGTTGTTCATGCCTTGAACAATTTCAACTTCATCTCTTAAATAAATTTAGTTGAATTTTTTATTCGTGAAGTGTTAGCAGATCATGTGATAGAATGACGGGTCATTCCATCTGTCTTAAAAAAAGGTTAGAAAAAGTTATTAAATATACATAAGTCATTCTATAGTGAGATTAATCATATATGGTTCCTAAAATGGACTTATACTTCATATATCATACTGCTTAATATAATAAAACTAGTTTCTACTAAACAGGGACTTCCGGTAGGCCAGTGGTAGGCGATAAAGGCCAGTCGCACTTCGGTTGTGGGTTCAATTTCCACAGCCTTGTCCGACGCGATGGGCTGTCGCCCGTCCTGTAGGTTGTCCTTTTTCTAAAACTACATTACTATAACATCACATAAATAATATAAAAAAAAGTTCTATCCTTAAAAAATACTAACTTATGTCCAACATAATCCATTCCAACCTTTAGGCTTATCCATAATTCTGCAGTCCAATCTCATAACATAGTGAAAACGATTACCAGAGATTTAACACCATCGTCGATCCCCATATATCATAAGATATGTTTTGTTGGTCACATTCCAAACATTCAAAGTCCTTAATCGTGTATTCTCTTGAATACCTTAGTGAAAACATGAATGCAGTTAAAATTTAACACTTTCCACATACCAAAATCCTCAAAATTCTATATACTCAAACCATGATATCACTTAGTCCTTATATCAATCATGAGCTCATGAATACTGTTAAACATTTCGTTTTCTCGTTTTCCCTTCATTATGCGCATATCATCTTATTTCCAAAAATATCTCAATCACTTTTAATACCACATTAGACCAACACATAAGTATTCCAATACTTTATGATATATCATTATTTTGGAATCCCATTACATAAATACTTAATCATTCCACCACATCGTTGTCATATTCAACATCGCCAATAGTGATCGCATGTGACTTCCCTTTTTCCTTTGTCTTAAGTGGTTGCTCATGTTGATCATCACTAACCCTTGGATTAGGGCATTTATTAGCATAATGCCCCATTTCCTTGCACTTGAAGCATTGAAGTGTTGGTGGTGCGTTCTCTGCAGTGTTTGCTTTATTCACATCATTAGAAACCCTTTTTCCATTACTTCGACACTCAGCTGCTCGATGACCTTCTTTTCCACACTTAAAACATTTTCTAGTCCCTTTAAGACAATCTCCACCATGCTTCTTTCCACACTTTGTGCATAAGGAAACATTCATCTTCTTTTCACCATTATTTTGAGATTTCTCCTTGAACTCCATCTTTCGTTTCTTGTCAAAACTATGAGATGGATAAGTAACACAAACTTCCATTTCTACTTTGATAGCACAAATCACAATTTCTTCATAGCTACTGAAGTCTCTTATAGCTAATGCCCTTCGAAGACTTGGTTTTAAGCCACTGAAAAATCGATCAACTTTACTTTCTGGTTGGATGATAATGCCAGATGCATACCTTGCAAGTCTTGTAAAATTCGCTTCGTATATACCAACAGATTCATCATCCTTCTACTTCAGCTTAAGAAACTCCTTTTCCATCTTTTTTCGAAGAATACGAGGGAAGTACTTACTGAAAAACAAGTTCTTGAACGCGTCCCATTCCATGGACTCAATTTCATCTCTTGGACTCGTATTCTTGATAAGATTCCACCATTGATCAGCTTCACCTTCCAAACAATATACTGCTAAGATGACTTTATCATGTTCAGAACATTGAAGAACTGAAAATATCTTTTAAGTGGTACTGATCCATTGTTCAGCAACAAGTGGATCGGATGTCCCACTGAAAGAAGGTGGACGTTGCCTCATGAAGGACTCAATAGAATATTGTTCCCTTCTCTGCTCATTTGGAAGTCCAGAATGATTCATAGCTTTTGTAAGTATAGAAATAAGATTTTGCACTCCATCTCCCATAACATTTGTTTGTTCAGGAGGGAAATCATTGCATTGTCCATTGCATTGATCAACACGGTTCCTTTGGGTTCCATCCATCGTCTAAAACCCAAAAAGAATAGTGTGAGAGGAAAAAATCATGCTAGGGAAAACAACATAGTAAAGGGGGAGTACCCTTAATATCTAACATCTTAGGTTAAATTCTAAGATCGTTACCGTAGTTATAGGACCATATCCTATACGTATACTTATGCTTAGGGACATCCCTAGACATACCTTAGAAATATCTCTAGGGATTTCACTAACGTTTTCGCATCCTAGTTTCCAAAGGTTGACTAAACCTTTCCTCTGATACCAACTGTAAAGACCCGAAGCCTGACATACAATTACATTACATTACATTTGCGGAATACTTAGTACATAACAAAAACACACACACAAGGACCGTAATAGTTTAGTGTCTTTGGAAACTCGGAATAAAATCTTCTAATCCTGGTGAAAGATCCTCAATATCTCCCATAAACATCTTCCTTTTTTTATACCTAAAACAATTCTTTATATCCTGTGGAAAAGTAAACATAAAAGGGTGATCTCAAATTCTCAGTAAGGGTAAACAAAAGGAATATAAATCACATCATATTCATAAGAACATAACATTTTGGAAATCTTAACCTGCAAAAGAGAGCATAATTTCATAACATGGGATAAATCTTAGTAGTGAAATGAAAATCCAATAATCATAACATAAAACATGAAACTTTGTGGCATACACACATAATCATAGAGAATCATTTCTTGTTAGTCAAGACTCATTGCCAAGACTATCTTAGTGGAAAAAGTCCCTTTCTGAACCGAGTCACCCTCGTTTCAGTCCTGTTTCACTGAACCGGTATAACCTACCATTCCAGCCATGTCTATCTCATGAGATATAAAATCTTTACCCAATGCATTAGAGGGAGATATAGGTCCCACCCATCTCATAATGATACCATTCTTATCTGTGCCACAAAATCATAAATCATACATCATTTCATAACCCATGTAGTAAAAATGGGATTCGTAAACATCGTGACATCATAAAACAATTCATATAAGATAAAGGAATTCATAAAAATAATTCCATCACAACATAACCAAATCAATGTAATAATAGGGATAGAAACAGAACCCTATGTTATCTTAGATGGAAAATAATTTTGATAAAATACTTGAAATGAATTCTTGAGGAAAATATCCTTTCTTCTTCAAAATAAATTTCTTTTCACAAAACGTCATGCAATTTTAAAAGAAAGAGATTTTATTGAAAATAGTCATGAAATATTTTGGAGGAAGCTTCATGAAAATAAGGCTTTATAAAACCGTAAAAATCCGTTCGTGCGGTATAAGTTAAAAAAACATTCTTCTCTTACTTTTTTCGGAAAAGTCAAAAAGTACCTCATACGAAAACGACAAAAGATTCCTTTCATATCTTTTAAAAAAAACTCAACGAAGGGTAAAATTGGATATAAACTATTTTAGAAGGATGGAAATAATATTACATATTGAGGGAACATGGATGTGGATGATAAAATACACCCCAGTAAATTTCAAAGAATAAACAATCTCGGATAAAAATTTAGATTGCGAGATTTTCCCTTACCTTAGGTCCGACTTGCTTTGTAAGTGTCTGAACCTCCTGTATAATGATTTAAATAATGTTATTAACTTATTACAGAATCATATTCATTTTTATTATATCATATATGGTCCACTTATGACTTTATATTACCTGTTCTTTTGCAAATTCATGTTAAAGTAGCGTTTTGGGTAAAATCGTCTCATTTGTCGTTCGTGTTTTTAACTTGTAATTATTAATATGATTACTTGGATCATGATTACTTATATCCAGAATGTAAAACATGATTTATATATAATATATATTCATAATATATATATATATAATATCGATAAATGAAATGAAATACACCGTTCCTGGAGACGGTAGTCCGTACGTACGCATGAACGCTGTTTTCGTTTCCTTATTGAAGTGAATGGAATTAAGTAGATGACATACATATAAATTTACATAAATAAAGTATCATTATTATGTCATATATTTTATTAGTACTTATTATATATACTTTATAATCATTCATTAATGGTTAATCATTGAGAATGAATCTAATCACATCGTGGAGACGGTAGTCCGTACGTACGCACGAGCGATGATATCATTCCCATGGTCATGGAATTGTTTTGAAGTGTATGTAGACTATTTCAGTATCAATATCACTTTATAATAATCATATATAGTTACTCATTACACCATTATACCCATCCTTGTATGGTTATGATGGAAAATAGATTACACCGCGGCGTGGAGACGGTATTCCGTATGTACGCACGCGCGGTGATTTCATTTTTCCGTAGGATGGATAGAAGGTGAATTAGGGTTGTTTCATATTTATAATAACATATCAGTATGTAAGTAATACTGATTTTATTACTTTATCATGAAACAACTAAAGAAGGAGAAGTTGAATAAGAAAGAAATTGAAAAGATCGGTAATGGATATTACCTCTTCTTTGAAACGCCTCTTTGAATCCTCCACTTAGGGAACTAAGATTGGTCTTTGAAGAAGACCAGGACCTCTAGGATAAATCTAGGGAAGTGGAGAAGGGATTTTGGCAGGGGTTGGCCGAGCTTCAGTGCTCAAATTGGTGTGAGGAGGAGGGGGAGGAGGTGCCCTTTTATAAGGGAGGAGAGGGGCACCTTAGGAATATCTCAAAATATTATTTTATATTAAAGTCAAAATCGGTTTATAATGGTTCCAAAGGGTCTTATTTAGAAGCTAATGTGGGGATGGGTCGAAATCCTATCAACCAATAGGATTTAGACAAGTTTAGGTTATTATTTTAACCTTATCAATTAGATTTAACTCTAAGTTAAATAATTTAACTTTTACCGTGTCTTTTTGTTTTCTTACACTATATGGTTAATACACTTACTATAACATGCCAAAAGAACCCCAAATTGTTTATTATTAATATATATATCCTTATCTAAGTCATTTGGCCGAACCAAAGATTTTTAGGAATAAAATAACAATTAATAATATAATATTTGATTTAAAAACTATTTTATGTCAATTTTGACACTATTTGATATATGATTTTTGTGAAAGTCATAACAGAATTATATGTTCGAACCAAGTTGATTAAATCAACACTAATATATCATATTAACCTAGAAAATTAGTGTAATTCATAAAAAGTCTCAAATTACATTTATTTTGGTGTTTATAACATCATTTATGTCAATATTTCATTAATAAGATAATTACTGCATCATCATTGTGTCATAAATAAATTAAATTATTTAATGTCTAAAAATTACAAATAAAATATAATTATTTAGGAAATATTTTTATCTTTCTAATTAATATTTATAGTTGAATTTATCTTATGTATAACCCCATATTAAAAATGTTTTAGTAAATAAACTTGGATTTTAACTCTTTTAACCCTTCTTTAAATAAATTAATAATAAATGTCCTAATCTAATCCAAGTGGGCCTAAATGGTCATATTTTATTCCTAAGTTTGTTTTTGGTCGAATTAAACTTATCCAATAGAATTAGGACATGTGTTAGGGTAATAATAATATCATCTTTACCCTTAATTACCCTATTTACTTTTAACCGTGGTAAAAAAAGTAAAAAGTTACTATTCACCAAAAATTATTTTTATCTCATTGAACCACATTTTAGTCCTTGATATTAACCGTGTCTCTCGGAGTTTCGAAATTCCACTCACAGATGCGGTAAAATTATGTTTTATGAACAATTCCGTTTTTTAATTACCACTTAGTGGTTTCACTATTCATCGAAAATTGAAAGTTTTCAGAAAAATACCAAAAATTAGGCCTAAGCTATATTTAATATTATGAACTAAAAAATGATGTCTATTTTACCAAATTCAAAACATATCAGTTGCATTAACTAATTTAAAAATTAATTCTTGTTGTCAAAACAAATAGCGTGTTTTTAAGAGATAATAACTATCAAAAGATTGACACTAGTTTATAACTGGTTTAAATGTGAAATTACATCCAATGACCAACATTGTATTAAATTGTAAAAATATATTCTAAATATACTTTAAAACCTCTCAAATTAATAATTTATCACTATTAATTATTTTGATTGAAAAAGTTGTTTTTAATTAAAATTTAGTAATTTTCACTATTCATCAAAATATGAAAGTTATCCGAAAATCGCCAAAATTTCACCCAAAGCTAATTTCGATATTACGAATCCAAAAATGAATTCCATTTTGAAAAATAAAATTTACAAAATTTCAAAAAGTGGTTATTACTATTCATAACGGCTAGTTTTGATAATATTTTAATAGCATATCCTTGTTTAGCGAAACTTGGTGGTGCGTACAACACACACTATCGTGGAAGGTCGCGATTGCATGTAATTCAAGCCAGGTCAGAGATGTGTGTTGTGAAAGCTCCTTTTGGTTTAGCGTATAACACAAGACATTAATGAAATTAAAAAGAATATTTTTCATAAAATCTCGGGGTGTTACAATATCCCTTGTTGGGGTTATCAACTCATTAGTATTGTGTAAAATATTATTCAAACATTATATCATTATCCATAGATATTAGAGTTAATAATTTCACCTAGTCAGGATACCAATACGGGTGTAGGGATCTTTAGATTATTTTGTGTCCCCTCCATTCCAGAGTTATTGTTCTAAATACTACTATTGTGTTCTTCTTAACTACGGTTGGTAAGCCTTGTTGGAAGAGATTTGGTTGGCCTATGTGGTAAAGGATATTAGCTAGCTCATGTTGAATTTTTTATTTTCCCATTCTAGTGGGTTCCCAATGGCGGGGAGAACCACCGAAAGTCTCATTAGGTATTATCAGAAGAATTTTTTTAGTTCTATTTGTTTTCTAATGGTGGTGAGTCTATTATAGACTACCTTTCTTGTATTGTGGTATAGTATTGTGTTTTATTATGTTATATAGTCTTAATTTATGAAGTTTATTTTTGTGTACTTTTTGGTTTGAGTGACCATTGGGATTCCTTGGAGAAGTCCCAATTGTCTTATCCTAAGCCCGGTTGTGGATCTTGTGGTTGAATTTCCATTAATTTTTCCGAATATAGTCTCAGTTTGTTGAATTGTTCTAGGAAAAGTGATAAGTTTTATTTAGAATAGTTTGATATGTTAATGGTTTATGTGGATGGATCCTCTGGTTAATGAATAATTTATCATTGATTGAGCAACTTGAAATGTTGTAGCTCTTCGGGGGAGGAAAGTGTTAATGGTGGGGAAAATTATCACACCCATATTTTTAATTTGGATCATATTTTTGGTTTATCATTTTTCATTGGGTTTGGATCTTGATTTATGGGTGTGACTTATTTAAAATTTTAGTTTTGGGGTGTTTTTCTTCTGGAGAATGATCAACAAATAGTTTTGGAAAACTGTGCAGTTTTCTTAAGGAAATCATGCGGGATTGAGTGAGATTGTAGTTGAGGGTGCCCGACCTACGCATGATTAGGAAAACCATGTGTTAATCATGTATAAATCCAATATTCCATTAAAAAATCATTCATTATATTTGGAACATATTTTGTAAACTGTGCAACCAAACCATGTAGAGATCCGTCATGTTTTTAGTGTGGGGTACACGGTTGGTGGACGTTTGGGAAAACAGTGTGACTAAATCATGTGAGTTTCTATGTACATAAAATTCTTGAAATTCCCTAATTAACCAATTCGTATTTAAAAACAAATCCACCCTATTCTTCCCCCATTTAGTTTGTACATCCCTACGTAGGTACCTCTTTGATTATCTAAGCTTCATTCTTCCTCACACGGTGTGGATCTATGGATTTCTTAATGTATGTGGTTAGATCTCTCAAGGTAGATTGCTCTACTCAACTCAATATTCCTTCTTATTATTTTCCTTCTTGATTTCCTCTAATTCCTTGGTCATGTGGAAATTGGGATTGTGTTTCCCATGACATATTATATGGATTTCATATTATTATGGTTTATCTTTGTAGATCTTGGTTCCATCAGCCTTTGTGGAGTGGGTTTGGTTATGCGTTGATGAATATTTTTGAGATAGATGTTTTTTTCCATTTGAACATAAAATTATAATTTATATTCCTTAGTTTATTATATTTCACAACTTCAATAGATGATAAATTTTTTTGTTTTATCTTTTGTTAAACTTTTTGCTGTGCAAAGTGGTGTTTTATACTTTTTTTGTTACAAATTCCATTATTTTGTTAATTATTTTACACCAAGTGTATGATGAAATTCATTATTGGATTTTGTGGATATTTTGAGACATTGAAATCATTAATTGAATATGAAAATTTAATTATTTCTTTGGAAACGTGGTTCTTGGGTTTCTAAAATTTATTTAGTAACAGTGTTGGCTCTCTAAAATAGAAAGGCATGTGATAACAGTGTGTGGCTTAATTGCAACATTGATGAAAATGGTTTTGATTTTAATATGTGGTGAGGGCACATGAATTTGATTTGTAAAAATGATTTGGAAATTCCTAATGGGGTGCTTTCAACTTTTTTGAATGATTATTTGGTTATTTAATAAAAAATGGTCTTTGTGAGAATATATTGACATAGATTTGGGAATTTTGTAAAAGTGGTAAAAGTGTTTAATATTAAAACCATAATTTTTTGACTCTCTAACATTGTTTAATTTTAATTGGAGGGATTTCCTCACTGTGGAATCCTTGAAATCAATTACGAGAATGAGAGATCCTATATATGGAACCTCTTGAGATATATTTTTTATATGGAATGATATCAATCCTTGGAGTGTTTGGGATTTATTCTGATTATTGAATTGTTATTATATATGCATGTGATTAGATTCTGAGTTGGAATCAGTTGGGTCACCACCTTTATATGTTGGACATTGGAACCTGACATTGTGAGAGAATTTTCTTTGAATGATTTTTTCACTCTCTAGATTATTCACTAGCTGGTGGACCATTGTATTTAAAATGAAAATTTTATATGTTATATTTAATAAATTGATGATGGTGTTTCTTTTCATTTTAAGTAAGGGCATTAGGAATTGATTGTTAAGGCACACCTACTATGTTTTAATACTCAAATCTATGTTATCTTCTTATTTTTAGTCTGTGGTGTAGTTATCATCTTGGTTTCAATCACTGATGGTGATGGTTGGTCTTAGTATCATATATTGACTTTAGAGGTCACATGTTGTTGGCATGTTGTCATGTTTCATCTATGGTTTTGTTGTAGATTTTTATTTAACTTCTAGTTTTGGTAAAAGGATGTGATTTTTGGATTTATATAAATGTTTTTTCATTGTTTATTTTAGTTATTGAGTTTATTTATTTATATTGCGAGAAATCATTCACTTTGGTCACTTTTTTGATTCCGAACACTAATTTTTAAACCGTGGTGATCGGGAATGCCCCTCAGGCCATGTTATAGATTAGGTCGAGTAACCAGTTCATGGTCAACTTAGGTGGGTTTGTGACAGACAAGATGAAAATAAATTCATAACAAAATGTTTTGAAATATTATAATTCAAATGGAATGAAATTTTTGAAATTTTCTCCCACATGGAGTGCATGTAGCGGTGATTCTTCTGTTAATTACTCTGATAATGAATGTTAAGGATGGAGGGACACTGGACATTTTTCTAAAGAACCAATGATAAATCATTATATAATAGGAAATATATATATTTTTGAGTTTGTTACTAATTTTTTTTAGTTTAAAATTATTCTGATGAGAAAAGTTATATATCTTTTGATGACGAATCATCTTGATTAGAAGATAATACTTTACCAAGATATCATTTAGTTTCCATAATTAGAGTATTACATGAAGAGAAAATTTTTAAGATTTGTAAAAAAACATGATAATTTAAAAGTAAAAAAATTATAATGAATTTTTTAGAATATCTCTTTTCCAAAATAAAATATCAGATCATTCAAAATATACTTATAAAATTATTTATTAAAAATATTCTACTTCAAAATATTTTAAATTTTTTATTTATGAGTAGAATTATATACAAACAAAACATAGTTCTAAAGATAATATTAATGTGGTTAAAATTTATTTATCGATAAAAATTTAAAAATATCTAGTTTAAATAATCATTTATTTATGTCTACCACCATTATGAAAAACATTGATAAGGTGTATAGAAATATTACACTTCATTGAAATAGTTCGGAAACAAGGTTTTAAAGTAAAAATAATATTTAGTAACAATTACATTATTCCAAAAAGTATTCCATTTTACTCTATGTTCCAAAGTGGTGGGAACTGGAATAAAATTGTTTCTATTAATAGAGTAAAATCAATAGGATTTTATAAGGCATATTTTTCTTAAGAAGTGACATTTTATCAAAAAAAAATTGAAAAAATTTGGTTTCATAAATATATTTTTCTAATAATACTAAAACCACAAAGTAGTGATTTCTTAAAAATTGTCAATAAAATAATATAATAATAGAAAGATAAAAATTTATACATGGTTTATGGTTGTTATAGAAACATGAATAGAGATAAATATTTATTCAAGAAGGTAATCAAAATGAATGATAGAAAGGTAACTTTTGGAAATAATTATCTAAGAGAGATTATCAAAATATGTAACTTTTTTTCTTGGAAGAGCCCCAATTTCAAATGTTTTGTTTATTTAGTATATATTATGAAACTTATAAAAATAATTAAATTATGTGAGGAAGGTTACCTTGTGAACTATCAGAATAACTAATGTATTGTACATATTTACAAGGATGAATTTATTCTTTCTCCTAATCAAAATTAGAATGTTTTCCACATGACGTAAAAGATCTTATGCACCAAGAAGTACCTTTCATTAGTGTAATAAAAGATCAATACTAGTTATGTCATAGAATGGAAGGTCAATATAACTATAGATAATTATCAATGTTGAATAAAAAAGGACTTTTTATGGGTGTCCAAAATCATTGTTCTAATAATTTAAAATTATGTGACCCCTGTCAATATTATAATCACCTTAAGTCAATATTTATGTATTTTAGTTAAATACCAACTAATAATGATTTATAGTCAGAGCACATTGACTTATTCTCTCCTACAAAAATTTGATTTGTTTGTGGAAAATAATATGTTTTTTCTTAGTTTTTTATTACATTAGATATACATTTGTTTATTTTCTTATAGTGAAATATTAATCCTTTAGTAATTTAACAAAAAATGGAAATATTTAAAATTGAGAAAAACCTCTTCTTGATAACAATTACTATTGATAAAGGTGACAAATTTGATAATTATTATTCTAAAACATTTTTATAATAACAATGGTTTTAAACACAACTTTTTAGAACCTAATATTCCCAAAAAAATTATGTATTTGAATGAACAAATAAAAATCCTGAGGAGATTACTATAACCATGCCGTGTGAATACTCAGTTGATAAACATTTTTGGGATAAAGTTGTTTGAACTAAATGTAATAAGATAAATTGTATTTTAATTAGACCTTTTCTAAATAAAACCCTTTTGTGTTGTGGATATAATGGGAAAAAAAGTTTCTAACCTTAATGTTTTTGGTTGATAATTATTCATCTTGAATAATAATGATAATCAAGATAAGATTCCAACCTAATCTGATGGAGGAAAATTTTAACGTTATTCTACTACTTCTAAGGCCTATATAATTTTTAACAAAAATCTCTTGTACTATTTAGGAATCAATATATGTTTTGTTTGATGAAACTAATCCCTGTGTTTTCAAACAACCGCACCATATATCCTTACATGTTATTTCTATAATTGATTTTCAGCCTTTGTAAGAAAGTTATTCTCATTTGAAAATAATTGAAGAATTAGTTTATAATTATATAACATAGGAATATTTTATACCTATTATTGATGAAAAGAGTTTTGAAAACCAAATAATTCATTTGTTTCATTTGAATCATCCTATTAAAAGTATTATTGGTGTTGTATATCTTTTAGTAATGACTATAAGTTACATACAAGATGAAATTGAATATCTAGATTTATTATCCCAATCTGAACATAAAAATCATAATGAGGATTTAGGTTATGAGCATTTTATTAATTATATGAAACATGAACTCAATGAGGTTGAAAGGAATAAATTATTGATTTTAGTTGAACAACCCATATAAACTTCTATAATTGGAGTAAAATGGGGTTTTCATAATAAGTTTTTATAAAATAAATTAATAGATATATATAATGATATAATTTTTGAAAAATTATATAATCAAGACAAAGTAATTGATTATGAGGAAACATACTCTCATATAAAAACACTTGAATATATTTTAATACATTTAGATATTTGGCATATTTTAATTTCAAACTATTTTAAATTGATATGATGTTTTATTTTGATAAAAAATATGTTCAGGTGGTGTTTTATGTGGAAAAACCAATATGTTTTGAAAATAGAAAACATCAAAAAGATCTTTTTAAACATACCAATGAACTATAAAGGCAAAAATATCTCCTATATCTCAATTTGATCGGTTAAGTTGATTTTTTATTACCAAAAAAATTTCGTAAGGGGGATTTGGATCGAAATTTTTTTATAAAATAATTTAATAAATACATTATGAAAATACAAATTTATGTTGATGAAATTATATTTGGTTCAACTTAAGTATCATAAAGAGATTCCTTTTTTGACTTTATGAAATTGGAGTTTAAAATTAGTATGATGGGTGATTTAACATATTTTCTTGGTTTTCAAATTTCAAAAAAAAGAGGAAACATTTATGTATCAACATAAGTATAAACAATATATCAAATATAAATATGAATATAATAATAATAAATGTATTAAAACTCCCATTGGTACATTGAATAATTTAGATCTTGATGACGTGGAGAAACTAGTTGATCGGAAAAATAATTAGAGGTATGATATGAATTTTAATTTTCTTAACATCAAGACATCTAGATTAAATAGTTTTGGTATTATTCTGTGCAATATATCAATCCAATCCAAAATAATAAATTTTATAAGATTTAAGAAAAAAATTTCATTATCTTAAAGGGAAAATGGATTTAGGACTATTTTACTCTTCTAGATATATTTATTGAAATATGTTTTTATTCATATACTACCAATCGTCGATATATAATGGACTGAAAATGATTATCTGAAACAATTCATTATTTAAGAGATTATTTTGTTTCTTGGTAACGTAATAGAGAACACATTGAAGAACATTCCACTACTAAAGTCAAACATGTGGCAGTTGGAAGTTTTTGTGGTCTAGTTTTTTTGAGGAGACACACATTCATCAACTATTTCATGGGTTTTACTAAAACACAATTACATTGTGAAAATAAAAATCCATTGGTTTTATTTAAAACTAGGATATAGTTATGATTGTAAACGAATTTAGAGATTCTATTTATTATTAGAAAAATTATGTGGATGATTTTAATGAAAAGATTCATGATATACATTTGGAAATGAGAAGACATAGATCATGTGAAGATGTGTTGGTCATTCTGAGAGAATAAAAAAAATATTTTTCTGAGAAAGTCAAAAGGATGAAGACTGAAGACCTTATGAAAGAAAAATGAATTTAAATGTTGGAAAAATATTGACATTTATTGAAGAATATGATGTAATTTGTGAAGAACCTAGTGAAGAAAGATGATTTTGTTCTTTTGAACAATCAAGCTAATTTTTTCAATCCATTGAATTCATAATAAATGGATAAATTTTCATCAAATTATATTTTTGTAAATTTTTCTCCAATTCTGATTCACTAAATATTCTTTCATATCTACATTAATGATTTGGTAGTCCAATATTGTTTCATATTTTTTCTTTTTATAACATTTCAAGGAACATATATTATTTCACTTTCATTTTTTAAAATAAAAAACTGGGGTAATGTTTTATCGAATGAGGATAACGTTTTATACTAGGGGAAAAGTTTAATAAATGGGAGAGAAAATTTTGTTGATGGGGGAATGTTTTTTAATCCGGGACATACTATCCATAGGGGGATATTTTATCCTAAGTGGAAGAAGCTTTTATTTAATGAAGAATTACTCTAATACATTTAATCATATTCAAAATAGTTACAAACTCATGGAGAGTTATGTTTTAAAGAATAAAATAAAATTTCTTAAAAGAAAAAAAGGATATATGTATTTATGTTTTTTTTTCAATTAATGTTTTGTAGTTTTATAATTACAAAAATTGGGCGATTTCTGATTCATGAGTATTACTTCTTATTTACCTATTCCTTTAGTTTGGGAAATCAAAAAAACTTACATAACACCTTGTTTATTAATTTTTTATATGCCCACATTTTTAGTATGTTTTTGTAGAAAAAGTTATATTTTACCATGCATAGAGATTGTTCTGAAGCATTAAAAATATAACTTTATCATTACTTCATTATGATCATCGAATTGAGTATCCATATGGTTAATCAGATACACCTTTTATCAGAAAAAGAGTTAATTTTTTTCATTTCTATCATACTGACAAGATTCATGACTATTTTAATGATTCTGGTAGTGGAAAATAAGACAAACTCTCATAAGGATTATCATATTGAAAATATATAATAATTTACCTCATACCATCATATGTTTTCAATCTAAATATATAATAATTCTTTATATCATAAGTAATACCATTGCGATTTATATTTTGCTAAAACTAAATGACGTCTGACTTTCAGTTATGATAGAACATTATGCATTATAAAGGTCCAGTTCTATAAGGATATTGCATCTAACGCGAAAATATGATTGTTAGGGATTTGCCTATAAATAGCCATACATTTGAAGAGTTTTTATTTAAATCATTTCACAACTTTAGTCTTTCAATTTTTTCTATGCATGATCCTCCCTTTCGTAGCCATTGTAATACTTTAAATAGTTTTAGTTCTAACGAATCCTTGTCAGGTGGTTTACTTTAGAAAATTTTCATTTGTATTCCATGTAATATCATTATTACAATAAAGGGATTCATGGGATATGAAAATGGTGAATCAGATCTAATAAGTCAAGGGATTCCCTGGCAAGGAAGATAGATTTCAATCATCACATCAAGAGATTTCTAGGATATGATAAAATAACTAATTTTTATCATCATAATGAGGGATTTCCTAGTAAAGAAAAGATATACTTTATAGTAATAATTAAACCATGATTACCATTATTCAAGTTTTTAGACTATATTTCTTTTAATTTTAATATATTTCAGTCATTTAAATATTTATATTAATTCATTATTATGATTTATATCTATTGTATATCATATTTTTACGTGTGTCTATTTTATAGTGCATGTTATAGAAATTTAATCATTATAAAATTATTTCTATAAAATGTTTCATATATTTGATACTATGAATATAACAATAATAAAATTTTAAAATAATCAAATCCTTTATGATTTTGATTCCACAATCAAATAATTAGACTATGTCTGATTATGATAAATTTATATTAAGTTGTATTGTGTTATTTATTTTTTAAATGTTTTTAGACTAAAATTCACACCTATTGTATGTAAAACCATATAAGATAATATTACGATTATATAATTAGTAGGAATGGAGTCATAATTATTCTAGTGATGCCTTTGGATACCATGGGAGAGGCATATGGTGTTGATGTTTTTTGGGTAATACTTTGAATGATTCCACCTTAATGTCATTAGGTAATATTTTGTTTTGGTCATTTTGGTTGTGGTATCTAATTTCCATTTTCAAACTAATATTTTTTTTCATATGTTTTATCATTTAATTGTATTTTTATTACTTATGGAACTTATAATTGGTTTTGGATGTTTAGATATTTCATTTTATTGTTATGTTTCTTATTAATGGAAAATCATACCCCAAAGATTTACTAGGCCATTGGAATTTATTTTTAACTTTTTTGTGTTGGATATGTTTCCTATTTTTAGTGGAAATTAATCTCATATCAAGATAATTAATTAGGTAAAAATGTTTGATAATGGACCTATTCTTGTTTATTCTTCAATGTTTTGATGCTAACAAGGAGTTATGGATGTTTTAATTTGAAATTTATAGCATAAAATGGTGTAGATGAAATATTTATAATGGAAATAAAGTTATAACGGATGATTCAAGAATGGAAAGGTTCTAAAACAATTTTAGTTGTGTTTTCCTCTCATCATCATCGGTTTTCCAATGATTTTTTTATAACATGCATAATTACTATGAATTCCAACTATGATTGCATTATTCATGTTGTTTTTGATGTTTTTAAAGAAAAATGGTTATAATGGTTTTTGATATTGATGATTTAATTATCAATAATTGTTTTAATGATTTAGAGTATTCTAATACATTATTTTCTAGTGTGTGGTATCTAAATGGTGATTTTTTTAAAGGCTATAGAAAATGAAACTCGGTATATGTCGTTGTAATTAGTAGGAAGTGTTATTAAAAACGAGGTTTCACCTAAAAGATAGGTTAGAAAACATCTAATCTAAATAACCATTAATTATTTTATTTTTTTTTATAAAATAAGTCATAATTAAAAACCTCAATAGGTGGATCAGTACATAGAGTTTCAGAAACAAAAAAATCCACAATTATAATTAGTGGATTCAGAACCTGAAAAGTGAATGTTTGGATCAGTAGAATGAACTAACTTTTATATTTCATTGGTACCACATCTAGGATACATGTTATGTGGTAAAACATTATCCTAGAGGATATTTCACACCAATTGTGGAATTTATCTATTTAGTTTGAGGGATACTGAGTAATTATCTTGGAGCTATTAGAATATTTAATCAATATGGTATTCTAACCTAAATAATTCATGATAGTTAGAGTAATGGATATATTTATTATAAAATTGGATTATATATCAGTGATGGAGTATGAAGCTATTTTATCAAATTAATTCACTTTTCCATAGAATTTTCTACTAGTTCATCCTTAAAGGCACACATTTTAGATTTTAGGATTTTACTAGAAATTTACTCTTTGACTATTTGAAATTGTAATATATTCTATAAGTATATGTTAAAAAGCTAATATGGTGTAAATGGATATATATTTAAATTAATTTAGAGGGTATACAATTTTCTACAAACAAAATATGTGGAAAATTTATTGTCGGGAATAAATGGAAGAAGGAAATATACTTCTAGGGTGGTGGAGAATCTCAAAATCAGACAACGAGATACGTTGACTTCCATCAACAATACAATACCAAATATGCCTATTATAAATGTGGGTTAATCAATAATATGAAGTGATATTTTTGGAGATAACAAATGTCATGTCATAGTTTTAATAAAATTATAAGTCTTCAATGATTTTTAAATAGAGGTCTACAATCGTAATTTGAAGATACATCTCATTTTTCTCTGACATCTTATCTTTCAGCTAGACAATATCATTAGAATAACTCTTTTCACAAGAGTAGACTAATATAAGGTGATTATTGGAAAAAATGACTCATACGTCTATGAAATATTATAATAAAAGTAAGGATTAGGGAGAAGCAAGTAATATACTATTTAGATCCAATAAGATGATTATAATGGAGCAATACGGTCTGTCAACATTTTGAGGTATTATTATACTAAACCATAATTTCATGAATTATTTTTTTATATTATCTTATAAAACTCTTTAATTAATGGTCGTATTGTGGATAATATGGGTTTTCATGTTGAAATGATGCCTCACGTCATTAAACATCAATCACCTCTAGGATAATGTGAGGGTCGATGTAACACCCTGATATTTACGAGAAGTAAATTTTTTTTATGTATTATGTTATACGTGACATCAAATGAATCTTTCACGTCAAACAACACTACCTTGGCTTGCGTTACACACAATCGCGACCTTCCTCGATAGTGTGTGTAGTACGCAATACCGAGTTTCACTAAAAAATGATATATTTTTATAATATTATAAACTAGCCATTATGAATAGTATTAACTGAATTTTTAATTTTATAACCTTATTATTCATCTTACATATTTTCTAGAACATGGTATCAGAACAAAATATGTTTTTCGCGTAAAATAATTATTTTTAAAAAAATGCAGTTTTCTTGCCTTTTGATGGCACACCAACATTAAATCTTGTTTTTGAAATGTTTATAAGTTAAATTTAAAAAAATAAAATTCTTATTTGGAATCAGGATATAAAAATTTACTTTGGATAAAATTTTCATATTATTCTGATAACTTTCATATTTTAATGAATAGTAAAAACACGCTATATTTTAAATCAAAACAACTTTTTTCATTTCAATAATTTATATCGTTAAATTATAATATTGGAAGGTTTTAATGTATAAATAAAATATATTTTTACAATTTAATATAATTTATATCAATACCATTAATTTTACATTGAATTCATAGGTAAAAACATTTCAATCTTTGGCAATATTTTAACTTTTAAAACTCGTTTTCTTAACAACAGGATTGATTTTAAATAAATTACTGCAACTTATGTATTTTGAAATATGAAAAATGGATTCAATATTTGGATTCAGTGGGTTCAAATTATTTTAATAGGTTACTTTTATTTTTTTCAGATTATGAATAGTAACTATGGTAATTTTTATTTACTGCAGTTAAAGCTAAATCATGTAATTAAGAGTAAATATAAGATTATAAAATTACCCTAACACTTGCCAAAATCCAATTAGATGACTAAAATTCAACCATTATCACATAAGGGTTGGAATAAATTCATTTTATGGACTTTTGACCAATAAAATAATTTTGTTATTATTAAAACCAAAGAAAGTGACAACATTTCACTCTCTTGAATCGTATAAGTATAATAATTTTAATTTAGTGATAAACTTCATAAAACTTCAAACAGGAATAGTCTGAAGAAATATAATTAAATTATCTACATCATGTGAATTTATTTATAATTTTTAAGGATTAAATAATTATCATTAATTCTGACACAATAGTGATGCTGAAATTATTTTATTGATTTAATTATCAAATAAATGATTTTAAAAGTATTAAAATAAATATTATATGAACAATTTAATGTGATCCAATAATTTCTAGGTAAAAATGACATGTTATAAATCTATTAAATATTCTAGTTTGAACATATCTTTTTTATATATTTTATTTAAATTCAAATATATGAATAGTGTCTAAATTGAAACTATTGTTAACTTATAAAAATTACATATTATAAAATCGTTTAAAAATAACAAAAATATTTAAAAATTATAAATAAAAATTTATATGGCCTAAAATGTGGTAAAGTATGCAATTACGGACAATTCACAACATATAAGTAATTATTTATAATTATTTAAAATTTAGCATATTATTATCATAAATAAAATTAAATAGATTATATAAGGATAAATCAAGTTGAAAATATTTAAAATAAATTCCCAACATGTCTAAATTTTATTGGTTGAAGAGATTACAACCCTATATCATCTTATATTCCTAATTGAGTCATTTTTGGAAGTTTTGAAGTGGGGTTGGAATTTATTATAAATTAATATTTCTAATAATTCCAAAGGTGCCCCTCTCCTCCCTTATAAAAGGGAACCTCCTCCCTCTCCTATTTACACAATTTAGAGCATTCATGCTCGGCCAAACCCTGACCATTTCTCTTCTCCACTTCCCTAGAAACATCATAGTGGTCCTAGTCTTATTCAAAGACCAATCGTAGTGCCCTAAGTGGAGGTTTCAAAGAGGCGTGTCGAAGAAGAGGAAATATCCGTTACCGATTATTTCAAATTTATTTCTTCTTCTACTTATTCTTCTTTAGTTGTTTCATTATGAAGTAATAACGTCAGTATCACTCATGTACTAGTATGTTATTATAAATATGAAACAACTCTAATTCAACTTCTATCCATCCAACAGAAAATGAAATTACCGCTCATGCGTACGTACGGAATACCGTCTCCACGCCGTGGTGTAATTTTTTTTCCACCACCACCTTACTTGGATTGGTATAATGGTGTAAAGAATAACTATATATTATTATTTTCAAGTTATATTGATTCTGAAATAGTATAAATACATTTCAATACAATTCCACGATCAAGGGAACAATATCATCGCTCGTGCGTACGTACGGCCTATCGTCTCCATGATGTGATGTGACTTGTTCTACATGATCTTCATTGAATAATGATTATATAAATGATTTTAATAAATAAATATGATATATATTACATTAATACCATTATGTAAAAGAGGTATCTATAACCTATAAATAGGAATAAGAATATATTCGACAAAACATGCATAAGAACATAAAGCAATAAACACCCGAATAACAAGTAGCAATGAAATATTACTAATAAAAAGATAAGAATGTGATCATATATGATAGAATAACAATGAATATTATTCTGTAATAAGTCAATGACATTATTTAAATCATTATACAGGAGGTTTGGATAAGTACAAAGCATATCAGACCTAAGGTAAGGGAAAATCTGGCAATCTCAATTTTTATCCGAGATTGTTTATACTTCAGAATATACTAGGGAATATTTATCATCTACATCCATGTTCCATCAATAGGTAATATTATTTCGATCCTTATACAATTTTTTAAATCCAATTTTACCCATCAGTGATATTTTAGTAAAAGATATGAAAGGAATCTTTTGACGTTTTTAGTATGAGGTACTATTTGACTTTTCCTGCCAAAGTACGAGAAGAATGTTTTTCAAACCTATACGGCATGAATGGATTTTATGATTTCATAGAACATTATTTCCATGAAGCTTACCATATAAATTTTCAAGTTTATTTTTAATCAACTTCTTTTAGTTTAAAATTGTATGACATGTTAAGAAAGGAAAAATGTTTTTTAAGTAGAAAGGATATTTTCCGCCAGAATGGAGTTCAAGTGTTTTATCAAAATTATTTTTCATCTAATATAATATAGGGTTCTGTTTCTATCCCTATTTTTAAATTTATTTGATTATGTTATGATTTAACTAATTTTATGATGTCCTTTTATCTTATATGGATTATGTCATGATGGTATGATGTTTAAGAATCACGTTTTTTTATTACAAGGGTTATGCTATGATTTATGATTTTGTGGCACACATAAGAATGGTATAATTATGAGATAGGTGGGACCTATATCTCCCTTCAATGCATTGGGTAAATATTTATAACTCATGAGATAGACATGGATGGAACGACAAGTTAATCCGGTTCAGTGATACAGGACTGGAACGAGGAGTGAACTTGGTTCAATAATTGACTTTATCCGCTATGATAGTCTTGGAAATGAGTCTTGACTAATATGAAATGATTTTCTATGATTATGTGTGTATGAAACAAAGTATCATGTTTTATGTTGTGATTATTTGGGATTACATTTCACCACTATGATTTATAACATGTTATGATATTATGATCACTTTTACAGGATAAGATATTCAAAATGTTGTGTTCTTATGAATATGATATGATTGATATTTCTTTTGTTTACCCTTACTGAGCATTTGAGCTCACCCTTTTGTATGTTTTCTTTTCCCTAGGTCTGGATGAAGGGTATTAAGTAGAATATTCCAAAAGGGGCTCTAGATGTGATGAAATAAATGGGAGACAACGTAGATGATTAATGAACCGGTTGTTTATGTTTCCCAGTTTCTAAAGACACTATACCTATACGGTCCTTTCGTGGTTTTGTTATATGATATAATAAGTATGCTTCAATTTTTGAATTAATAACCATGTATGTAAAGTATGGGTCATTATAGTTGGTGTCAGAGGCAAAGGATGTAGGAATGAATTCAATACTTGGGAACTCTCACATGTGAGCATTGGATGAAGCATGGCTCTCTGCCCAAGGGCTTCATAAGGAAATGGCTGCCACTGGGGATGGTGGTGTGTCCCACCTAGGGGGTGTAGCCACCCATGGAGTTCCCTGATAGGTATCAATTATATTCCAATGGAAGTAATTCCAAACCATTATAGTTGGTTTCAGAGGAAAGTTATAGTCAACCTTTGGAAAGTAGGGTCTGGAACCCTTAGTAAGAACCCTAAGGATATGTCTAAGAATAGAACACAATCTTAGTGTTTTAGAAATGGCCATGAACAACCTATTATAAGACCTAAAGTGTAAATTTTAGTCATGATTTTGTGGTTTTCCTTTTATGATTAGTTTTTCTCACACTATGCTTCTTGGTTTTAGTCAATGGCTGGAATCCGAAGGAACCATGTTAATGTTGAATGTGATGGGAAATGCAATGATTTTCCCCATGAGGAACCAAATTTTATGGGAGCTGGAATGAAAAATCTTGTATCCATGCTCACAAAACTTTCTCGAGCTATGAACCATGCAAGACTTCCAAACGAGCAAAGGAAGGAGAAACATTCTGTTGAATCCTTCATGAGGCAGCGTCCAACTTCATTTAGTGGGTCTTCTGATCTATTAGTTAATGAACAATGGATCAGTACCACTAAAAATATATTTTCAGTTATAAAATGTTCTGATAATGATAATGTCATCTTAACAATATATCATTTGGAAGGTGATGCTGATCAATGGTGGAATCTTATCAAGAATATGAGGCAAAGAGATGAAATTGAGTCCATGGAATGGGATGAGTTCAAGAAATTATTTTTCAATAAGTACATCCCTTGTATTCTTAGAACAAGGATGGAGAAGGAGTTTCTTGAACTGAAGCAAAAGGATGATTAATCTGTTGGTACCTATGAAGTAAATTTCACAAGACTTGCAAGGTACGCTTCCGGAATTATTATCCAACCTAAGAGTAAAATCAATCAATTATTTAGTGTCTCAAAACCAAGTCTTCGAAGGGTGTTATCCATAAGGGACTTCAATAGCTACAAGGAAATTGTTCACTGTGCTCTCAATGTTGAGATGTAGATTGGAGTAACCCATCAATCCAATGGGTTTGATAAGAAGAGGAAAATTGAATTCAATGGTAAATCTAAAGACCAAAATGAACAGAATATGAGTTTTCTTTTATGCTCAAATTGTGGAAGGAAACATGGAGGGAATTGTCTTAAAGGGACAAGAAAATGTTTTAAGTGTGGAAAAGAAGGTCACCGGGCAGTTGAATGTCAAAATAATGGGAAGAATATGTCTAATGATGTGAACAATGAAAGGGATACACAGAATTCAACTCCTACACATCAATGTTTCAAGTGCAAGGAAATGGCGCATTATGCCAATCAATGCCCTAATCCAAGGGTTGGTGATGATGATCGACATCAACAAACTCTTAAGGCCAAAGACAAAGGAAAGTCACATGCAATTACTATCGGCGATGTGGAGTACGATAACGAAGTGGTGAAAGGTAATCCTACCATCCAATCTAAAGTAGAAAATGTTTTATTTGATTCTGGATCCACCCACTCTTTTATTTCTAAATACTTTTCTAAGGGTATCGATGTATTACCTCAACAATTAGATGTTGAGTTAGCTGTAACAACTCTTAATGGCATAACAATCGCATCAAAAGTTTACAATTCTTCAAAGATTTAATTTTGTGGGAAAGTGCTTCTTGAAAATCTTGTGATCCTTCCCATAGTGGAATTTTATGTGATTCTTGGCATGGATTGGCTTTCTTTATACGGATCTCATATCAATTTACAAAGAAGGGAAATTATATTTAATATTCCCGATCAATCTACTATCATCTATCGATGAAAGGATAAATATAACCTTCCAGTGGAAATTTCTTCCGTCTTATGGGTCTTGATTCAAATAAATGAAGGTTATTTATCTCAAATGGTTGTAGAGAAACTCATTATTTAGAATATGCCCATTGTATGCGAGTTTGATGATGTCTTTCTGGAGGAATTTCCAGTTCTTCCACCAAATCGTGATGTTGACTTTTCAAGAGAACTCATACCGGGTTCTATGCCCATTTGAAAGACACCTTATAGAATGGCCCCAATTGAGATGCAGGAATTAAAGAAGCAACTCCAAGAGAATCTTGATAAAGGATTCATATGCCCTAGTGCGTCACCTTGGGGAGCACATGTTCTCTTTGTTAAGAAGAAATATGGATCAATGAGACTCTGGATAGATTATCGAGAACTTAACAAGATCACTATCAAGAAAAAATATCCTCTCCTGCGCATTGATGACTAATTTGACCAACTACACGGAGCTTAATAATTTTCCAATATTGATCTTCGTTTAGGGTATCATCAATTAAGGTTAAAAAAAGAAGATATACCAAATACGTCTTTCTGTACAAGGTATGGACACTATGAATTTATAGTGATGCCATTTTTTCTTACTAATGCCCCTGCTATCTTCACAGATCTGATGAATAGAGTCTTTAGAGACTATCTTGATCAGTTTGTGGTAGTCTTTATTGGCGATATTCTTTCATATTCAAAGAGTAAGAAAGAACATGAAGATCACTTGAGAATTATATTAAATACCCTAAGAAAGGAAAATATTTATGCCAAATTTACCAAGTGTGAATTTTGGCTTCAAAAAGATTCATTTTTGGGTCACATAATCTCAAAAGAAGGGATATCTGGGGATCCAACAAAGATAGAGGTTATCGAAAGATGGTCGAGAGCAACAATAGTAACTGAGATCCGAATATTTCTTGGTTTTCCTGGATATTATCGACGTTTTGTGAAAGATTTTTCACGATTATCCAATCCCCTCATCAGGTTGACTCGAAAAGGAGTTAAGTTCGTGTGGATAGAGGAGTGTTAAGAGAATTTCAAGGATTTGAAAAGAAGGTTATCCAGTGCACCTGTGCTCACACTTCCTTGTAGTGGAGAATGGTTTGTGATCTACAGTGATTCATCCAAGAAGGGATTGGGGTTTTTTTTCATGCAAGACAATATGGTGATAGCTTATGCCTCAAGATAGTTGAAAATCCATGAGAAAAATTAACCAACTCATTATTTGGAGTTAGTTGTGGTAATCTTCACATTAAATATTTGGAGGCATTATCTTTATGGTGAACGGTGTGATATTTATACTGATCATAAAAATTTAAAGTATATTTTCACACAAAAAGATCTAAATATGCACAAAAGAAGATGGTATGGGTTAATTAAGGACTACGACTGCTCAATTAATTATCACCCTTGGAAAGCAAACAAGGTGGCGGATGCATTAAGTTGACAAGACCATGCTAGCTTATCCATGATTAGGATCACAAAAGATCCAATAAATATGGATTTACAAAAAATGGATCTTGGAATTATAATGGAAATGGAAAAATATTATCTTTCTCAAATGAATGTCCAACCATCTATGCATGTGAAGATTAAAGAGGCACAAAAAAAATGTAGAGTTACAAAAGTAGGTGAGAAATGTTCCTAAATTCAACCTTGATTGTGATAGGATAATAAAGTTCAGGAATCGATTTGTGTTCCTCCCATCCCAGAATTAAAGAAGGAGCTGCTGGATGAGGCTCATAGTTCTTCATTCTCTATTCATCCTGGAAGCATGAAGATGTATAGGGACCTCAAAGAGTACTTCTGCTAGGATGGCATGAAAAGAGATGTTGCTGAGTATGTCTCTTGATGCTTGGTTCGTCAGCAAGTTAAAGCTGTGAGATAGAAGTCTAAGGGAATGTTACAACCATTACCCATACCCGAATGGAAATGGGAAAACATCACAATGGACTTTTTCACTAGACATCCTAAAACATCCAAAGGCAATAACTCTATCTTGGTGATAGTTGATCATCTTACGAAGTAAACACACTTCATTCCTATTAGAGAAGATTTCACTCTGGATCAGCTTCCCAGGATATATGTAAAGGAAGTGGTAAGATTGCATGGTGTACCACTTTCCATTATATCTGATCGGGATCCGAGGTTTACCTCGAATTTCTGGTGAAGTCTTCCACATATTCTAGATACAGATTTGAGTTTCAGCACTGCCCATCATCTTCAGACAGACGTTCAGTCTGAGAGAACAATTCAAACACTAGAAGACATGTTGAGATCTTGCTCTATGGATTTAAATGGTGGTTGGGATCAACACATACATTGGTGGAATTTTCTTATAATAATAGCTTTCACTCCAGTATTCAGATGGCTCATTATGAAGCCCTCTATAGAAATAAATTCCAAACTCGAACTTGCAGGGATGATGTTGGGGAAAGAAATCTATTTGGACTTGATCTTGTTGATGAGATGTCAGAAAAGGTCAGATCTATTCAACAACACATAAGAGCTGTTTAGAGTCGACCAAAAGGTTATGCCGACAACTGAAGAAAAGGCATATAGTTTGAAGTGGGTGATAAAGTGTTCTTACGAATATCTCCTTGGAAGAGAGTAATGAGATTTGGAATGAAGGTAAAGATGAGCCCTAGGTATATCGGTCCTTTCAAAATACTGGATCATGTTGAGAAGGTAGCTTATCGATTGGTGCTTCCACCTAATCTCTCTTAAGTTCACGATGTGTTCCATGTATCTCTCCTGAGAAAGTACATACCAGATCCTTCACATGTACTAATCACAGAAGTTGTACTGCTAGAGCAAGATCTTTCTTATGAAGAACAACCGATAAAGATTCCTGATTGTAGTGAAAAACTTCTATGGAAGAAGACCACTTTCTTTGTTAATGTTTTATGGAAGACCCACCAATTAGAAGAAGCTACATGAGAGATTAAGGATATGATGAGGGAGAGGTATCCTCATCTGTTTGTTACGAAGTGGCGGATTTCGAGGGCGAAATTCATTTTAAGGGGGATAGAATGTAACACCCTGATAGTTTATGAGAAGTATATCTTTTTATGTATCATGTTATATGAAACATCAAATGAATCTTTCACGGCACACAACACAATCTTGTCTTGCGTTACACGCAATCACAACCTTCCTCGATAGCGTGTGTAGTACGTAATACTGAGTTTCACTAAACAACGACATATTATTATAATATTATAAACTAGCCGTTATGAATAGTATTAACTGATTTTTTTAATTTTATAACATTATTATTCATCTTACATATTTTCTAGAACATGGTATGAGAACAAAATAAATTTTCAGGTAAAATAATTATTTTTTAAAAAAAATGCAGTTTTGCCGCGTTTTGATGGCGCACCAACTTTAAATCTAGTTTTTGACGTGTTTATAATTTCAATTTTACAAAATAAAATTCTTCTTTGGAATCACGATATAAAAATGTACTTTGGATACATTTTCCATATTATTCTGATAACTTTCATATTTTAATAAATAGTAAAAACACTCTACATTTTAATTAAAAACAAATTTTATCATCGCAATAATTTATATGGTTATATTATAATATTGAATGGTTTTATAATATAAATAGAATATATTTTTACCATTTAATATAATTTATATCATTACCATTAATTTTACATTGAATTCATAGGTAAAAACATTTCAATCTTTGGCAATGTTTTAACTTTTAAAACCTTTTTGCTTAACAACAGGATTAATTTTAAATTAATTACTGCAACTTCTGTGTTTTGAATTTTTAAAAATGGATTCCATATTTGTCTCTAGTGGGTTCAAATTATGTTAATAGGTTACTTTTATTTTTTTGAGATTATGAATAATAACTATGGTAATTTTTATTTACTACAGTTAAAGGTAAATCAGGTAATTAATGGTAAATATAATATTATAAAATTATCCTAACACTTGACAAAATATTATTGGATTACTAAAAGTCGACCATTATAACCTAAGGGTTGGAATAAATTCATTTTATGGACTTTTTACCATTAATATAATTTAATTATTATTAAAACCAAAGAAAGTGACAACATGTCACTCTTTTGAATCTTATAAGTATAATAATTTTAATTTAGTGATAAACATCATAAAACATCGAAAATGAATATTATACAGAAATATAATAAAATTATCTACATCATGTAAATTTATTTATAATTTTTATGGATTAAATAATTATTATTAATTGTGACACAATAGTGATGTTGAAATTATTTTATTGATTGAATTATCAAATAAATGATTTTAAAAGTATTGAAATAAATATTATATGAACTATTTAATGTAATTAACTAATTTTATAGATAAAAATGACATGTTATAAATCTATTAAATCTTTTATTTCGAATATATCTTCTGTATATATTTTATTTAATTTCAAATAAATGAAATGTGTCAAAATTGACACTATTGTTATTCTATAAAAATTACATATTATAAAATCATTTAAAAATCAAAAAAATATTTAAAAATTATAAATTAAAATTTATATGGCCTAAAATTTAATAAAGTATACAATTATAGACAATTCACAAAATATAAGTAATTATATATAATGATTTAAAATTTAGAATATTATTAGAACAAATAAAATTAAATAGATTATATAAGGATAAATCAAGTTGATAATGTTTAAAATAAATTTCCAACATGTCTAAATTTTATTTTTTGATGATATTACAACCCTATCTCATCTAATATTAGGATTTGAGTCATTGTTTGTTGGTTTTTAAGTGGGTTTGGAATTTATTATAAATTAATATTTCTTATAATTCCAAAGGTGCCCCTCTCCTCCCTTATAAAAAGGCACCTCCTCCCTCTCCTCTTTACATAATTTAGAGCCTTAATTATCGCCCAACCCCTACCCATTTCACTTCTCCACTTCCCTAGAAACATAATAGATGTCTTGGTATTCTTCAAAGACCAATATTAGTCTCCTAAGAGGAGGTTTCAAAGAGGCGTGCCAAAGAAGCGGTAATATCTGTTACCCATTCTTTCAAATTTATTTCTTCTTCTACTTATTCTTCTTTAGTTGTTTCATTTTTAAGTAATAAAATCAGTATCACTCATATACTGATATTTTATTATAAATATGAAACAACCCTAATTCACCTTCTATCCATCCTACGGAAAATGAAATCACCGCGCGTGCGTACGTACAGAATACCATCTCCACGCTGTGGTGTAATCTGTTTTCCACCACCACCTTACATGGATGGTTATATTGTTGTAAAAAATAAATATATATGATTATTGTCAAGTGATATTGATTCTTAAATAGTATACATACACTTAAATACAATTCCACGATCATGGGAATGCTATCATCGCTTGTGCGTACGTACGACCTACCGTCTCCACGATTTGATGCGACTCGTTTTACATGGTCTTCATTAAATAACGATTATATAAATTAAATAAATAAATAAATATGATATATATTACATTAATACCATTCTTTAAATAATGTATTTATAACCAAAAAATAGGAATAAGAATTTATTCAACAAAACATGCATAAAAACATAAAGCAAAAACACCCGAATAACAAGTATGAACGAAATATTACTAATATAAAGATTCTAATATGATCATATATGATATCATAACAATATATATTATTCAGAAATAATTCAATAAAATTATTACAATAATTATACAGGAGGTTCAGATACGTATAAAGCATATCAGACCTAAGGTAATGGAAAATCTCGCAATCTCAATTTTTATCTGAGATTGTTTATACATCAGAATTTACTGGGGAATATTTATCATCCAATTCCATTTTACCTCAGTGTGTAATATTATTTAAATCCTCCTCCAACTTTTTAAATCCAATTTTACCCATTGGTGAGTATTTAGTAAAAGATATGAAAGGAATCTTTTGTCGTTTTTAGTATGAGGTACTTTCTGAGTTTTTTAGCCAATGTATGAAAAGAATGTTATTTTTAACTTGTAAGGAATAAATGTATTTTTAGGATTTCATAGAACATTATTTCCATGAAGATTCCTTTACATGTTTTCAAGTTTATTTTTAATCAACTTATTTTAGTTTAAAATTATATGACATGTTAAGAAAGGAAAAATGTTTTTGAAGTAGAAAGGATATTTTCCTCAAGAATAGAGTTCAAGTGTTTTATCGAAATTATTTTTAATATAAGGTAATATAGGGTTATGTTTCTATCCCTATTTTTACATTGATCTGATTATGTTATGATGGAATTAATTTTATGATTTATTTTTATCTTATATGGATTATGTCATGATGGCATGATGTTTAAAAATCCCATTTTTTATTACATGAGTTATGCTATGATTTATGATTTTGTGGCAGACATAAGGATGGTATCATTATGAGATGGGTGGGACCTATATAACCCTCCAATGCATTGGGTAATGATTTATGTATCATGAGATAGACATGGCTGGAACAGCAAGTTAATCTAGTTCAGTGATACAGGACTGGATCGAGGAGTGAATTCAGTTCGGTAATTGACTTTATCCAATATGATAGTATGGGAAATGAGTCTTGACTAATATGAAATTATTTTCTATGATTATGTATTTATGCCTCAAAGTATCATGTTTTATGTTATGATTATTTGGGATTACATTTCACCACTATGATTTATCCCATGTTATGATATTATGATCTCTTTTGCAGGATAATATATTCAAAATGTTATGTTCTTATGAAGATGATATTATTGATATTTCTTTTGTTTACCCTTACTTAGCATTTGAGCTCACCCTTTTTTATTTTTTCCTTTCCCCATGTCTGGATGTAGGGTATTAAGTAGAATATACCAAAAGGGACTCATGATACAATGAAATAAATGGGAGAAAATGTAGATGATTTATGAACGAGCTGTTTATGTTTCCTAGTTTCTAAAGACACTATACCTATACGGTCCTTTCATGGTTTTGTTATATGTTGTAATAAGTATGCTTCAATTTTTGAAGTAATAACCATGTATGTAATGTATGGGTCATTATAGTCGAGCCCTTAATTGTACAACATGTTTTCTGACAACCATTTTGGTTTAGTTTTTATGGCATAGATATATTGTTAATATGGAATCCTTTGACATAAATGTGATAAATGATTGGTTGAAATTCATTAATATAAAAATTGATTTTTTTCATGGTATGTGATTTTCACATATTCCAATGGTGTTTCACATATCTCTAAAAGATATTGGGATGTGAATGAGTGTTGAGAAAGATTTTTTCTACCAATGTTCATTAATATATCAAAACAGTTTAGAGTAGTAAAATTTTCATCTAATGATACAATATCACAGAGATATTTTCCAACCAATATGGACGGATTTGCTGATTCCTTTCCTAAAAACTTCTCTCTATTACCTCCTAAAAGAGAAGTGGATATTAAGATGAACTCATACCATGGACCAATCCAGTTTCTTATTAATCTCATAGTATTGGACTAACACAATAATGGTATTAAATGTTTTTTCATTAAAAATTATAAATAAAAGGGTTCATGGGACTAATCATGAATCCATTAAAAACTACGATTTTTTTTGTAAAAAAGGGATATGTAACTCTTCAGATTTTTGTTGATTATCTTAATCTCAACAAAACTATAATAAATAATTGAGATCCCCTTCCCTTAATTAATAATCAATTTTATAAATTTAGGTGGAACAAATAGTTTTCTAACATTGATTTATGATCATGGTTCTATCAACTTCATATTCAGAAGGTCAATATTATGGAAAAAACAATCCCAGAATGGTGATTTCCTTTATAAATATATAGTTATTCCCTTTTAATTAAGAAATAACGAGTATTATTTATTTAATTTTTGAATCAAATATTTAAAAGGTATGTTCATTCAATTTATGTGGTCTTTTTTAATGATATTATGGTGTATTCTAAAAGTAAGGTTGATTGTGAAAAAACATTATCATTATATTATGTAACATTCAAGTATATAACCATTATGATAAACAATAAAAGTTTATTTTTGGGATACAATAAGAACATATCTAGAGCTATTTCATTTCATAGAGTGGATTCTCCATAAATCCTAAGATGGAAGAAGTTGTTTTCTATTGGATACCAATGAAAAATTTCGTTAATATAAAATGTTTTCTATGTTTAGTTGGATATTATTGATGATATATTTTTTGATTACATCATGAATAACCTCACTGATAAAATTTAGTTCAAGTAAATGTTTTCATTTATAATATATTTATGTGTTATTGAAATCCTTTATGAAGATTAATTTTTTTCTCACACAAAAACATATCCTCAAATTTACAAAGCCAAGAAAAGGTTTTTTGGTTTATTATATTGCATCTAGATCTAGGATATGATGTTTTATGATGAATGTATATTATTTTTTAGATTATGCTCATGAAAATTATTGATTCGTGATAGGAATAACCCAAAACATGATTTCAAATTATAAAATATACTTGATTACTTGAAAAAAATTATTCAATATATTTTGGGTAAGAAATCCATGGTTTTCACATATAAAAAATAATCAATCATATTTTCTTAAAAATATATTTGAACCTTAGTTAATGGAAATAGATGTAATATCATATGAAAATTGACATTGTATTGATGTATAAACCTACTAAACTAAAATATATGGTGGATGCATTTAGTATAAATTCCTATAGTTAGTCAGTTAAAGAGTATATAGATTAGTGGAAGCTGATGTTAGTCATAGAAAATGAAAATCTAGATTATGTTGAGCAAGGTTCCATTATAGTTTTCATTCCAGTTTCATTTGTTCGTCATATTATTGAGTAACCTAATGGAGGTAAAATATACAATCTAGAATTAATAACAATGAGGAAAAAACCCAATGTTTAATAGATTATTAAGGTATGGAAACTATATTGTATATCTATGTTTTGTTTTTGTAAGACCATATTTTTGTTCTTACAACTTATCTAGAATAAATTATTTCTGTATAACACTGTTTGATATGGATTATTTATAATGGAACTCAAAAAATATATAAGGAAATGAGAACCTAGTTTTGGGGGTTATGAATGATGATAATGGTTTTAGAGTGTGACTTGAGATGCCTTATCATCCAATATGTCAGCATGAAGCATCAATAACTAGTTAGCCTATTGAAATATTTATATATACCCATGCGTTTGAGTTATAAAATAATAGTAGATCTTATTAATGGTGAATCAGGGACGGTTCAAAAATACAATACTCTATTGGTTTTTGTATATTGGATCAAGATGAAAGATCATATCATCCCTATTCATGAATTTAATATATAACAGGACATATATAAACTTTAAATTTAGGAATTATTAAAGATACATATTGTATTGGTTTTAATTGTGTTTGATTGGGACCCTAGGTTTACATATCATTTTTTGAAGTCCTTTCATGAATCCCTCAAAACATAGAGGACAATTCAAAAAACATATTATCCATAAATGGAAAAGTAAACTGAGTGGAAAATATAAACGATTAGTGAAATTATTAAATCTTGTGTTGTGGACATTTGGTTCCATGGGAGGAGCATATATTGTCAGTCGATTTATTATACAAATATAGTTTTTAGTCCTCGATATGTATAGATCTGATCATAACTATGTGTGGTTGTAAATAGTGGTATCCAATTTTTTCAGTGTCAATGGGTGAGAATTCACTTATCAGACCTAACCTTATGCATGAGAAAAAGGATACATTTTAATTGAGAAGAAATGGGATATAAATTTCTCAGAGTCCTTGTAAATTGCAAGAGGATCGCCATTTTCCACTTTTATTTGATTGAGGGGGTGATCATGTTTTCCTGAGGTTCACTCAAAGGATAGAGATTCATCATTTTTTAAAGTAAAAAATACTACTTCCTTGGTATATTTTCCATTTTATAATTTGTTGAAGGATTTGGTAATTTATCTTATCAATTGGCTCTATATCCAAAATTGAGTTATGTGAAAAATAATTTTCATGTTTATGAAATGAATATATCAATATTAATCTTGAACATATGATTCAATGTGATAATATTAGAAATGATATTGATTATAAATTTATTCACTTAGTGATAGGTTTTATGATATTTTAATATAAGAATTTTCATGGTAAAAGAATCAGTTTGGTATGAGTTTTCTGGCACCAAGGTCATATTATAGAAGATACATGGGAATTTGAAAAGGAGATGTAGAAATAATGGATTGAAATCTAGCAATCCAACTCCAGTATCCAAATTTTGGAAGATGGAATAAATGTTGTAGAGAATTTTATATCCTATGAATTAGATACATTAAAATTTTATTATGTATATTATTTTTAGTTAATACTTGATTTGAGTTTTTGGAGTAATTTTCCAGTGTTTTGTATGTTTTAATAGAAGATCATGGTATTATCACAGTAAGTAGAAACCATGAACAATCTCTAGGAAACCATTCAAGGGGATTCTAGGATTCTCTATTTAGGTACAAGGTAATTTAATGATTTTTTTAAACCATGTGCACTTCGTGATAATCATTGTGAGTAGATACAATTAGAAAAGCATGGTATTTTAAACCACGGAAAACAAGCATGTGAGTGGATGGCCTCGAGATAGAAACTACCAACATTTGGCACTAGATTTTTTAAATAATGATTCAAAAACCATGAATCTAACTTTTTGATTTACATTATCAAGTTCATGATTAGCACATAGTTTGACAAACTTTTTGGCCTAACCTTGTGATGTGTAATTAATTATTTGAAAATTAATCTTTAAAATGGATTAAGTCTATAGAACCCAAATTAATTTTATATTAATACCAAATCATGAAATTATAACCTATCAAATTCTCTATTATTAATCACCTATTATGCAGAAGAAACATTTGATGAATAAATGTATTTTGGAGATCCAAAATAAATAGTAATTCCATGTTATCTATCTTTATTCTTTTATCTCCACATATTCTACCATCAAAAACATTAAAACCATCATGTTATTGATAAATATATGATCCTTTATGTGTAATCTATGATATTTCATTGGAAATAATAATGTAAATAATGATAATTTTCATATCTAGTGGGTTCATGAGTTGTTCCCTAATTTCATTAAATATTGTAAATAAAATGGATTCCATCTCAACACCCCATAGTCTAAAAATTGAAGGTATATTTTTACTAATTTTTTTCCAGATTTAAAAATTGATAATTTAGTAATTATTGAAATAAATATATTTTTTATGTATTAAAAATATAAAAATTGGATGTTTTTTGGAATCAAATTTGTTTTATAATATTAAATTACTATTTAAAAATTATAGTTTTGGTTTATTGAAATGATGTTGTTAGATTAAATGTTTAAATTGAAAAAATGTTTTCAGTGAAATGAATTGATATGGAATATAGGTATGAATACATGGTGTAATGGGTTTATATTTCATTATATAGGGAATTTTTAAATAGACCCGGAGATTGGTGCCAATGGTTAAATCCAACATGAGATTTATCACCCTATGATGGCTCAGTGATGGATGAGAGACCGCTCATGAGTATAGAACAATTATAAATTATTTATATGACTATGTGTTTGAGACTTATAGATGCATATTATAGGGATAATGATATAAATTATAAATTTATTAACTCTAATTATTTATGATTAAACTATTATTCTTATGATTTTTTTTTCATATATTCAAAATATATTTATTTATTCATGTGTTTTTTATAAAATATTATTTTATAATTGTTTTTTAATTATTCATTTCCTAATGGATTTTGTTGGGATGTATTTGGAGATTAACTATTATGGTTATACTCACCCCCTAATTTGTATGTTTGGTGACTTCACTGATATGGCATACTCTGAGAAAAGAAAGGGAAATGAATCATATTTTTATAAATATTATAGTTGATACCAAGAGAGAGGAATAGATATTTCAATTTTGGAGGTTATTTGGGTGATTATTAGGATGATCCTAATTTGGTGTTGTTGGGTTATGTCTTATTTTTGTAGTTTTGTTTATTGCATATTTGTACACTCTCAATATGATATTTTTTTCTTAGTTTTCCCTTTTAGATTTATTTTTATAAATGATTTTTAATAATTTGTTTTGGATGTTTTTATTTTATGTTTTCAGGTTACATTTGGTCTTTACAGTAAATAACCCTTAATGTTTATAATGTCTGGTGTATTTATAGCTATCCTTTGGTGTATTGGGGATGTCAACAAAGGATAGTGGCACTCTACCACTTCTCAAGAAAATGAGTTTGGGTATGACGTTACAATACAAATTTACCTTTTTAGAATTCCATCGATCAAAACATGGAATCATCAAAATACCATAATCCATTTTTTTATTTTGTAATACCACTTCTGTGGGTATGTTTTCACCCTAACAAAACTACTAGAAAACCCATCACAAGATTTACACCATACAACATTAAAATTTCAAAAACACTGCAACCAATCCCCTACCATCATTACTGCCTTCCAAAATACACAACATTTAAAATTCCAAATTCAACCATCTTCACACATCTGCCTCAAGATTCTAAAAAATCATGCCTGTCATGTTGTAGCCGAAATAACCCTCTCCAGACATCAACATCACCAACTCCATCCATCACTGCACCAACACTAACACCACTATCTGCATCATGATCACCAATCAACATCGTTGTTCCATCGGCACCATCATAGTACAAAAAAGAAACACTAAAAACCATTTGATGTTTTATATCATGAATTTATTCACATTTAGGGTATTTAAAATGTCATTTTATGTTATTTATTTCATTGGGTTTATGATTAAAAAGTTACCAGGGATGTAAGGGTTTTGAATTACAATATCAGTTTTACAATAATAGTTTCATTTGAAATTAAAATTAATATATTTTATGATATATCTCTACCAATTATTATGTACCTTATTTTATTCATTATATTCTATGAAATTATTAATTTTTTTCATTTTCCTCCAACTATGCACTAAAAATTCCAAAATTTTGTTTTAATGGAAAACCGAATATGTTTTATTATTCCTTCAAAATAAATTATTCCACTTCCATATTAACATTAATATGTTTTTAATATTCTCATATAATTTTTTGATGTAATTTTTATAAATTATTTACTTTATAGAATAATGTTTAAAATAAATAATCATTCCATTTTCTGAATGCGGTATTTTTTTTTTGAAAAAATATGGGAGTAGAATCATTGTCTTATCACACTCCTTACCAATGACATTTCCCAACATCATGAGTAATATTTTCCTTGAATATTTGATTATAAGTTTCCTTTGTACATTAAAAAATTATTTACTTAATATTTTTAATATTTTAAAATTTTAAATATACGTATTCAAATTAAATGTGTGTTTTCATTATGATTTTTATAGGGGTATTTTAAAGGCATTTTCACGTGTTATGATATTATAGAATGTTAACTTTTCCATTCAAGGGATATGAATCTATGATAATGTCTTTATTATTTTATATAGCTAATATTTTCATCATTTTTCATTTGTATTTTAATCATTCAAATACTACTAGTTTATTAATTTCAGTTTATTAGATACATTTTTATATTTTTTCTGTGTTTTGGGATAAAATATAAAAAATGAAAAATTCTGGAATATTAACAGATTATTGTACCTTTGGTTTTATGTGTGTATCTTTTAAAATAATGATCCAATTGGAGTGATTATTATTTTTGGATTCCTTTATTTTTGGAATAAAATTTTTTATTATATACTAGGATCTAATTCATACATCCACATGCCCTAAAATCAATAATGTTTAAATATTTTATGGACAATAGAGTAGATGCAACCTTAGTAAATGAGTCATAGCTCGGGATGAACACATATAATTTATGTGATTATATATGTATTTTAAATAGAATTTGATAGAGAATTTTACAGTTAATGATCATGGAGATATTCCCTCATTAATATAGTCATTGGATGCTCTAAATTGGAGAATGATATAGGAAAAATTCATCCAAAAAGTGTATGAATCATTAATGGTGACATAAATTTATTTATTCCCATCCAACATCAAAAAAATTTGGATTTTCAATTTAAAATAAAATTTTCAATAATTTATAAGAAATAACCATCGTGAGCTTAATATATTTGGTGGTTATAATGTGATATAACCATTGGCTGGCCCAAGGCATGTCTTAAAAGTGGTTAAGGTGTTATAATTTTTTTTATAAATTTTATTTTATATTTGTGGTAGATATGAGTGGAATGCATGGGTGTGGATAATTTCCCCAGAGATATGAAACTAAATTATATTTATATTTTTTTAATTTATTAATCCTCACACCATTTTAATAACTCTTGACATTATGTAGTTTATCGAATAAATGGATGAATATTCATTCAATTTTTTAGGTCAGGGAAGACAACACACTCTCAAACAACATGTGTCCCCAACACAGATTTTAGGTGGTGGTAGAATTTAGAATTCCCAAGGAATTAAATAGTTAAAAATTTCTAAAAATATAATTATAATTCATCAAGATATTTCTTGTTTAAATTATCTAACGAATATCAAACAAATAAAAGAAAATAATTATGGAAGCCAAAGCCTAACATAGGACAAATTCATATCCCTCTTAACTAATTTTGATTAGAAATTCAAGTTATTTTATTTTAAATTTTCCTATTTAACCCATATCCAATTATTTTATTTTTCATCATTAAATAATAAAAATAAAAAATATAAATAGATTAGGTGAATTATAATAAGTAGGTGAGAAAATAATAATATACTCAAGTGAGATGACCCTGGTAAGATTCTGTGTTACACTAGGAAAATAAATTTACATTCTCCATTTCCTACGACCGGAATGCATCAAAAATGGAATTGTATATGGGAATCGAATCAGTACATTACTTTACTATTTCTATTTTCAGTAATTTGATATATTTCAATATTTTCCAAATTAAAATAGCATAAAAAATTATTTTTCTATGATGTATTCAAAATATTATTCTTTTTCAAGTACTAACTGTTCAAAGGTGGAAGAACCCATTGAGAAAACACCCTAGTCTATAGAAGAAAGAGTTTTAGTGTGGTCTACAAAGATCAAGGGAGATTAGTTCCAAATTTTTATTGAAGAGAAGTTAAAGGACTACATCGATCATCTTAAAGAGACCCTTGTATTTCAATTGGTTTAAGGTTTTCCCATATATCTAACAAAATTCATGGTGTACATCAAAAAAGATTATCATGAAATGCCCAAGATACCAATAGTATGATCCTTGTTTCCTCGTAAAACATTTGAGTAATATTTCCTTGAAAAACTAAAGGACTTAGTGAATGAACAAAAAATAAAATATGATATTAAAAATATAAAATATATGGTTAATGATCTAGAAGTGAAAATGAATTTTATCACTGATAAATTTTGTGAATCCCTCGGGAAATCATAACATGAACCCGACGATGAACCACTTATCATACCGTATTTACCTGAGGAGGCCAAAGAGGAATACATTCTTGTTGATCTACATGTGTGAGATAAAAATTATCACTATGAATGTTGAATCTTTTTTGAATAGTTACTTGATCTTCCCAAACATTGAATAATAGAAGAGTTAGAAACATTGAGAGAAGAAACCACACAAGTTGTGGTAGTTATAGAAAATTTGGAGGAGACCGACTATATACCTCCTCTTTCTAGTATAAAAAACTATGATTCACTAAACATAATATAATATATTATAGTTTAACCAATTAATAGAGTTTATCTTTTATCAAAATATATTTCATTCTATTTTATTCTATATGAATTGGGTATTAATTCCCTCTTATATGAATTTTTTAATTCAGAAAAAATTTGTTATCACTTCAAGGAAGAGGAGTAAAAAACACAATTACCAATAGTGAAACATTTGGGGAGCCCAAAATTTTAAGAAAATACATTTTTGAAGGACCAAAAATAATACCATGTAGCTTATCTTTATGGAATGAGGATATATGCTGTGCATATTAAAAGGGGAAATTATTTATTAAAAATTTAAATTAAAATTTTATTCACTTATAAATACATGTTTACATCCCCATTTAACATTAAATTCATGAATCCCCTATTGATAAAACATTTAATGAGAAATAAAAAGGATTCACAAGTAGAATAAAAGAGTAAGATTATAAATACATCATCCTACCCCCTCCATGAAATCTATATGTAAGTATATAGGAATGGATTTAGTATACTCTATAAATGTGTCATTACTCACTAAGAAGAAAGAAATATAGACCTAAAAAACACATGTGGGTTATACTAAAATAAAAATCATCTAATAACTAATATCATATAATTTATAGTACTACCCTATGATTGTAGGAAAAGTTGCAGGGCCTAGTTTGGGGAT
Source organism: Viscum album (assembly GCA_963277665.1). Lineage (NCBI taxonomy): Eukaryota > Viridiplantae > Streptophyta > Magnoliopsida > Santalales > Viscaceae > Viscum > Viscum album. The sequence continues at coordinate 909,016,877 of OY728164.1, forward strand.
CTAAACAAGACTTCTCTCACAACATTTATTCAAGTAACTTTTTTATTTCATTATTTTTATTTGTTTATAGTACAGCCCAAAACCTCTTATGATTCCATGTTTCTTAGAAATTTTATGATTACATGTTTTATTTTTCAATGTTAATGAGATTAAATGAGTAAAATTGAGAATTAAATTACTAGAGTGATGCATAGATATTAAAATGGGGACACGTGACTTGATGAAATTAATCGATTCATGTAATTGATTTTTTTAATAATTTTGATGATTTTGAATTCTAAAATTCATAGAATTTATTTGTCATTATTAATCATGCCTCATGTTATTATCCTAAATAAAAGTTCCATTCTTGATAGGATTTATGGACAAAGTAAATACTATTTATTATTGGAAATATTTCATGAGTGATCTTGGGACATGTCATAATTGATAAATTTCATTTGAACTTATCAATGTTTTGATTATGAAAAAACACATTTAAAATGATCGAGACATCTATTGAAAATATTGTATTCAAACAAAAAACCTTTACATCAATATTTATTTATCTCATAGATACCTCGAATGAATGTTTTAGGAATTAGAAATATTTCATTCAATTTTTATCCATTTATAAAATCTTAATAGCATTTTAATGATATTTTTAAGTTGAATTGTTGTGTTTAAGGGAGAGATGAATAATGGGATGAAATACAATAAAAGGAAAATGTGTTTCCATGATACTATGGTTATTGAAAAAAGATTTGGTTCATACATTGAACTCTATTATTTTTTCCCTCTTGAAAAGTAAAATTAAATAAAAAAACAGAAAAATGAAAAGAAAATGTGTTGTTATTTTGGAAAACCAAAAATTACTATTACTAGACCGAATAATATTATAATCTATGGTTAGGTGGTGTATATGATGTTTATTCAAAGAATTACATTAAAAAAATTTAAAAATTTCTGAAATTATTTGAACAAAGTATAAATGTTGAAAATAAATCAATAGGGGGAACATATAATTCATTAATATATATTTGATCATAACCTTTACCTTCAGTTTTGCGGAAAATTGTATTTGATACATTAAACGGTATAATTTCATTTAACCGTCATTTTTCGTATCAGGCACTATATATAAGATATAATATTATTATTTCAGCATTAACTTTTAAACATCAATTACTACCAACCATAAGCCTCTTAGTCATTTGAAACATTAATGAAATACCTCTTTATTTTATTTTTCTTTTTTCTTTAAAAAGTGTAGATATTAGTTCCTATAAAAACATATAGTTACGTAGCATGTATTCATGATATTATAATAACTATAATTGAATTAATATCATGAATTATGAATATAAATAATAAAATTTGGGGGTAAATGATGGATTGGAATGATTAAAAATAATAAAATGAGTGAATTAAATAAATTATAAGAGATGTTCCATCATTTTTCAAAGCGGAAAATTAAAATACAAGGATATATTATTTGTTTGAAAATTCTAAAATTATATTGAAAATTTAGCTGTATTTTTGAGCATTGGATTTTTAATGGCACAAATCTTTCTAGTACAATAATTTTTTAAAATATAAATTTTTTAGTGTTCAGGGAGGTCATAATGACTCATTTCAAGAGTTTATCAAAAATCTAATTTTTCTAATGGTGAGTTAGTACCTGTGAGTCAGGACACATGAAATATAACAAGTGAGTCATGACAGTGACTCATATCGGTGACTCACAATTGTGATTCGGTGACGGTAGGTCGTGATGGAAGGTCACCAGCATTGAGACATCCAACAACAACTCATCCAATAGAGAGTCACCCAACAGTGACTCATCCACCGGTAGATCAATAACGTCGCTCATATCGATAACTCATCCACTGGTAGCTCATCAATGGAATCTCACGTAGATGACTCATCCACCAATAGCTCGTCAGTGGTTTCTCTCACTGGTGACTAATCAACTGGTGACTCGCTCCAGTTTCTTACATCGATGAATCACACTAGTGAAACATGATGGTGACTCACCCATCAATGAGCCATTTTATAGATTTTTTCAACATTCCATAATTATCCATGTTTTTTAGTTTCACCACATTAAAATTTCTTTTGACATAAAATGAGTTTAAAACCATATTTCATAGTTCTTGGGTATATTTCAAAGCGTATTTATCTTTTTAAAACATGAAAATTTTTTTTAATCCCAAATAATGTGGTCTTGGTAAAGATCCATATTTAATGTTTTTTAAAAACCAATACTCCCATTAAAATAATATATGGCCTTTTTAAATACGAGATCCTTTATTCCTAGTGCATTTTTATTTTCTATTCTTGATATGAGGTTCCTATAACCTTTCCTCCTAGAGGATTTTATAGTTTTACTATAAATTTTGATCTCGTTTCCTTGAAAGATTTTCCACTGCTAGTAAACCCCCAATTTTGGTGCAATAAGGATGTGATGATCATCTATTCATCGAGTTAGGGGTCCCTTAATCTCTCAATTATTTGTGTATCATTCGTAGTGGGTGTATGATATTTCACACTTTAAAGATCGCATAATTCCAAATAAATAAACATATTTTCATAATTTTATGTTTAATATAAAGGGGATGGGGAAAAAGTGACACATTATTCTATTTTATTATTTTCTGTTGATATTGATAATTGTTAGGGCTATATTTCTTGTGAAATTCATAGTTGTTGGTGGTATTTTTTTACACATGTATTGATCTATGGATTGAATGTTTTTTATCATGGCTTAATGTTTCAACCTAAAAACTATTACCCATGCATACTTATCAAATAAATTGACTCCCCAGTGTCAAACTGTTTCTATGATAACCCCTAAATTAACAAGAGTAAATTGAATGAGGAAAGAATTGTTAAATTTAGGTGTAATATGACTTGGTCTATGTGGGGGTGTGATGGTTGTGGGTTTGTTCTTAATTTTGTTGTAGAAGGTTTGTAGGATTGACTTTGTGATGTTGCGCGGTACAAGTGGTGTAATGGAATCACAAATTGAGATTTTGATTATTGTAGAATTGATGGGAAGTGTTTTGCAGTGGTACTTAAATCAGGTTGTTCTATGTTTATGTTGTAGGATGTGTTGGGTGTGGTGTGTTATGCAGCAGGCCTGCCTAGAGTGGTTGTGATGAGATGTGTTTCTGGATTTGGCTATGACACGGTTTTTTTCTTCATTCAGTGAATGGATTGGGTGTATTGAATTTTAACAATTAATGATGAAGTGTGGTGTATAGGTAATTCAGTGAGATTTTATGATTGAGTAGAATGATGAGTGCTTCATTATGGGTCTAAGGATTGATACATTGTAATATCGTGAATGATTGTTAAATAGGTAGTAGTGTGTATCTTCTTTTGTTTATATGATTATTGTTTCCTATTGTTACTTTTCATGTGTGTCTTGTTTTCTTATATACATAGAAGTTTATTGGATAGTGAATAAATGAATAAATGAATTGTATAATATGGAATATGAATTGGTTAATTTAATTTTCTGGTGGTATGAATTTTTTTTCTATATTATTGATGAATAGATTTATTTTATCAACATTGGATATTACAGTCAGTAGTGTTCATAAATTCATTTAGAGGTAGCAGTAAAGTTAGATGTTATATGGGGTGGTCAGTTGTTTGAGGACCCACAGGTTTGGTTGAGTGTTTGGTTTCTATATGATTATGCTTGTATTTTTCATTAAATTTCAATATGCACCACACTCTAGTTTATTACTATGTTTCGGACACAAACATTTTCATGGGGGAGGGAGTATTTCCGAAAAATATTGGTGAGAGGATGGATAGAAGGGGACCCACTATTCATTTCTTCCTCTTCCAAAAGGTGACAACCCAATATTCTTCAGGTAGGCTATGGTTTGTGGGGATGTGGTTTGTATATGAGTGTTTTGTTTTCCCAATTTTCTTCCTGATGAGATGAGTTTTGTTTTCCTATGTTTCTTCATGATGAGATGTTTTGTGCTATCCAAGGTTTTTTAGGATGTGACGTTGTATGTAGACCATGTGTATGCAGGCAAGACGTGGATGTTAGGACCTTATGTGCATAGGTGATATGTAAGAATATTCTTTTTCCATTCTTGGGGGTGTAGATGTGAAGCCCAGGTGTGTACAGGTGTGTCATCACATGGTTTTATCAGAATTTTGGGGGGGGGGGCACCCAGACATTTGTCGTTAGGGTGTGAGAGTGTCCAATCTAATATAACGTGGTGTAGGGAACCCTCTCATTGATGTGATATATATTACATTATTTGACTTGTGTTATTTAGTGAACGTGCCTTTAAGGTGGTTGGGGTGGCTAGTGTACCTTATTTGGTGATGTTGGACTTTGTAGTTTTCACCACGGGGAATTAGTATGCTTTATCCACTTGTACATGAGGGTCTTTGGTGTTTCCTTACCGAGAATACATGTATCCCCGCCGTACATATATAAAACTTATTTTAGGTCTCTAGGAGGACTATGTGAATTTTTCTGGGCATTTCTAGCTCGAACAATGGGGCAGTCATCGTTTCACTTCTTATCATTATTTTTTATTTATGTTGGACACTCCTGTTTTGTATCATTTATATGTTAAACATGAATATGGTAGGGTTTTTGATTTCTTAAGTAAATATTTATAAGTCTGGTAGTTATTTTCTTATTAACCATATTATCTTTCGATATTTTATCCTTATAAAGTTTAATGCCTCTCATATTGTGAGATCTTTCTACCATTGGTGTTAGTAGAAACCCCAGGGCCTACTGGAGGCACGACTCAGAAGGTCAGTATCTATCTTTCTTCCCTGCCAGGTTAGGAGAGGAATCATAGGAGGGAGGGGTTCATGACAAAATGTTATCAGAGGTGATGGTTGAGAGATAAGTTGTGATTTTGAGTTTGTTATAGTGATGATTGCATGGATTGGTAGTAAAATAGTGTTATGCGATCATGGTGCATGAAATAGGCCAGGGAAGGCCTGCTAGGACATTGGATTTTAACCCCCCCCCCCCCCCCGTAATCTAATGCAAGGACATTGAGCCTACCGAACGACAAAGTGATGCTATATTGTTTGTAGGTTAGAGACCCCAAGAATGGTACCTAAATCATAATGACTTGTGTTACTATTATATTTGTGTTGTTTTATAAAATTTGAAATGGATAATGAAATGATTAAGATTAATTAAAATAAATTTTAAATAAAATTTAATATTACTCATGCTTAGGAATTTCTTGAAAACCTTTTTAGAAATGGAATCTGGTTGTCTTCCATGTATGGATCTGGTAGATGATGCTTAGCAGGCCAACCTGATTGACTGATAGAGGGGTAATTTGGTAGATTAGTATAACCAATGAAAGATAAAATTCTATTCATTCCAATGATAAGCTTTGAAAATGTATGAGGGAAATGTTTTATACTTTGATACAGAGTGCTGGATCGACAAGCTTGGCATCATTTTTAGTTTTATCTGGTCTCCGATAGAGTAATAGGTTCCTTTATAAGTGAACCAGATGCAAGGAGCTATGAAATACTGGTGGACTCTATACCTAGGGAAATAGAAGGACCTTGATGTACTGTGGGTCGATTCTGTGAAGGAATTTTTGGGAAAAATATTTTCATCGACCATAAAGGAATTGAAGAGTCTGGAGTTAATTTACATCCAATAAGGGAGTATGTCAATACTAGAGCTGGGGATCAAGTTTAAGGATATCATTCATTTCTTCCTAGGTCTCTTTCTGTATGAGGAGTCTCCTATAAGATACCTAGATGAGGAACTTTTCCCTTCTATCCAGTACACGGTTACCCCCTTTACATTGTCGACATATATTGTGGTCTCGAATAAGGAAAAAGGGATTGTTCAGATTCACCCATGTTGAGGTATACCATAATAGAGAAGCCATTAGTTTTCTTCAATAGTTAGTTTTACCATTAGTAGGTCTTATGCACCAAGTCCTTTGAGGTTTCGACCAATGGGGAGATGATCTTAGAATTTCCCATTTCGACCAATTGGTTCTCAGGAATTTCTCGTGGGATTGTGACTGATGTGTTTCTTTTTTGGGGTTCACAGCCATCATTAGAGTCAGTTTCGTGTGTCCATTAGAGCTTATTATGGTGGGGGTGGACATGTTCTATTCCAACCTCAGCAAAAAATGTTTTCTAGGCCAGTTTAGTAGCAGGTACATCGATATATTTCTCCATAGAGGGGATGAGGAATATGTATAGGCCTACCATAAGATGTTACTTAGGGACCTCGACCCAGGTGTAGTTGGGGGAGGTATTTAGAATATGGGAATAGAAGCTGGGAGTGGTCAGTTTCTCACCACTAAGGTAGCAGTGCCATCAAGGCAAGGGGTCGTTAGAGGTACGATCATCTTGTTTAATACCATTTTGTGTTCATTGTTTGATTCAGAAGATTCAGACTCCATTTTTTACCATGTCTAGATCATGCTATGGTAATATATGTAGAGAGGCATCAAATTCCCTTATTGTTGGTTATACTATTAGAAGACTATACAACCTTTTTTATGTCTTAATGGTATGTAGACTGAATATGGGACCACATCAGTCCCATGGTGATATTTTCATGATATAGATGAAGCTATACAATTTCATTATCCACATTGGCCAGTTGTATCACATGAATTCCATTATCGATTTCTTCCAGGGAGGATATATGTTTTTAGACATTAATGTTCACTGCGTGACTTTTGATAGTGAGTGGAGCCTTCAAGTGGGCAGTCAGTGTGTGAAGCATTATATTTCCATGTTTTCTGAGATTTAATTGGAATTATTGGAAACTGATATCCATAGGGTTGTTGGGGAGTTAATAAATGTTTATTCTGAGGAGGTTGTGAATTTACCACCTCAATGCGACATTGAGTTTGGGATAGGCTTACATCCCAGTTCTTATATAATTTCAATGTCTTCTTATAGGATAACAAAATCTATGTTGCAGGAGTTTGGGACTCAGATAGATTATCTTATTAAGAAAGACATTATTCATCCTGTTGTGTCGCTATGGATTCTCTAGTGTTTTTTCTGGAGAATGAATATGGTGGTCTAAGGTTTTGGATAGACTATGGAATATTGTATCAGGTGAAAGTCATGAACCATTACCATCTCTTGAGGATAGACAATCATTTTAACCAGATTAGAGGGTTGAGGTTTTTTCTAAGATCTATTTGTGGTCTAGAAATCACCAATTGATGGTGATGGAGGGAGGTATTCTGAAGCCTTCTTTCAGATTTAGGTCTGGGAACTTTGAGTTAACAGTCCTTCCATTCAGTGTTATGAATGCACTAGCCATGTTCATGGGGCTTATAAACACTATATTTCATGAGTTCCAAGACCAGTTCCTCATCGTATTCATCAAGGATATCCAAATATACTTGAGGTTAGAGGAGGATCATACCAAGAATCTCAGGACTATCTTACAAGTCCTCCAACACCACCACCTCTTTGGAATGTTTTCCCATTGTATGTTCGGGACACATGAAGTTCATTTACATAGACACGTGAGATCACAATAGGGTGTATAAGTGTACTTATAAGTATTTTAGAATGTTTTTTCTTAGGAATCACCTAAGTATATGGATGTGGTTGGTAGTTTTCTCAGTCTGAAAGGCTATTACCAGTTGTTTGTACCAAATTTCTCTTGTGCAGAACTTATGTTTATATCTATAACCATGAAAGACAAAGATTTTGTGTGTATCAACTAGTTCCTTGAAGAATTATACCATCTAAATGGGATATTGGTCAGTGATCTAGTGCTTTAGTTGTTAGTGGAAGGGGTGATGTTTAAGGTGTTTTGAGATGCTTCATGTCTCGTCATAGGATTTTTGATGCTGCAATAATAGAGAGTGATCTTTTTTTGGTCTAAGAAGTTTTACCCCCTTGAATGTAACTATTCCAACAATGTTATAAATCTTATAGTATTCATGTTTGTGCTGATGTTTTTGTGACATTACCTCATTGGGGAGTGCTTTTTTCTCTCATATATCGCAAGAACTTGAGGTATATCTTTTCCTAGTGTGATATGAACATGTGACAACTAAAGTGGATGGATTTTATTAATAACTATAGTTTTGAGATCACATACACATAAATAAAGGGGAATTACATGGCCAATTATTTGAGAAGGAATTCACAGAAGAAGCTTGTTTTGGAATCAATGGAATCTTGGAAGGAAATATAGGAGTCCAATACCTTGTAATTGGATGTAGGTGTGGAAAAAAGTAAAGACTCTTTGCTTCATATAAATGTTCAATCCTCTCTTATGCTACATACATAATAGTCTTAGTGGGGAAACATATAGTAATAGGATATTCATAGCCACATTTTCCTTGTTGATACTCTATAGTGATGGTTAGAAAATAGAAAAAACAATATGTAGCTCTGTGGATGGATATTTGTTCCATTTGTGATGCACCAAGATGTTCTATGTTATCTTGATAACTCACCCATAATAGTACACCACATTTTTTCTAAGATTTATATTGGAATGAGGGAACATTTTTGGTATCATGGGATGAAATTGGAAGTGGCAGCATTTGTTGCAATATTAGTAGTGTCCTTGCAGGTGAAACTAGAGTACCATGTGCCTAGTTGTTTGGTGAAGCCATTAGTTTTCCCCGAGTATATGTGGGATGAAATATCAATGGATTTCATTATATGGTTACCCAAGGATTAGGGAGGCTATGATGTTGTCTTGGTTGTAGTGGATTAGCTGAGGAAATCATCCCACTTATTAAGAATCAAGGAGTTAGGCATAGGTGATGCCTTTGAAAAGTGTTATGTGGGTGAGGTGGTGTAGCCAAATGGAGTTCCACGACACATTATCTTAGACCAGGAAACACATTTTACCTAGATTTTTTGGAGATGATTTCTTCATCCTTTTGGAACCCAATAACACCTCAATACTTCCTTCCACCTTCAGGAAGATGGGAAAATATAACAGACTATCCAAATGCTAGAAGATATGTTGTGACCATGTATCTTGGACTTTAAAGGATCTTATTTGTGATAGTTACCCATGGCTAGGATTGCTTATAATAACAACTATCACACTTCTATCAGAATGGTTCTGTTTGATGATTTGTATGGAAGACCATGTCATTCACCTTTTTTCAAGATAGAGGTTGGGGAGATAGTTTTTCTTCATCTTGATGTGGTTTAAAGAATGACTGAGAAGGATCACCTTTATCATGGGAGGATGAAGGCAGAACAGGACCAGTAGAAGTCATATACTGATCGTAGGAGGAGGCCCTAGGAGTTCATGGTTGGGGACCACATGTTTTTGAATTTTTTCCCTGATGTGGTATGTTGAGTTTCAATAGTGGGAGTAATCATTCTACGAGGTTTGTTGGACCCCTCTTGGTGTTGGGATGAGTAGGCGATGTGGTATACCAGTTGGAGTTTCCACTATAGTTTGAAAGGATCTACACTATCTATCACATCTCTTAACTTCACTGGAAGCTTCATGTTGACTCCTATTTCATCAACGAGGAATATTTGGATATCAAAGACTATGTGACATATGTGAAGAGGCATATAGAGATCTAGGATTGTCGGGATAAGGTTATTCCGTGATGGACCATTAAATTGGTTCATGTGTTATGGAGAATGTTGTCCTGAAGGAGGGTACTTGGGAGCAAGAAGTGTAGATGTGAATCATATACCCAAGGTTATTTTGAGTTTTCCATTTTTCTGTTTTACTTTATAATGTGATTTTTGGACCTTGTTTTATATGAGATGTGTTGTTTCCTTATTCCATAATTTTTTATAATTTCCAGACATGTGAAAAGATAAAGAATAGATTCATAATAAATATGAATTTATTTTAATGCAATTAAACCCATGTATTCTTGTCAGTGCCATTTAGAGAAGATATTATCTTGACTTGGAAGATGAGAATATCTAATTCATTTGTTTATATAGTGTGGTTGTTGTGCTTTTGTGTTGTTTCTTCTGGTCATTTGGGTTAGCATATGTCAAATGATATGTTATTGGATGTTGAAGTTCCACACTAGCTTTTTAACAACACATAGTGGTTTTTCATTGGATCTAGATTTTGGAATTAGTGTTTCATGTATAACGTGATCCTTGAGAGGTATCTCAAGGGGTGGTTTTTAGAACCCCTATTTCCCTTATGGATTTGGTTTTTTATTAATGAGGGATAGAATTCTTTGAGGGGTATCTGATGTAATGGCTCGTACAAATTACTGGAACCGAGGTTGTTATTTTTTGTAAAAAGTGTTCTGTTTGTGTTTTTTGTCAATAAAATTTTGGTTGATCATGGTTCTTATTTGTTAATATCATACCATTCATGGAAATTTGGGAGATTACATGGAAAGGGGTCATACTGTTTGATCTGATAGCAACATTTAAGGTGGTGAAAAATATTGGTTTTTGTGCACAATATTGAATGTCTTTTTAGAAATTGCGTGCAAGATATGTTTCAGGACCAGATCATCAAAAAATGGGAAAGTCATGGAGTGTGTGGAAGATGATGTTTCATGGAAGGGTCTATGCACCTAATGCGACGTCAAAAGGTGTTTTTCTCACTCATAAAGAATCTTGCGCGCACCGGCTATGATGCATTGGGATATTTCCATTAGGGACATCAAGGGCCTATAAATATTTGGCTACCACCATGGAAGACCTAAGAATTTTCCAAAGAAAATTATGTTAATCATCCGTGCAAAGGATTTTCTCATGGAGTATCGGAAGAGGCTCAATCATGCATGCAAGGTGTTCCTTTAATCACAAAATACCAAGAGAACACTTTGAGGCAGTTTCATGAAAGATATGTTTTGTGTGGAAAGTAGGTGTTGCACAAAAGTCCTAGATCGCGAAATTTCCCAAATCATGTGTGCAAGTTAGAGTATTGCGCACACGTGTGGTGTTATTAGTTTGCAATGATATTGAATATCTGGTGTGTGTGATATGTGCTTTCAAGTGCATCAATCCAGGAATTCGATGCAAGGTGTGTCTCATGGTGAACAGAGAAAAAGACTTCAATGAGATTCTATTGAAGTGACCGTGAAGCCAATAAAATTAGTTTTACTTTTCTCAAGGTAGCGTACTAGGGGAGTTAACAGAAGTGATTCGAGGGATGCGGTGAGCTATCCTTGGTCCTTGTAAAGTTAGTGTTCATGGAATAGAGTTTCTATGACCAAAATCATATAATCCTCAAACTTGTAAGGATTAGTGGATTTAGGTACGACCGACACACTATCAGTGTATGCTAGCTAGACGTAGCCCTTTGGGATGAACCAAGTAAAAGTGTTGTGTCATCTCCCTACTTTTAATTTTTTTACAGAATTAAAAAGTTCTTACCAATGTGGGAATAAGATCCCCAACTTTTAAGAGAAAAAGTTGACACTCTGATTCACCCTTCCCCTCTCAGGGTGTTCCGAGGTCCTTCACATATCTAGTCTATTAATTTGTGAAAATACAGGGTTTGATTTATTTTTTGGAGGTCACAGTATCTCATTTCAATATTTTATAAAAAATACAGTTTTTTCAGTGGTGAGTCCTGTCCGGTGGGTCGGGACTAGTGAGTCAGGACCTGTGAGTCATGAAAGTTACTCAAAATTGTGACTCGTGATGGTGAGTCGCTGATGGTAGGTCATGACGGTAGGTCACCAGTGAGGACTAGTCTAATGTTAACTTGTCTATTGGTGAGTCATGATATAGTGACTCATCCATAGGTAACTCATCAATGTTATATCAAATTTATGACTCATCTATTAGTAACTTGTCAGTTGTATCTCTCAATAGGGACACATACACTAGTAGCTCGTCAATAGTAGATCACATCGATGTCTCATCCATATTTGACTCAAATTAGTATCTCACACTTGTGACTCACATCGATGAAGTGTGATGGTGACTCACCTAATGGTGTATCATTTTTGATAGCTTATCAAATTTCCACAATTCTCCAATTTTTTCACGATTTTACACTTTTACATTTCATTTGAAATAAAAAGATCTTAAAACCATATTTAATAGTTTTTAAGGCTATTTTAATGTTTTTATATCTTATAAAACCCTGAAGATTCCATTGAATCCCAAACTGTATGTTCTTGATCAAGATACACCACTATAGAATTTACATAAATTTTCTCCCATTGATATAGTATCTAGAATTTCTAATGCTGAGATGCTTTCATATTATTGACATTTTCTTTTCCCATAAAGTTACAAGGCACCCATAACCATTCCTTCCTGATGAGTTGTGTGTTTTTATACACCTTTGGAACATTTTTCACTTGAGGATTTTCTACTATTTTTGTTCCATCTATTTTGGTGAAATAAGGAAGTGTTGATCATATTTTTTCAAGGCAGGGAACCCATCGTCTCCCATATATTTGTGTATCATGTGGGGTGAGTGTAAATATTTTCCATTGTTAGAATAGAATAATTCCAATCCATTAATTATAATTGAATTGGTTTAAGATCAATATATCGTGGTTGGGAAAATGTGATGTATGCTTCTATTATATTTTTTGTAGTTGATATTGAGAATAATATGGGATAATTCATAATAATAATCATGTCCATTGGTAGTTTTTGTTTCTGGATGGGGTGTTATATGGACAAAATGATTTGTGTTCTTGGATTAATGTTTTAAAATAAAAGTTGTTAACCATGTATACTAAGAAAATAAATGGATACCCCAGGATCAGACTGTTTCTCTGATAATCCCTGAATTAAAAAGAGTAAATTCAATGAGAAATGACTTAATAAATATGAATGTAATAAACCATGGTCTATGAAGTGGTGTGGTAGGTGTGGGTTTGATTTGATTTGTGTTGTAGTTGGTCTGTGGGATAGGCTGATTGATGTGGGGTGGTGTAATTCGTGTAATGGAATCTCAAGTTGAGTAATTGATTGAATGTGGAATTGATGGGAATTGTTGTGCAGCGGGGCTGCCATCGGGTTGTTCTATGTGTATGTTGTTGGATGTGTAGGGTGTGGTGTGTTATATGATAGGTATTCCATGAATGGTTGTGGTGAGACATGTTTCTAGGTCAAGCTGGGAGTTGGTGGTTTTCTTCATTGAGGGAATGGATTGGGTAGAATGACATTGAAGAATGATGTTGGTAATGGTTTGTATGAGAAATTTTTCCAGAGTTTTCCCATGAGTAGCATGTAGAAATATTCACCATGTGTCTCAGAGTTTGAATATAGTTATTGCATAAATGGATGTTAAACATAGAGGAATGAAAATATATTTTAGTTTAAATATTTTTTATTCCCCTATGTGACTTTGAATGTTTGGATTGTTGTGTTCTATATTAAGTTGTTGATCAGATTGTATTGGATTGAATCAATGAATTGATTAATTATAAAATGGGAATTGGTTAATTTAATTTACTAGGTGTATGAATTTAGTTTATGGCCTATTTTGATGTGTATGTCTTTTATCATCTATAGGATTGATAATTGATAATATTGATAAATGAATTTAGATGTAACATCAATGATGGATATGTTATAGGGTGGTTGGTTGATTGAGAACCCATAGGTTTTGATAAGTGTTTGATATATATATATATGTATATGATTTTATTTTTCTTGATATTTCTATACACACCCCACCCTAGTTGATAACTATGTCTCAAGCACCCTCATTGTAACGGCGGAAGATGTATTTCCTAAAAATTATGGTGGAGGATTTATGGTTGGGAGCCTATTTTTCCCTGGCCCCTAATTCAGGTGGTGATGAACTGTGATTAATCGTGTGGGTTGTGGTTTCGTTTCCCAGGTGTGTGCGGGAGTGTATTGATTTCTAGGGTGTCTTTAGGAAGAGGTGAGCTATATTTTCACAGGTGTCTTCGGGATGAGATGTGTTTTGCATTCCCATGTGTTTTCGGGATGTGACATGGTATGTGGCCAGATGTGTATGGGCATGGTGTGGTTGTGTAACCCTAGTGTGTGAGGGTGAGATGTGATTAGATTATTTTTTACCATGTTTCGGGACTAGTTATGAGGCCTAAGTGGGTTCATGTGGGTTGTGACACGGTTATTTCGGAAGAAAGGGGAGCACCAGGACGTTTCCATTAGGGTTTGAGATAGAATAATCAGCAGGAAAGTGGTGTGGGGTACCCTTTCATCTATGTACTCTATATGAATTTACTTGAATTGAATTATTTATTGAGAATGTATTTGTTGAGGTTGGGGTGGATATTATACCTTATTAGGTGATGTTGATTTATGTCGTTATCTCATAGGGGCATTTGTATGCTTCCTCTACATGTACACAAGAGTCATTGGTTTTTCCATACTATGTATACATGAATGATCACCTTAAATATATAAAACTAGTTTTCGGTTTCAAGGAGGAATACAAGGACCGTGATGGGTATTACTAGCACATACTTGGTGATAATTTCTATGTGGTCGGATAGCTATGTTTTTGGTATTTAGATTGGAGACTGATGTTTTGAATAAGTTTTATTTTAAACAAGCATGTGGGATGTATTTTCATTTCTTATTTAGATATATATATTTATTTATTAGTTTCTGTTTGTGTGTGTTATATAGTTGTTTTTGGATGAACCATCTTATCTCTTGATCTTGTTTTCTTATAAAGCGTAATGCCACCAATATTGTGTGATCTTTATACCCTTTCAGCTAGACTCCACCCCAAGGGCTACTAGAGGAGGAACTCGGGGGGTCATTACCTCTATTCCTTCACTGAAATATCATGAGTGTAATCATTGTAGTATTGGGGTGATGAAAAGATTTGACATTGATTATTATTGATTTTATTGATTTTGATTTTTAAAATAGGTACCATTTGTGCCCTTTTAATTTCTTATTAAAAATTTATTCATGAATTCCTACATAGTTTAAGTGTGGGGGAATGGATTGAGATAATAATTTTATAATTTTTTAACATGTAATTCAATGATTTTCATAATGTATAAACTTGAGTTTATTTGAATCATATTTATATTTTTGGATTGTTTTGTGACAATATATGAAAATTTGTTTAATTTGGAATTTTAATAGACTTGTATAAATTTGGTTTTTTGACCGAAAAATTAAAAAAAAATTCCCAAATAGAGTGATTCATTTTTTACCATTTTATTTGTTCATAAACTTATTATTCTTGACTAATAGCTGATTTGACCATCCATAATCCAATAAAATTCAATAAAGTTTAACATTTATTCTGACCGATAGTGTGGCTCTCACCTCAGAAAACGAGTCATAAATTTGGATTTACAACTTCCATTAAGATGATTCCATCTATATTGGAAATATAGTTCCATGGTTTGTTTTACCATTAATATTCATTGACATATTACCTTCTTAATGCATACATTGGTTGATCTAAGGTGGAGAAATATTTAGGGAACATTTGACCATAAAGATAATGACTCATTAAAGGTGTAGTATTAACTTCTATAAGAGCCCAATGATTTTTTAAATATGTAGTGTCAATAAAAATATAGAATTCTCTGAAAATATAATAAGTACTCATGGAAATATTAAACTATATTAAGGGTATAATAAGATTCAACTTTTTTAGGATTGTTTCTGAAGGATAATCGGCCACACCCATTTCATTTTATCTTTTAATTTTATTATTATTCTTGTTTTAATTTAGTTTTATATTAAATGTTATTTTATTTTAATTTATTTTTAAAAATAATGGATTTTTGTTTTTTTATGACTTATTCAACCCACCATTCATTTTATTATCTAGATTCTTCTCCTACTGTACTTATTTTATTATTTTTCTTCTTTTTTATTTTTTTATTCGATGTCTATGTTTGCTTCCTCTTATAATATCATCCTCCATATATTTTTTGTCTTATTGTCTTCTCTCCCATTCCACCAAGTGATTTATTACCCCCAATAATTTGAGGATGACTCAAGGCTTTTCCATGGGGATGTTAAGTTGTTCTTGGATTTCATTTATATTTGTGGTAGATGTGGGTGAAAATCATGGTTGTGGATAATGTCCCTAATGAAATAAAAATCATATCTTTTTCTATACTTTTTTTAATTATTTTTTCTCCCTAAAATTGACTAAATCCCCACACAATGGATTTGAGCCATTTAATGGATAAAATAAAATTCTATTGAGTCAGGTCTGTGATGATGGCACACCTTTGAACATGGTTTTTCACTGACCTTGATTATAAGAGGAGGTGGAATTGAGAATTATTATGTAATTAATGTTGTAAAATTTTATAAATAAAATTAATAGTAATTATTAATGCTATTTTTTTGTTTGTATTATCAAAATAAAACCAACAAAATAAAGGAGATTAATTCATGAACTCGAAACCAAACCAAAGACCATGTTCTTTCTATATTAAATCATTTTTTAGCCTTGCATGTTATCATAGTTGAAATTTTAAAATTGAATTAAAACCCAAAACAATAAAAAAAAATTCATAAAATAATAAAACCAATAAATAAAAAGAGTTTAGATTAATTAGAATAAATGGGTGAACAACTGAGAAGCTCTTCAAGTGACATAACACTGGTAATTTTCTATGTTTCACTAGGAAAACATTTTTTTCACACCCTACGATTGGAATACACCCTTATTTCTCAAGTTTATTTTTGCGTATCATGATGAAATATTGGTTAAACGATTTTTTATTCCATTTGATATATTATAAATAAATGAAACATATTTTTATGATCTTGTGTCATGTATATAAATGTTTTATGATTATTTTAAAGGTGGGTCCATTATATCCATATAATGAATTAGAGGATGATTAATGTTTTCTGAGTTAAAATGGTACACATGTGGTTATAATGGGACCAAATGATGGTATAAAAGAGTTTATCTCACACCCAAATATGGTACCCATGTATTTATCTCAATACTTACATGTACCGAATGTCTTAGTCAGTAGCCTTGACATAATATTTCTATGATTATGATTATGCAATATTTTATTCATTTATTTTATGACATGATGGTATTAAAATTTTATTCTCTAAAGGCTCATTTTCATTGATTCCATTATGACTCATGTCTTATAAATTCTCATGATTTATACCATGAGTCAGGATTATGATCTATGTATAATTGGGATATGATTTCAAAATGTCAATATCATGTTCTCATACCCTTATTCTCATTTTATGGTTGAATTATCAATATTATCTCATTTTTTACCCTTACTAGTAATCTAAGATCACCCATATTTATGTTTCCTTTTCACTATGATATGAGAAATGTTTTTAGGTAGGATATGTTTAATAAGGGACCTATTTGTGAAGAAAAATATGGAAGATAATGCATATATTTTATGTAATGGTTTTTTCAATATCTAGGTTTCCAATGAATAAATCCTTTACAGTTCTAGAGATGATTTCAACATTATATTAAAAATATTTATTTATTAAGATGTAATTTTTTGTATGAAATGTCTGGGTTGAGACATTTGTTATTAGAGATCACTTTAGTATGTTTTTGAACTAGTATGAGGAATTTTAGTGACAAACTTTATCTTAAGACTAATTACAAGAGAACATCATATGTTATGCTGAAAAAAGGATTTTGGTTTTCATAGAAAATGCATACCAATTAAGAGATGAAGGGTGGTTAAAAAATTACATCCTATGGTTAAATTTTTAGTTTATTATATTATGTGTGTTGAACATGGGAATTATCCAACACAACACTATTACTGAAGGGCTAACACATAGACTAAGGAATGTCCAATGTTATTCCAACTATCGAGGTGGAACGATTGAAGTATTTAGGTATTGAGTTTTAAAAATTATTTTTAGAAGTGTTTATTCTATAATATTTTTGTTAGAAAAACATATAATATTAAATGATTATTATATTGTAGTATTACAATAAGGATATTGAATCCCATGTTTAATGGTGTTGAAAACCTATAAATTTGACTTAGTGGTAAAGTTATAATTTTTTTAAACACATTATATAGGGATATATAATTCTTAACACATGACTGATGGTAGGATATTAATGTTCATTTTAGATAGAGAGTTGATAGATATAGATAAAGTAATGTAGATAGCAGTGGGGATGTGGAAATTGATTAGTGATTTAAAGATAATGTTATTTATAAGGTTTTTTTCATTTTTTATTTTTTGGAATACATTCTATAGCTTATGATTTTATGTGGGGAATAAGGAAAAATTTTATTTTTATATCATATATGTTTTCATTGATTTTTTATGGTTCTTTAGGTCATTATCATGTTTTCGGATCGTATATGTTATAGATATTAACATGTTTAGTATGTGACATATTTAGATACAAAATATTGTATTTGAATTAACGTTAAATTTATTTTATGAATTTTGTGACCTTTTTGTATAATTTTAGATTTTGAACATGGGTTAAGAATACATTGAGGAGTTTTAGAATTTATCTATTTTTGGAATTAATTAATTAGATCATTGGGAATTAATAATGAAATATTTTATAATTATCATTAAAAATACATTTTAATAATATTAAATTACATAGAGTGTACTTTCTATTTTTTATTCAATAAATAAATAGTGAAACAATGAATATCTTATCATTTCTTTATAGATCTTATTATATATTATGATTTTATTTTTATTCTTCATGGATGAAAAATCCATATTTTTTATTTATCATTGAGATATGTGATGAAAATATTTTGAGACTAATTTAAACCAACACAAAATATGTAAAAATATATATTTTCAAATATTATGGTAAAATGATTAATTAAAATTAAGAAAAATGACCTTTAAAAGGAATATTCTATACACTTTAGAAATATTTCAATATAATTTATATTATTTGGAATAATTTCTAATTTATGTTGTTTTGGCCATCCAGTTTATCATAACTATGTTCTCTATCACACTATATTATTCTTTGGGCATTATATTTCTCCTACATGTCCATGTTTTAGCATCATAATAATTTTACCCTTATAAGGGAACCCAATTATGAGTTATTTTAGGTAACCTTCGTGTTTTACAATTCCCCTTTTAGAGGAAGTATTATTATCCCTTTATATGATGTGAATTTTCAACCAATGTATTTTCAAATATTGATCCTTTTATTACATACAATGATGAAATTAATTTAAGGGTGTGGTAGAAAAGGACAACCTAATTGTTTTAAAATAATATTATTATTGATATCTTATGTAACATAAAACATTGATCTGTAAACGAACAACGATATGCAAAAAAAATAATATTATATAAATGCAACCATTAAAACATAGATGTTAAATTGGATGGTCTGAATTTTAATTACCACAATATGTAATATATGTATAATATTTTTTTATAATATATATTTTTTGGTAATTAATAATAAATAAGTTGTAAATTTTTCATAATGTCATTTTAGGATTAAAAACATATTTTTTTCAAAAATGGAATTTAGGAAATTTTGTGAGGAAATTAAAAAAGGAGATTTTTTTAAATTATATTTAATTTTTTAAATACCATTTTATAAATCATTGTTTAAATATTATAATAGGGTAATTTATTTTTTGGATTTTTCTATGAAGATTTATTTTTCATTAAATAGTTAAAATACTGATTTTTTGTAAAAAATATCATATTCTCATTAAATTAAGTACTAGAAAAGTAAAATTATATTTTGAATTTAATCATAATGTAAAATAATACACAATTAATTATAAATAATATAATTATTTTATTACGAATTTTAATTATACTTGATTTTATTATAAGTACTTTTTTGGGATTAACAACACTATTTTCAAAAAAAAATTATGTGTGAAAGGTTTTTTTATAATAATAATTAAATTAATCCATATTGATTAATGAATTTATTGAATTTTTTTATTATATATTCAATAAAAAATTACTATAGGTTAATAGTTTTTACTACACATTGAATGGAAGTAAATTCAATTTTGGTTTCTTAAGAATACATTTTTCTAAAAATGATTTTTCATTTTGTTTAATGTGATTAATTAAAAATAATTTTTTTGGAAATGTATAAATTTAAATTAAAAAATTGTATAATATTTTTTAAACCATCATGTCTAAATTTCTTAGTGATTTCACTCTTATTTTTTGTGACAATGAATTGAAAAAACATATAATATTTTTTTTCCATGGTTTGTGTTAAAATGAATTCACAATGGCATTAAAATAAGGTATAAAGATTATATCGAAATATGAATCATTATAATTAGTATTTTTAGAGTTATTTAGACCCTATATTATCATATATTTTAGATCCTTGATTTTTTGAGACTCTAAGTGAAAATGGAAATATATGGTTAAATATTTTAAATTATTTCATGTTTGTACTCTCCTTCACTTATAAAAGGGAAACTCAACCTCATCATTTCTCATGAATGTTGATCCTTATATATTAGTTAATCCTTTTTTATAATTACATAAAAACTTATTTTTCTTCAATATAAATCCCATGGTCTTCTACTAAATCCAATTTTTAATGGGATAACGTGTAAGATAAAGTAGGTGTCTCCTATAAGAGGTCAAAACTATATAATCTAGCATTTCCGACTATTCATTTGTGATGAAAAAATAACCCCTTGAAATTTTTTTGGGAGGGGTCTCGCACAGCCCCACACCAAACCCATTGGAAATAAACTATTTTCAAAAAACACTTATTCTGTCGAAAATTCTGGTCGAGTCAAAAGTATTTGTGAGGAAAATTAAAATTAGTTGCAAAATTTTTTAACTGAAAAAATATTTTTGAAAGAATTAATTATTTCATAAAAAGTAAATTATTTTTACATGTGTGATCCCTTCTTTATCATTCTCTCGTATTATTCCTCCTCACCAACACATCCCAATGTTCAGTCGTCCTCTCCTCCATGTTTTGCCACCACTCCGCTGCAGCACTCCATCACGCCACCACATCGCTCTAGCACTATGTAGAGTTATTATGTTGGCCCCTCTTGTACACAACACAACGCATTTCCACCCCATGTCATTCCACAAAGATCATTAATGAAAAAACCACAATTTTTCTCTCCTTATATTTTTTTCTTATTTTGATTAAATATTATGAATACTGGTCTAATTGAAATACAAGTTTATAAATTTACCCATTTTTTATGTATAATATATTAATGTTTAATATAAATTAATAAAATAAATTTTTGGTTTCAATTTTTTTGGATTAGAATTCATTTCAATATTGGTGAAATGTTGTATATAATTTTTTTGGTGTCAATTATTTTTTGTGTAAATTTTATTCAAGTTTTCAATAGTTTTTTATATAAATGTTGTAAATTTTTTGTAATTTTTTTTCTTATTTAAATTAAATATTTGTTGGCTCTCCATATTAGATGACATGATCAATAAATTTTGTCAATGTTTTAGGCTATCAATTATTTTATATTTGGCAGTTAATTGTTTTTTCATTTAAGAAAATATTATTTATAAATATTTTTTAAAACAAATGTTCAAACACTTATTTAAGTATATAAAATTAATAATTTAAAATATTTAATATTTATTTAAAACAATACTAATAAAAATTATCTTATTTTTTTGAAATAATTATTAAATTGTTAAAACTAATACAAATAATTATTTAAAATTTGTAAAAAATAATAGTTATTAAAAATGTATTATTAATTTAAACATATAGTACAAATAGTTAAATAATTTGTAATTATTAATTATTATTGATTACTTATTATTAATAAATTTAAAATATTAGATTTCTTTTTAAAAAAATCGATATAAATAATGAATAATTATTTTTAATATAAAAATGATATTATAAACTACTAAATTTATTTTAAATTTTGTTCAATAAATTCCAAAATATCTTTTCAAACCTTATTAAAAAATATAAAAAATAATTAATACTAAAAATTCACTATAATTCATGTTTGGGGTATGTTAATTAAAATAAATTTTACTAAAATTTTTAATAAATTTATTAATATATAATCATATATATTATTATTACAAATAATTAATAAATTACCAATGTGTTTGATGCTACCAAACATCTGATGCAGACAAATTTATTGTCACAAATAAGGTTAAACCGCCATCCAAAACTTTACGGTGGTATTTTAAGTTTCATAATATAATAATATTGTGAAGTACATTATCTTATTATAATAAATTATAATAAAAATATTAAATGAATTACCCATGCGTTCGATGTCAACAAACATTAGAAAGACACAAATTTAATTTTGTTCTTAGGTTAAACCCCAGATCTCGGACCTAAAGGCGGTCTCCAATTTTTTTTTATGATAAATAGTTTTAATGATACATTAATATTTTATAAGATATTATAAAAAAATATTAAATGAATTTCCTACACATGAGATGTTACAAAAAAATCTAATATCACAACATTGGTAAACCCCACAACCTAGAACCAACAGAGGAATATGATTTTTCATATGATACATTGTTTGAAATATAATTTAGTATTTTATAATAAATTATTATAAAAATATTAAAATAATTAATCTCCCGTGTAATGTAACAAATCACCCAACACTCACCAATGTTATGTCACAACTATGGTAAACCCCTTATATAGTACCCAATGGCCCTCTCTAATTTCTCATATGAGACACCATTGAAAAAATATTAAATTATTTTAAAAAATTAGCTTGTGTCTTATATAATACATTTAATATTTTTATTATATATGAACTGAGCCGCTAAGTGCCCCGTAATCCATTGATAACCCATCACCTCACACTAATTATACATCATAGAATATTTGATGGTTTAAAATTAATATAATTATTTTCAACTAATAATAGTTATAGGTAATAATTATTCATATTTTTCTTGTTTTTTTAGATATTAATGGACTCATGGAGAAGACACTAGCTTCTATTATATGATCATGATTGAAAAAATTAGTGCAAAAATGAAAATATAGCTAGTATAAATCATGTGAACATTGAATGTATTGAAACATCTATATCATTTTCATTATAAAATTATGATTTTATTTCTAATGGAATAATAAAATCCCTATTCTTGAAATGTGATCTAAATATATTCTAAATGATTCAAATTGTTCGACTTTATCTTCTTCATTTTGGTTTTTGGAAAGATTATATTTTTTTGTATCAACATGGTAAAAATAAATTAGTAGAAAATAGTTTTTTTGGTTATAGATGTATAAATTGATAATTTCGTACATGAGGACACTATTACATCTATTATTAAAACAATAATATAGAATTATATTACAATTTATTATTCATTACATTCTCAGTTCTATAATTAGTTGAAATCTAATAAGGAAGCCTCATATTCAGGATGCCAAAAGAGAAAACATGAAGTTGTTATAGAAATTTATTGTTATTAAATAAAATATTTGAACATACAAAAGTTTTTTTGATTATATTTCATCATTGGTTAAATCATTTTTATCTAAAAGAAATACATTACCTCCCAGTTTCAATGAATGTATAAGGTTAGTTCATAACTTGAGTCTTAGTTTTCAAATAATTCATGAATTTTCAAATAATTTCATCTAAAATTATTTTGATTTAAAATCCTTGTTTAATTTTCCAACCTATGTAGAATAAATGTATAATGTGTCACAATAAGGATTGTTCTGGTTTCCTATGAACCACTTGAGGTATTTTTCAATTACGCCTCATTTACATGGTTATCTTATGTCTCACAAAAAAGGTGGATTGATGAAATAGAAAATTTAAAATACTTCCACTAGGAAAATCATAAATCATCCATATGATGGTGATTGATGAAAAAACATTTATTAAATGAATCTTTCCTCTACTTCAGAACATCTTAACAAATAGTTGTGCCTTTCCACTGATGACTTTTTTCAATTTAGTGATGAAGAAAGTAAATATTCTTTGTTGGAATTTTATTATTTCTCCTTATAACTTAACTCCTTAGATGTTGATGAAAGAAACATATATATATATATATATTTGGTGGTACTCATTCATGGACATCCAAAGAAGTGTTTTTATGTTCATTTGAGGCCACTAATTTATAAATTAATTTCATTATGGAACAACAGTGTGAATACATTTGATATAGTTTCATATCATAATTTTATATTTAAGGTTACATTATTGTGGATAATTAGTGACTTTTTGGTGTATGATATGTTATCTGGATAGAGAACACATGGTCAAATAAACATTATGTACTGAATGGATGGAATTTTTTTTATTATTTGTAATGGGATAATGTTTAGTTATTTTTACTGTCACAATAGATTTCTTCCTACAGATAACCCTTTTTTTAAGGAACAAAAAGGATTTAACAAATAGTCAAATTTGAACAGAAAAAACAAAAAACATTCTCTTAGGTAATCTGGTAAAATATATTATCTCAATGTTACCTCCTGTTAATTATTTACAAAATATAAATTAATTAAAGATAAATGGTTTTGGGATAGATCATAATTGGATAATGTAGTGATTTGTTTTTTGGATTTTCCATATTAGACTGATATGATGGTTCACCACATGTTAGGTGTAATCTTTATTGAGTGGAATGTTTTTTATAACATATTTCAACAGGGATAGTATAATGGAATAGTTATATTGTTTCCCAATTTGTAGACATCATGAACATCAATAATTATAATATGAAGGATCAGAAAAACTAGTGAAGCCAAAAGCAACATACACACTTACTAATGAAAACCATTTATTATTCTTTCATTGTATTAGATATTTGAGGTAACCCAATGGTTATAATTATAATTTTTATAGTTGTGTTATAAATGGGCATATTATTATTTAAAAATTTCTTGAATTTATTATACAAATTGAACTATTAATTCCTATTGGTCATAGAGGGTTGTTAAATTATTCAATCTATGACATGTTGATTGAAATATCAGATTTTTCTGAAGTATTTGCGCTCCAATATGAAATTTTAATGCATTTAGTTTCCTAAAAAACTTTTATATTTTAATTTTATATAGCTTGGATTAATTTTTCCCACTGAGCTTCTATGATTTCCTGGAACATATAATATTTCATTTTCCATATGAAGCTAAATGTGGTGGGTAAGTACAATTCTGGTTTATGTATCCATTGAAGAACCCAAATTTATTGAATTTAATATTTTTGTCATAATTGTTATCAATACACATTATTAATAAAAAATTATAGTAATTGGTGATTGAGGTTCTTCCATTAAATTAGTTTTGAGATTTATTCTTATTTTGTAAAGGATGATTTGATTCGAACATGTTTCTTTAAATAATAAAGCAATTTAAAAGTGACAACTATATAGATTCTTAGTAGTTCATAAAACATGTTTTGCTAGTGATTTGAATTGATACATTTTTAACTCATTTGATGTAATAGTGAATTGTAATTTTTTGGTTATCTAAAAATTTTAAGGATTTAATTCCAATGTTTTTTATTTTTAGAAGAAGATTGTAAACTTTAAAAATAATTTTGGTTGTTTAATTTCTATGGAAAATGGATAATTCCTTTTGGTGAGTATATGAAACATTATAGGCCTTTAGAATTTCCATCTAGAGGAACCAAATTCCAGAGCATGCCACAACCATACAATGGTTTTGATTAATATATGCATTGTATGATCCCCTCTGTGTGATTCCATCTCCATGATTCTATTTGAGAGCATTAGTTAATCATGGATCTCTATTTCTTCACTAGATGACATCCATGTATAAATATCGATAGAATATCAAACCAAAATCCCCTAAATACTTTTCATTCGATTATACCATAGAGCTTGTCTCCTAACTCAAACATCTATAAGAAGATTCTTCTCATCAGGATCTCTATAGAGTCATTGAAAGTTGTTTGATTTTGATCTTT
Source organism: Viscum album (assembly GCA_963277665.1). Lineage (NCBI taxonomy): Eukaryota > Viridiplantae > Streptophyta > Magnoliopsida > Santalales > Viscaceae > Viscum > Viscum album. The sequence continues at coordinate 909,042,664 of OY728164.1, forward strand.
TGATCATCATCAAAGTATCAAAAAATTCTAATATTATCGAAATATTTAACTAATTCATTTGCAGTTAAAATTGATGTTCTATCCACAGTTTTTCTATATTTAAAATTCTATAGACTATCTGAGATGGTGATCTATTTTGGAGTTGGATATTCATCTACAATTCTACAAGGATTTGTGACAATGAGTGTTTCTTAAAAATTCCATAAGGAGTGTTCATATGATGTGTGTTGATTGTTTTAGATGAATATAATTTCTATAGAATCGTAGCATTGTGAAGATCTCTAATTCAAAGAATAGAGTTCCATGCATACTTTTCTTTCACATAGAAAGAGAGATAACCATGAAAACATGATCTATCCTTCCGACAATCATTTTTCATCATGATAAATTTTTTTCTACGAAGCCTTTCGGGATAGCACATTATGCCTCCCTAGCTTGTGAGATGTTCACTGATAATCTATGTATCTTTATTCTTCTGTGAAGAAAATATGTCACATTGTTTCAAAAAGATCATGAGTAACACTCCTATTTTTGTGTGAACATTCTATGGAAACATGAATTAGTGGTAATATAAATTTTGTTTCGTAATGTAGAAAGAAAAACCAACTGTGAACTTTGTATACTTGTGTTTCTTGATGAAAGTAATAATTTACTATTTCACTATGACTACTGAGTATGTGCTTATACAGATGGTTTGTCTGAGTTGCACGCAAACATACTGTGAATATGAGAACAAGTGGGATAATTTCTTGTTTGTAGGAAGGAATAAATAGTGGGAACATAAGTGTTTCACATTAAGTAATAGCACACACAATGTGGATGGTTAGTGAACATATAATAAAGAGATTGTGTGATTTACACACTCATGAATGATGGATTGCAATTGTGAAGATGTGTATATTTATATTTCTAGAATTATTAAGGGTAGTGAGCGTCTCGTGTAATAAAGGTAGAAAGATGTTGTGAATTCATCTAAATGAGTTCATACACTATTAGTAATTTTGACAGTGTTGAAATACATGAAGGAATAATGAAGATGTAGTATATGATATATGTGCCTGAAGGAAGTGATGTGAAAACATATGATGTTCATTTATACACATGAAATAATTATTCCATAAAATTATAATTCCACTCATTAGATTAAATATATGAATGATGTTAGAGGAAGTGAATGTGTGATTTATATTATAAATTCGGTGAGATTTTATTTTAGACCAAAGCTGGGGAAGTAATTCTATCAGTGTTTCAGAAGATTTTTGTATCTATGTTTTCAGTGTTATGTGAGGTCAAGTCTTCACCAAAAGAAGGAATTTCTTGAATATCATTGAATTGAGACAATTTTCCATATAGTGGTGATTAGTTTTAATGTGAGCAAGCCCAATAGATAATCATAATATTATACAGAGTGGAGTTGAAATAGAACAAGGCCAACATATCACTACAACAGAAGTCAAGAAAAGTAAAAGACTTATTCATAAAAATTATTCATAGAATAACTAGTGGGATTCAAGGATTAATAAAAGGATCTTTTTGTAGATAACTCTTCTTGTTTGATTAGTATAAATAATTCTAGTGTAATTCCTGTCTAAAAATCCTATCTTGAGAAATTTTAAAGTAATTGGTTGTGATCAGACATTTTAAGAGTTTTTCTGTCAGGAATTTGAGGATATTGACTATATTTTTAATCACATTTCATATTACTAGTGGAAATTCTATGTCTCTAATTATCCTGAACACAACATGGACATAGTCACCCATATTGGTGATGGACATTGTAAAATTAATATAGGTTTTCTTTATTTACTTTCTATCCTGCATGTGGTATAATTGTGTTTGTAAATGGATAATATATATATTATCTAAAAAGTGATGTGGTTTTAATTAAAAAATGGGTAATTGAGAAGAAAATAAAAATATTAAAACTTATGTAAACTGATTCACCCCCTCTTAGTGTACATACATGATTCAATGGTCACTTAAATTGGTATTATAGCATAGGTTATGCCTCCGATTGGATCTATAATATTATATCATTTTTCTGTATGTGAAATATATGAAGTGAATATTTGAATTTGAAAAATTAATAGATTTTACTCAGATGAATAAATATATTCTTATGTCTATAAGTTTCAATAAGGAAGCTTCAGGAAAAACCATGAAGAATAGACATTAGAAAGTGGTTGGGATACTGAGAAAGAATTTGATGAAGAAAGAAGAATCATAACAATATAGATGTTGTCAGAATGGTAGTCCATTATAAGTATCTGTTAAATCAGTTAATAAAAATCCTTTTGATTAATATGGTTCAAATGGTGCGGTAGAATATTTTGTCAAATCACATAGTAAATATTATTTTGGAATAAAAGACTATATGAGGACTATTCCTATTGATTTAATTCTTACATATTTTCTTCTATTGAAGGACTATATGATGAAAAGTAAAAGATTAAAATGAAAGCTGAGGATATGGATTATGTTATTCAATATAGGTTTCAAATATGTAAAATTCTCTATAAAATAATTGATTCCAAGGATGAAACTATATCAATTGTCATTGAACATTTATCTTGTGTTGAAGAACAATTCCAAAGCAATGTTTGCGAGAAAAAAGTGACTGAGATATTTCATACAGTGATGATACATATAATTGAATAATCTCAAAATCTATCTTGAATATTAAATATTCTCAGTTGGAAATCAAATACAATGATGAGATATTAATCCAAGATGTTAAATTAAGATAACATCCTATATTAAATTTCAATAGAAAAATACTTTTATTTATGATTAATTACAGTAGACTATTTGTGAGACTGAATTTGCTGAGATAGTTTATATAGAATTGATCTATTCCTTGAAGAAACTACACAAAACCACTATAAATGATAAATAATTACATATAGAGAACAAGGAATAGGTAATTAATGATTTCAATAATTATCTACTATAAGTAAGTCAATTTCATGATGATCATGTTCAAAAAATGAAATGTCAATAGGAGGACCAAATAAAATCTATTGAAGATAAGATATTTTCCACAACATGAATTTTGTTGAAATGATAGTAAATTTAAAAATTTTAAATGAAACTCAATTAATGAATTCCATGAAATAATATAATTATATAGTGAAATCCCTTGATGAAAAACATAATTCTATAAATTTGAAATATATTTTGTTGGAGGTGATGCTAAGAAATCCTTAGAATATTCAAGATGAATCATCACAGAATGATGATAAAAAAGATGCCAATAATAATTTTGAAAATTGTATTACATCTAACAAGACTCTTTCCAGTGGATGGAAGAGATTGATATTATCCAAAGATAAATTTTATACAAGCTCAATGAATCATGATACCCTTAATCAATAAGATTATTTCTGTACTAATAATGTTTAATTTACTAGTAAATCTTTTAAAAATATTTCCTGACAAACATGGGTGAAAATTACCGATGAAAAATCCATCATATCATCCAATATTTATATAAAGAAGAATGTGAATTCAAGTTCCCCATAATAATATTTGATGAATAATCATATTATCCAAAATAAAAAAAGAAGTCAAAACTAGCCATGTTATTTCATAGAAGAAGAAACCATGATTTGTTGGTTGTTGTCAGTTTTGTTGGAATTTGGGCATCAAGGTATTGGTTGTTGGCACAATGTTTCTATGCATTATAATTGTAGACGACCTATGTTAGGGGACAATAGAAATGATGTGAAGATTAATCATTCATTATTGAAACATAAATCATTATTAGATAATAATTTATATATCAAGAATAAATTTTATTATCTTCAATACATTTGAGATTTTTGCTAGAGAATTGGTCACAATTATGATGAGTGTCGGTATGTTCCAAATATTCACTGTACAAATGATTTCATAGGAAATAAACCACATAAAATGTAACTGAAAAGAAGAAATGCAGAAAAATCATCCTTACGGTTTAATTTGGAGAAGAAAGTTATAAAAACTATGAAGAATGATACACCTAAGAAGAATGATGTTATGAATGTCACACAAATAAAAAGATGATTCTACTATGGAATCAAATGCTATATAATGGATCATTGTTTATAGGTCATAAACAGTATTACCTGTGGATCAAAGCTAAAGAAAAAAATTTAATTAAAGTCAAAATCAATTTAAAAAGTTTATTTGGTGCCTAATAGACAATATGAAAAATTTGAATTTCGTGAGGGGTTGTTTACAAGGGATAACCCAAATATTTTTGGATATTTGTGGGTAAGATGAAAAATATTATGGAATATTGATGATAAATACATCACATGGATGATTGAACAAATATAAATAGTAAAAATCAAAAGAGAAACACTAATGGATTCATAGGCTAAAAATGGTACTGTGAAAGAGTAAACACAAAAAAAATAAGTCTATGAATTTACCAAAAACAATGTTATTTATAAGGATAGAGAAATTGGAGTAGGAAATTTTTTTGGAGCTAGAATAGAAGAATGAATGTATATATCTTGTTAATGTGAAGAAGCGTATTTCATCTAAGTTGAATGGTTAAGAAATCAAGAAGACCATGCGGCCCTTTAATTAAAAACATTGTAAAGACAAATAAAGTGAAATCATGATTATATTTTGTGAATCTGGAGTAAAAATGAAAGGATTATATGGGTTGAGAGATAAATCTCATCCATATTACTCTGTCTAAAAAAATAATCATTGATGAACCACCACATTCCCATGTATATTATGTGATTGAATCATTCAAGTAGGGAATTTATGGTGATTCATATATTTAGGGGGATTCTTAAAGATATGTGTGTTGTGAAAATATTATACAGTATCCAAGAGGTTATTCATAAAAGAGTTATTTATTTAAATTACTATTAAAATTTTTCCTGATGATCATTTTTGAATAAAGTCAATCATGATGAAGATCTTGGATGATGATCATCCCTCTAGGGGGAGTAAAGTTGAACAACTACCAAATTGTATATATCTACCTATTTCATAGAATCTTTTATGTTCTGGTAAGAGATTTATTTTATGACTTCAAATCTTGTAAATTTAATATTGTCATTTAAAATGGGTAAGTTCTCCAATCTCATTATAAATGAAAATTCTAAATCAGAAGAGGAGAAATTGATAATTTTATTAGAAAAGTAAAATGGATTGATTAAGGGGTATTAAATTCTTGAAATTTAATGTTATTAACATGTTTCTTGAGATAAATGAAAGAAAAATATTTAAAAAAATACTTTTGAACTATTCCAGAATGAAGGGTTCAGTGATGGAATAACATTATGAAAAATCTATCAAAATATTTAATGACTATATTGATTTCTCTTGTTTTCTACAATGTGATAGGCCATGTAGACGTAGATATCATTAATGAATGACCCATTTATATAAGAAGGGTGATTATTTTTTTCTTAACTAGATCAATTTAAATCTCTAATATGTTGTATATAATATTTAATGAAGAGATTGATAGAGAGTAGAGAATAATTTTAGATTTTATATAACTACATGAGTTGAATTCAATCCCATACATATTTCTATGGTTTTGATTTCACTTAATGTGGAGAAAAATAAAATTAATTTGAATTTAAATTGGGTATTGAGAAAACATCCAAAGGGAGAGATTGAAAACCCCAATTTTTTTTAAAGTAATATTGTGTTGTAATTGTTTTCAATACACTTAATTATTAAAATTTCATTGTTATAGAAATATGAGACCAAGGTTCTTCAATTGAATTGTTTTTTAAAATAATTCATATGTTGACATGGATGATTTGATTTGAAGAGTTTTCCTTATGTAAAGTAATAATTTAAATGTGATGGTTGTAGATATGGTTAACATTTTATAAAACAATGTTCGTTAGTGATTTGAAATGACACATTTTTTACATAATTTGAAGAAATATATAATGATGAATTTAATGTTGGTTGGCTATGCATTTTAATAATTGAATTCCAATGATTTTGTTTTGAGAAGAGGAATAGTATTTTTTTAAAAGAAGGTTAAATTTAAAATTTCTATGAAAAATGTAGAATGTTTTTTGGAGAGTATATTAAAAATTAAGGGCCTTTATAGTATCCATCTATAGGAACCAAATTATGATTTCCCCCTAGCTATGTGATATATTAGAATAATAACTGATCTATCTGATCCCCTCTACATGATTTCTTATCCAGAAATCTGTCTGAGAGCATTACTTTATCGTGGATCTCTATTCATTCACTGGAAAATCTCTTTACTGCAATAATGATAGGAGATCAAAATGAACTATCTAATATCCTAGTTGTTTGATTGGACCAACATGTTCATATCCTACCTAAATAATGTTTTAGTAGCTTCTTATCACCAGTATCTTCATGGATGTGTTGATAGTAGTGTGATTTTGAGCACCCTATCATCACCAGAGTGATAAAAAATTCTATTATGATTAAAATATCTTTTATATTCAGTTTAATTAAAAACAATGTTTCTGACCATGGATTTGTTGTGTGTGAAAAGTATGAGATTATCCGAGATGGTGATCTCTTGTAAAGTAGGATGCTCATCCATGATTCTAGAAGGTTCAATGAAAATGATAGTTACTAATAAATACGGGAGACAAGTTTCATTTATTGTGTGATAATTGTTAATGAAGAATCAAATTTCCCAAGAATCTTTACACAGTGAATTTCTTTGATTTGCTGATATGAGTTCTATACACACTCTTCTTTCATGGAGAAATGGACAAAATAATGATCCATTGATATATTCATTTCATACTCATTTTTCTTCTTGAATAACTTCTTAACAATAAATATTTAAGGAGATCTTGTTATGTGTCATGGGCTTGTGCGATGTTAATTGATAATCTATGAATCATTATTTTTTTGTAAAGATAGTATATTTAATTGTTGTTCAAATTGAATGTAAACACAGATGGTTTGAAAAAAATATTCTTAGGAACCACAAATCATTGCTAATATATATATTTTTTAAATGTAGAAGGAATTACAATTTGTGATATTTATATACTTGTATTTTATGAAGATGATAGTAACTGTTTACTCTTTCATGTTGACGGGTGTGTATGTTCTTCTACAGAAGGCTTGTTTGAGTTTCACACACACACACACTATGAATATAAGAGTATTTGTGATAATTTATTATTCACAATAGGGAAGAGATAGTGGGTTCTTGAGTGTTTCACACAATGGAATAATGCACAGAAGGTGGAAGGGAATTGAAATTATAGTAAGGAGATAGTGTGATTCAAATACTCATGTGTGTATCCCTACACATATTAAACTATGTATAACCACACAGTATGTAGTATTGTGGGAAGTGAGAATCTCATGTATTGAAGGTTGTAAAATTGTGTGAATTCATCTAGTTAGTGCATACAATACAAATATTTTCTAAATTGTTAAAATAAATAAAAGGAATAGTGAATTAGAAGTATGTGATATATATGCATGAAGGTAGTGCAGTGAAAAAATATGATATGAATTTATAGAAATGAAATAATTCATGTATAAAATGATAAGGTTATGAAATGTATTAAATATTTAAAAGATGTTTGAATAAGTGAATATTTGATTTATCTTTCATATTTATTGTGAAAATATTTAAAACTGAATCTGGGGATGTAATTCTATAAGTGTACTAGAAGATTTCTGTATTTTTGTTCTCAGTGTTATGTGATGTCAGGACTTCCGTAGAAGAAGTAATTTCTTGAGCAGTGTTGAATAGAGATAGCTGAAAATTTACAGGTGATCAATTTTCATGTGATCATGCCTGAAAATTAATCATATGAATAAAATGAGTGGACATAAAACAAAACAGGTCCAATAGACTACCGCATCAATAGTTAGATAAAGTTTAAGACCTATTCATAAGAAGTATCCATCGAAGAACTAATACAATTCAAGTATAAACAACATACAATTTTTTGGTGTTAGCTCAATTAGTGGGAGTTAGTATAAAGGACACTGGTGGGATTCCAATATAAAGATCATATCGGGGATATTCCAAAGTAATCAGTTTTTATCTAACATTTTAATATTTTGTCTGTCAAGATTATGGGATATTGTCTGTATTTGTAATAACATTTCTTATTACTAGGGAAAATTTTGTTTCTCGGATTTTCCCAAACACATGAAGGATGTAGTCATCCATATCATGGATGTACATTGTAAAATTACTGTGTTTCATGATTCATTTACATTCAATGATTCATGTGTTATAATTTTGTTTGAAAAAAGATAATATCTATTAACTCTAACAAATGATAAGGATAAAATTAAAAATGGGTAGGTGATAAGAAAAAAAATCAGTAAAACTTGTGTATATAGATTCACCATCCCTCAATGTACCTTCATAGTCCATGGGGAACATCATCAATTTGAGATATGTATAAAAAAATTAAATAATAATGTATGTAATAGCGAATTAGTTGAAGGGTCGATTGGATAAGCCTACTTGCAGGGGGACATTAAAAATTTACGAGCATTCTATTTTTTATCCGAATATCGTTCAAAACAATATCGCAATGGTTATAATAAAGAAAATGTTGATTATTTCATAGACCATTAGTTTTTTTTATTTATTCAACCAGAGATTGGTTTTGGTAGCTACTGTGAACAATGGCTTACAGATGAAGAAATGCATAGAGCTCATACATATGTCCTGCTAAATTATGAATAAAAGATACGATTTTTTCAGTAAGTAATTCTTTTTATTGTTATTTTAAATATATAAAAAAAATTATTTTATTTAAACTTAGGTTTTTTAGACTATATGATGACCATATCAGAAATCAAATATTACAAATTCCTTCTACAAGACTTGTATAACATCATCAATTATTTCTTATTGGTATCAAATACTAATAATATATGTTTATTTCGAAAGATTAATAAATAAAATTATCAATGATATCTATTATTAATAATTTTTATTGTTTATAGGAAACAAACTATGAAAATAAAATTAATAGATGATTAAGTGTGCTCATAAAAGCTTCATCAAAATTCATAAAATCTTATGATGGGTATGCGGTTATTGGATTTAGATTTCATAAACACATATATGGTGACTCAACGAAATCAATGAATATTGGTGTTTCTTTGAATGTATGTCATCATAAGGAAGGTGATATTTACATTGATGATATGTTTGAACAAATAATTGAGTTATGTTATATGGGACCAAATTATATAATAATGTTTAAATGTCATTGGTTTGGTATTGATCTAGTGTTGTGAGTTCATCAACGATGTTGAGTCATTGACATTAAATATAACTATCTAATTGCATAAAATGAACCATTTATGTTGTCACTTCATGAATATAAAGTTTATTATGAAAATTTCTATGATTTTTCAAGATATTTGAAGTAATGGTGGAGTGTGATAAAAATAAAATCACATGAAAATCAATTAACTTTAATTAATGGATCGGTGGAAGTGAATAATATAGTAATTTTTGAAGAAATATCCCAAAATATATATCTTACCCAACGGTATATAAATATAGATTATGAAAACCCTTAGTTAAGGGATAATGATATAGGCAATGTTGATGAAGTTATAAGGGATGTTTTAAGTGAAAGTCATATGGAATTTGACGATGCTAAAGATAATGATGAAGATGAAGAAATTGTTCTCGATGAAAATAATGAATAAAATGATGATTTAGGTATTATATCATTGTCCTTAGTTACATGTAATTATTATATTCTTATATTAGATAGTTCTTAATACTTAATATTTTTATTATAACAATTTAATAGGTATAATTATTATATTATGAAATTTATTAATTTTCTATATTTTATATTTGTATTGACAATTTCTTATCAATAAGATTTTTTGTTTCAAATAGATTGGGATTCGACTGACGATCAACTTAATTATTTAACTGATGTTGAACTTCATATTGCTGAGGCTTATTCAACTGAGCCTTAGGCTGATTTGCATATTAGGAGGGGGCGATGTCTTGCCTAATTGATGATTTCAGATCCAGTTATGGAGGGACGACCATCAGTTGATTTTAATCCTCATTTACAAAGATATATTTATTTATTTATTACATTTATTTTAAATTAAATTTTTGTATTATTTTTTCTAATAATTTTATGATTATTTGTTTTTATTTGAACATTTTTTAACATTTAGCTATTGTGAAGGTTGTTGAGATTCTATGAAATTATTTTTCAGAGACATGAGTGTCATAGGACCTAGTTACCATCCTCTTGCATTAATATATGTTTGATCAATAGATTATACATTATTAAATAATTTATACATTTTAAAATTTATTTAACTATTTTTATATTTATTTAACTATTTTGTATAATTTATTAACCCCAATTCTTGATTTCTAGAGAGGCCCTATTTGAGAGGCATGTGACATTTGTTTACGTGAACCCATTTTTCAGTTTCTAAATATCCTCATAAATCAGGATATGGATAAATATTGTGCTACTATTATCGACCAGTATTGTGTCACCGGTAAACCCGACTATATCTTATTTTTGGTATGGGATTTATTTTGATTTTAATGACATGGGGATACTTTTAAGAGGGGTTTATCATCTGGGCGTCAGAGTCGGGGGAGGAAAGAGGTCACATATAGGGTCAGAATTTATACATTTGGTGTACATAGATCATATATGGTATGTGATATTATTTATTAATGTATATATAATTTTACTATAAAATGTTGTTCCTATTATACATGTTGTTATGTACCATATAATATAGACTATGATGTTTATAAGTACATTTATTCTAATATCCATTCATGAGAAGTTGCAGGCGGCCGACATCGCCATTTGATGGTTAAGAATATTATTAAAAACGTAATGGATATTAATTTTATTATCATTTTTAATTGTCATTATTCTTAATGAAAATGTATGAGTATGTTTCTTGTCAATAAATGGAGAGTCGTGGAGGGAGTGAACAAGATATCACTGGTGATATAGGTTTCAATGAGGGGGCCTAGATATAGGTGACATTTCCAGATGTCATGAGAGGTCAGGTTATTGGTGTTGGTTCTTAACTGAAACCTATAGGTTATTATGGTTCTTATTGGATGGTATAAGTGAGGATAATGGGAGCCCATAGAGATTCGTTTTTAATACTCTCATCAAATACACATTATGTGGAGCAGTTGAGAGTGTAAAGATGAGATCATGAAACATATGCAGAAAGAGAGGGAGGAATATAGTGATAAATATCATTTGAAAGATAAGGATATGTTGGAGTATATGTGGCGACTTATGTATGGCATCGACATGGAGTCCTCCCTTGGTCTTTCCAGTGATTATCTCCCTATTCCTTTGAGTGGTCCTACTCTACCTCACAAAAATTGATGAAATCTGAATATTAGTTACTGTTTTGTAATTTGCTATGAAAATTGTCATGTTTCAAATGATAAATAAATTTAATGTCTCTTTTTATATTTTTAATCATTTTTAATTATTTTTATATTTTTTATAATTATTTTTAAATATTTTTCAATTTAATAATCAATTTTAATTATTTAATCTTTAATTAATTATTTTTATAATTTTATAAATTTTATCTAAATAGAATTTGTTAATTATTTTAATTATTTTAAAATATATTAAAATTTTTAAAATTGATATTTATTTATTTATTTAATTATAACATTTTAAATATATTTTATGTATAATAAGTTTGTAATTAATTTATTTTCTAATATTTTTTATATATTTTTAGAGATATAATTTTTATTAAAAAAAATAATTATATTTCAGTAATTTAAAATTTTAATTTTTTTATATTTTTAAATTTTTTTAGATAAATTTTATTTTGCGATTGATGGATTGTCTATCACAAATATTTATTTCCGCCAGACCATCACAATTGATTATTTAAAAATGCTATGACAACTACTTCCGATAGATGGGCCACACATTGCCAATAATTACTTTTTCTAATGGTCTATCTCATATAAATGCAATTCTGAAGCACTTTTTTGTGACGTAGTATTGGTGACAGACTCCTGTTGCAAATGAATTTTTTTGACAGGCTTCTATCCTGAATAATTCATCACAAATAATGAAAAATTCAGTAGTGTATAATTATTAACTGTTATATTTAAATTTAATTTATTATTAAACCTTTTATAAACATGTTATATTCATTATAGCATGATTAATTTTTTTATATTTAATGGACGTATAATTTATTATTAATATGTAACATCCATTTTTCATGCCAATGTGTGGACTGCCCCCACAATATAGCAATATGATTCATTTTCCATCACCATATTGAATTTTTGGTCACAATAATATATTTTCTGTATATATATGATATTTGTTAACTAATTATTATTCTATATAATTCTACTCAAGATTACAAATGGATTTCCACCTCCATGAAGCTATGTGATGTTACTTTATTTCCACATTACTAATATTTTAATAAAGATAGATTTAATAAATATAAACACACACACACATATATATATATATTATTTATTATATAATAATTTCTCAAAAAAGATTAACCACAATTTACCTTTTTTCCCATCTATCGAATAGTGGAAACATCATCCACATGTACACAAAGACTACCATCACTATGAAGTGATGTAACTAATTTATCATCCGTAATTTATATAAATTATTATAAAAATATATACAATTATTAAATAATATTCCTATTGAATGATTAATTTTATTTATATGATTTAAATAGGATAAAAATGAATGTACCATAACTTCCTAACTAAAACATACATGAAAGAACAAACAATTATCCACCCAAAAATAAGAAATTTTTTAATGAATTATGAATTTTTTTTGAAATGTTGTAAGTGGACCATATATAATATTATAATTGTGTAAACTGTTTTTTATATAATTTTAATATTTATAAATTTATTACAACAGATGTTGGAGAACTTATGAATTATGTATGACATAAGTTAAGGGATATTTGACTCAATATTATTTTTCTATGATATATTTTATGTTATGCACCGATTTATGTTATTCAGGTGTATATAATGACTATATTAATTTTAATATCATGGATAATTATTAATTAATTTTTTATAATATTATAATTTTATATATTACTTCACAGGTTTTGATTTAAATGTTATGAAACTAGTATGGGTTCTTCATCCCATTATGTTTCTTCGAGATATATTTGATGTTATGAACCTATTATTATTTATAAGGTTAATATACATCTATTTAAACATTTTATAGTATGTATCTATCTTAATTTAGGGTATTTGAATTTAAAATTAAAATTATTTCATCCATATTCATTTTATTTGATTGTTACCCATGTTGTAAGGGTTCATCATCTAAAATTGTGTTTTTTGGGACATATCTTAGGTTCTAGACCAATTTTATTTGGTGAGGACTATCTACTATGAATTTAAAATATTTTTATCATAAATAAATTTATATTTATGGTATTTTATGTTTAATTTCATTTTATTTTTTTCATGGGGGTTATAAATCAAATATTACCATTGTTGTAGGGTATTTACATGAAAATCTCATTTTTAATGAGATTATTTATACATAAATTTATAGTGATTATATTATATGACCTATGTCTCCAAGATATTATTAATGTTATTATCCTTTGTTTATTTTTATAAATTATAATTTTCCTGTCATTTTCTTCTATCTAATAATTCAAATGTTTGAATGTATGTTTTTAAGGAAAATCTACTCTATTTTTATATACGGCTATTATACTTTTCATACATGACAATATTTACATTGTAATGGGTTGAAGACATTATTTTACAATTCTATTGAGAATTTTAAATTTATTTGAATCCATATGTTTTTATATAATGGTTTAAAAATTATCATCTTTTCATTTTATGAATGTGGTTCTTGTAACTAATGGTGTGAAAAGAATTTTTTTACATATACTAAAAAAATTACATTTTTTTATATCCTCAATAATCAAATAATTGAATATAACATTACATGTTTCCATGGTTCTATTCAAATAAAACTTGTGGTTCCATTATAGGTTTTTTTTAATTTTTAGATTTAAAATAAGATATTTAAAAAAGTAAAAGTTATTATCCTAAAAATATTCCAATGATCATTTAAGGAAACATTAATTATGTCATGGAAGTATATTATCTTACATATTCATCTCCAAGGATATGATTATATGATATCATCATCATTATTTTATTAGATTCACTATGGTTATAATATATTTATGAAACCTATTTTCTTTTTTCCATGGGTTATGCAGTTATAAAATGATACATTTTTTCATCATTAATTGGAAAATAGATGAATGAGTTATGATTATGTGATTGATGGTTCTATTTTCGAAATCTAATTTATTGAGTGAATATTATTATTTCATGAGTCTATTGGGTACATAGAGGGTTATCCCAATCCCAGTGGTGAATGCGATAAATTTTATTGTGGGTTTCCTTGACATAAAATTTCAATGATTATAATTATGACACATTTTATTCTACTCTTATATGACATGATATTTTTCTAATGTTAGTCTATCATTGCCCATGTTTTTTGATTCCGTTATGATTAATGTCTTATGAATGTCTAATATTTATTATTTGAATACTAATTATGATCAATAATTTACTGGGAATGGTTTTAAAATTTTAGACACATGTTCTCATACCCTTATTCTCATTTTATTCTTAAATGATCATTTTCATCTCACATTCTTACCTTTTGGGAGACTCTTCTCACCCTTTTGTATATTTCCTTTTTTCATAATATCTAAAGAATGGTTTTTATTAGGATTTGTCTAATAAGGGTAAAATTTTTAACGAAAATAGTGGGAAATGATTTAGGTATTTTATATATCATATTTTTATGCATCCCACTTTTTATGGACTATAAAAATTTATGGTACTCAAAGGAACTGAAATTATATGTAATAAATTTACTTTATTAATATATAATATTTATGTATGAAATGATTGGGTCTATTTAGTAAAAATATTCTAAAAAACATTTTTTTATGGTTTGGAGTTCTCACAATATATATGAGTTATTATGGAATAAACGTTGATAAATATTTTCTGAGGGGAAAGTTAGTGAAGTATGGAGTTTTTACCACACAACCAATGTGTAATGGCCTCAATGAAGTAAATAACTATATTTCTATAACAATAAAATGAAATGAATTTTTGAAAAAGGAAGGAATTAGAGAGATGACGAAGCCATGAAGAATTTATATGTTGAGAAAATAATTTGGATGATATTAGGGGGAAGTATATGTTGATTCCTTTATTTTAAAATAATAAAAATGGATTATGTGATAAGTCTTCATAATGTATATACACTTTGGTCATAAGGTATATCTTTTTCTCAATTTTTTTAATTTCAATGAAAGAACAAATCAATATGGTTGAGTCTATTCACTGTGAGGATCAATTTTCAAAAAATATATATATATATATATAAATATTAAAAGTAATATATATCCTATATTCACGATGAATAAAAAATCCTCATAAAAATGTATCGAACATTATCAAGTGTGGTGAATCATATCCTTTTAATTTTTTTAGAGAACTCCTATGTACGTCATTCTTTTTAATTTAAATAAATCCAGTAATGAATTAAAATTTAGGTATATATTATTATATTCATTTATATCCATTAAATTTTAGGAATAATATTATTACATTTAATGTAAATATTACATTTAAGTGTCTATAGATATGATATCTCAATATTCCTTGTAAATACCACCATAAATTACCTCAAAAAACTATAAAGGAAGTGAATAATTTTTATAACAGTTTTACATTATTAATAGATGGAAAAGGAATTGGTTTAAGGTTTTAAAAACTATGATGTAATGTTTTTATGTAAATTATAAGGTTATTTTATTTTCAATTTTTTAATGTTTTCCCATGATATGGAGGAAATTTTATTTCATAACATGATTGGGAGAATGACTCGTAGTGCATGGAAAAATTAACAATATAATATTATTTTTTATATCCACACAATAATAGAGTTAAAAAAATATTTATAAATATTTACAACAAACTACTAATTCAGTTATCATCGTTCATAATGGATAACCAAACAAATAAATATTTATGTGGTCTTTATCATTTTACAAAACCACTTAGGAATGGTAAAGTGTAATTTGAAGATAAATACATGACATTAAAATTTAATAGTAATATACCTGAAATAATGGTCAACCAAAATGAAATAACTTCATAGGATATTTTTCACTCTACAATATGACCTCAAAATTTTCTGAAGACATAGAATATTGAAAAATACACTAAAATACTTTCATATATCAGGACATATTGAATAATGGAGAATAAATATTTTTTATGGGTGTGTACTATACAAACATTTAACCTTATAATATTCAAAATCCACATCAATGGATAAATAATAGAATAAAATTTACCATAAACTATAATCCAAAATGCGCATCTTTTCACCAACACTATGTTGCTGATAAAGAAATTATTCAATTACATAATAATAATTACATATATTTCTAATACATTTTCATAATTCAATTTCATAATTCCATAAGAAGTTTTATACATAACCATTTATATTATATAAAAATTCTATTATTATTAATATTTTTGAAAAAAAGGTTTTGAACAGATAAATAACATTATAAAAAACTGTTATTATGCCATGATGGTTGATATGTTTATAAATTTTTATAACTATCCCAAAATTGTAGTGTGACAACATTTGGATTTCTCCCACTATTATTTCTTTATAAAAAACATATATTTATTTAATCAATTTCAATATCCTTAAATAAAAAATATATTATTTTAAATCATACTTATTATTAAATCGTAACCTCCCCACACCAATTCTAACTGAACAATTTTCACATTATTAGCCTCTCAATAATTACACTATTTTATCCCATGATGATTCCAAACTCAACCAAATCCATTTTAATCCACCATTAACCCTCCCTCTAATATAATCCAAAATATACATAGTAATTTGATTAATGTAGTATGATATCCCTCCTAAAATGATTCCTTTGAACAATAATACTATAAAATTACATGTTTCATACACTAAGAAGATTTTATGTCATCAACCTCAACAAAACTGATCATCATCTATCAAAACACAATCCCAACCAAATACCCCAAGAAACATATCATATTTATCCTTGACAGTGTAAGAGACCTGAAAAAAGTATAATTTTCCATTTAATTAAACAAACTAGGAGATTTTGGGAATGTTGGTTGAAAAAAATATAAATGTAAGTGATATTTTAAATTTTATATGCATAGTAATTTTAAGATCATAGTAGTCTATTATAAATTCATTTCTAGTTATGAATACATATAATATTATTGAGGTAATGTCGGTTTTCTATCATGGGAATAATCTAGAGTTTCTGCCACCTTTGAATAGGACAATGGGGATGTATATGTTAATATTGTTACGAAACATTGAAACATTTCACCCAAAAAATTTAATGTAGTAGTGGGTGTTTATAATAATAATTGTTTAAGGAAATTAAAATAATATAATTTGGTCATGGAACTATAGAGATAATATTTTTATGATACGATGAATTAGATTATGAACCTATTTTTTCCATGTTCTCATGAAAAAAGGAACATAACTATGGAGCTCTATCCTGCAAATTTTTTCAATGAAAATTACATACCCTTTTTGAATTATAGTGACCCTAGTTTATCATATTTTAATATTAAAAAATTTTATATTAATATTCATTAAATTTCAATGACACACTCTGAAGGGATATATGATTTAGTTCCTTTTGAAAAATGGAACACAATCTTCTAATATGGTAAAATATAATCAAATTTTCTAAAAATATATATTACAATTTAGTAATATTCAATGAAATATTGTATATAAAACCTTTTATAATAACCTAGGGATCAAAAACAATAGAATGGGTGATATGAGATGATCAATAAGGGTATGCATAAGAGATGTAACTCAATGATCATATGAAATCATAAGATTTGAATATGGTATTATGATAATGATCATAACATATGATGGTCAAACACAACTGTTACTAGATTATAAAAATGAGTCATGGAATTGGTATTGGTAGTTTACAAGACATGAATCATAAGGGAATAAAATAAAATAATTGATAAGAGCATAAAATTGGTATAAAAGATTAATTGTTGTCATACACATAATCTTTTATCATTTTGAACCTGTATGAATAGAAATTTGTTCACTTGTTATGTTATGTAATTGAAATCATGCCCTTGCATAAACATATGAACATGAAACCAGGTCTGTGCATGAATCTATAGACATTAAATACTGGTCAAAACATATCATAATGAATTAGTAATCATGTCCATTAATAACAGCGTGAGAATATAATTAGGTTCATGTAAAATATTTTTGAATGAAAGGTAGCTCCATGCATAACATAATAGTAGTAAAGGATGACTATTAAGACCATCATAGAGGAAAAATTCCCTTACAGAAATAGGTTTACTCTCTGTTTTGGACTTGTATATATCATGAAAAATATATCATTACAAAATTAATTAGAGGGATATATAAGTCCAAGCCATATTTGGTTATAACATAACCACCATCAATGGTAAAAAAATTACCAAAATCCTTGGTTATAATGTAACAACCATCACACAATGAAAATTAAAAATATGTTTCTTATAAGATCATAAGAAATTAATCATATCAGAACCAATTAAATTAATTGGGTTTCATAAACATATCATCATAATAGAAATAGTGGAAAACAAACAGGCTTCATAACCATTTTTCATTTAATCAAATATTAACTCGTGAAAAGAGATGTGGGTTTCATAATCACTTAATAAGTGTATTACCCAAGAAAGGGAAATGGGATTCATAAAATTTTTTCATAATTAACAAAAAACATTTAGATAAATAACTTGTATGGTATCTTTGAATCACGTCCTAGTAAATAATATGTATCCTCAAATAATGTCACCATTAATGTAACATAATTTTTGAAGAATACTCGGTACATTTCTTGGTGAAAATATATTTTTAATGAAAAATAATTTTGAAATAATAAAACATTATAAAAATACTTTTCTTTCAAATTAACATTTAAAACATATAAATTATGATTTTAAAAATCATTTAAATCATTTATTGAGGAACATAACTTGTCCTTTATATGATCACCTTTTAAAACAAAAAACACATTAAAAGTCGATTTGACTTTAAAATAATGTATTTTAAATATAAATATGATGAAATATTCAGTAAATTAATTTAATCTAAATTAATTTTTAATACATATAAAAATATTAAAATCATTGAGCAGTCATGATAGTGAGATATTCTATTCATCTCAGGAATGTAAAAAATAAATATTTTCCCACATTATCTGTAAAATATAAAAGGAAAATATTTTTAATGAATTCATTGATATTTAATTTAATTTTTTTGGTAAAAAATAAAAACATGGGTGAAAATTTAGACAATAAATTATTTTAATGAAATGTAAAAACATTTTTGAAAACATTTCATGAAAATATGGTTTTATAAAAAAGGGTATTTTCGACCGAAAAGAAAATTTTTATTAAGAGAAATATTTTTAAATACTAAGTTCATAAAGATAGTATAATAAAGGGAAATAATGTATTAAAATGACCTAAATATCAATGATGAAAATTTATTAGTTTTAAGAGGGATATATTAGAGTGTTTTTTATTGCAAGAATAATCACACCTAATCTCAATAGATGATGAGACTGTAACATAAAACTCTTACCACTAAGGTTACATTAAAACCTATTTCCCAATGAATAAAAACATTAAATTAAAAATAAAATATCATAATTATAAATAAATTCATGATATTACATTTACAAGGGGATGTATATACACCTCTTAAAAAAATATAGGTGCATAACATAACATATGTCTCTAAGAAAGAAATTTGAGAAAAAAAATCCCTTACTTATTTGTTACATTTTTTATCCGTAAACCCCAGGAAAGAGATAAAATAAAATAGTTGTGTAGGCCCCACTATTTTTAATAATAAGAATGAAAATATACATTAATTTTCATTATGTACACCTCATAAATGAAATATGTGATGAATATGACATTGGTCCCACAGAAGTAAAAAGTGAGACAAAAATCCAAAGCATTAGTCTTGACTTCAATCGTTCTTGTCATAAACTATTATATAATATATATAAGTTTATTATTGATATTATAAATATAAATATTAAAATATATCAAACTGAATATTTTTTTATTATGGTTTTAAATTATTTTTTATCAACCATTATATGGTGATGTTATATTTCAGGAAATAATCAATTTTTTATATATTTGGATTTGTTATATTTTCGGTTATATTACTATGATCATGGTTAAATAATATATATAATTATAGTTATGATATATTTATTATATATATTCTGTATATATTGATTTTTGGTAATCCAAAAAAATTCAATAGAAAATGAAATATATTATTCATGGAGATGGCATGTTGTACGTATCCATTGAATGCTATTTTTTTAATTTCTCGATCAGTTTAAAATAAATAAAAGTAAATGATATGTATTATCATTGAAGAATAATTTTTATTTAATATACATTAAATATTTTCATTAAATCCATCCTTAATACATTCCACATAATGTGTCAATAAATCACATCACTTTGTGAGGTGGTATTCTTTCATACAAATGAATGATAATATTGTATTCCCAAAAAATGTTAACTATTAATGTATGTATGATATAGTAGGAAATGAATCATAATAAAGTTATAAATAATATATATAAATATATAATATAGAAATATATCCATCATTATATATAGATTTGATTGGCGGTAATCGAAAAATGAACGACATCAGCTCGTGATACAGTAGTCCACCGTACACATGAACAATGAATTTGTAACCCATTTTATAAATGTGGATATGGTTGTTGGTAAATAAGATTACATGAAGTAATCTTATTATATTGAAGATACTATTGTTATTTTATATTTATGATTTAATAACAGTTTTAGAAGGTGGATGAAGAAATAAATTAATGATGGGTGTTGAAGAACATTTCCTTTATTCAGGTACTCTATATAGGTTTTCACTAAAGCCTTCCTTGGATGGATTTATTCCAAAACTAAGCATTTTAGTATTATAAGATTAATTTTTAATGTTATTTTGTTATATCTTCTCCAAAACAAAGATGTGTTAATATGTGAATAAGGGAGGAGAGGGGTGACCATTTATATGTGGGGGAGATGATAAAATTGGTACTATTATGAATAAATGAGTGATCCGATATTTTTCATCTTTAAAAGGGTTTAAAATAATTTAAAATTTTAGAGTTTTTATGTTATAAATACAATCATAAAATATTTTTAGACCATTTTATGTGGATTTTACCAGTAAGATTTTATTTTAACACCCGATAAGCCCATTTTTAACTTAACAATATTAAATAATTTTTACTAAATTAAATATTAATTTTGATAAAAAATAAAATTTACCTTAATAGATAATTTAAATTATTATTATTCTTAATGTGGAAATCATTTTTTATAATAAAATTCACCTAATTGACAAACTTTTATTCAAAATAAGACACATAGACACTAAGAGAAAGAAACCTTTATAGATTATTTGTTGAAAATCATAAAATGTTATTATAAATATATTCCATATAAAATTTACTAAAAATAAATAATTTTGATTAATTTATTTGTATCTTAACATCTTTAAATTTAAAAGATATTATGATTTGATTTAACATTATAAATAAACTGAACAAAATTGATGTTTTAAATTAAAATTTAGTATTTTTTCACTATTAAACAAAAAATTAAACTTTTCAAAAAAAACCATATAATAATTATTATATTATAATTTCAAAAATTAAATTTATTTTAAATAAATAATTTGACCAAAGTTAATAAATTAGTTTGAAAATAGTAGTTTTATAAAAAAGAGAAAACATCTTTCAGAGAAAATATAGTTTTATGTATAATGTAGGATTGACACTTATCTATAATATTGAAAAAACATAACATGAATTTTAAATATATTATTGAATATATATAAAATATAAATTTCCTATAAATCATTAAAAAATTAGTTTTATTATTATTTTAGGTAGCACACATTTTGTTTTTATAAAAATGGGTTTTTAGAAAAAGATTTCCTTTTTTTAAAATAGTTTTTATTTTTAATTATAATGTAGGTATCACAAAAAAACATTATATATTTACTATTAAACATCATATTAATAATTTATTTAATCATATTAATACTCTTAATTCTAACAACTATGAGATAACTATCATATTAAATAATTATATTATAATTGTATGAGATTTTTTTAAATTGGTGTTGTGTGTACACATTATGAACTCAGTGTTACTTTTATAAAAATACAAAATTTATGTTTCATGTCCTAAAGAAGAATAAAATGATAAAATCTATTTAAAAAAAATAATTTTAAAAAATCTCAATGTGTTACATGAATAATTTTATTACCCTGGGTTTTGTTGAAATTTTGGTATTTTTGGGTATCCATTCAATCATCTATGGTATTAATATAAATATGGTAAAACAACATGATAGTTATTTATAAGTCCTTATTAATCAGAAAAAGTGTAGGATAATGGAAAATAACATAAAAAATTTACACATAAAATATATTGGAGTATTTGAGCATACCTTGCATCGTACGTCATTGAGAAAAATTAATTTGATTAACTTATCAATGCTAGTAATAAACATGTTTTTTTAATAATAAAAAAATATAAAGATTTTGTGTGAAGTTCTTTCATATACTTAGTGGTGGATAATTTTTATTAGGAAAACTCCTTTTATACCTACCACATTTATTCAAATCCCTCACCTTAAGCTTGATATACCCCAAAATGATCTCCTCAGACATCAATACATAGAGTAGTGAAATATATATTTGGTAAAAAATATTATATATACATCATGGGAATACAATACATGATTTTCTTGATGTAGGTGATTTTATTTCACTCCCATGAGTCCCACCTAATATATCAAACCCATCCCCATAACAGTTATATAAGAATATCCCAACCCACATTATCCCCCTTATTTCATTATTGGATTATATTTTTAGCCACCCCATCCTTACCCATCAACCCCCCTTTGCAACCAAAATTCAGATTATGTAGTAGGTGTAACTACTTAGACTAATTTAATTATTTCCACATCATTTTATGTGATTATGAATTATTTATTATTGTTATGTTAATAAATGATTAATATGAATCAATAGAAGATGGAGGGAAAGATGGTTGAGGTCATGCTAGAGATTCCCATCACTGACTCCAAAAATAGATATTATGACCTATTTTAAATTTAAGATAATACATTTAAGTATGGAATGATGACTACAAATGAAGAACTTGAGTACTTTGTTGGGAAAATGTTTTAGTGGAAACTCACTATTGAGGAACTAACCATATTGGTTTCATAACTTCCTAATACAACAACAAATGCATAAATGGATTTGATAGACACAATAGTCACACATCCATTGATGATAATTCATGATTATCTTACAATAATATAATATCTTGAGACAAATTATGAGATATTCTATATGTGATTAGTTAAAATAGACCCATTCGTCATTAATATTTTATAGTAACCTTGTGTATATATTACTAACCAAAATTTTCCATGAAGGATAAAGGGAGATCACCATTTGAGATGTTATTCCCTACACCTTCACAATCTACAATCTATACTATATGAAGAGGAGATAATTAAGATAACTCATTTGGATGATGACGTTAACCTGAATACTCTTAGGATACTTCTATTCCAAAATTTGTGAATATTGATGTAACCCCACTTTATTATTTTAATTTTATTTTTATCTCAATGGTATTTATATTTATCTATTGTTTTATTACCAAAAATCACATGTATATTTTTCATAAATGTATTTTATATGATACAATATAAATAAGAACATAATTTTATAAATTCTTAATACACAACAGGTCTTATAAAGTTCTATAGTGGACTATTTCGAATGTAGGAATTCAATTAAGATAAAAATTTTCAAACATAAATGCCTATATTATAATAAATTCAATTAAACATTTAATAATAAAAAGAAACCTAAAATGGCGATTCACATCATTTTTTTTAAATATTTAGATTAATTAATTTACTATACCATAAGACAATTTTTTGGAATTTTTTCAATATTTTTTATACATTGAGGAGGTTTTTTAATTAATGTGTAGGGTTGATATTTAAACCAATCTGAATTTTTTATCCATGAGGTTATAGAATACTTCATGATTTATGAATTTTAAATTTGGTTGAAATTATTTAATCTTTATGATCATAAATATTAAATATAAAGATTAAAAATATTGAATGATAGAAGCTCATTTTATTTTGGAGAGATTATAATACTCATTATAATATAATATATTTACTAATCAAGGAAAATAATATATGCCCAAGACTAAATTAGTGAATGAATGAATAGAGTAGTTATGAATTTGAGTCATGTAAGAGGAATGATTGTTCACTATCAATTTAATTAGTTTTATGATTATGATATTTTTATGTTGGGAATTATATTTATTATTACGATGAATTAAAATTTTCACTTACTTTTGTGGTTAATTATTTATCTGATATTGAGATTTTTTTGGGTAATCAAATATCTTTTATAGGTTGATTTTATAACCTCAAACATATATATACTTTTTATTATGATTTTAAAAAATAAACATAATTACTTTGGTCCAATTCTTATTGATGATTTGTTATCTCTGATTGAATGGGGATTTCAAAATATTATAGAATGTATTTGAAATTTTTCATGATGATAACAAAAAATAAATTTATAATAAATTAAATTATGTTTTCATTATTTGTAAAATGAAAAGGATGGAAATTTTGATTAAATTTTTCTAACACCCATTATTTTTATGGTATAATTTTTTGATATGATTAAAATTTTATGAATATTTTATAAATAAAATACTATGTTATGATTTATAGATGCAAAGTTACAGCATTCGAATACGAATAAAAGGTAATAATTTTTATTTGAAATATTGATCATGCCTTGATGTGATAATTATTCCACATTTGATAGAGAATAATGTATAGAGTCAAATTATTTTTTATTATTAAATAATGAATTAACATTTATGACATGGTTTTTCTGATATGGATATTTGGGAAAGGAAATTTGAGTTGTTGATGTTTTTTATATTTGTATTGAACTATATTTAGTAGAATCATTGGATGCCTGTGAGGTTTTATTTTTAGTGTGTGTTGATTTTTTAATTTATTTTTATATGTTTAAAAATGAATATAAATTAATTTAGTAATTTTCGGGGAACATTTTTTAATTATATAATTCAATTATTTCACAAAAAATTGGATAACATGATAATTTTGGAATGTTAAACTCATTCATATAAGGGAAACTATTTTTGAAAGAGTAATTCGATTATTAGAATAGTAAAAAATATTTTATAAACGTAATTTTAATTTTGGAAGGGTAGATATTTGTAGAAATGTTTCCTTTTTGATGTGTAAAACAATTTTGGGAAGGGAAACTCCATTCATGAAATTGAAGCCTAGGGTCCAAAAAGAAAAATATAATTATTTTATATATATATCTCACTTCATAATGGTACAATTTATTTGATGGGTAATTGGGTTATTTAGTTTGTGTAATCTATATTGTTCAATAATATGATTTATAAAGAATTATAAATGTTATAATTTTTGGAATAATGAATTAAAATATGAAATTAAATTAATAGATATATTGAAGGAAGTTTTTTTATATAAATATTAAATGTCAACATTGGTTCATGATATATTCTAGGATTATAAACTAAAGTCCACGAATGACATGATCAATCAATGATTTCATATTCATAAAGAAGATACAAGATTATATTGAACCCATCAAAATATGAACCCAATAAAATTATTTTGAAATGTTATTATGAGGATGCCATTCTATTATGATAATAATATAATCACATTCAATTATTTTTTTAGGGATTCAATATGATTTATGAGGTGTCTAAATTTTAATGTAGCTATGTTTTCATGGTTTCATATTGATGAACTATGTTATGTCACGAAATTGTTGAAGAATATGTAAATCAAATAAGTTTTATTGGTTTCAAATATGCTATTTATTAATTGGTGTTTAAGAATTTCCAAAATATTTTTAAGATAATTATTTTCATATTATTGATGTTTTTGATTTGTATTGATGATTTATTATAATATAAAATGTGATGAAATATAATTATAGTAGTCTTGGAACTATTAGTTAGAATAAAAACAGAGTTTATTATAAAAATATTAAATTTTGGAAGAATCTAAGATGAAACAATGTATCATTTTTAGAATAACAAATTAAATAATCCTAATACATTTAGTTGGTCATGTCTATGAAATATATCATTATAAAGATCTTCATATAGTGATAATGAATTGATATATTCATTCATTATCAGTTGATATGTGTAGTTCCTGTTATTATTAAATAGGATATCTTATCTATCCTCTCATTTCTAAAGGCTCAAAGAGGGTGATATATTTCTATTACTAGAGAAACATCAAGTATTTATGATATTTCTCAAATATGATTTTCTTTTATTAAAAATAATGTGTAGGATTATATTTGAAATTATTATATGTTAGATGTTGTTGAATTGTAGGTTAATGATTCTACCTTTATAACCATGATAATTTTGTTCTATGATAATAGTTGAAAATTTTCATTTTAGATAAAAACTAAATATTTCCGGGAGTAAGCTCTCACACTGAAGTCAAACCATGAAAAAACATAATGTGTATGGTGTTCATTTTTTCATGGTATCATTGTTTATGGATTAGTGGAAACATTTATATGAGGATTAGTTCATAAATATTCACAATGGTTATTTTTTAATGAATCATATTATAAAATATTATATACTACTTATTCAACCCCACATTCTCAATGATTCATCCGCACTTAGATCACTAGTAATTTTTATGAGACCTTTGAGTTCCCTTTATCAGATCCTAGTATAGTGTCAAATTAATTAAATTAACACATTTATTAATATAATAATTCCTAGATTTTATGTAAATAATTTTCATCTTTGGAATTGCATGACATTTTCTTATATATTATCTCTTAACCTAAATGTATTGGATGCAACTATAATGGGATTTACACAAATTATGTGAGGTTTTTCTATTTCATTTTATATTAAATATATCATGATGTTTTTTAAGGGCTATAAATATCATTTTCATGTGTCATTTAAAATAATATCTTCTAAAAGGAGATGTGAATTCAAATAAAAAATGAAATCCTTTAAAAACATGATGATAATTATGAATAAAATGTGAAAATCCAAGAAACCTGGTTTTAAATATAGTGAATCAGGTTTGAGGTTTTCATACTGGGATACAAAAAACCATTAATAAAAAAATCACTATGGTTAATGAAAGATATCACAATATTAGTGGTTTGGTTGAAAACCATAAAGCCTCCCACATTGTGAAAAAAAATCATCTGAAACATCTTAGAATAATTTGATTTAAAAATTATAGACTTGGGAGATATGAATATTCTCATTTTAAATGATAGACCAAATATTTTCATTAAATATTATATTAATAAGATACCAATATTAGAAAATAAATTGAAAGGAATTATGAATATTGATTCCAAGAGGAAGACGATGCCAAAATTGATAAACATATATAACCTATTGAATTTTATGATGAAGATGAATTGAATGTGGATAATAAGAGAATAATGTCTCTTACAAAAATATCTCAGAAGGTAATGGTAAATATAACGGAAAACTACCTTTGAAGTGTTCTAATTCAAGAGGCATTTAAAACCATGTATTCAACTATCTAATGTAAAATAATTTTGTGCATAGATCTGATGATTTTAGTTAGAATTGTAATAATATAATTTAGGTGAATAACATAATAGTACTAAAAAATAAATATAGAAAAAGTATTAATTTACAAGAATAAAAAATTTAATATTTATGATTAAATAAGAAGAGAAAGATCCTTCATATAACAACCAATAATAATATGAATCTCTTGATCATATCACAAATTTCATGGAACATTTTCAGGAATATGAAAGTTCCTTAGGAATTGAAGATAAAATTGATGATTATACCTATATAGAGTACACAATCATATCTAAATAAAAATATTATCAATTATAAGACAAAAAGATCACAAATAAGATCAAAATGATGAAGAAATAAAATTCACATAAACACATAACCTACAAAGAGACTATCAAAAACGAAAATAAACATATTTATGAGGTAAAAAATATATATTTAATGGTATTAAATAAGAAATTATATTTAAAAAAACAAATTTTTAATGAATATGAAATGATAATGTTTCCATCCAAGATCTATATAACAAAATTTAACTGATAAAGATAATGGAATAATCCAAAAAACACTTTGTTTTTATAGATGGACCATATAATGTAGCTAATGAATTTATATCAAGAAACCACTTCAAAATTATTCCTAAAAATTATAAATAATTCTGATTTTACTAACAATGTCATTAATAATTATAAATATATAAATATTTGGTTTTGAAATGATGATTAACCATAATATCATATATAAAAATAGTATTACATAATTCCAAGAGAAAAATCCTCCCCTATAATGAGGCTCGCTTAGACAAAATCTATATTTCCAAATTAGAATCATGGATAATAGAGTTTATAATGAATTTCTTTTATAATAGAATATTAATATTCAATGTATATTTTTGGTATTATAGAATTTTTCGGATAAAATATTATACTTACTGATATAAAAATTATTTAAATTGAATAAGGTATAAAAAATAGTGATTAGTTATAAGAATTTGAGAAATAAAACATAAAAGGTAAAGATGTGATTAGAAAGACATCAAATCTATCCCCAAAAAATATATTTGGATTCACTGATGATATTTGTGTCAAATTTGAAAGAAAACATATTGTGGTGAGAATTATATAATATCCCTTTCAAAATAATTTCTTATAAAGAAAAGGATATAATAGAACAAAAAAACCAAGGTTAATAATATCTTATTATTGTTATTTATTTGAGTAAAATAATTAAAAAAATTCAATTGATACATTTTGGTGGTTGTTACTCAAACATGATAAATGAAACTAAATTTATAATTAACGTAGATGAGAAATATAGCAGATATGTGGAATTTGTAAATGATTTTTTTTTTCAAAATTAGAGGTGATGAAATTATTGAAATTGAATAAAAAAGATCAAAATCATAGATTATTTCAACATGTATAGGAAGAAGCATAATATTATTATTTTGATCTGTTTTTTTCATAATGGGAAATAATTATTTTAAAGGAAAACATACCCATCACCAATAATTAGAATGATATAAGATCTATCCCAAAGGTGAAATAAATATATTTAAATTTGTTTCAAATTAGTGACCCACCCAATTCGTCTTATATGAGTGCTAAAGATGAGAATTAATTATAGCATAGAAGGATTATCTGTCGTGGACAAGAAAACCTGAATGAAATATCAAATAATGAGTTAGTAAGGGATATATAAAATTAAAATATTAAATTATCTGGTGTAAAAAAGTTTTGAAAATTGGAAACTGATTTTTGTAAAACATAATAATTTGGATATTCTTTCCACAATACCACTCAAACTCATTCATTTAGATCCTTTTGGTCATATGAGGCATCAATATAAGAAAATCAATTTGGATTGGATTAAGTAATGGTTACACTTGAAATATCATGGTTTATTTCCTTATGTGAACATTATAATATATTATGATGTTCAAAATCAATAGAATGAATATTGATAAAGATTTTTGTGACTATATCTATAAACTATAAAAATAAAATTGAAAAATAGATTAAATAATTTTTTTAATATAATTTGAAAAGAAATTAATTAAACATCAATTTTCTAATCTATACACTCAATGATAGAATGGTGTAGATGAGAATAAAAATTAAATAATTAATAATTTGGGAAGACGTTTGCTATATGATAATAAATTTTTAATTTTTTTTTGATAGAAGATATTGGAAATTTTGTTTAACTTAAAAATAATAAACTATTGAGACCGAAATAACATGTGGCGCCAAATGATATTTGGTAAAATAAAAAAACATAATATAAAATAATTTAATGTGTTTAGTATCTCTAACTATATAAAGGTGAAAAATAAAAAACCAGGGATGTTTAATGAAAAAAATGAATAAGGTATCTTCTTAGACTGTTTTCAAAAAGATGTCGCTACAAATTTTAGAATAATAGAATATTATTTTCTTTAGGTTATGATGTTAAAATAATTGATATTAAAAGTAAAATACATATGTTTTTTATGGTTTATGGTGATATTTCTGAATTTGTAATCAAGAAGAGTTCAAAAATACTGATTATAGAAAAGCTTAAAATGTAAAAAATATCTGTGATACTATTTGAGATCAGAATTTTGATAAAGAGAAGAATATTTAAAATAAAAGAATAATACACAATATATTAAATAATAATGTTTATTCATAATTTTGTTTAGAATCCAAGATGCACCAATACAAATAATAATGAGGATTGGACTAGAATAATAAATCACATTCATTTCACAAGATGAACCCCACAAAATTTTTGAGGAAGTGGATCATGTGTTGTGGATCAATTATATGAATTTATAAATTGATCATATTTATGATAGCATAACATTCTATATTGTTCTATGTTTAGAAAAAAAATGTGAAAAAATTTCACCAACAGAAAGCCGATAGACTATCTAAATTTTCAAAGCATTGTTAACACGTAAACATTATAATATATTCCAAATACATGTTAATCAACCCATATTAAATAGACACCATTATGTAGATGTTATTATTTTATAACAATGTGGTATCATTATTGATTAGTAAGGAATAGTGGCCTATATAATTTAAATAATTTATATAGATTAAAACATTACCATAGTGTATAGAATTATAAGATGGATGGTTGCATAAAAAGCATATAAATTTTAAATTGAAAGGCTTATAATAACTATTATGTTATAGAGATGTTAACATGAGTAATTATAGTAATTATATATGTTTAAAACATCAAATTTTCTTATTGAAATTATTTTATCGATGGGGATTTTTAAAATATTATGAAAATTAATTTTGAGATGACCATTATGGGTAATATAAATTAATTTATATGTACACAAATTACATTAAAATTTGATTATATATTCCAATCATAGGAAAACTAAACATTTTAATTAATGAAAATGTTTTTCAAGGAAGAATAAAAATAGATCTCAACACCTATAGTTGTTTTCAAAAAAAAGGAAAAATATGAGGCTATACATAATGTGATAAAAATGATTTTTTAAAAATAAATGGAATCCTTCAATATTTGAGAAAATCTGGAATATAAATTTTATATATAGTGATTATTTTTGTATTATAATATAGTAATCCAATGGTGGATCACATTATTCATGTTTAAATGATTTTGAGATAGGTCAGTTTGACCATGAATTTTAGACTGTTGTATAAAAATTGATTTTTTTAAATTTTATATGTATTGATTGATGTATATTAAGAATGTGACTGAATTTATATAAAATATAATTTCATTGGATCTTTTATTCTTATTCATATTTTTTTAGTTTTAATAAAAAAAATAAAAAATTACTTTTTAATTAGAACCGCTATTGTAGAGTATATAACAACTTAACATGATTATAAAATGGTGATATAGATGAAATTAATGTTAAATTATTTGATGGTTGAGGATGAAAGTGTACTAAATATTTATTGTTACAATAAATCTTCCATTAATATCTCTAAAATCCTTGTTTAACACTCTGTATTAAAAAAGATTGATATTCAGTATCATTTCATCTAAGACAAAGTGGAAGATCATGATTTTAGAAATCATTTTAGTTTCTCTAAATATTAAATTGTAGGTTTAATACCAAGGATTTTCAATTAGGTAGGATTGAAAAATTTATGCAAAATTTTATTGTTATGAACTCACTTCTAAGTTAAAGATTCATGGTATAGACCCCCTCCCCCTGATACATGTTTTATTATGTTGTCAAAAATTGATGAATGAATTAGATAACATATTTATTAAGTATTAGAGTCATCATTATATATAAGTGAGGGTGTGTCATACTTTGAAATATGTATATTTAGTTATATCTTAATGGTGACAGAATTATGATGGTAAAATCTAAGATATGTTTAATAGGAAATCAACTAATTCAATTAGATAAATATTTATTTTCATAGAAGAACATAATTCTCTACATAATAAGATGTTATCCAATATAATGGTGTAAAAATGAATATCACATATGATATTACGTGGCATAATGAATATATTTTCAATTTTTTAGCTAAAAAATTTAATGACGGAAGAAAATATCTAAAAAAGGTATAGTGAAGATCCTATTATAATTATTAGTTTGTATTTTTATATGTTCATATATTTACTTAAGGAAAAATTTGAACTGTATGATAGTTTATTTAAAATGTAAAAAATTATTTAAGTGTTTTTGAGATTTTTGAATATATATATATATAAGTGTATTTAATATGGTTTTGTTTATATTTGAAAAATTATGAATTATTTGATGTTACTAAAAATGGGTTATGTCGTGAATTTTGAAAATGTAAAATCACTCATTAAAAGGTAAATATTTTCATAAGGGTAAGTCCATTTTTGGAAGAGTAAACAAGGAATTTGGGAGGGATATAATTATTCTCGATGGGTAACACTTTTTGGTAAGGTACCCATTTGTTAATGGATAAAATTATTTTTTGAAGGGTAAACCAATTCATAGATGGGTAAAACTAATCGCGAAAAGGTAAATTTGAAGCTCATTAGAGTGACCCTTACATCAAAAAGGATATATAAAATGGAAAGAAAAATATATTTCTCTGTATGAGTCAGCTGCTTTGTCAAATTTTTTGATATCAAAAGAAGGAAATATATTATGAATTCTAGAATAAATATTCAGAGGAAAAAAATAAATTAGTAGATTTCTATAGTAAAATTTGGTGATAAAATAATAAATTTTTTTTTTTGATTTAATAATAAATAAAAAATTAAGAAATATAATTTTAAATAATATGATCAATCCATGAGATTAAATTCTTTGGGAGGAAATAGGATAAAACTATACAAGTAAACATAATATAAAAATAAAATATTTTTGAAAAGTTATTATGAAAATGATTTTTTAAGATATTCATATAATCACTTTAATATGATATATTATGTATTTTGGTTGGGTTTTTATGTGTATGGATTCTCATGTTGAGGAGTTATCATATGTTGTTCCATGATGAACTTTTTTATACCACAAGATGGTTAATAACGAAAGGAACTATAGAAGTTCTAGTGGAATTAATTAAGCTTTTATTTGATGAGTATTTGTGGAATATTCAAATAAAAATTTCTTATGAATCAATTTATGATGATTGATGATGTAATTTTATAAATAAGTTGAATTAAAGGAATAAATTAGAAAAAATATGAAATGATTAGTCCTTAAATTTCACTAGATGCATACAATTAATTATAAAGGTAATATTTAGTGATCATAGTTTATTTTATCAAACCAACCCAAATAAAGAAATGTGGAGGACTAAGTTATATGATTTAGATAAATGAAATCTTGATATGATGAAATAGAATTTTTTCTGAAAATTAATTTTAATTTCTAAAAGAGAAATATAAAATTTTATGAGGTATAACTATTTTTGTGATACTATGCGATTAGGAATAATGAGATTAAACAAAAAAGGGGTTTTATATATGATCTTTGAATAAGAGAAGATACTGCTTCTTAATCCAAGTGTCTTGATTTGAATATTTAAAAAATGTACATGATTTATTCAGTGGATGGATTCTGAGAAGAAGATCATTCTAAATATATGCGTGCAATGAGATGGAGTTAACATATTCATTCATCATTTATTTGTATTTAAAATGTAATTTTTTTAAATAGGAGATATTATATACCCTAAATAGTTCTAACTAGTCAAATATGGGGATTCATTCTTTTATAGTACAAACAAAAATTTTTTGTGACCTTTCTCAAATATATAATGTTTTATATTTTCAATAACAAATGGGAGTCATTTTAGAAAGCTATAAAAATGTTAAAATGATAAATATTTATAAATAATGATTCCCCCAAATCCAGTAAATTTTTTTTGATTATATTGGATTATATGTTTCTGACATAACAATGATATAAAATAAGGATTAGTCTCCCACGCTAAGGTTGAACCTTTTAAAAAATAATGTTCAATGTGTTGTTTATTCATGATTCCATAAATTAAGGTTTATTTCTATGGTTTGAGTGACGATTTGATTTTAACTAATAGCATAGGTTTATTTAGAAATAACAAATTGTAAAATATTATGCAACACTAACTCAAACCCCTATTAGTGGTACATCCACACTTGGGTCACACTCATTTTTAAATTATTATCCTGATTCAGAATTTTTAATTATTTTTGAAGTTATTAATATATATTATTGACATAAGTTTATTTACTAAAGAATGAAGTGTTATATCAATATAATATACCATATTTAACAAATTCATAGAGTTTAAATGAAAATATTAATGAAGTTTGTAGATGGAAAATAGGGGATCTTCTATGAAACATTGATTATAGTGTAATAGGAAGTGTTACACTATAATTTTCAAAATTGTATAAATTTTATGTATTTTTTGTATTTAGAGGATAATATCGATAATTTTACTATACTACATAATTTTGGAACATTGTACACATGAATATGTGGGATTTAGATTGGGTTTTTAAAAAAATGTGATTTTTACAATATTTTGATTAATTTCTTGGACTTTTTCACTAATCTTAATATTTTTAAATCCTTTATGATGTATTGAAAACATATTAACTGATCACCTATTAGTAATAAGTGAGTTTATAGTAATGTTATGGGAAATTAAGAGTATAAAAATGGTTATGTGTTTTTAATCATAAAAATTTTATTATGGATGAGTCATTTTAATTTGATATCATAGCGTGATTAAATTATTATATTATTCCTAGTTAATTAGTTGATTAATGTTATCAGTATGGGAATCCAATATGG
The DNA here is from genome assembly GCA_963277665.1 of Viscum album. Classification (NCBI taxonomy): domain Eukaryota; kingdom Viridiplantae; phylum Streptophyta; class Magnoliopsida; order Santalales; family Viscaceae; genus Viscum; species Viscum album. The sequence goes on from OY728164.1 coordinate 909,077,880, forward strand.
TAGATATGAACTTTTTCAATGAAATTTACTTTTATTCTTATTTTTCACATGATATTGGTTAATAGTGAATCTTATTTTTATTAGGTTCTCTTGGACACCAAATAGTTAAAGTGTTTTGATAATATTAATTAAAATATATACTATAGAGGATTATTAACATTTAAATATCATAAATAATAAATTAAATTACATAAATGGGTAATAAGATTCTATTTTAATTAAAAAAAATACATTTAAATTCATTTAATGTTTTATCTTTTCAAAAAGAGTAATTTGGGCCTCTTGAGTGGTGATTTTCCGTTAAATTTAATTTTAAATTCTGAAATTAAAGATTCATATATGGTAATTTTTGTGGTCTACAAATAATTGCATTATTTTATCTTTGTGGTTCAATATTGGAGTTATAAACTATGAAATATTTTAGTAGTTTTATTAAATAGGGTGAGGAAAATATAATTTATAATCATAGAAATATTCCCATGGAAATTGATGATTCGAAAGTGAATATTATAATTTTCGGTTCCATTTTCTTCCAAAATGAAAACATCTTAGAACTATAAAACCATACAATATATTTATCTATAATCATAAATCCATTTTTATATATTAGAATTTTAAAATTTTACTTAATTTTAATGTGTATCAGTTTTTTTTGAATATGGTACATGTTCAAGTGTTACATTTCATTCACATGATCAATGAATGAAATTAATACTAAAATTATATATGAAATTCCCAAATTGATATTTCACCAATAGTTATTAGGGATGGTACACAAACTATATCCTTTAGAAAATGGGCATGAAATTGGATTTCTAGATGATGAATTCATAGAATGAAACATGAATCTGTTATTATGGAATATAAAATTATATTTCATAATGAAATTGTTCGAACAATAATAACGTATTATGTTAAAGCCAATAGATTTTATATGAATCCAATAATATTAAATATTATAAAAAAATATAGATAGTTTAACAGCATAATATATGAATACCCACATGGGATATTCTCTAATTATCTAGAGACCAATCATATTTTGAAGAATATTTTGTTGTCAACTAATTATATAATTTTAATAACATTTCATTTTGCACTAAAGTATAGGGAAAAAAACTATATTAAAGGACTACCATTTGGTTCAATCACTATATGGGATGATCATTTTTTTTAAATTTCTATAGAATAATTTACCACCCTAAAATTGGTCAAATTCCCAAACGACAGTTAATATTTTACACAAATGGGATAATGAAGCCACATTTGAGGATGTGGAATGAATTTTAATGATTCATAATAAGTGTTTGCAGCATTAGATAAACCAATTTATGTAGTTAAATGTATTTTATTATGGTTTTTAACCCAATTTTGATTTATTATTTATACGTTTTCTTAGGTATAACTTTATAAATGACACAAACTGTCAAATAAAATATCCTGATAGAAATTTAAAAATAAATTTTCAATGAAACAGTGACATATACCGTCCATGAAGAGATATTAAATTATTAGAGGAAAAACCTAGTTATCTACCCAAGAAAAAAATAATTTCAATGTAATTATGGTTATCAATATTCATTCAATGTAATTAAAAAACCCAAGCTACAATACAGATTATAATGTGAAATGTGTAGATTACCACACCTATTAGTGGATTAGTAATTCAGGAATGTATATAACCTAATTGATAATGTTAGTTTTTTAGGGTATATTCAATCTCAATTTTATTTCTAAAATTTATACTGCTTAAAATTTTAAATAGAAAATCATTAAAAATGACAGAAAAAAATGTGGTAGGAAAAGATCAAATATTCCGAAGGTAGTTTGAGTTTTTACAAATAACTATATGTTTTAAACCTATTAAAATCAATTCTGAGCCCCATGATAACAACTTACATGAAAATGATAGACATAATATCAAAAATATCTATATAAATTTCATGAGGTTAAACCCCATTTTGAAACATTGGTAATATAATATTCCAAATAAAATAATTATAGGCTTTCTATAGTAGATACATTATTTTGAAAAAATGAACATTTCATGAAAATAACCAATACTCTCTTATAAAAATTGTACATAACTAGGAAAAAATGTTTGAAATTATTTTGTAGGTAATGTTTGATAAATATTCATCTAATACTAAATTTCTATGGGACGATGAAAATGTATTGAAATTTTGTATTTTAAAGGATATAATGGAGAAGAATGTTTGTGGTGAAAAAATGAAAATGAGGGATGAAAATAATTCTGTAAGGAGAATGATTCAGATGGATTAAGGACTAAAAGGGAAAGTGTGAATGGAAAAAATTTACACCAGTAATATTTACAACTTCACTTTTTGATGAGTATGGACTATGTTATGGTACAATTTAAATATAAAACATTAATGGAAATTTACATGACTCTATTCAGAAACCTTAAATTCAATGATCCCACCTCAAAAAAAATGTCATAAAATTGGTTTATAAAGAGAATTATATATAATGAAAATAAATTCAAGAACATTGAATATATTTTATTCACTAAAGAGTGTTCCTCTATATTTTAAAAAATTATCTAACTATTTTCTTATTTGAGTATAATCTATAATACATGATCCAATAGTCCTAGAAACATCATCAAATTACATTTTGATTTAGGGTAATGTTTCAAACTTATGATGCTAAAAAAATTAGATTATCTGGATAAATAAAACTAAGATAATGAGTGTTTCACTCTTTCTAATTCATCAATTAAGAAAACTGAATTTTAGAGAATATAATGGTTGAAGTACACATGAATTTTCTAAAACTTTTTGAACTTTTTTATCCATATATGTCTACCATTTGATGTTTTTAGAATTTTTTTGATATTATGATATTTTTTGAGGTGATTAGAGAAGTATCGTGAATGTTTTATGATGATATGAGGTGATTTAATGATTCATGGGAATTCGATGTTAGAGATAAAATTTTACAAAAGGAAAGGATTACATAATTATTCTATTGGGTGTTTATTTCATAAATATGATTAACACTAAAATTATATTATATTTCGAAGGGTTTTTTGAAATATAATTATTTAAAATAAGAAAATTATTTTGTTAGACTAGGATATGTAAAATTAATCTTCTCAATACATTATAGATATCATAGTTCATATGAGGATACATAATGTTGCAATGAGGGTAAATGATTTACCAATGTAATATAACTACAATATTATAGACATATGCTTTTAAGAGGATACATAACGGTTATCATATGTCATATGGGAATCAAAATTATATTCATATGGATAAAGTTTTTAAAATGAATCATGGACACACTGTAATATGTAAGAGTGACTCCATACTTTTTGTTCAAATGTAATGGTAAATAGGAGCGTTATACATCATATGAATATTACAAAAAATATATGTATGGTCAACCTAGATATTAATAATTACACATCAAAATCATTAGGATAATACATAATAATTAATATGATATATTAATTCATCGGAAAAGGTTAACTAAATGAAAAAATATTGATATTTCATATAGGATATTTCATAAGTTAGTAACATTATTTTATGCTTGGATGAAATTCATGTCCTAAAAGTCATGATTTTTTCAATATATGAGATTTTATAATCTAAAAATAGTGGTGATAATTGAAGATGAAATTTGTGATAGTACGATAGTTTCAACAATGAAAATTAATATCATTCCACAACCAACTAATACTTAGTGAAGAAAATTTTTTATCACACTTTTGAAATTGTATTATAATACTATAATGAAAATAATATAGGTGAATACACAATTTCAAATAGATATAATATATATATATTTAAAATGTTTTGAAGAATTGATATCTAGAGAGTCTTGTACGATTAAATGAATATATCATTGAATTTGATTGAATTTGAATAAAAAGAAAATAATGATTATATAGAGTGTTTATTGAGAAAAAATAGATATATTCATAAAAAATAAAAATTATTTTGATATAATTAGGTAAAAATATAAAATAAGTATAAGAGTGTAAGTGTTTTAGTTTTGATAAAAGGAAATGATTCTCCAACAAACATGAATATTTTTGTATATTAAAGAAATAAAAAATATTATTGATGAGGTATTGAAATAATATAATGATTATCAATAATGACTGAATAGAATAATTAACGTGTTCATATTTTACATACATTTTTCTAAATAATTTAATTTAATTAAAAAATTAAATCATTATAATTCCATTTTTAATTAAACTATAATATATTTGGGCAATTTATATTTATAGTTTTCTGTTATAAAAATAAATATCAAAGATTTAATATAATTTTATTCAAATTAATGTTAAAAGTTTGTTTTTTAGGATGTATTTTTAAAAAGGAAGATTTTGGGGTATGGGGACTTAGAAAAACTTGTATCATCACTTAGGCTAGCTATCAACCAATGCAAGAAACATAATTAGCCATTGGGCTGGCTGACCAAGTTAGTTGGATGTTCGATGATATGTATAGTAGAGATGCATAACATACATATTGAGTAGACAAATATGGGAATAAGAGAACAATATCACATGGTAGTAATATCTTTGTGGTGTTGGGAGTAGATTCCCACCATTGCAGTGTGGTGCACGACGACTTTAGGCATCTTCCGACTCCCATATGACTTCATGTCGAGTGGATGGGAATAATATCATTTCAAATAGATCCAACCCAATGAATGAATCAATTTGGGTGACAGTATTATCCTAGGTATTTTACACTTATCCATATAGATGTTATTTTGTCCTTAAAATCATAGAATCTCCCTTATATCGAAGCTATTCCCTTCCTATGTCGTTTTCAGTATCGCTATAACATTTTTCCACTATGGGTGATCAAAGTAAAAGCTCTAATTATTCTAAATATTTGATCATAACAACCCCATAGCCATGAATGTGCAATATAATTGAAAAAATAGATCAATATTATGAAGGAGGAAATGTAACATGGTCGTTTCACTATTCTATAGCCATTGTAGCTTGGAGGTAGGTGAACTAATGTTACACCAGAGTGACTGTATTATTTTATTGTCAGTTTTCATTTAAATAGATTGTGTCATGATATATTTATAGTATCGTGGGAATGTATATAAGGAAAAGAGATCAGAGGAAGAATTATTATTACTATTATAAAATTTATTTTTAACCACGCTATTACGGTTCTTGAAATTGAAAAGAAGAGAAAATAAAGATGAAGTTTTATTTTTGTGGGAACGGGAAAAACATAAGAGGTTGTGAAAATTGTAATGGGTGATGAAAAATAATGATATTACCATATTAAAATGGATATATAATATCCATGAATAGATATATAAGGTTATATGCAACAGGTTTGTGGGTATAACTTCTTAAACTTACGTAACATATAAGGCCTTTATAAGTTTAAATCTCTTTTCCCTTAAGTAAACTACTTGAGCCACACGTAAGTGGATTGTTTCACATATATTTCCTATTAAAAATAAGTATTATCTACACAAGTCAAATACTTTATATCTTTGGGTCATCTATATGATATATTAAGTATTAAATGAAAAACATGAAGAAGATAATGTACATTGAAGGCACATGCTCAAAATGAGCATGAATCTCTACAAAAAATTGATGAATAATTATATAGAGATATAAAAAATAATTCAAAAACAAATTTGATAATATAGTTGAAGAATTACCCAACTTTGGAGAAATTTGAGGATGAAACATTCAATGCTTATCGGTTGTTTCGTAATGGGATTAAAACAATGGATGGAATGGAAAATTTAAACTATGGAGAATAGAGTTATTTTTCTAAGGTAGATACTTATAAATGTAACCTATTCCTATAGTGAAAGTGGATCAAGGATCGAAATCCTAGAGAATAGATCATGAACCTGAGGATACTAATGTTGTGTAGCATTGGTTAATTTGGTCTCATTTTTATTATCTTATCTCATAATTCCTATAATTTGGGGGTAAAATTATTATACCAAGCTATGAAATATAGAGAGAGTGTATGTATTGTATTATATTGTGTCTAATTAAAAAAATTAATGGGTTGGTTTATTTTTCCCCTTTTGTATTATCTATTACACTTTTCTATTATGTTTGAACACTTATAAGATAGAAGGAACTTCTTACTAAATGCATCAACAAGATACCCCTCCTTTAAGAAAAACCAATTCATGAGTTTGAATTTTCTATGTTTAAACATTGTTTGAAACAACTATTTATAAACAAAACTATGTAAATGAAATAGAGAATAGTTTTTATAATATAGAGTGTGAGTACTCTAAGAGGATAATCGCTATAGTTTTGGTCATACACCATTCAAATTACAAATAAGAACACTTATTCTTCACCATGTGTATGATTATAAATTTATAAATATTTGGTACCCCCATATGATATTTTTTAAAACAAGAAAAATTCAATTTCATATTTTCAAACCATTTCATAATACATTCTTATTAATTTATAAACTATTCATTTTTATCATCCTTTAAATCCACTATAATATGTTTAATACTAGTTGGTGTTAGTCAGAGTATAATGTTTCTAATTACATTTCCATGACTGATTTAACAAAACCATTTTGGTCGAACGATGTTGGTGAAATTTTTAGTGAATGTTGAACTAAAAAGTTTAGATGTTTTTGGAAGTTTTTATTTATCTTATTTATATTTTCCTTCTTTTTATACATTGTCTTTTCATGCAATCGTATCATGAATAGCCACATTATAAGAGTAATAATCTTGGTGAAATAAAAATTGTGGAGAATTCAATTTCATTACTGATATCAAAAGGGATATCCCAAAAAAAATAACTCACAAGAAGTATGAATATTTTATGGGAGAGAAGATGCAAAATGACCAAGATGAAGATAAAACCGTGAGATCCATAAAGGTAATGAAAGGATGCAGGCCTTAATCAACTACATAAGACCCTAAAATGTGGGTAACAATCCAGAAATACCAATCCACATGGATTGTTACCAATAATATCAGGATCAATCTATAAAAAATATATATTATTACATATTTTATCAATTTAATTAGGCTGCCTCACGAAGACCCTAATTCACATATTCTTAGTTTCTTATAGTTGGGTGAGATAATCCAATTCAATATGTTAACAACTCACATAGTAAACTTATGTCTATTTAGATTTTCATTAACACTAAAAATCATGGGGTTGATCCAAATCCTACCATCACACTCAATCTCAATATGAGTGGATACGATAATTATGATTTTTTGAGGGTTTTCCCTCATTCAATGTCGACATATCTGAGGGTAAATATTCAAACTCTTTAGAAATTGAATGAAGAGTATTTATATAATTTAGTGTAATGGTTAAAAACTATAATGAGAGGATTTACTAATTATGAAATCAAAATATGGTTATAAATTCAAATATTTTACAATGTATTATTTTAGGGTAACCCATTCAATTGTATATGTTCTCGTATGAGGGTTGATGATGTGAAAGTCACATGAAAAAAATTTATGGGATGCAATTTCTTGAAATAACATCCAATGGTATAAAGATAGGGGACAACTATATAGAGTATATATTGGGTAAAATATATTATTTACCACCCAAATGAATGTAATATCAATAAATTGAATGTATTTTTGCCCAATAAACATCTTTATGGTCTTCTTTATGATGATGTTTAGTATTTAAATTCTAATAAATAAAATTATACATAAGGATTGTGGCCAAATAAACCACAATAATATATTAATGTCCAAGGATTTCACCCATGAATACATGGTTTTCCACCTTATCAGTAAGGCCTAACCCCTACGTGTCAATTCAATTAACCAGTAGAGAGTCACAAATACATTTTGATATCCACTATAGATACACTCAAGTATTTGACATCCTACTTTAATGATCAAGGTAAAACCATCATAAAATAGAAGTAGGACCCAAAAATTGATTTCTTGGCATTGAGGTACTAGAAAATAAAAGTGCTCTAGATTTCTTTTCTGCATAAGGGGAGAATAAGAAGATTTGTTCCCTGGGACATTGATGTTCTAAAATATGGTGGTCTAAAATACAATACCTGTATATGTATAAATAGCATACAAAAAATTTATAAAGTGGTTAGAAGAAAACATTATGAACAAGATGATTAAGTAAAAGATGAAATGTATGTAATAAACTAGAATGAAAAGTAATTTGAGGTGTTCATTTGAGGGGAAGAACCAACATTGTACCGACCATCAATATTAATTCTAACGTGAGAAAGGAAATCATTTTTGGATGAAATAAAATAATAGTTTCTAGAAACATGAAAAAAACATCAAATAAATATAAATTCAATGGGAAATAATTAAAATTATAGAATATGTGGTGGTTATAATTTAATTATTGTTAAAAAAGACAACATGATGAATTTGGAACCATACCATTGCTAAAGGGGATGTTTAACTTTGACACAAATAATCCTATGGGTGAAAAAAGTGATTCGTGTAGTTTTCTATTCTAATTAATATTGTTTATAATGAGTTTGATAGTTCTTTATATTATATAGGTTTAAATGTCAATATAATGTCATACTCAACGTTCATTATGCAAGGATAGAGAAATATAAAGCTGTCATTAGTTATGATTTTAATTTTCAAAAAATTTAGTGAGTCATCCTCGAGTATTGCTCGAATATTTCATATTCAATGAATTTAAGTTCTACTTCACTCTAATTTTTCATTAAATGGGAATGGAAGAAGGGGAGACCCCAAAAATCATGGGACTTCAATTCCATGATATTGTAAGGGAGATGATTGATTTCTAAAGTGGGGAGATGAACATGAGGGTTAGTGGAGTATAATTTATGTTCAATATAATTCATTTGATGAATAATATAGATGGAATATGTTATTATTTATGATTAAATAAAAATCAAGGATTTTAGGAATCTTTTTTCCTAAAAAAAAGTGATTTAGCTACTGACGAAACTAATGAATTAGTTGACTTGTGTAATGAAATGATACAATGTTGCTGATGAAATATGTATATAATGGATTGAATATTGTACCTAAAGAGTATAGGTAATGTAATTAGATTTGGTAAGTTAGCTAAATAATCTTTTATTTTTCAATACATTTCATAAACTAGTTGATTATCACCATGGAGTGAGATAATGTACTACACCTAGGAAGATTTATTTTAATTTCTAAAATGAGAGAGGTTTTCCAACTTCCTAGAGGAATAAAAAATTTGAAACTCTGTATCTCTAAACCATGTACCCTCTTTCCTACCATCAATCACTTGACATCGTGAGGTATGTTGGAGCTTAATGATTATAAAGAAAGTTGTTTTATAAGGTAACCATCTTTTTGTAATGTAGAACTTTTTGATTTTATTTCATTTCAATTATCATTTCAAAATAGTTTAGGTGTGAATACAATTTATTTTTTTCATTCATTATAATTGGACTATACATTAACTATTTGATGAAAATAATCTGTATACCCATAACAAGGTTTTTTATTTCATTTGATCAATAACACGTATTATATTTATGAACCCCATAATTTCAATTTTTTAACTAACACATTGATGAAATTAAATATGTAGGATATATAGTTTTAATTCTTATAATTAAATATAGAAATTTGAATTCAATGAATACTGATTTTTTTAGTCAAATTTAGATGAGATTTTTCCCTACCATATATGGGGCTTTGAACATTAGATGTTCGTGTGGATTAATTTATCCATTATTACACATTCAATAAGTTATTGAATTTAGCATAATATGCTCCCATTCTCACGCAATTCATAGAATGAATTTTTAATATCATTCATTGTAAACATATTGAGATAACATGGTTCATGTTATCGTAAGTGACTTTAATTTTACATTGTAAATGTGATTATTGTATTAAATTCACATAAAATATTATTGAATCAATTTTTTGTGTATCAACTATCCTTAATACTTACTAACTTCATTTATCTGTCTTAATTTTTTAGAGAAAGGGAATTCAATTTTAATATGAATGATCCGCATTAAAATCCAATTTTATCCATTCCAATCCTTAATCTAACATTTTTATTGATTATCATAGTCTATATGTGGGGGACTGGGATTTTATATAGGAATAAGGGGATTTTCATTATTGATGAATTTTTTTTGATAATTCCTTTATTATTCGGGTAAAATATTCAATTAATTTTTCATTGTTTTTATCATTTACCCATAATTTACAAGAATTATTAATGAAAAAATTAAAAATATTCAAAATTGGTCCGAGTTAGGGAGGTTCAATGATCACCATCACTTGACTAGTAAAAATTATCATTGGGTGTAGTTTGATTGATGGGAGACGTTTCCTAGCATAAATATCTAAAAATGATTTATAAGTATAAAATATATATCCATAAAAAAGTTATTATAATTTATTTTTAGTGTACTAACATTGAGATCAGAGTAATATACGATTTTACATTTTGGAGAGGATAATTTAAACATATTTAATTTGATTTTCATGGATTATACTTAGAGAGAAATTTTTTTCAGTTTCTATTATTTTATGCATCAACGACCCTTCATCCATATCCTTAGAGTCATATGATCAATATTCGTAAATCCCGAGTATTTTTATTGAATTTTGTGTCCACTTTGTGTATAATGTAGGTAACCTTCATGTTTGTATGTCTGTTATGTGTGCTCAAGGTAAGAAGAAAACATCATATTTTATTTTATATTGAGATATTATAGATGATAAAAAAATTGAGGTATATCATGATTGGAATTTTTGATAATGATACCTTAAAATGATTGAATGGATGAAATTATTGGATAAATTATTTTTCATAGTAAAATCATTTATCACAGTTTCTAGTGAAGAGCTGGAATCATTTATCACAATGAACACTTTAGATTAATCTATCTGCCATTTATAAAAGTTTGCTTCATAAATTTTGAATATTAAATATTGGTATAATAGAGGATACATGGAAATTCATTGAGGAAATTTATGATAGATGGGAAGAATTTATTAAGTGCCGTTAGTTTTATGTGTTCATATTTGTTAAATAGTTTTATTTAATATTTAATTGATTATAATTCCCATATGTAATTGAATTATGTTATATTTTGGTAATTATCATTTTCAATTTTATGTTATAAAATAAAAAGAGAATGATTAAATTTTATTTTATTTTTTAATAGTTTTTTATGTGTTGTGTAGGCTACAAATTGAAAAATGTATCAGTTAGGGTTGGGAAAATTAGAAAAAAAAGGTCCATCACCTTGGTCGATCATCAACCGGTAACATCCACATAACTACCTATAGGGTGGGTGACCAAGAAACCAAGAGAAAGTTCCCTAGAAAAAATACTATATAATATATCACACATGGTGAGATATGGAAAGAAAAAAAGTCACACTGGTTCATGAGAGGATTATTTGTTCTATGATGGGGGAAAAATTCACTGGCGCATGGCAGCACTCAAGAATTTCAGACATCCTTTAACTCCCATCCAACTTATTATATATCTAAGGTCATGTGAAATATTTTATTTAATAGTATGAACATTTAATGAAGAAATGTTGGATCTGGTATTCTCACCAGAACTATGTACATAAATAGAGAGACACCATTTTTGCAATGCTCATATGTCGTCTCCCATAGATAGAATTTTCTCATGTGATACTCCATCATCGTCACCACTAAAGCATGATTCCACCATAAATGATTAGAGGTGATGTTACACCCCCATTGGAGAATTTATTATAGATACACCATTAACATGTATATATAGTGTAGTTTATATATGACCATGATTTGAGGATTGAGGCACTATAACATGGTACTATCTTTATTTAATATCCACTATAGGAATGACGAAATTGAAATGAATACACTTTATAGTGAGAGTGTTATGGCATTTTCAACGTTCTTTTTAAGAGAGTGGGACATTAAGGGTTCTGATGCACAATGGGAATATATAGATAAAAAATGGCTTGGAAGAAGAAGTGTTGTCTAAAACATTATTTTTTTCCCCGATGTAGTGGTACTCTAAAAGACAGAGCTTAGTAAATGAATAATCCACAACTATTTTTTTGTACTGGGAAAACATCATGTTTGAAATGTCTGTAACACCAATTTTATTAAGAATATGTATCAAGTAAATTTTTTAAGGATACACTTTATACATGGAAACCTAGAAAAGTGTTGGTGAAACCTATATAAGGGTAAAAATCATTACCCTTACACGACATCTTGCGAAATTGTAAAGGTAAATCTGATTACCCTTTAATAGAATACATGATCCATTTAAAGGTATAATGAACCATAGTTCTTCCCACACTTTAGAGGGTTTACCGTTATAACTAAAATACTTTACATCCTTATTCCATTATTGGATACATGCATTCTCTAGGGAAAAAATAAAAAAAATGAGGGCATGTTCAAGGCATCGACACCGAAATAGTTTGAAATACTCTAAAAATTATGGGGTGAAGTTGACAGAGATAATACAAATTCATAAATTAATTTTTAAAAAAAATGTTTATTCATCCAATTAAAGAGATATTTAAATATTATTTATTTGGTGGTGGATGGATAAGTTATGATACGTAAAAAATAAAGGAAAAGAAAAATTTATACTGAGTTGAAGAGACATATTTATCTCTATAAAATACCTATAAATGAAATATCATGCTGCAATGAAAGAGTTATGGGGATTAGATACTGTGAGACTGGAGCCTCAACTAGTGTTACAAAAAATGTGGAGTGATAATTCCTTAGTTATCAATGTCATTTTCATATAAACTAATGAATTACTTGAGGGGGTTAATTTCATTTACCAATAAATGAAATTAATGGGGATTACATTTTATGTAAGAGACTATGTTGAATTAAACAATTTCAATGGGTTGTTGTATTTAAAACTTTAAACCATTATCATACCCTTATTAATCCTGGTTGACCATTTTTTAAATGTAAGTGTCTACTTAGAAAATTCATCAATAAACTAAATTTCCTTATGGAACAACCAATTTATGAGTTTGGGGTATCTATGATTCAACATGGATTTGAAAAAAAAACTAAACGAAACAATTTAATTATTGTGTTATAAGTTGTTTTTACATTATGGGATTAGTGCATAGAATTTATGATAACTAGAGTTAGGTTTTAACACCAAGAAAATTTAAAATCATAATACTTATCCCTCACTAAGAATATGAACATTAATTAATATTTTATTGGTACATTTATATATTATTTATAAAAACTAAAACCAATTCCAATTTCTTATTTTCAAAACATTTATTAAATAAATCATAGTAATTTCTATCAAATTACCTTTGTATTAACCTTTACTTCCACTTTCCTACATTTATCACTAGTTTTTGTTAGTTAGATTATAATTTTTTTATTTGAAATCACAGAGAGATTTTAAAAAACATTCTGGTCATATCAATAATGAAGAGGAAAAAAGAAGAAAGTGAATAAATGAGTTGAGAATAGACAAAATTACAAAACATGTATATGCTATGTAATCATATGTACATGAATAAGGATGATGTGTATACTTCTATAGTAGAAAAAAATGAAGTTGAAGACCTGTTTCTGGGAAAATATATCACTAGTTGATATAGTGACATATATTAGTATATTAAATATCTTGTTCTTAAGTGTGTACGGAATACCCAATGTAATATTTAATGACCTAGTATAAGAAACCAATTTGGATACAGTAAACCGGTAATAGATATAATAAGTTTCCTACCAACAATTATTAAATCTGTTTTGGGAGATAACATATTTTTATTCACATTCATAATATAGTGCATATTTTTATCTCAAACTCAAACTGAACACTAGTAGTATATGTCACCCAAATTGGGGGATAATGAGTGTCCTAGACCAATACTCCATGTTTTAATTCAAAAAATCATGATAATATTTTTTGACTAGATTTTATATTAAATGAGAAAAAAAATTATAATCGTTTAAAATTAGAAAAAAAATCCAAATATTGGGTCACTACATACAAAATGATATTTTTATGAATAGAGATTTAAAAAAATTATATTTATATTACATATATATACACAATATATTTATTTTAAACATTTGATTATCCAAAATAAACAAAATTATTCGAATATTTTACCATACCCACTCAAGATAATCCTAAAAACTAATAATTGACTCCAAAATATATCATACACATCAAAATACCTATTAAAAACATAAAAAAACATTTGGTTATAAAAATATCATTAATGGTTTAATAAAACAAATGATAAACCATTTTATTAAATGTTTTAAATTTTCTAAAAATTGTTTTATTAAAACAAAAAATGTTTTTTGATCTATAAATTTATTAAAAATTTACAATTAAAAAATCAAAAGGGGTTTAAGAAAAAAAATTATAAAATGGATTCCATCAAAAACCTACATTATGCGGACGTAAAATATCCACTAATTCCTATAAAAAAAATATTCACTTAAAATAATTTTTTAAAATTAAGAATCCATTTTTAAAATAAATATTTTAGTTTTGAGAAATATAAAAATATTATGAATAAAAATGGAAAACAATTATATCGTGCATGTTTATAAATTTTTTTGAGCCCACTTGAAACATTAAATGTCTATATAGGTCCTATCATCGCTTTAGAGGACAATGTAATTTATGGTTTGAGTTCACCTAACATCGTCATTATTATTTACAGTACAAATTTAGAATATATTAATAATTTTTTTAATATATTTCTTTTTTAATTGTAAATTAAATTACAATATTTCTTATGAAATACTCAATATCAGTGAGAAAAATATTTTTCAAAAACAAAAAAATATAAAAAAATATGAACGTTTATTTTATGTGTGTCCATTGAAAAGTGTTCTTTTTAGTTAAATATTTCTATCCAATGGATGACTATGGTAAATAATATGATCTTTGAAGGGAAATTATTTTCAAAAGGATTTCCTCTCTAGAATAAAATGTAACAGTGTATGTTTGTAAAATAAGTCATTTTAAACATGGATTTCATATCTTAAAATTCTGAAAATACCTTCAAAATATAATATTTCTGTTTGGTCTCCAGGAATTATAAAAAATGGAATACTTTGAAATATTTATATTAAAATAATTTATTAAAAAATTCCCATATATGTAATTTTTTTTCAATATACCATTTTAAATAAAAGTTTCTATTTCTATAAAAATACATGTAAACTTATAAAACGCAATTTTGTTAAAAAACATTTTTATGTCATATTCCATTTAACTGCTATTGTTAACGGATCCTTTAGAACTATCTTCCATAGTGGATCCCTATCATAAAGATATGTTGTCTAACTTGATCTCCATCATTACCATTTATATATATATATATATATCATTATCTCTAACCCTAGCTTCATATATGTCTCCCTCTCTATAATACTTCATGACATGGGATATGCATGTGTTTTATATAAAGATCTATAACCATGTTCCCCCTCCAGATTTCCCAAGACTCATTTTATATACCAAATATAGTAATATTTAAAATGTAGATTGTAACAAAATAATTATTTGAGGATATATATGGTGATAAAGGGGGATTTGTGATATAAATCTTATAAAGGTTAAAATTAGGCCTACTTTCATTTTAGTACCACTAGGGAATATTGATCCATTAAATCAATTATAAAGGAATATAAATTTTTAATCCCTTCACATTAAACCATATGTAATGATGAATGTTTATATATATATTTATTTATTTATTTATTTTACATATTCCTATGCAACCATTTTAACAATGAGGAAGTAAATGAGCCACATCTCATTCTCAAATGTTTTTAATTTAATCACATCTCGTGTATCCCATAATTTCATTGTTGTCCCACTATCTCAACATGGTTTATATAGATATATATAAATATATGTTATGTTAATATTGCTATGGTGAGTTATTGAATAAAATAAATCATATGGTGTAGACTGGGGAACTACATCAGAGTATTAAAATATTGATTTATATGATTAATAAATGTCATTGCTCCCATTTGTGTCATTTCCCATTCCTTCGATCTCATTTTACTGAAAAATAACTCACAAAACTATTGAGTGTAATGATATTATATATATATATATATATATATATATCCCTTGAAAATTTGTAGGATAAATTTTTAGGGATGAATAAGATGATTGAGGCATTAGTGGTTTAAATATAAGCGTGTGTGTATTATTTTAAATGTTTGAACAATAATTTCAAAATGAGATTCCATGTTGTATTCTCCCTTGGCAAGGAATTCCCTTAAACACCTTGGTGTGACATTACAAGAAATAAAAGTCCAAAATGGTGTTTACATTCACCATTTTCTTCTTGTTCTACTGTACACATGAGAGGAAAAATGTCAATTGTGTTTTTTATGTGTTGATCTACACTCTCCTGATATATTCATTCCCATTAGCCTTATATAACACATCTCCTTGATACAAATGAACTAACCAATGTGGAATTTCTACAGCCTATATTGGATGTATGTCCCCAAAATTTTATACTATCAATATATGAATCACTAATCATTTATCAAGTTATCATTAAATCTACTCTGATATAATTTATCAATTCCAACGTTTTATTATCATTATTAATTATCGTTCTAAAATCAATTTTATTTAAATTAATAAATTATAATTTATTATCCTATATATAGTTTCAATATATTCATTATTATAAATTTTAACTATATTAAATTTATATATACATATATTAAATATAATTTTTAATTTATTAAATCTATTATTTAACTCATTCATATACCATATATCATAATAATCATTCTATTATAATAATTTATAATTACGTAAAATTCCAATCCCCTTATAGAAATTGTACAACTATAATAATTTATAATTTCTATTAAATATATTCATTTCATGTTAAGAATACTAATAGTTTGGTTCTTAATGTAAATGTATATTAAAATTTATATACTAATTTCAAATTAATGTTCTATAGTCCATGATAAATATTATTTTATATAATTATTGAATTATCATTAAATATGAGATTATAAAAATATGGCGATTTTTGAAAAATTCTATTGACATTAAATTAATATTTTATTTTCTTTAATAGTTATATTTATCTATAAATTTTATATTACTATTTTAATATACATTCATTATATACTATGATTTATTAGCATATAATTCAAAATTACTAATGAATAATTTCATTACAAAATTTCCAATGTATTCAAAAACATAATATTATTTTTGGTTAACAAATAATTATAACTTCAAAAATTTCAAAAAATTAGGAATAACATATTATTCAATTAATTAATTGGAAAATAAATACAAATATAGTTATAGTAATATTTCTTATAACATTAATAAATTTATTCCATAATTTATTTCATTTATAGTAAAAATAATTATATTTAATGAATGATACCTCATGATAAAATATACCAAACCTTTTCAATAAATATTAATATGACATATAAATTTATTTTAAAATATATAGTCATTATATTCCTCCCCATTTATTAAATTTCATCCTCAATATTTTAATTTCTCTCATCGATGAAAACATATGATGGTTTTAAAAATATCACCATAACATAATTGTTAATGAATTATCTACATTACAATCATAGTTGAGACTGAACTCTTACTTCGTAGTGTATCAATATTTTCATTCATATCCTCTATTTATACCAAATAAGAATTTTTAGTTATAAGACCCAATTTTCTAGAGCAACATAGCAATAATAGATTCATTGTTAATATGTTATTTTAAACAAAACACTAAAACCAAAATCGTAGTGATAATAATTAATAAAAAAATAAAGATAAAAGTCAACCATAAGTTTCTTATCAACTAAGACCTTCATTTTAATATAAAATTATATCAATAATTATTAAATATTCATAACTGATAAAATCCAAAATCTAAAACAATTAACCAACAGAAATTCATTATGAAATTCTCCCAAGGAAACAATGTCTTTCTAAAATATATATAACCCTCATAAAAAATCAATTACTTAAAATTTATTTTATAAAATTATGAAATGAAAAATTTAACCCTTAAATTATCATTAATTGATACAATTATAATCTAAAAATATATATAATCCTTTTTTTAATGGTATTAATTTAAAATAATCACAAAAATCTATCATTTAAAAATTAAAAACTCAATTGAAAAAATTGGGTCACCACATACACATGGATCTCTTTAGGTCTAAAGATTTATAGAATTATGAATTATATTACTTATAAAAACTCATAATATTTATTTTAAATGATTATTATTCTAAATGTATAACCATTATATAAATGTTATCCTAGATTCAATCAATCAAATTCTCATAATTGTGATATGAATCTATAGTGATTCGTAATCATTAAAATAACATGTGAAAATCATTTTTAATCTTATAGTAATCCAAATAGTATAAAGGATTAAAAAAAAGAAAAAACCCATTTTTTAAATATTTTTAGAAACCATAAAATATTTTTTCTTTAAAACAAAAATCATTAAACAATATAAAGAATTATCCCATTCACTATTAAATAAATAAAAAAATATGATTTAAAAAAAATTATTGAGACAAATCAATATACCTAATATTTAAATTTTAAAAACCAAAACCTATAATATAACTTTTTTAAATTTGGAATACAATTTTCATATCAAAAATTTACATTCGAAAATATTACAATATTTCATTTTAAAATTAAATAAAATTATATTTATAAATATTTGAATAATAATTAAGGCCATCAAAAATTTTATTGGAAAAATTGGTCCCACCAGTTACTTTAGATTTAAATTTACATGGAGGTTTGTGATTAAAATGCATCCATAATCATTATATAAAATACCCAACTACTAAATTTTAATAGAAAAAAATTACTAACAGTTTTCCTAATAGTAAATTTCCTTAATACATTTCATTTCAATTTATCTATATCCTTGAAAAACAATATTTTAAATTAAATAGTAAATTCTATAATTAAATTCATATTAGATGATGAATAGTAAATTAAAAGTTTGTTTTCAATATAATACTTTTAAAATATGAATGATTATTACGAAAACTACTTACCAATGATGAAACTTATTTTTAGAAGGGAAACTATATTTAATTAACTTCGAAAGAAACTAGGATTTTTTAAAATTATTAATTTTAAAAATGGAATAAGAAATTTTAAATTCTATAAATTCCATCTTTCAAAATTACTACATAAAATATATTTAGCAATCAAGAAATCATGGTTTCCTTTTTTCTATGAACTATAAGAAACAACAAATTGATTTAAAAGGGTTTGAATAAAAAATTTAAAATAAACCCCTTTAAAGGATACTTTATTTTAAATATACTATATGAAAAACATAGTATTTGTTTCTAGAAAATTATATAGGATATTAGAAATATTTTCAAAAATAATAATGTTTTTCAAAATTTAATTTTTAATCATTTTGCATTACCAACTATTTCTACCTGAACCCTCACAAATATCATAATTAGAATATCTCTCTCCAAATGGTATCTTCTAAAAATGGTATTCTACCTCACTACATCTCTCTCACCCTCTCTCATTCTCTCTCCTCCTCTTTTTCTCAAAGTGGCTTCGAAATGGGTAAAATTAAGGTGCTCTTAAAGAGTGAGCATAGCTGAGTTCTGCATCTTGTATCCTAAAACAACACATCAAGGACTCTCCTAAGATAGAATTGAGCCAATAGTGACACCTAATAGAATGTAAAAATCTATAGCGGGGCCAGTGAATAGTGTTGGGTAGTTATATATTAGAAAATGTGTGACTATATACTAATGAAATTTTTTACACACAAATCCACTTACATATAACCGGGATGTTTATTATTAAATTCTTAAAACTATAGAGTGTAATGATATCCATGAAGAAATCTCTAGATAAGAATAAAATTAAAGGAAAAAAATCCAAGTACAAAGGGGGGAAACACACACCCAAAAAACTTAAAAAATACCTTACTAAAAATATTTTTAATTATGGATGGGAGAAGCCTTCTTAATATCTCATGCAACAACCATTATTGATGTCTACAGTCACCTGGTACAACAACGATACACCTACATGGGGTCTACAGATGTCTCATCAAAGAAGAGTGTTATCTATATAAGACATGACAACGGAGTGAAGAGGGCATACATGGTTGAGTATATACATAACCAATAGAAAAAACTAAACAAATTAATGGGTTGAATAACATAAAGATAGTTATATCAACTTGGATGAAAAGATTAAAAATAAAACCATCCATGATATGAATATAAAAAATATTTTTATCAATGAGAGGAAACCATATCATTTCATGTCGTTAAAAAGTATGAATGTATATATATCTCCAAGATCCATCATTTCCCTAATTCTAATAGAAAAACATTAGCTTACGTGGAATATAATGAATCACCCACACCTCACCGGTTGATACCTCTGTTTAGGGAGATATATCTCTAGTGGAGAACTCTCCACCCACTAGAGATAAATGATCATAGGGTACTAGTTCCCATAATAGATGACCCACACCATAGTAATGTAGTTGAATATAGACTATAGATGTGTATATGTTATAAGTGACATGGTCCCTAGAAAAACCAAACATTAGAAGATTACCAACCCAAAAATCACTCCTTTGATCACCCCAAAGCCTGAAATTGATCAGGTTTGTTCAGAAGAAATATCCCACTCTCATCACCTCACATCATATCTTATATACTGAAAAAGGCCACCAATGTGGACTATGTATAATTATTTTCATAGTGGAATACTCATATGACCAAATTTAATTTCTATATAAAGATACACAAGAAGTTAAACCTTCTAAGAAAATACATGGGGTGTCTATTGCTGTACATTGGGTGTTCTCCCATGTTTATCAATGATCATGTCTCACTAATCAACTTGGTTTGTAGAGGGTCATTTACATGAGCTATTCTTAGAGAAACATAGTGTGTGGGACTACCCAATGACCTTGGTATGTACTTATTATACACAGATTGACTATGAAGTTCAAACCATATCGTGTGTGGGCCTCCACATGATCGTGTAATATCTAACATTGATGGAAATCCTAAATGCTAGATTAATGGGACAACTTGGTTTCTGTTCTATAAGAACACACAAGGTGTAGTTAGTAATTTCACATATATAATGTCTGTTTTCTAGGACCATTATGAGGCCATAAATATCATCATAAATTTCATATAAGTTTCCTCTAAATGTGAAATTCTCAAATTTACAATTACAATAAATTAATTTGTGGCCTTTTAATCACTAGAACAAAAATATTTAACAAATAGCATCATTCTTATACTCCCAAAATCATGGATACTAACCAAAATTCATTAATTAATATTTTCATCTATTAATACTCTCTGATTCTCAAAGAATAATGATCAAGCCATTAATTAAAAAAACATCAATATAATAGTATTTATTCAATTATGTTTCAAATCTGACATACAATAATCATGTTCCACTTGGAATGGAGCCTATGGTGAAAAAAATGAAAAATATTGTTAGAAAACAAAAAAAACATGAATTTATGAAACGTCCTTGGACAATACGGTTTCCTCTAATGATCATAACTTCTGAGATAAAATAATGAAACAAAATTATTAATTCAAATTTAATTGAAAATTATAAATTGAATGTAACATGTTGAAATGATATATACTGGGGTAAATATCAATTAAATAAGTAAACACTATAAATATGGAAATATAAGGTTTAAAGAACCATAAATATCAAGTGATACCTCATGAAAAGATAAATAACTTGGGAATATAAAGAATTATAGATACACTTTTTTCTGAATCCACTGATGTCATCCTTCATTACACAAATCCCCGTGATCACCATACATCAATCCATGAATCCCCATATTTTTATTGTCAATGGAACTTCCCTATTGTGATATATCTTATACCAATAAGTATCCTAGGGTAATTCGGTTAACCTTGGATATTGCATAAAAATGTAATTATATAGTGATATCTAAAAATTTGGTCCATTTCAAACAAGTATAATTAATTTATTAATTAAATTCATTTTAATCTTCCGACAATGCCACATCAATGTAAAACCTAATGTGTAACAAAATAATTCACACCCACGGTAAAATATCAATTTGAGACTAAAATTGAAACCTTATTTCTCATTTGTGACTCCAATTATAAAGAAAAATAAAATTTCTGAAATGAAGTGTGTACATGTTTTAATATATTTATTGTTTTTAAAATGAAAATTCAAGGATCCGGCGATACCCATAATACTATGTCAAATGAGAATAAAAATCTAGATACATGCATAGAGATATATTCAAATGGACCGAATATAATATAGAAGTCATTACATTTTCCAAAACATCAAGGATTTTGATCCCAAATGAAGAAATACGTTGAAAAAGTTAAGGGTAATAAGATTTCATCTATATATCTTTCTAATAATAGCATTCTTTGTGGTTCATATTCCACCAAAAATCTCAGACAAGTTGAATAGCTTTCCAAGGAAGGATTTTCTTCCACGGATCCTTGGTGTTTAATATATACTATGAAATGATGGCTTCATCCATAACTTATAGATAACACCAAATAATAATGTGTGACAAGTTGTGCATTAATCTCTTCAACTGTGAAATATATAAGATTTCATGTACCCAATCTAATTTTGATGGTAAGGTGGTGAGATAATAAACCACACCAACCCAATGTTGGATTTGGTATGTCCTAATGAACCTATTTGATAGACTGAGACATTGACTCAACCTATAAAAATCTCATATTGGGGAGATCATTATAAACATATAGTCTTCCGAATCGAACACCCAATATCGATGAAAGTGGTCGGCTTAATACTTTTGAACACTCTAAGAAGTATTCATATGTTTTCGAATCAATATAACATTTTTTATGCCTTCCTATACTAGCTCTGATCCCATAATGTATGACTCCTCTATCTCATCCTAATATAAGGGTTACAAGTAGGGTCTCACGTGCATATCTTCGAAAAGATCCATACATAGAGTATGGTTTTAACAATTATTATAAAAAAACTCCACCAATAAAATGTAATATTACCCACTTCGACTGATGTTAAAAATGTAGGCTTTGATAATATCCCCTAAAACTGAGATCATTCAATCACTCTGACCATCTATGTAGGTGTGTATTTTCTTTAATATCTATAAGTGTGTCCCAAAATCATCCTGCAGACCTCTCTAAAGAAATGATGTGAACCATACATTAGGTTCATATATAATCATCAATTATACACCAGGAAGTAAAAAGATCTCCCAAATTTAAATGTGCCTCCAAATCTCGATTAAACTCTACTCCTTGATAGTTATAAAGTGATCTAAATTGTTAATCCAATAAAAACCAAATGAGATAGAATAATTGATTATCACTATTCTTAGAAACCCTATATAAAATCCATTCATATTCCATCCAAATTCTATTTATGGATATAAAGAGGATGATTCAATCCTACTAAGATATGAAGATTAGTTTTCACCTGATTCCATGTGAGGAATTGAGAAATATAACCAACTGAAAATCACCTCTTACAATCTCACAAAAACTAGAATCAATGGTCCTGATTTATCTTTTTGAATCTAGGATATACCACAAAGGGGGTGGTAATAATCTCTCTCAATATATACTCTTGAAATGAAATTAGAATAACAATTCATCCATACAAAATAATGAAATTCTCCCCAACATAAAAAATAATGGTTACAACTCTTGATGATATCATTTCTTTTAAATCTTTATAATCGATTTCTCTCAACTGATAATCCTTCACACAATAAAGAAGTGGTGGAATAACATCAATTGATTAGATATAAATTTCCCCTCTCGCATCCACTAGGGTTATTTATAAATAGTAACACTACTTTGATGCCTCATGTGTTAAGAGAGACTATGATTTTTGACTAAGTGTATATTCTCCATATTTCCCTTCCCTAGAGTCGAGAAAATATAAATGTAAATTTTTTTCAAGTGCTCTATCCAACATCTCTATCTCAGTTAGGGTCCCTCTAAGAAAAGATATAATTAAGATTTCGGTGGTCTTATTAATCCTAAAATCACTCTCCTATTATAGAATGATGCTATATCTTTATGGGGAATATGACTATTTGTAATTCTAAATTACAAGGCATGTAGTTTAGTCTATTGGGTTTTAGATACCTTGAAATAAAATCTATCAATTCCTTAATCTAAGTTAACATGAAATTGATCCAAACTCTAGAGACATGATAGACTACAATGTAATCAATACCCTCCTCTATAGTCTTAGTATATGAGAATTGTTCATGTTCTAACTTTACTTCTAAAAGGATTTCTAATATCACATGGTTTAGATAAATTTCTACTACCTTGATGTCAAACCGGTCTATGTGGATAAAATTGTTGAATATTTGACGAAAATTCTCTAATTCTACACAAAAAAAGAATAAGAAAATCGATACATTCAAAAAACAATGAGGATTTTCCAAAGCTAGAACCACCTCTATATTATTTTAGTCCACTACTAAATCATTTCATGGGATACCATTCCCTAGAATATGAATCTATCTAATTCATAACTCACACATTGACTATTTACATAAAATCTATTTCTCCCTATGTAATTCCATGACCATCCTAAAATTATCTATCTAATTTTCCTCTAATGTATAATAAATGATGATTCTATAGATAAATAAAAATTGAAACTAATCCATTAAGGATTTAAATATCTTATTCATATATACCATGAAGAATTAAAGGGAATTTGTCACAATAATAGGCATCATGGAGAACTCATAGTTCTTTTAGAGATATGAAAAATTCTATATTTGGAATATTACCTCCATAAACCCATAACTAGTGGTAGCTGGACGCGAGAATAATCTTTGAGAACCACCACACACCATTCAGTTGGTGAAAGAGGTCATTGATTCTTAACATTGAGTACTTCATTCTGATTGCATATATTTTTAGGAATAAATAATCAATACATAGTCTCAATCTCTAATCCTAATTCTTCACAAAAAATCTTAGATCTACCTATGGAGACATATTGAGTCTCATTATGTATTTCGACTAAATGTAATCCAACTATACTCTTAGATCCCATATCTTATAAGGTGCCCATATGATAGGCAAAAAATGATATTATTCAATTCATAGGGTGTAGTTCAATGAAAATAATGATCTGAAAATGTAGTCTTATCATCAAGACATATGAGGGGGAGAAATCCATGAACTTTTTCACTACTATTGGAAGCCAGAAAATTGAAGATCTTATTACACTAAGGTTAGAAATCAAAAAATAATTTGAGATATTTTTTCAATTTCTAATTTATAACCATGATAACTCTTTTATTAGGTCCTTATCTCCATTAAATGAAAATATTTTTCCATATTCAAATACGAATCTACCTATTATGTAGTGATAGTCTGTCAGGGTTCATACTGTAAATATCCATTATAAAAATAGAATAAATTCATATAGAACCATTTCAAAAAATTAGGGGTTCTCCATGAAACTATCTTCTCTGAGTTCCAAATCATACAATCAATTGATATGTGGAATACAATATCTTCTCCCTATAAGAATATCCATCTACAAATAATTTGATAAAGACTATAAAAAACCTCTATATATTTAGTAAGAGATATATAAACGATATAACTGATCTCACATGTGTCTACAAGTTACATAGTAATGTAAAGAAAACATATATCATACCTCAAGTCATCTCATGCATAGAAAAATTATGTCTCTCTATAGATTTTAACTGAGCACATCCTCTATCCTCAACTCTTTGAGCCATCCCTAGATAACGTAGGCGGAATGTTGGAGTAGTTCATCACATAATTCTATTCCTTTATCCCTATATACTATGGATCCACCAACTAAAAAATTTGAATAACCTTCATAGTGGGAACCACATCCTCCCCTAAGAGATCTCTAGTCATAATTCTATCTCTACCACAATGTCCCGTTTGATGAATGAACAACATCAACAGTGCATCAAGTTGAGAATTCAAGAGTCATATAATCCTATCCATTATAAGAATGACCTCTTCCCTCTCCATGATGATTGGTTCCTATAAACAATCATACTGTTATAAATTAATGAATCTGATTCCTGATAATAATAACTTTATTTCATCAAAAACATGTCGTGTGACATCAACGAGTAGTATCCAAGGAATCTGCTCCACTTTGTACACAACCATCTACAGCTACCTGATTCTCCTCTTCCTTTAATTTCACTATCATTGTGTCCTTCGCTAGTACACAGATATAATTTAATTTCATATAGAGAATAGAGTATCCTAGATTTCCTTATTCAATATTATATCCCAAAACATATCCACCTCACACTATATCAAGATAGTGGTACATATAGCTTGTGAACCACAATTTCTTACATAGAAATAGTCATCTACCCATTTTATAACTCTTGGAGTTAAAAACCCTAAAAAATAACATTTCTAAGAATATCACATATTGTAGAATAATTTATAAGACTCCCCCATGAAAATTCTGCCTCATAATGGGTATGGGTGACTATACATAATCATCATGCTAAAACTTCATGAAGATGACCAGTTGCTAGCATAATTATATGATCATTAATGGTTTTAATGAGCCAGAAAACTTGAAGCATTCACTTAATCCAATTCTATATAACTAGAGGGTATGCATCACTATAAATATTTATTGGTGTTTTTATATAACACTAAAAAATATGATAAGACCAGGAATATCACTTTCATATCCTAATAAATCACTATTATGATATACTTATATACAATCATTAGTTTAAATTTCCACAGGTGGGTCCATGTGCTTCTCTTCAGGTGGTAGAATTTCTATACGATTTCTAGGAGGGAACACCACATGGAGGGGTCCATAGACTGATGCCTCTTCACTCAACATAACATCAGCAGTATCCTATATCATAATCCTAGAAGGATATCATCGAGGAGTAATCATATAAAAAAACATTGTAGAATAGTTATATAACCATATCCAATGTGATGAATTAAAAAGGATATGAAATTAAAATACTCATTCTCATTCATTTCATATACCATTGGATTCCTAGAAACTAGTTAATTAGCATATCGAGTCAACAAGAAGGTGGTCAGGGTCCTAGTGTATAGATTTTTCGACCACTAGAAGATCACTTCAATCCTTAGTTTTAGTGCCAAACTTGAGACAACTAAATAATTTATTCCTAAGTTCCCCAACCTATCTTTATACAATTCTATCTAAAACACCGTCTATAAGGCTATACTCCCCTAATACAGATGTATAATGACCAAAACCCCAATTCTCTTATGCAGCCCATAATACAAGGGAGTACCAAATATACAAATATATATGATATTGGGTAACTTCACCCTAAGAAACTCTACCATTTGGTGAATACATACCCCAAAATTAATATGGTGATCATATAAAATCCATATCAATGTAATGTTTTTTATAAATTATTTTCTATACTCACATCTCATCTCATCATAGCAGAGGTGTCAGAACAAAGGCAACCATCATGTTCTATGTGGAATTATTCTCATTATGGACTACTCATAGGCCCAAATATGAGTCCTAATGAAGGAAATATGTTGGTTTGAAACATTTATGAAATGTATATAGTGTGTCCCTTGGGGTGAACTTGGTTTAATCCCAAGTCCATTCATACCCAAGACATAAAAAATAACATAGGGTGTGTAAGATTTCATACATGGTGCGTGTTATGATCTAAATGATGTGCATCCCATCTAGGGGTCCAAGGCATGTACTACCTATTAAAAGCCCAACTATATTGGTAGGTCGACATTGTGTGTGGTCCTGACACAAAGACGTGTGATAGATACATATTTTAGATACCCTATCTACCATAGGAAGTCAACTACCTTGCTTATGATCATTCAGAATACATAGCATTTAGTTGATATTTTTATAGCCAGTAGTGTATAGTTTAACTAATCTTCATGTGTTCTTTGATATCACATTTAATCTACTAGATGTGGCCTCTAATTTCATCAAACCTAGATAAAAAACATTGAGATGATTATTTTTAGACTTTGTATCTCTATAATGAAATAATTATTCAAGACCATCCTTCCCATATTTATATTCTCATGGAAACCAAACACGGTACATTTATGGATCCCAATTACACCTATGTTACAAAATTCTCCTACCACTAGAAGAGTAGTAGAATATTATTTCCTATAGAAAATATATACATATTCCGGACCCATTAATGGAATATATTTTTTAACTAATTACATGTACGTGGACTATGGAAACATGTTATTCTATGAGAAATTACCTAGTTATATGGGTAAATACCATGTTAATAGAGTCTATGGAAAAATTTCATGATAATAAAACTTATATCCATGAGCACTACAAGTTGATATAGAGTCATTATTATATATATATATCCTAGAGGTTATATACAACTTAATTACATCAATAGGTTGCCTGGCCGTTATTATATTTTATGGACATGGTCATTTGGTATAACTCTATAGTCATGGATAGTTTTTATATCACATTTTTCTATTAGTTATATAAGAGAAATATTATAATACACTGGGTTATATAAAATATGAGTTATATTCTTACATAACATTTATATAAAAAATTTGGTGATTTATGGATTTGAAATGATTGCAAGTATGATTTTCATATCGTGTAGTGTTTATAAAAAATTGATAAGGCTAAAAATTTTCAATGAAATATGGGATACACTTGAGAAAATATTCAAAGGTAATTTCATATTTGAATATTAAAATAGATTTGGAGGGGAAATTTTGAAAATATTATAATAGAATAATCATCTTTCCATTAATTATTATTTCATTTGGGTGAATGAAATCATTAGAAATATTAAAAAAAATTAGAGATACTTTGGAAGAATCAAATATTTTTGGGGCACTAATGAGAACCATTCCTAATATATATTCGGAAGATGATTTTTATTTAGAGTAAAAATGATAAATTTTCTCTTCGTGAATTAGATAATACACATTTTCACCATGAGAATAGAAAACCCCATGTGTTTTAGGGGTAGATAAAATATGAAAAATAATTTAAATCCATGAATGTTCATAAGGTAAAACAAAATGTGTATAAATCATTCATATAGTACAATTATGTTTAATAAAGAGATGTATATTTTGAGGGTATCATATCTCTTATTTTAAAAATCATTAGAAGAGGAAAAGGAAAATATATAGGTTAACTACCTTTAATGGTATTTAATTATGGTGGAAATGGGAAATTGAAATGTATTGTATAAAAAATATATTCAAAATATATGATAACAAAGAATATGATGAAGAAACATCATATATAAGTGAGGTAAAAGTTAAAAGAACCACAAAATTACACAATACCTTTTTAGATCATGTTAAAAAATATAACATCACTTTAATAAATGATGAGGATTACGATGATAAGTAAAAAATATATATATTTATCAATAATAATGGAAAATGTATTTATAAAAAGTTCATGAAATTTTTTAGTGTATCTATGAAGGGGACATAATGTGAATGTGAATTAATAAATAATAAAAACCAATATATTGATGAATTAATGATTATCAAGGTGAGAATTGTAGAACAAGATAAAATGTTTTAATATTTTGATATAAATTTATTTAGAAATGAATAATTGATGAGTAAATCACAATATATGTGTCTTAATGATTAAATTACATTGAATATGTTGAAATAATATCATAGAAAATATGTTACGATAAAAAATAATCATCAAATAATCATTTTATGAAAATTCAAATTAGAATGTATAACTAATTCCTTCATATCATAATGTTACCATATATAATTGACATAGTAGATTGGAAAACAAAACAAACAACCCTAGAACGGTTAGATAAAATTCATGAAAATACCACACCTATATAAATGGGATTTTTTGGTGAGTTTTGAAGGTATATTTATATATAAAAAATGAAAAATATTTTTTAGATTTCCCATAGACAGTAATCAAATTACAATTTTCAGAATTATAATTCATATGGAATACCATGTTTTAATAGAAAAAAATTGTGTTGTGATGTATTTAGGAATAAAAAATATTTTTTTGTATAACTTTTCATTTACATTGATCTATATAAGATAATAATTTAGGGTTATCTATATAATGATAATGACGAACAATTATGAGAAGAAGAATGTTATAGGTGGAAAATTTTCATTATTTCCGACTCAGGAAGATATTTTATTTTCATGATGAAACTAATTAAAAATATATAAAACAATTTCCCTATGATATAAAATGTATGAAAATATTTAAGAAAAAAACTCATGATGCTTCAATAGATAATATAGTTCAGAGTAGAGATAAATATGAGAAGTTAATTTTGTTATGTTGGATTTAACGCACATGAGAGAATAAATAAATGCATTATTGATAGTTTTTAATCTTATATGACTAGAAAAAAATAAAACTGAATAATCTTAATTAACATGAGGGATTTTTAATCACTTTTCAGAATTACAACTCCTTAATGATCAAAGGTATTATGAAATTTAAGATTGAGGCTCCAACATTGATGTCTATATAGGTTCTATTATTTTATGGGCCTATACATAAACTAGGGAATGTATTTCAACACTATGATGATGTGAATAGAGTAATTTTTAGAAATAATTTATTCCACTTTGGGGTTTAAACAATTAAAAATATATTCTAATGGGACATAGAACAAGTCAAATTTTCTCTAAATTTAGAATATATGTTATACTTGTTGCTTGAGCTCAAAGGTTGTAAAAATTCAATGGAATTGAATTGTTTTCTATCACTTTTAATGGAATTTAAAAAATATATTTTTATTAACCATGTTATTAGACTGAACTAAATAAAATTAATAAAGATAATGTTTTTATAAAATATACAGAAGGAAAAAATGAAACATAAAATTCATAGGAATGTGAAAATTCTGTATATTGGGGTTCATTAATTGATTCACTTAAATTAATATCATCCAATGTGATATCAACCATAAAAAGTACCATTTTTATTATATTAATTGATTATTTTAAAATAATGACTCATGTAATCATAATGAGTTACAAATCAAAAGCTGTGAAAATATTTAAAAATTTGAAAATTGGCATTGAAAATGATATGAGTGATTATATCATCGATTTGATAACTAATAATGTAAAAGAGATCACTAAAAATAAATTTTATTTCTATATTATCAAGAATATCATTAAGAATCAATATTGTACTCTATATATACCCCATCATAATGGAGATGTGGGGAAAAATAGATCCTTGGTTGGGATAGGAAGACCAATGCAAAATTAATTGATGTTGTCAAATTTATTTTAGAGAAAACTTATGCATAAAACTATGAACATTCAAAAGCAGTGTTTCTAGGGTTGAAAAAAGAATTAATCCATATGAAATGTGGTACCAAAATTATTATTTAATAAATTGGTTTATCCTGCATGTAGTCCATGTTTTATGATGATAAAAAATTCATATTTTGGAAATTTTAATGAGAAATATTATGAATGTGTATTTATGTTATATATAACCAATTTCTGAAACTATATGTTATATTGAAAAAAGATAAAAAAGTTGGAAAAGTGTTATAATGTAAATATTATAAAAAATAATCCAAATTCAGTTGTGGTAATTGAATTTTATTTTGGAAATAATGATGTGGAAACCGTATAGATTTTTGAAAATGTTAGTGAGGAATAATTTGGAAGTTATCTAGATAATTATTATGTTGATTCAGATTAGAAAAATTACGATGATTGTATTGCTGAAGTTAATAAATTAAATCACCATAAACATAAGAAGAATCTGGTACTAGAAAATATAATTGGAAATCATAATAAACTACATTAGAATAGAATAAGTTTGAAACATGATAACCAAATTCCCCCTATGTAACATCCTGACCCGAGAGACCCAAAATTGTACCCTAAGATGGGGGGGTCAGAAGGACTCACGTGTGAATCCCCATATTCTAGAAGGTTTGTGACAAACCAACTTGGGGTATCATTTAGTAGTTCCCAGGACAAGATGTTACAAAGTGGTATCATAGAATTCTTTTCAGGATTTATATTATGATAAAATAGATAGAAGATTAAGAATTATTATAATTTAGTAATAAGATATTTGTAGGAGTAGCTATCCCAAGTGTAAGAAACATCCAAATTTCCTAGAATAGATATGACAGTTTTTTGGATTTTCTCCATTATAGTGGTCTTGATTCCAACATTGGGTAACATACTTGAGTTATGATGTCATTATTGATGTGATTGGAGATTTTATATCATTATGGACGAATTAGATGATGGTGAGACATAAAATTCATCATTTGTGGAAAATTATATGATTTGTGTTCCATTCATTGTCCCATTCTATATAGGATAAATTATGGACATTATAAATTTTATCTGTAACTTGTGTGATATATCTATGGCTTAACATATATTTTCTACAGGGGATTGAGAAACACGGTTGGCACATTGATTTTCTATTGTAACCTAAATACTGTTTTCATGATTAGGCTACAATAGACACCATAAGTAGCCATCCATGGAATGTTATTTGAGGGACTATTGGTTTCATGGGAGAGAATGTGTTATGCATAATATTAATAAGACACTATACATAGGTTCACAATGTGTGTGGTCCCTTATGGATCAGAAGTGGTGACCCATGTTCTTCAAAAATTAAAATAGATTTGTGAAATATATATGAATTAAAATGCAAATTGAATTTTTAAAATAGAGATCTTGACCTAGAAACAACTTTTTATTGGGTTATGGTCAATGTTTCTAGTGATGTTTACGAATGTTTATATTTTACATGATCTAGTATTTGGGAGCATGTATAGGGGTGTGGTTTGTTTATTAGAAGGATAATACCTATCATATTCATTGATATTTTATATTTTCATTATTTATCTTTTCTACAGTGATTGTTTTGAATTATATAGATATACTACCAAGATAATATCTAGTCATAAACAATGAGGGTGGTGATGATCATGATACATAGGTGGTGGACCATGGGCTATCATTAGATCATCTTATAGTTTCTACTATGGAATTAGTGTTTCTACTAGATATGGGTGTTCAGGCATGGATTCATGATAGTTTTTTGTATTCAAGCATACTGTTCATGGAGCGCCAAAACAGTCCTTGTCGATGACCAAGACGACGAGTGTGTTTCAACCGTAGTATCCTCCCATATTACTAGGGGATGAATGTCTAAAAGATGAAGATATGTGGATTGAGACTAATTTTTTTATAATCAATAATTTAGACACACCATATAATAAAAGAGTTTCTCTACTAACATATATTCTCCAGGGATCATCAATGCACATGTTTAATTTTTCAAACCAGGAGGATACACTCTGAGATATGCTTTGGTGGTATTTCTTATTTAGGTTTTTCAACTACTTTTTCTGATAGACGTTGAGAGAAGATCAGGACAAAGAGTTTTTTCATCTTTAGTAGGGATTGATTACTCTTATTGAATATTCAGTATTCTTTACAAAGATTTAGTATTGTGAACTAATATTCCTTGATAATGTGATATCGATGGAGAGACGCTTCAATAAAGGTCTCAGAAAAATCATTAAATCTCTGTAAAATGTGTTTATCTAGATTGTATTATTGATACTGTGAATCAAGTGATTATTACTAGGAATAACATGATGGAAAATGAGAAAATACTGTAGGGTAGTTCAATCTGTTGACACTATAGTTCACCTTAAATTTTCAGGTTACACCATTATGAAGCTTCTCATCAGGGGAGTAATATCTAGGATGTAACTACAAGTAGCTCTATTGTATGTCATCAGTGTGGTATAAGGGGGGAATAAGAGGAATTAGTGTGATTGAGACCCAGTTCTGTTCCGATCTTGCAGAATAATGGGTCACCAAAAATATTTTTGAAGGACCTTCCCCCAAGTAGTTAGTATAAGTTGATCAACTCTAAATCCATGTTCACGATTAGGATTCACAATAATGTGTCAATCTAGGAGCAGTATTAGTATTATTCAGTCATACCATGGTGGTGGTATTGAATGAATTAGCCATGAACCATTTCTACCTAGATTGTATAGTGGGTTTCCTCTAGGGAGTGAGGTTGTGTCATAGGTTTGTGGTTAGACCTAGATATATTATGTACATCCCACCCTCGAGGAGAATATAATTATGTTGTCTATGATGATATGTACAATATTTGTTGTCTTTGTGTTAGTATATGGTCTTTATTATATAGATTTACTACATAGATTCATATTAGTCCCAATTTGAAAGATCCTCGGGTTATTGATTTAGATTTCTAAGGGCGTTATGACAAACAAGACACTGTTTGGGATTAGTACAAAAGGTGTATTATTTTATTGGGATTTCCCCCTTGATATTGGTGAGTGTGACTTTATATGGAATCCCTTTATCCTTTAGATGAGATTTTTTGAAATCAAACTTTCGACGGACAGGCTTGAATCTTATCAAGCCCATGTATATTTTTTTGTTGTAGTGCCACCTTCACGTCACTATATAGATGATTTTTTATTCTCAAGGGTGAATGGGATTTCCAAGAAAACCAATGTAGACTAAAACAATCATGGGCTAGGTAGGATGACTTCATGAAGAGGATTAGGGAAATTTTGAGGAGGAATTTTATATAGTGGTTATCCATTTTAGGGATGTATTCCTAGACAAATTTTATAGTTTACCTTCAAAGGGAAAAGTGGATTTCAATATAAAAATAGTGCCCAGAAGATCATCGATATCTATTAATAATTATAGAATATCTACTACGAAGATTCTTTACCCCAAGGGAAGCAAGATAACGTAGAGGAAAAGGGGTTTATACGACCTAGTACTTTTCCATGGGGTTCACTGATCATTTTTGTAAAAAAGGTGGATGGTTACATTATTGTATGTGTGGAATATCATAAATTGATCCAGGTGATTATTGTGAAATAATATCACTTTCCATAGATAAATTATATCCTCAACTAGCTTTGAAGAGATTGGGTTATCATGAATATTTAATTAAAGTTGTTAAATCATCAAGTACATATTTGAACAGAAGACATACTGTGCAAATTATTTTTAATATGCATTGTCCATATGATTATTTGGTTATGCTATTCGATCTCATGAACATTCCATAAATATTCATGATGATTATGAACTGAGCTTTCAATGCTTATCTGCATTTTTGTGTGCAATTTTTGGATGATATGTTGATGTATTTTCACAATAAACATGACCATGAAAAACATCTTGAGATCATTTTGGATAAATTGAGAGAGCATAATTTATATTATATGCTCATATATTTCCACTTTATGATAAATAATATTAACTTAGTAGGTTATTGTATCTCAAATACAATAGTTTCAGTTGATATATAGAAAGTGAGAGTTGTAATTTCATTTGATAATCCCAAGAACATCATTGAGATATAGACATTCTTAGGGAGACAAAGATATTATAGGTGTTTCATATAGAAAATATCACACATTGCAGCAGCCATTATGGGAATAAATAAGAAGGGTGTGAAATATATATGCACATATACTTTTGTGACAACCTTTGAGGAGAAAAAAGGCATACTGAATTAAATTCCGTTCATGATTTTATTGGATCCATGATGGAGCTAAACATTGTATTTTTTTCCTATCAAGTATCAAGTTTAGAGTATTTATGCTAGATTGGGATAGATTTTTGGCGTATAGGTTTCAAATGTTTTGGCCACATGATAGGAACTACCTAATACAGAACTTGATGCTTGCTGCAATTTTTCATGACATTCATTATTTGAGACATTATTTGTTGGGAGACTATTTTTTGCCTACAATGACCAAAAATTACTAATGTACATAATTATGATGTAATATTTGAATAATCGGTAGTGATTTTGGGTTGATAACCTATTTTCATAAGACTTTTATCTTTCCTATACACCTAGGAAGGGAACTACAGTTATTGATGCACTGAGAATTTGGAATCTCTTAAAAGAAGTTCATGAGGCTAGTATCGAGTGTAAAATTAGGGATATGTTCTAAGAGATTAACATGGCAGTGTAGGATGTCCAATTCCAAAATTTTAACTTATCCATAGCTATTAAATCTACTCTTTTGGATATAATGAGGATGATATAGTTTTATGATTCTGAGGGCCTAGTCATACGTGAATATATGGAAGGTGAGGAATCCGTACCAGGTTAGACAATGGGTGAGGATGAAATTATTCATATTTAAGTCCATGTTTGAATTCAATCAGTTATATACAAGGATTTTATGAGAGAGTTGCATCAATTAATTTGGGAGATAAATCATTACAATACCAAGATGTATCATGATTTACATCCCTAGTATTGGTGGCTGGGAATGAAATGTGAGGTAGTGTATTTTTTTCATGAGGTGTTCCACCTATTAGTAGGTGAAGGTGGAACATCATCGACCAACATGATTTCTATAGAAGTTAGGTATTCCTTAGTGAAAATGGGATGATGTAGTGATGAATTTCATAACTGGATTTCCAAGGTAACCATGAGGTAGAGATGAAGTATGGGTTCTTGTGGACAAGATCATGAAGATCACTCATTTTTGGATTCTCTTGGAGACCTTCTCAGTATATGATATCAAGAGGTTGCATATCTATGAGGTAGTGTTACGTCAAGGGGTTCCTCATACCATTGTATCAGATAGAGGTACCCAATTTACATCTCTATTTATGATGATTTTACAGATGGTTTTGGGTACACATGTGCTTCTGAGAACAACTAACCACTATTAGAATAATGGAAATTCAAAGAACCTGAATCAGGTAATTGAGGACTTCCACGAAGCCTGAATTTTGGATTTTGGGGGCTCTTTGGTGAGGCATATACCCTAGATTGAGTTCGCCTACAACAATATCTATCAGATGACTATAATTATCGTAACTTTTGAGGTTTCGAATGGTAGGTTATGTTGATCAAACCTATTCTAGTTAGAGGTAGGATAGATAGCTTTACTCAAAACTCATTTTGTTCAGTATAATTCAAAGAAGGACCATTTGATTTGAATTTCCAAAGCTAATTCATAGTCTAGACAAAATTATTATGCCAATCTCCATTAATGGCCTATAGAGTTCTATGTCAGAGATTTGCCTTTTGACATATCTCACCGAGGATGGTACATATACAAATTAGAAGATAGGGTATGATTCCAAAACAATATGTCGGGATGTTTGAGACACTAGAGAGAGTTGCTTTGGTTTCCCATCTGTTTTATTTTTCCTAGAGGTACCATATCGTGTATGATATCTTCCATAAATCATAGCTATGCCATTATCACTCAAACCAATCTCACACTCCATATCCGGATATTTTTGATCTAAGGGTATATGTTTCCATTGAAGAGAATGTTATTCATATAATTTAATGGAGCATGATGGTTATCTATGTTTGGTCAGTTGCATTAGTATGAGTGTGATGGAAGCAAAACTATTTATTGAATAAAACATGAGTGAAGGAGCCGAATGAATGTTCTTAACGGCTAAAGTTATTCAATGGTGATTCCTTACCATAATTGGAAGGAAAATTAAAGGAAAATTTATTAAATGGATAGATTTGTAAGATCATGGGTTTTCTTATGATGTATGGATCATTTGATTTTTTTAGCTCTTTGGTTTTGAACAAATGTGAGTGAATTTTTAGATCACATGTGTTTCAGGTGTGTCTGAGTCTTGTTCAAATCTCAAAGCCCAAATTTTAGAGAAAAACAACGTTACGCAAGCTATATGGGTAGGAGTAAATACGTGAGGAAAGATAGTGGGATGCAAAATTCCACACAGTGTGAGGAAATCGTTCTGTCAGGGGAGTATTCCCATGTGATCCGCCTAATATTTTTAGATAAATTGGGTATAATGGTTTGGGTATTGTTAGTAAAGTGGTGCACATGAACCCATGCAAGGTCTCCCTTGACATATAGTAGGGAAATGGTTGGTGCATGGTTGGGCCATCCATGAATCCAAACTGTTCGATGTATGAATAAAAGAAAAATTTGAAATTTTACACTTAATGACTTATATTATGAAGCCCTTTTATTTATTCTTATCCAACCATATTGGGAGACTTTTCTTCCTGTTTGAGATATTCTTCAAGCCTAATCTATTATACAGTTGACCGTTCTAATCTGATGCTTGGATTCAAACACTATCTGTCTTGTTTTACTAGTTCCAGTGAGTTCTTAGAGAATATTGTTCCATTTTTCATTTTTTTTCATTTCAATGAAGTTATTTAGGTGATTGTAAAATTTACATATCTCGAGGTTTTTTAACGATTCTTTACATTTCTCTCAATGTTGACTAAAAAAGTGTTCGATACTAGACTAATTCTCTATTATGGACCTACAGTTGGTGGTCTATACCTTTTCTGATTTGTTTTTCATATTATAGAGCTAGTTGAAATTGTGTTGCATGCTAGAATTTCTGGATAATTCCATAAAATGAAATAAATTATTTTCTTAAATTAATTGGACCCAGTTATGTGTCCCAATTAAGTACCACTTTGATCATTTGTGGTTTCTCTCCTAACCTATTCCATCCATTGATTGGTGGATAACATATAAGTTACATTATACCACCCACTAGGTGTATGAGTGCTGAACTTATTAGAGGGGACCTTTATAAATCAATCAGAATTTAATTGTATTAATAATAGTGATTTGATTCCACCTTTTTAAGGGATAACATAATGTGAATTTTTTTGATAAGTGTAAATGAGAATTATGGAAATGAATTTGATTAACTCATGTAATGTGAATTAATGGAGATGATGTAATGATTATAGTTGTGGATTAATTTGATGGTATACCTTAAATCCCAAATATATAAGATTCCATGTACATTTATAATCCATGGGACTTGATTACTATAGTAGATTCCTAAGATCTCTTTACTCCATTCATCGAAATTCTATAGGATCCCTTGGGCCTTGCTAAACCATGGAATTGGCATTCTTGGACTAACTGTGGGAATGATTTGTGGACATTCCCCTTGGAATCCAACCAATTCATTACAAAGATTCCATTAAGAATATTTTGGGACTCTATGTGGATAGTGTGGTCTTCTGTACCTTGGATACAACACATCATGGTCTGATAAAATTTATTATACATCATGGTTTTTATGGTATTATACAATGGATTATAATTCATGGAAGCGATGGTATTATACACTAGAATATAAAATGTGGCCATTGTAGATGATATACACCTATTTATATGACGTGGTAATTGTGAATATTCTTACATGTTGTATAGATATCACTATAATGGGTATAATCTTAATGTGGTAGACTGGATAACACTACACATGTTTGTTTATTCTTTACAACTTACCTTATTTATGGGAGCTTGAATGTTGTTGATATACTTGATAGTATCACTTTCAGTTTTTAAATTTACCATGAATATATCAATTATATTAATGTTATACCTATTACAAACTACACACTACATTTTTTTACAATAAATATACTAGACTTGTTATAGACATCGTTGGTGTTGGATTATTTTGTGTTATATCACACTCTATTCCGAAAACCATTGCATGATGGGAAAGAATTCTTGGATGCCAGTAGAGATCGAGGCAAGCACCAACTATATGATTCTTGATTGTTCTATTTTTATTAGAAAGTGATCATTAGACCAAGATAGTATCATTATGTTAACATGAATTGTTCTTTTTAGTCTTTTGTAACTTTTGTAACATGTACTATACATGATACATGTGTATATATTTTCCTAATCTATAGTGACATTACATTAAATATCATTTTTTATTTGAGATTACATTTGGAATTCTTTATTTATTACTTCTTTCGTTATTTATCTTATTTTTAAATTATTTATCTACTTAAAAAATTGATTGATATGATTAATACCTCTTTTCTACATTCTATATAGTGGGAATATTCTCAAAACAAATGCACCCTAGGCCCTCTCTACTAGTTGGTAGCCTCTCCTGTATGGGGAGGGGCGCATAAGGTTTTATGAAAAATAGACTCTAGGAACTATTTTGTGGATCTTGGTCTAGGATATTACACATTATGTATCAGGATGAGTCCAAAATAGTTTATATTTATATTAATCCAAAAGAGAATGATAAAAGTGGACATGTGATGGGATAATTCATTTCTATAAAGGATAAAATTTCTAAATTTATTTATATGTACATTCTCGAAGAAAGTTTTATGTTTTGAGGTCTAATAAGAATGTTTATATATTCCTTCTAACTTAAGGAACATTAAAATTCAGAAAAATAATTATATTATA
The DNA here is from genome assembly GCA_963277665.1 of Viscum album. NCBI lineage: Eukaryota > Viridiplantae > Streptophyta > Magnoliopsida > Santalales > Viscaceae > Viscum > Viscum album. Next base: position 909,118,268 of record OY728164.1, read on the forward strand.
TATTCAAATAGAGAGATAGGTAAATAATTTTTTTGAATTTTGGTGTGGAATCTAAATTTTAAATTCCCAAAAATGGGATAAAAACGGTTGTATTTATATAGGAGGATATAATTAAAATCATATCACAAAAATTTTCATACTAATATAGAATTTATGTCTTTCAAAAAAATTATCTAGTGATGTGGTGTAAAGACATTTATTTTTGTGAAATGGTATGATTTTATAAAATATGTTGTGAATTTTTGGGGTTTATGAAAATTATAAATGGGGGTATTAAAGAAAGCATATAATTAATAACGGGGTGATGTATTTTATATCAAACAAATATGATAATAATTAATACTTTTTTATAATGTTTTTGAGGAAATTTGAAAGTTTTTCAGTTTTTGTAACATTCACTAAGAATTTTCGATGTTGTTTTGGGTTGAAATAAATTTCATTTCAAATTTAGAGATGGGGTTGAAAATTGGAAAGGGAATTGAAAACATAAGGGTAATTTTTAGTGTGAATGGAATATGAAAAATTATCTACTAAATTACAGTAGAAATGTGAGGGTATATCAATCTGTGATGTATAGAAATTTTAAGGTTATCAATTCACACTATCATATATAAATTTACATTTCTCAATACATAAAGGTATCCATTTTTAACTCATAGGGAAAATTTTTGAAAAATTAATATAGTGATACTATAATATATATGTGTATACCATAGGATATATTACGTTAATCATTTGTTAGGGGGTATAAATAAGGGTACATAGAGAGTCAAATATTTAATAATGTACCAGAGCCACACTCTGACATGTAAGAGTGAATCCAAAATTCTATTAAAAATGTAATGGTTTTCTTGAGATTAAATAAGAACCAATTAATGATGGTAAATAATACATTAGGGTCAACATGAGATTATATAGTATATTTAATGGTATTTAACATATTATATAAGAGTTTCTGATCAAATTCAGATTATCTTTAACATTTATTTGTTTGAAAAGATATTGAGATTTATTGAAGGAGAGTTTGGATGTTAAAAATATAAAATATACATTTACTATCTTAAATATAAAGACCCTTAAAATTCAAGGGAAATTTTTTCTTAATTTTCTTTGAAATTTTACAAGAATGCGGTTTCTGACGGCACCTGATTCCGAGGCACGGTGTGCCCGGAATAAATTTCCGAAGTTTGGCTCGGGTACGTTCAGTGAACGAACGAGCGGGAATTTCTAACTTTTGATCTGGTGCTCAGAATTGAAATCTGAGGACACCGATGAACTCGCAACGCCGATATTCTCTTAAGGAGACATTTTCCGAGGTTGCGTTTTATGCAGAATGAAAGTTAGTTTTGGGAAAAATTAGAAGAAGTTAAATAAAATTGTGGAACACAATTTTATTTTTAACTTGTTGGTTAACTCCTCCCAAAGGGAGTTAGGGTGGGACCCACATCCACTTAACCTCCCATGAGAGGATTAAGTGTGGTGGGGCCCACACGAACCCTAACACTTCATCTTCTCTTTTTAAACTCCCTATAACTCCTCTTTAATTAACTTGACAACTTGGTTAATTAATTGAGTTGAGTTTTTTGAATTTCAAACCTTTAAATTCAAATTGATAATTGTGTGAATAAAATAAGCCATAGCTTATTTTATTTTGGATGGTCTCCTTATCCATTTTGAGAGGTTCTCTCCACCTTCTTCAACTTTGACAAAGAACACGAAGAACACTCAAGCTCCGACGAAGAACAGCGCTTCTCCCTTCTTCGTAGCCGGTGTGTTCCCGAAGATCGACGACGCCGCTTCTTCGATCTTCTTCCCATGTCAACGAAAGGAGATTCTGTTTCCTCCTCAGATTATCTCTGTCAGCTTACGAAGCTTCTCTAGTGATGTACCTCTTCGGATACACCTCGATGTCAACGGAAACCCGCGACGCCCGACTTCCGCGACGCTAGTCTTCCGCGGTTTGTTGACGTGCTCCGCACTTGAAACCGAGGTAGGGGTTTTAACTTTTTAAAGTTATGTGGATCTTTCCTTCGAACTTGAAGGTTTATATTAGCCGGGCCTTGATTCCAAATATTTTATTTAATTTAAAAGATTTTGAATGTTTATCGTTCATTAAAGGCCGATTGCTATCAATATAACGTGAGGAGTTCGGACCGCACAAACCCGGCCAACCCTCCTCCTTTTTATTTGTGTTGAATCTTTGTGTATTGGTTCGGGAAGGCATGGTGCCATCGCACCACGCGGGTTCAAGCGGAAGGAAATGCGCGGTGCCGTCGCGCCACGCTATGGGAAGATTTCAAGAACGCGACGCCGTCGCGTCGCGACGAAAGAAGTCATAGGCGCCGCGGCCGGAGCGGGGCCGCGGCGGAGGGGCGCGGTGCCGTCGCACTGCGCCGGACAACGAAGGTCACGGCCGGTTCCGGGCCGCGGCGGAAGGAGAAGACCGGCGCCAGCCGGGCCGCCGGTGTCGGAAGCCGGAAAGGGGACCGGCCTTGCCGGTCCCGTTGGGGAAGAACCGGTCGGCCAGGTCGGGCCGGCCGGAAAGGAGGCAAAACCGGGGGGGATTAATTCCCCCGGCCAGCCGTAATGCCCCCCCCCCATTATGAGGGGGGCGATTTCACAAAGGGGGGGGGGGGGGGCAGGCGGCCCCCCGTTTCCAGCAGCTCGGCCTTCGGCCGAGCTGGCAGCGCGCCCAGCGCGCTGCCTTGCGCTGAACCGGCGTGCCTGGCCGGTTCGCCAGGCCAGGCCGCGCCGCGCCGCGCCGGGCCGGGACGGCCCGGGCCCGAAACCCCCGTTACCGAGCGGTTTAGATTCAAATGCCCATAACTTGGGCTATGGATCTCCAAACGACGCGCCGTCAGCGGCGATGCGATCCTTGGATCGAGACTGTCGTTTCAGTATATCACACTTGAGGTTTCGGATTACTTTGTGTTCGGCCGGGTTGGTTCGTACACGAAACCAACCGGGCCCTCAGAGAGAAAACACTCATATCTTGAGCTACGGACGTCCGATTGACGTGTCGTCAGCTGTGTTAAGTTCCTCTTAGTGAGACGGATCTTTTGGCATACTCCGCCCGAGGTTTGGACGCAGGTGGAGTATGGTCGGGTTGGTTTTGCCTTAAAAACCAATCGGGCCCCTGGGATGAAAAAGACAATAACTCTCAGACCGGGCGTCCAATTGACATGTCGTCTGTTGCGTTGAGTTCCTTTTGACGATACGGAACTTTTGGATACATCAACTGTGGAATTTGTGACAGTTGATGTATCAGTCTCTCGGCTCGTGGAGCGGACCCTCCCGAACGAGCTTGCTGTGTGCGGGAACCCTAGAGATGGTTGCGACTGCTACTGCTACTGCTACTGTGACTGCGATGACGACAGTACATAGATCCTTAGTGGATTCGACGATGATGACTACAACTCTCAGCGATCCTACATGGATCAGTGCTACAGGTCCTGTGTGGGCCCGATCCTGTGTGGGTCCGATCCTGTGTGGGTCTGCGCTCAGCGGTCCTGTGTAAACCATCGCCTACGGGTCCTGTGTGGGCCCGATCCTGTGTGGGTCATTGTGGGGGTTAGTTACCTATCTATCCTTCGAGGGTCCGACAACTTAGATGGATCAGTGATCATCTTTATCGTCATCCGAAGAAGTATACCTGTGTCAGCTGAATACTGTTGCTTTCCTGTGTGGATTGTGTTGTGCTATCCTGTGTGGATTTCGTTTTGCTTTCTTATGTGGAATACGTATACTGTCCGGTGTGGACTGAGTTGTTCTTGGGCTCGGAGGTTGGAGCGTATTGGAATTGATGACTTAGGTTTATGTATGGGCATATACCTAAGCAGTGTCGGTTGTTACTTCGTGATTGTATTTACCTTTGTGGTTTATCCTTTGTGGATTTTCGGAGACCTTCAGGGGTCTCGGGGTCCCTACTGAGTAGCTTATACTCACCCCTGCATGGGCTATGCCCGCACTACGTTGTGTTGGTTGTAGACGACGGACAACGTTGATCATAGTTGAGGCTTGTTGAGCAGGACGGTACATGGTGGTGGACCACCGGGCGGGACGTACTCGTAGCGGACGGCGGGACCCGAGGAGCAGTGGTGCTATCTGTACCCACCCTTCAGGTGGGATTTCTAGTGGACAGCTCGGTGTAGCGGCTTTTACTTTACAGATGTTGTATTCCCTTTCGAGTTTTACTTTACTTTCAGTTTGGGTTTGTATACTCGCCCATTTACTTTTCCGCACTTTCAGTTGTGCTCTATTCTTACTTAGTGTTTACTTTTCCGCTTGCTTACTCTGTGGAGCTTGTTTACTTTACAAAGGCAATGCCTTCCCTTTTTACCAAGATTTACGCCTTGGTGCTAGTCGCCAGCCCCTGGCATATGGAAGGCGGGATTGGGGTAGTCACGGCACGGGCCCCGAGGACGGGTCGTGACAAATTGGTATCAGAGGAGTTCGGTTCTACCGCGAACTCTGATCTTTTCTATGTGAAGCAATAAAGTTTAGCGTATTGAGTGTGGTTATCAGTCCAGGGAGTCCAGTGTTGGTGCGGTGGCTGACGTATCCGTACTACAGGACCCTGACTTCTGATTTCCGACTTAATGCACGAAAACATTGATTGCATGTGTGTTTCAAGTTTTCTTTGTGATTACATTGTATCAGCTCACCAGGTATACTGTTCTGACCGTGGCACACCTGTTTCCTTTTCAGGATGGCCCCACGACGGCAGCCAGCTAGGGTTCCGAGAGTCGAGCGTGACGATAGCCCACCGAGCGACGAGGCCTCGGTGTAGGGCCCTTTTACAACAGTGGCACCGGCGGTAGCTCTACCCACCGAGCCACCGATGCTTCCAGCACCAGCCGCTGACGATGCACGTCGCCTTGGATCTCTTCACGAGTTCCAGCGCCAGCGACCGCCTAGGTTCCGTGGAGAGACGGACCCCCAGCAGCAGAGGACTGGCTGGAGGCAGTGGTACGAGTTTTTAGGCTAGTGAGGACACCTGCATACCTCATGGTGATCCTCGCTACGATCCTACTGCACGCAGCAGCAGGTTGATAGTGGAGCTTGATGCTCCAGGGGCACGATGAGGCATCTCTTCTATGAACAGATTTTGAGAGCCTTTTCCGCTCGGAGTTCGTCCCAGCAACCCTTCGTGCGGTGCGCATCCAGGAGCTTCTTCAGCTTCGGCAGGGCAGCATGACGGTCGCTCAGTACTCGGCGAGATTTACTGATCTCTCACGCTACTCGACCGACATGGTATGGGACCCATTCCTCCGGGCCCGGACCATCGAGCAGGGATTGATACACGAGATCAGGGCATCGCTGATCTCCCTCAGCATACCGACTCAGACAGGAGTACTAGAGAGGTCCCTTTTGATCGAGAACTTCCTTGCTGAGTCTACACCAGCGCCGAGACCCACCGCAAGGCGACACGTGGTAGAGTCTTCTACAGCTGGCAGTCGACGGATGACACAGGGGTCCAGGCAGACCAGACCTTCAGGCAGACGACCTCAGGACACTGGCTCAGCAGTGCAGGGCACATAGCGAGGAGCCAGTCTTCCGAGAGGCAGACAGTGTTACTCGTGCGGCGGGCAGGGCCACATGGATCGTGACTGCCCGAACCGCCGTGCCAAGGAGAAGCAGATGGTTGAGGGACCACCGAGGTCGAGGCAGAGGGTCGACCGTGGCGGTCTGCAGGGAAGAGGTGGACGAGGCAGAGGAGTTGGACGAGCAGCAGGTGGTGGGAGACGCTTTGAGGCTCTGCCACCACCACCACCAGGAGGTCCACCTCGACCACAGGGAGCTGGCGGGCATAGACAGGCACAGCTCCAGGCAGCAGAGGCCTATGACCACAGCGTGCCCGAGATGATTCGAGGTACTATCTGTGTCTATTCCACCCTTGATGCAGTACTTATAGACACAAGAGTGAGTCACTCTTTCATAGCCGCTGCCCTTGTTCGGAGCTCGGAGATTCCGACAGAGCCGTTGGCTCGATCCTTACAGCTAGAGACTCCTACGGGAGCAGACACGACAATTACGCACTGGTGCCGGCAGTGTGAGCTTACTCTAGGAGGCGAGAGCTTCGACTGGGATCTTCTTGTAGCAGCGTCGAGGCCTTACGACGTCATATTGGGCATGGATTGGTTATCTATGGTCCATGCACAGGTTGACTGTTTTAGGCGCAAGGGGCGATGTGTACGCACCGACAGGAGGAGGTTCACCTTCACCAGTGAGAAGGGAGCCTTCGCAGCACAGGATGGAATTCCGCAGAGGAGAGGACAACCCATCACTCATCAGTTGGCTAGCCCCATCCTAGGAGCAGTTGACGTGCAGAGTCCTGGTTTTCCTACAGTGGTGGATCAGTTTGAGGACGTTTTTCCCGACGACATTCCAGGGCTACCTCCTTGCAGAGAGGTAGGCTTTTATATTGACTTGTACCCCGGGACAACCCCGATATCGACTCCATCAAATCGGATGGCCCCCGCCGAGCTTCGAGAGCTACGGGTACAGTTGGAGGACTTGCAGGGAAAGGGGTTCATCTGACCCAGTGTTTCACCCTGGGCTTCCCCGATATTTTTCGCCAAGAAGGCGGACGGGAGCTTGCGACTGTGTGTCGACTATCGTCGCCTGAAACAGGTGACAGTGAGAAACAAGTATCCGCTACCGAGGATTGATGACCTCTTTGATCAACTCAAGGGAGCACGGTGGTTCTCGAAGATAGACCTCAGGTTAGGCTATCATCAGCTCAGAGTCAGAGATGAGGACGTGCAGAAGACGGCCTTTAGATATCGGTATGACCACTATGAGTTCTTGGTTAATCCTTTCGGCGTAACCAATGCTCCAGCAGCGTTCATGGCCCTCATGAACAGGATCATTCAGCCATACCTTGATCGGTTTGTCGTGGTCTTCATCGACGACATACTGATTTACTCGACGACTGAGGAGGAGCACGCCTACCACATGCGAGTTGTACTAGACACACTCCGAGAGCACCAGCTTTATGGTAAGCTCTCGAAGTGCTAGTTCTGGATACGTGAGGTCCACTTCTTGGGACATATCATCTCTGAGGCGGGAGTTGCAGTGGATCCTGTGAAGATCGAGGTTGTGTTAGCTTGGGAGCCACCCAGGAGCGTGACGGAGGTGAGGAGTTTCTTGGGAATAGCTAGATACTACCAGAGATTCGTGCCAGACTTCTCTAGAGTTGCCTCACCACTCTCAGCTTTGACAAAGAAGGGGAAACCCTTCGTATGGTCAGAAAGATGTCAACAGAGCTTCCAGGAGCTGAGACAGAGATTGAACAGTGCACCTATCTTGAGGTTGCCTAAGGAGGGAGTAGGGTATGTAGTCTACTGCGATGCATCAGGGACCGGACTCAGATGTGTTCTGATGCAGGAGCGGGCAGTGATCGCCTATGGATCACGACAGTTGAGGCCGCATGAGTAGAAATACGCCACCCATGACCTGGAGTTAGCAGCAGTGGTCTTCGCTCTGAAGACATGGGGACACTACCTGATGGGCGAGCGCTTTACAGTCTTTTCCGATCATCAGATTCTCAGGTATATTTTCTCGCAGAAGGACCTGAACCTGAGATAGAGGCGATGGCTCGAGTTCCTCCAGGACTATGACTTTGAGATAGTCTATACTCCTGGGAAGGGGAACGTAGTAGCTGATGCCCTCAGCAGGAGGATGGGCATTAAGCTACTTGAGGAGGCGACAGAGCAGCTAGACTCTTTGCAGATATCCTTCGTGGATAGAGATGGAGCAACCTTCCTCCAGTCTCTCACTGTCACCCCTCCACTACTGCAGCGGGTCAGAGAGGCACAGCGTGAGGATGCTGACTGTGAGACACGGCGTGCATAGATATCCTCGGGACAGGCACCTGATGGTTTCTCCCTTGGAGTAGAGCACGGCATCATTTTCAGAGGACGTACCATGGAACCAGTCGCTTTGCGAGAGGAGGTTCTGAGAGAGTTTCACACTTCTCCTTTGGCGGTACATCCTGGAGTGGCGAAGATGTACCAGGATCTCAGACGACAGCACTGGTGGCCGGGCATGAAGAAGGCTATGGCAGCGTGTGTTTCTCGATGTCTCACCTGCCAGCAGGTGAAGGCAGAGCATCAGGTACCAGCAGGCTTGGTACAACCCTTGGAGGTTTCGGAGTGGAAGTGGGACGGCAAATCTATGGACTTCGTGACTGGACTTCCACGCACTTCCAGAGGTCACGACTCTATTTGGGTGTTTGTTGACCGACTCACCAAGTTGGCACACTTCTTACCCATCAGAGAGCAGGGCTCAGTGGAGAGCTTGGGACGTCTCTACGTTCAGGAGATTGTGCGGCTCCACGGTGTTCCATCATCTATCGTCTCCGATCAAGATGCTCGCTTTACTTCCTGGATTTGGAAGGGGTTACAGGAGGCGTTCGGGATGCAGCTACGTCTGAGCATAGCCTTTCACCCTCTGACGAATGGTCAGACGGAGAGGACCATTCAGACTCTCGAGGACATGATCTGCACATGTGTCCTCGACTTTGGTCGCAGCTGGGAGGACCACCTACCCTTGGTGGAGTTTGCGTACAACAATAGCTACCACTCCACCATCGTGATGGCACCATACGAGGCATTGTACGACTGACCATGTAGATCTCCTTTGTGCTGGACAGACCCTGGGGAGTCATCACTTGTGGGACCAGAGATGGTCCAGGCCACGACAGAGAAGGTCCAGGTCATCCAGGAGCGGATGAGGACAGCTCAGAGCTGGCAGAAGTCATACGCTGACAGGAGGCGGAGGCCACTAGAGTTCGAGAATGGCGACCACATCTTCTTGCGGGTCTCACCTCGACGTGGTATACGGAGATTTGGCCGAGGCGGCAAGTTATCTCCGCGCTTCATCGGACCCTTCCAGGTCCTCAGCAGGATTGGCGAGGTGGCTTATCGCCTGGCTCTACCACCTCAGTTGCACCGGGTGCACGACATCTTCCACGTATCTTAGCTGAGGAGATACGTGCATGACCCGACACACATCATTGACCATGGGAATCATGACGTTGACGATGGGGCGACTTTTACGAAGGTCCCGGTGGATATAGAGGATCGACAGGAGCGGGTCCTACGTGGACGGTCGATTCCTCTAGTGCGCATCAGATGGCATCACGGGAATCTCCAAGATAGCACTTGGTAGCGGGAGGCTCAGATGCATGCTCAGTACCCTCATTTGTTTCCCTAGTTTTGATGTATCTTTACGAGGACGTAAAGCCCTGAGGTGGGAGTAATATAAAGACACATAAAATTCAAGGGAAATTTTTTCTTAATTTTCTTTGGAATTTTACAAGAATGCGGTTTCTGACGGCACCTGATTCCGAGGCCCGGTGTGCCCGGAATAAATTTCCGAAGTTTGGCTCGGGTACGTTCAGTGAACGAATGAGCGGGAATTTCTAACTTTTGATCCGATGCTCGGAATTGAAATCCGAGGACACCGATGAACTCACAGCGCCAATATTCACTTAAGGAGACCTTTTCCGAGGTTGCGTTTTATGCAGAATGAAAGTTAGTTTTGGGAAAACTTAGAAGAAGTTAAATAAAATTGTGGAACACAATTTTATTTTTAACTTGTTGGTTAACTACTCCCAAAAGGGGTTAGGGTGGGACCCACATCCACTTAACCTCCCATGAGAGGATTAAGTGTGGTGGGGCCCACACGAACCCTAACTCTTCATATTCTCTTTTTAAACTCCCTATAACTCCTCTTTAATTAACTTGACAACTTGGTTAATTAATTGAGTTGAGTTGTTTGAATTTCAAACCTTTGAAATTCAAATTGATAATTGTGTGAATAAAATAAGCCTTAGCTTATTTTATTTTGGTTGGTCTCCTTAGCCATTTTGAGAGGTTCTCTCCACCTTCTTCAAATTTGACGAAGAACACGAAGAACACTCAAGCTCCGATGAAGAACGCCGCTTCTCCCTTCTTCGTAGCCGGTGTGTTCCCGAAGATCGACGACGCCTCTTCTTCGATCTTCTTCCTGTTTCAACGAAAGGATATTCCATTTCCTCCTCGGATTGTCTCCGTCTGCTTAAGAAGCTTCTCAAGCGACGTACCTCTTCAGACGCACCTCGAGGTCAACGGAAACCCGCGACGCCCGACTTCCACGACGCTAGTCTTCCGCGGTTTGTTGACATGCTCCGCACTTTAAACCGAGGTAGGGGTTTTAACTTTTTAAAGTTATGTGGATCTTTCCTTTGAACTTGAAGGTTTATATTAGTCGGGCATTGATTCCAAAGCTTTTATTTAATTTAAAAGATTGTGAAAGTTTATCATTCATTAAAGGCCGATTGCTATCAATATAACGTGAGGAGTTCAGACCGCACAAACCTGGCCAACCCTCCACCTTTTTTGTGTTGAATCTTTGTGGATTGGTTAGGGAAGGCGTGGTGCCGTCACACAACACGGGTTCAAGCGGAAGGAAATGTGTGGCGCCGTCGCGCCGCGCTGTGGAAAGATTTCAAGAACGCGACACTGTCGCGTCGCGACGAAAGAAGTCGTAGGCACCGCGGCCGGAGCGGGGCCGCGGCGGAGGGGCGCGGTGTCGTCGCACCGCGCCGGAAGACGAAGGTCGCGGCCGGTTCCGGGCCGCGGCGGAAGGAGAAGACCGGCGTCCAGCCGGGCCGCCGGTGTCGGAAGCTGGAAAGGGGACCGGCCTTGCCGGTCCCGTTGGGGAAGAACCGGCCGGCCAGGTCAGGCCGGCCGGAAAGGAGGCAAAACCGGGGGGGGGGATTAATTCCCCCGGCCAACCGTAATGGTCCCCCCATTATGAGGGGGGGCGGTTTCACAAAGGGGGGGGGGGTAGGAGGCCCCCCATTTCCAGCAGCTCGGCCTTTGGCCGAGCTGGCAGCGCGCCTGGCCGGTCCGAGTCGACCCTGTCCGGGGCGGTTCGACCCGGTTCGGGCCATCCGGGGGGTCTCGGGCCGGGACGACCCGGGCCCGAAACCCCCTTTACCAAGCGGTATAGATTCAAATGCCCATAACTCAGGCTACGGATCTCCAAATGACGCGCCGTCAGCGGATATGCGATCCTTAGATCGAGACGTTCGTTTCGGTATATCGCACTCGAGGTTTCGGATTACTTTAAGTTCGGCCGGGTTGGTTCGTACACGAAACCAACCGGGCCCTCGGAGCGGAAACGCTAATATCTTGAGCTACGGACGTCGGATTGACGTGCCATCAGCTTTGTTAAGTTCCTCTTAGTGAGACAGATCTTTTGGCATACTACGCCCGAGGTTTGGACGCAGGTGGAGTACGGTCGGGTTGGTTTTGCCTTAAAATCCAACCGGGCCCCTGGAACGAAAAAGCCAATAACTATCAGACCGGGCGTCCGATTGACGCGCCATCTGTTGCATTGAATTCCTGTTGACGATGCGGAACTTTTGGATACATCAACTCTAGACTTTGTGAAAGTTGATGTATCAGTCTCTCGGCTCGTGGAGCGGACCCTCCCGAACGATCTTGATGTGTGCGGGAACACTAGAGCTGGCTGCGACTGCTACTGCTACTGCTACTGTGACTGCGACGACGACAGTACAGAGATCCTTAGTGGATTCGACGACGACGACTACAACACTCAGCGATCCTACGTGGATCAGTGCTACAGGTCCTGTGTGGGCCCGATCCTGTGTGGGTCCGATCCTGTGTGGGTCTGCGCTCAGCGGTCCTGTGTGAACCAGCGGCTACAGGTCCTGTGTGGGCCCGATCTTGTGTGGGTCATTGGGGGGTTAGTTACTTATCGATCCTTCGTGGGTCCGACAACTTAGATGGATCTGTGATCATCTTTATCATCATCCGAAGAAGTATACCTGTGTGAGCTGAATCCCATTGCTTTCCTGTGTGGATTGTGTTGTGCTATCCTGTGTGGATTTTGTTTTGCTTTCCTGTGTGGAATACGTATACTTTCTTGTGTGGACTGAGTTTTTCTTGGGCTCCAAGGATGGAGCGTATTGGAATTGATGACTTAGGTATATGTATGGTCATATACCTAAGCAGTGTCGGTTGTTACTTCGTGATTGTATTTACCTTTGTGGTTTATCCTTTGTGAATTTTGGGAGACCTTCAGGGGTCTCGGGGTCCCTACTGAGTACCTTATACTCACCCCTGCATGGGCTATGCCCGCACTACGTTGTGTTGGTTGCAGATGATGGACAACGTTGATCGTAGTTGAGGCTTGCTGAGCAGGACGGTACCTGGAGGTGGACCACCGGGCGGGATGTGCTCGGAGAGGACGGCGGGACCCGAGGACCAGTGGTGCTATCTGTACCCACCCTTCAGGTGGGATTTCCAGTGGACAGCTCGGCGTAGCGGCTTTTACTTTACAGTTGCTGTTTTCCATTTTGAGTTGTACTTTACTTTCAGTTTGGGTTTGTATACTGGCCCATTTAATTTTCTGCACTTTCAGTTGTACTCTGTTCTTACTTAGTGTTTACTTTTCCTTTTGCTTACTCTGTGGTTCTTGTTTACTTTACAAAGGCAATGCCTTCCCTTTTTACCGGGATTTACGCCTTGGTGCTAGTCGCCAGCCCCTGGCCTATGGAAGGCGGGTTTGGGGTAGTCACGGTACGGGCCCCGAGGATGGGTCGTGACATTAAAGACATAAATATACAATGTATCTTAAAAACAATGATTCTAGATTACAATAATAGATGTGAAGATCGAAGAAGAATGTTTTATATTGATGAGGGTTTTTGTGATACAAATGTTTTTCAAGTCATAACCATGAAAGAACTAGAGAGAAGTAACCATTATTATAAATCATATTGATAAGTATCATGTTGTAATAATAATACTACATATAAAGAATCCTTCCATTATATATTCATATGGGGTTTTTATGTTATTTAAGTAGAATAGTATTCTGTCAATTGGATGATTAAATAATGTTATAATTTACTAGTATTGAAATATAACAATAATAATAGTACGGGGAGATAAAAATATAATTTTACATGGAATTTATATATTTAAAATATAGAAATTATGTTCAGTATATTATTTGAATATTTAAATCAAGAATAATATATTGAAATTTATTGTATTGAGAATATAAATTCATGAAAAATAATTCTTGTATATTTTTATGTATAAAAGAATAGAATAATAAGTTCAAGTGGTACTAATATCATATAACCATCATAATAAAATATATAACCGAATAAAGATGATAAAGAAATAAGAGTAATGAGTGGGATAGTCAAGGATAAAATTCCTGGTAATTATTATTAATCTGTGTGTTGAGGCTCTCGATGAAGATGAAAAAGAATAATATTTGAGTTAGAATGGAAAATATTCAACATGTTGTATATGGTTTAAATGATTGACTACATTAATAAAGATGATGTTCATTATTCTATATCAGAATATATAGTTATATTTTTATTCATGAATATATAGAAGAATATTTTTCCAATTTATTTATAATATTTCTAGAGTATATTATATAAAATGTTCAACAGTTTGTAGGCTGGATGATTTGTAAACATAAGGAAGATAGTACAGAGAACAAGTTAGGAGGCATTGAACAAGTAAAATCCATTATAACATACTTATCAATTGATATTAATGTATTTTAAGAAGATAACATGTAACTATTCACTTGTTTAATATAGTGGATATGTAATTCATGGACTTAACAAGAAAAAAACAAGAAGATGTCACCAAAATTGTAGGAAACAAAGAAAAAACCTTGTATTCCATGGAATTCCTTATATAAGTTTTAGAAAGGTGATAGTGATATTCAAAAGATATAAAATTGAGAATTTAGAAATTTTAAGAGGTTATATTCAATGAATAATGTATAAAATGTGAATAATTGATTCACCCAAACCTTATTTATGATATATCACCTCTTACCAAGATGATTCATGTCACACCCCGACCTCAGACAACTATATATTTTATTTTATTTTGATTCTTTACTCAGTCTAGAATCATTTGGACGATGTTCAGTTGGGTCCTGGTATGAAATTTTCGATGTTTTATGTTTTGATGTGTTTCAGGCCGGTGTGTAGACATCAAACAGTTAGCGGTGGCCGTGCGTTCCGCCCGGGTGACTTTGCAGTTGCGTGACACTTAAAATAATAATATCTTCTATAGAAAATAACATTATAATTATTACTAAATTGTTATAAATATTATTACTACTATTTAAAATAAAATAGATCAATTTATTATTGAGATTATTTAATTATTGAGTTGTTATATTATTATTATTATTATTATTATTAAATTTTTTATTATTTTTTCATGTATCTTTTTTTTTCTCTACGAAATGGCCTGATTCTTCTTCCACTCTAGGCACGTAGCCCCCCCCCCCTTTGGTCTGTTCCTGCACACACACCCTCATCAGAGCTCCCTCCATATACAGCCAACCTCATTAACTCCTCCCTACACCAAATCCCCCTCTCGGACTCCTCCCTACACCATCGCCCTCCCCTTCTCTACCATGCGCTGTTGCCCGCCGCAGATCCCTGCACCATCCGACCGTGCTGGCTCCCTAACCTCTGGCCGACCTCACCTACTCCATCCACAACACCCTCAACTGGCGTGGATCCCCCTCCCCCCTCTCCAGTATCCTTTTCCATGAATTCCCTTTATTTTTTTGGGTATTTTCTTTGTGTTTTCCAAAACCTAATCGAGGGATTTTTATTTGTGATTCTTTTTCATTTTTTAGGGTGTGCGAAGGGTCTGGAAAATTTTACTCTCCCATCCGTGGATGCGTAGTTGTTATCACACACCAATGAGGTAGGAGAATTTCTATATTTCATTTTCGGAACACTCCTCTAATTCCTTCATTCTTTCATTTAGTTTTAAAACATGATTCGCAGCTTCATTATTCCCTTAATTATCTTGCTATAGAGTTCTCAAATTTTTAGAATTACTTTAAAACAATGTTTTGAGTGAGTTCCTGGTTCACATCTGCAAGTGTCTATGATGATTTTATTCTTTAACTGGCGAATCTTATTTTGAAAATTTTTAAAATTTAATTCACATCACTATGGTATTCTCGTCTAGATTTTTGTGATGTTTTAGAGTTGATGAATTGTTTAAAATTGTTCCTTAGTCTAATTCGTTTATTATGTTTATGTTTTTATGCAATTGAGGTGTTGATAAAATGTGATATGATCTTTTAAAATAAATTGTTGTGTTTTGGGGGGTTTCTCTCTTAGTTTTATTTTATGAAAATGGAGAAAATGTGATTTGGGTTTTACTAGTGAACTTTGTAACTTTTGTAGGGTTGGTTTTTAAATTATATCATGATTACTTTGTTTGGATTAAATTTTACCTTAGGGATTTGTGTTGTTTTTGAGTCCCATGGGTTTATCGTAGGGAGTTGCGGCCGATTTTGATGGTGAGCACACATATTCCTAGGTATTGATATGTATAGATATATGTATATTCTATGTTACTTTTCTCTCATGGCGCAGGGAACACGTGCATTACTTTAAGGATATATATATATATATATATGGAAGTACGTGTGTGCGAGCGAGCTGCTGCTTGAGTTAGAAAGCTTGACATGACCTCTATTGAGGTAGGCATTTCCATCCCTTCTCTCTTCCCAAAGTTTTCTATAGGAACTTGAATGGTTTCATTTAATTTATAAATGTAATTCACTCCCTTATAATCCTAATAGTTTATTCATTGTAGTTTTTCTTTGATTGTTAAAAGTGTAAAAAAACAGCATTGAAATAGTTCCTTGGTTATGTGTACGTTTTTCCATACCTTTTCTCCCAATTTTAATCTATTTAATGCTTTTGTTTTATTAATTAAATCCTATATTATGTTTTTCACCTCTATTATGTTTATAGTTAACTTATTTTAGTGTTTTCCTGTTGAAATATTTGATTAAAAATGGATTTTTGGCTGCTCCTCTATTTACACACATGTTTATGCCTTTCCAACTTGGTTGGAAATAAATTCCTTTATCTTAAATGATATTGTTCTATGACTTGATTGGTGTTTTCTTGTAGAAATTTTTTGGTTTGGAACTTGTTTGTCCAACATTGGTTAGTTTTATGTAACTTAGTGTTTTTGTAGATATTATTTTGCATGTCTCTTTTAATTGGTTGTCTTCTCGAATCCTTAGTTTTATAAGTGGTTCTTGTTTTCTAATTGTTGTGGGTCTGTTCGTGTAGTTCTTTAAATTGGTTTGAAAATAAATCCATGAGTATATGTCCTTTTGACTTTTAAAATTCAAAGTGGTGTTTAGAGTTGTTTTAGAATAACTTGTGGAATGTTTTCATAAAGGCATTTGATTACGTAAAACTAGAGGCCCGATTTACAACTCCAAGTGTTTAATAAAGTGGGTTTGAATACCGAATGATGTGATGGAATGGTTGGAGATTTGTATGATTAACATGCATGCATATATATAAGTATATGGGGTTCTCTTATCTGGGGTAACCCTATATTGGTGAACACATATGAAGCGTCCGTGTTTGGGGTAGGAAAGTGTAGTGAGATGAGTCACATGTGCGAGGGCCTTCCTACTTACCAAATATTATTATATCTAGCATGGGTTCCTGGGAATCTTTTATATGATCGAGTGATTGTTGCTGACCAACCCCAATTAGGCATGTTGGTACCCCCTGGATTTGTTCTTAGGCCAGGCGGGCATTTCCACTTGATTGGTCTATTAGGGTGGCCAGTTGGTTATAGACTTAGGATCATCCCCATACATTGGTAGGTGGTTCAAAAACTGAGTATGTCCCAGGGTCTTCTTGGGATGTTTAGGATCACCCATGGTTAATGGATTATTTACATTGCTAGTTTACTTTCTATTGCACTAGTTTATTTTTATTGTTCAGTTTTTACATGTGTTAATCTATCCAACTTTGGTATTTTAATTTTTGAATCTAATTTATAAAATTACAAATGATTTTGTAAATGGTGTGTGGCGTGTGTTGGGTTTTTAAATGGAACAACATGTTGCTTATTTATAAAATATAAAAACTCTACTTTTATATATATATTTCAAACTTGTGTCGATGGACTGTTTTGAAAAGGAGAAATATTGGATTAAGTGGTTTATTTTTGGAATCCCTACTGGACATCTCGGTGCTCACACCTATTATATATTTCCAGTTGCAGGTTCAGTTTCTCGTGATGGTTCATGGTTCACCTGATCAATGTTAGAGTAGGCTTGGTTCTGAGTTGGGTGGTGACCTAGGAGATCACAAGGAGGTATGTACCGTTTATTTTCTTCCCGCTTCTAGTATTCATTTTTTTTACTTTCAGTCTTTATTTACTTACTTGTCTTTTATTTTTGGACCAAATAGTTCCCTCTTTTATTTTTTGATGCCCGACACTAGTTTCCAGCCCGTGTAGATCAGGAATGCCCTTTGGGACATTTCACAGACCGGCTTGGGTGACCGTTTTAGGGTCGACACAGGTTGGTTCGTGACAAAATGGTATCAGAGGAGGCCCTTGTTATTTGGGGTGTCTTTTAGATGGAAATTAGGACTATCGGGGATCAGGGGGTAGGTTACGGGTCAGTGCCGAATCACCACCACTCGTAATAAGGCCTGAGTTACCAGTGGTAGTCTTGTATTTGAGACTTTTGTCTTTGGATGTTTTGGATTGAGGAATGAAAATGGGGGTGAATCGGTTCACGTTGCGGCCTCACATGGGGGTGACCAATGTGGAGTATTAGTGCTTGATGTAAGGTACTCTTAGAGTTATTCCTTAACTGGGGCATGGATCACCACCATGTCATCGGGTTAGGCAGAGACACTAGTTATTAATTTGGATGGTTTATAGTTGGTTGCATTTCATTTTGAACTCAGTTGATGATATTTTTTGTTAAAAATGAATGTGATTTATAAATGAAAAAATGTGTTTCTTACAAATTGTTTTTTAAATTAAAAAAATTGGTGTTTTAAGGAAAAAGTTAATCAGTTTGGAAAAACATGGTATATGTTTGGATTTAGTATGGAAAAGTAGTGTTTGAACCTTGGAACTCCTTATAGAGGGTCACACGTGCTTGGGTATGTACGGAGAGTGCGTGGGGGCACTTTTTTGTAGATGATGTTAAGGAGACTGAATGAACACACATGTGGAGATTCATAATGTGCCATAGGAGAGTATAAAATTTAAAAGAAATAATGGTTTTTGGAAAAGAAAATTTTACTTCTGTTTGTTTATGTTTGGCTTATGTGCCTGTTGCCCTTGGCTTGGGCTGTTTCTTTGATTGAGTTTTTGTTTGATGACCATTTTCGATGGTGTTTTTCATTTTGTTATGAGTATTCCGCATAGAATGTCTTTAAAATTTGTTAATGAGTTATGCCCAGTTACCAGTTCATTTATCACCCAAATTGTATCCAAATTTTGTTAATGAGTTATTCCCTGTTTTCAGTTATTTTGTGTATTGCCTGTGGACCGAGGCAATCAAATTCTATTAGAGTAATTTGTATACTTCGGAAAGATAGTGTGTATTCGGGTTATTTGGAACTCCTAGGGTAGTTAATCTTCATACCATCCCATAGTTATTTGAGGGTTCATTTATGGACTTGTAAAGATGAGATGTGTCATCGTCATTAGTGTTTTGGGTGTGATTAATGGTGGTTGACTTCTGCGGAGGTTCCCCTTCTGGAAAGAACTGCGGCCCAGTGGAACCTATCTCAAAGAAACCATCCTCTTCTGTACTGACTCCAAGATTGTTGGGTCATTCTCTCGCATGTCGCTAGTGTGGCTGGTTCAGGCATTCTAAGCCGCCTTGTCACATCCCATCGATGTCGTGATACTGTGCGACTGTTTGAGCCACCAAGGAGATTTTTGAAAGAAGTGTCATTTGGGAGGAAGGAGTCAGGGACCAGATGATGCAAATGCTTGACTGTGAGGCAGGAGATGCTACAGCCATCTAGGCCCCAGCCACAGGACTCGAGGTGAAGCTCACACACAGTCAGGAGTTTCCTAGGGTGTGTGGAACCTCGGTCTAGATAATGCTTTCACCATTGGGATGGAAATATCCATGTTTTTCTTGTTCGATTCTTGTCACCTTTGTAAACTCATCCTCATAGTTGTGGTGTGATGAGCTCGTTGTACCACAATCCAAGCAACCTCATCCACTCTAAATGTGGATTTTAAATTATTTATATTATTTCATGGGTGTTGGGACCGTGAATAAGCAGACCAATTGTGATTCTATGTTTGGTATTAGTTTAATTATTTAGGGGAATGTTTTTTTCATGAATTTATGGGTGGTGTTTCTAGTCCCCTTCATAGTTTGGGCACCTCTTCTTGTGTTTTCCTTCAGTGTGTTTTGGTTTTGTAGGTGATTCATTTTTCCTAGTGCCCCAGAGTGTTAGTTTTCCCCATAATCGTTTTAATCCTAATGGTGGACTTGTTCTGTTATCATTGAGAAGGCGGGATGAGTTTGGTTTCAGAGTTCTTGTGTTGTCCCCCCCGGGGGTGGTTTGTTCGGGTTTCTAGGGTTTCGGTATTAGTAATTTCTTGTGGTGGAGAAAACCCACTAATGTTCTCCCCTCAACATCGGGAAATGATTGTTCTCGAGTTGGTTGGCCGTGATGTGTGTGGGTAATAGTCACCCCGAGCCTCTCATCTTTTGATGGTTGGTCTGGTCAAGGACTCTAGTTCTGTCAACTATTGGCAGGGTAACTTTATGGGGGCAGAAAGTGCATGTGGTGGGGAGAATTGTCACACACCGACATTGGAAGCCTATTTATTTTATTTTAATTTGATTCTTTACTCAGTATCTCATCGTTTGGACAAGGTTTAGTTGGGTCTTGGTTTGAAATTTTTGATGTTTAACGTTTTTATGGGTTTCGAGTCGGTACGAAGACACTGGACCGTTAGAGGTGACTATGCATTCCACCCGGGTGACTATGTGGTAGCGTGACACTTAAAATAATAATATCTTCTGTAGACAATAATATTATCATTATTAATAAATTTTTATAAATGATATTATAATTATTTAAAACTAAATGGATGAATTTATTATTTTGATTTTTGATTTTTGTGTTTTTATTTTATTTTTTTTATTTTATTTATTTATTTCTTATTCATTATTTTTTTTCCTGTTTCTTTTTTTTCTCTAGGGTGTGTCCCTCTTCTTCTCCTCTGGTCGTTCAGTGCCCCCCATCCCCACCCCCTTTTGGTATGTTCCTACATGCGCCCACTCGCCGGAGCTCCCTCCGTCCACAGCCCGCCCCCGTCCTCCTCCCTATGCTGCAACCCACCTCTTGGCATCCTCCATACACCGTCTCCCGCCCCTGCTCCTCCCTACACCACTACCCACCGCAGAACCATGTTCCTCCGACCACCCTGGTTCCCTAACCTACGACTGACCTCACCTGCTCCGGCTGCACCACCCTCAACCAGCACGACTCCCCCCCTCTCCCATATCCTTGTCCCTGAATTCTATTTCATTTTTGGGGATTAAATTGTGTTATCAAAACAATAATCAAGGGGTTTCCATTTGTCCACGTTTCTGTTTTTTAGGGTGTGTGAAGGGTCCACAAAATCCTTCTCTCCCTTACGTGGATGCACGGTTTTATCCACACACCTCCGATATTGGAAAATTTTCATATTTCATTTCCAAAACACTCTTCTAATTCTTGAATTATATCATTTAGATTGATAACATGATTCATAGCTTCTTTACTCCCATAATTATCTTGATATAGAGTTCTGAAATATTAAAAATTAGTTAAAAATATGTTTTGAGTGAGTTTTTGGTTCACGTCTGCACGTGCCTACGATGATTTTCTTGTTTAAGTGACAAATCTTATTTTGAGAATTTTTAAAATGTAATTCGCATCACTATGGTATTATTGTATTGCTTTTTTGTGATGATTTGGAAACGATAAATTGTTTAAATTTGGCCCTTAGTGTGATTCATTATTTATGTTTATGTGTTTATGCACTTGGGGTGTTTATAAAATTTGATATGAGATTTTAAAATAAATTGATGTGTTTATGGGTGTTTTCTCTTATTTTTTTATAAAAATGGAGAAAATGTGATTTTGGTTTTATTAGGGAACTTTGTGATTTCCTTAGTGTTGGTTTTAAAATTGTATATTGATTTATTAGTTTGGCTTAAATATTATTTTAGAGATTTGTGGTGTTTTTGAGTCCTCGAGGTTTATCGTAGGGAGTTGTGGTCAGTTTTGAAGGAAACATGATTATTACCAAGTATAGATATGTATAGATATATGTATCTTATGTGTGTGTGTTACCTCATGGTTCGAGGAACACGTTCCTCAGTTTAAGGTTATATATATATAAATATGTGTGTGTGTTTTTGTGTGTGTGGAAGTTTGTGCATATGAGCGAGCTACTGCTTGAGTAAGAAAGATTTACGTGACCTTTATTGTGGTAGGCATTCCCATCCCTTCCCTCTTTATGACGTTTTCCATAGGCACTTGAATGATTTCATTTAATTTATAAATTTAAATTTCTCCCTCATAATCCTAATAGATTATTCATTGTAGTGTTTCTTTGATGGTTAAATTTTTTAAAAAAACATCTTTGAAATAGTTCCATGGTTAGGTGTAGGTGTTTCCATGCCTTTCCTCCCAATTTTAATTCATTTCATGCTTAGGTTTTTTAATGAAATCATAGATTATTTTTTCCACCTCTGTTATGTTTATTGTTAACATATGGTAGTGTTTTCTTATTGAAATATTTCATTATAAATGGATTTTTGTATGCTCCTCTATTTACACAGATGTTTATTCCTCAAAAACTTTGTTGGAACTAAATTCCTTTATCTACAATAGTGTTGTTCGATGACTTGAGTGGTGATTTCTTGTAGAATCATTTTTTTGGAACTTTTTTATCCTGCATTGGTAAGTTTATGGAACTTATTGTTTTTGTAGAAATGATTTTGTGTGTCTCTTTGAATTGGTAGTTTTCTCGATTCCTTAGTTTTATGAGAATTTCTTGATTTTTAAATGTTGTCGGTCTCTTCATGTGGTTCTTTTAATTAGTTTCAAATGAAATCCATTAGTATATGACCGTTTGACTTTTTAAATACAAAAGTGGTGTTTAGAGTTATTTTAGAAAATCTAGTGCAATGTTTTCATAAAAGAATTTGATTTTGTAAAACTAGAGGCCTAATTTACAACTCCAAGAGTTTAATAAAGTGGTTTTGATAACTGAATGATGTGATGGACCAGTTTTTACTTTGTATGTTTGAAATGTATGCATATATATAAGTATATGGGGTGCTCATATATAGGGTATCCCTTTATGGGGGAATGTATATGAAGCACCCATATTGGGGGTAGGCAAGTGCGGTGAGATGTGTCAGACGTGTGATGGAATTCCTACATACACAATATTATTATAACCATCATATGCTCTTGGGGGTCTTTTTGATGATTGAGCGATGATTTCTAAACAACCCCAATAAGATGGGTTGGTACCCTCTGGATTTGTTGTTAGGATAGGCGGGAATTGCCACTGGATTGGTCAGTTAGGGTGTCCAGTTGGCTATAGACTTAAGAGTTTCACCATACACCGATAGGAGAATTTGAAACAGAGTAAGTCTCGGGGTCTTCTAGGGATGTTTAGGATCACCCATGGTTACATGATTATTTACATTTCTTGTTTTGTTTCCATTTCTCTAGTTTTCTTTTCAGTTTTCTCTTTTTACTTGTGTTACTCGAGCCAACATTGGTACTTTTTTTTTAGATATCATTTATAAAATGACAAATGAATTTGGGAATGGATTGTATCATGTGTTGGGTTTTTTTTGACAAAAGAAGACGGATCCATTAATGATGGAGATCAGCAGAAATACAGGAGCATAACCACGAGGGAAAATGATTGAACCAAAGCAAATCCTCGTAAGGAGGGCCAATGCCTGCCATCTTGTGAGCGGCTTCATTCGCTTCCCTTCTAATAAATGAGAAATTGCAGAAATTGAAGCCTTGTCTCCGCGAGTGAATACACCGGATAATGGGGCCGAAAGGTTGAAGCCCGCCGTCAGTGAGATTGATGGCATTGATAACAGTGAGACAGTCGGATTCGATGTGAATGGAATCCCAACCGCGATCTTTGGCAAAGTTTAACCCAGCAAGGATGGCGGCGGCCTCCGCGACTGAGGGCTCCCAACGGGCATAACGTGCTTCGTATTTGGCAGCGATGAGATTTCCCAGGTTGTCTCGGGCCAGTAAACCAAGTCCAACTGGGCCATCCCTAGGGAGAGAGGCATCCACATTGATTTTAAATATCCCTTCCGGTGGGGGGCACCAATGTTGGGGAAGAGGAGGGGGGGTGAAAAGTCTTTGTTGTTCAGGGTAGTTCTGCCAGATCGCAATCCATGACAAAGCCCGATCAATCCAAAATCTGGGGGGCCTCCAGAAATGATTGAAAATGGCCTCGTTCCGCCTATTCCAGATAATCCAAGTCAAAATGCACAGGGCGCCTGCTTTAGCTGGAGAAAAGGAGGAACACCATCGCATCAGGAGAGATGTAAGATCTGAGGCGGCGTCCAGGCACAGCTCAAAAGTTGATCCCCAGCCATTCCAAACCTCCTGCCACCAGAAAAAGTGAACTTTAGGGGGAACATTAAGCTTCCAAATTGATGTCCAGGGCCTCGCATCTCCTTCTGTAATTTGAGAAGTAAGAGCTCGCCGGTAGCCAGCTTTCACTGTATACTCTCCTGAGCTGTCGTTTGTCCAGAAGAGATGATCAGGCCCTGCGTCTGACACACAGGGAATACTCAGTATAATTCTCCTATCCCTCTCATTAAACCAGGAGAAGAGTTTTTCCAGACACCATCCCGCCCCTTGATCATCAAAAAGACAACAGACTGTGGCATGTTCGGATCCTGGATAACAAGGGGATGACGCCTTCGTGCCTGTCTGATCAATAAGCCAGGGATCAGACCAAATCTTGACCGTACAACCATTCCCAATCCTCCAGCCTAGGCCTTTCCTCAGCAGATTACGACCACC
Source organism: Viscum album (assembly GCA_963277665.1). NCBI lineage: Eukaryota > Viridiplantae > Streptophyta > Magnoliopsida > Santalales > Viscaceae > Viscum > Viscum album. The sequence goes on from OY728164.1 coordinate 909,142,233, forward strand.
CCAAATGCTTCTCCAGAGAAAACTGGGTCGATAGCCAAGATGGGAATCCAAGAAATTCTTATGTGGGAAATATTTAGCCCGGAGAACTCGCGTGCATAGGTATGATGGGTAATTAAGTATAAGCCAACCTTGTTTCGCCAGCAAAGCATCATTAAAAATAGAAAGGTCCCGGAAGCCCATTCCGCCTTCAGATTTTGGTTGACAGAGGGCAGACCATGCGATCCAATGGACTTTATTTTTTCCGTCCTTTCGTCCCCACCAGAAGTTAGATGTGCTGGATTGAATCTTTGAGAGCACCACATCAGGAAGTTTAAAAATAGACATCAAATAGCTGGGGATAGATTGAAGTGCCGCCTTGATGAGGATTTCCTTCCTGGCCTTGGAGATTTTTTTAGGGGTCCAACCTTGTATTTTTCTTTCAATTCCATCCACAATAGCTGAACAGATTTCTTTCTTTGACCGTCCAACCACCGTCGGGAGCCCAAGATACTTCTGGTGCTTATCGACCCCAGGAATGCGTGCTAAAGAGTAGAGATCTTCTCTTTTCGGCTGGGGAACTCCAGAGCTGAAAGAAATTTCTGATTTACTCTGATTGATCATTTGTCCTGAAGCCCGTTCATACTGTTGTATCGCCTGGCAGATTGCAGTACACTCATTAAGGGTAGCTCGGGAAAAAAGAAGGCAATCATCAGCGAAGAAGAGGTGGGATATCGGAGGGCCCTTGCGACACGCTTTCGCCCCATGAATTATGGAAAGCGAAGCTGCCCTGGAAAGGAGGTTAGAGAACACATCAGCCACTAAAATAAAGAGGAAGGGTGAAAGAGGGTCTCCCTGACGAAGCCCACGGGCTGGGGAAAAACCTCGGGTGAGCGTCCCGTTGACATTAATACAAAAGGAAACTGACGAGACGCATTGCATGATCATGTCAATCCATTTGGTACAGAAACCCATCTTGAGCATCACAAATTCGAGGAAGTTCCATTCCACTTTATCATAGGCCTTAGCCATATCCAATTTCCACGCCATGATCCCACTCTTCGCTCGTGTACGTGTTTTCATGGAATGGAAAATTTCATGAGCAATAATGGCATTATCAGTGATTAACCTTTTTGCTACAAAAGCGCTTTGGTTCTCTGAAATGACGTCGGGTATCCAAAGACGCAGCCGATTCGCCAGGATCTTCGAAAAGATCTTATACGAAACATTACACAGACTGATAGGTCGAAAGTCCGACACCCCTTGCGGATTTTTCATCTTGGGAATGAGTGTAAGAATAGTTTCATTAAGAGAAGACAGATCCGTTTTCCCTGCCCAACTATCCCGCATCAGATTGCAAATGTCTGGACCAATGATGTGCCAGTAATTCTTGAAAAAGATGGCGTGGAATCCGTCTGGTCCCGGGGCTTTCGTAGAGTGGATTTGCTTTAAGGCCTGAAGAGTCTCGTCATTCGTTACATCTTTAGAAAGCTGTCTATTCATATCGTTAGAAATCACAGGTTTGATGCAGTCCTCAATCTCAGGAGAAATGTAAGAATGGCCTACAGAGAAGAGTTTCTGAAAATAGTTCAGGAATGCTTCTTGGATTCCTCCTGTGTCAGACACTTTACTACCGTCTAAATTAAGAATGCCAGAAATAAAGTTTTTTCGGTGTCTTGCTGAAGCCTTCTGGTGGAAATAACGGGTATTAGCATCCCCTTCTGCTATATGAATATCACGCGCTCGCGTAGCCCAAAAACCTTCCTTATTGCGCAGGGCAACATCCAGCTCTCGTTGGGTTTCACTTATTTTGGAGAGAATGCTGCTAGACGGGGGTTTGCTAAGGAGATAGCCAATATTCCTTTCAAGGAAATTGCATTGCCGGTCCGGATGACGAAATTTAGAGTAGCTCCAAGTCTTCAGATCAGATGCCACTCAGAGAAGGTTGGTTCTCAGATCATCTTGCCCATTCTTCCAGCCTGAACGGATAACCGCCTCGCACTCGGGATCTTTTGACCAGAAGCTTTCGAATATGAATGGTTTCCTAGAATTATAAACGTGCGCATTATGTGTGCAGTTAATGACAATTGGGCAGTGATCCGAGCAGTTGAACGTGAGATGTCTGATATGGTACATTTTGAAGAGGCTCATCCAGTCCATTGAGCCAAAGAATCTATCCAGACGTTCAGCAATTCGATTTCCATCATATCTGCCTTGGAACCATGTGAAGGGATTACCCGTGAAACCCAGGTCCATCAGCTCGGCCTCAAGGATAGCATCCTTAAAAGCAGACATAGACGTGGAGGAGCCCATAGCTCCACCTATTTTCTCCTTCTGGAAAAGGATCTCGTTAAAGTCCCCTCCAAACAGAATGGGGCTTGGCAGATCACGACGGAGTTTGCAAAGAAGATCCCAAGATTTCCATTTTTCAGTCTGGGAGGCCCAACCATAGAAGCCCACAAAAGTCCAGGTGGGGTTGTGGGAATCACAAATGGATGCAGCCATGTGGTGCTGGGAAAAAGACAGGAGCCTCACATCGACATTATCCTTCCAGAGAAGACATAATCCCCCTGAATGACCCTGTCGGGGAACCGGGAAACAACCCTGGAAACCGCATTTTAGGGAAAGATTTGTGATGTCCTTGTTTTCCAATATGGTTTCCGACAGGAAAACCATATCAGGGCGACATTGAGCGCAATGGCGCTGGAACATGCGAACCGTTCGTGGGTTGCCAAGCCCACGGCAGTTCCAGCATAAAGCAATCATTGCTCTAGGAGGGGCCGGGCCTGACTCGCCTCCGCCTTTGTCTCTTATGGGGTTAATGACGTTCCTGATGCTTTCCTCCTTTTGGGAATACTGGTGTGCATACCACTGGACTCGCTTTGTCGTTTCAGGTCTCCTGGTTTGGGATTCCCTGGGCAATCGCCTTTACCACCGTCACGTGCCCTTCTCCATGTTCTACGAGTAACATGTCCAGAATGTGAGGCTTCAGTCATCCCAGAATCGACTTGCAGAAGGGCACCAGTTGGGATCCGATTTGGACTCTGCTCAGCTTCAGGCGGATCCAAAGAAACATGTTTCTGCCTCGGCAATTTCTCTGGAGGTTCTTTTGGTTTAGGTAGTGGCCCAGTTGAAGTAAGGAACGTTAAGTTCGGTGCAGTTAGAGCGAAGTTGGATTTTGTGATACCCTGAATCAGGTGACTGTCTTGCCGAGCCCCATCATTGCATCTGACGATAATCTCTTGGGAGGCGTTTCCATTTCCCCTAAGCTCAGCCGGGGGTTCTTTAGGGAAGACGGGTGGTCCCATCCTTATGATAGAAGGTTGTTCAGATTCCGGGCGCCTTCGATGGGATGCAATGAGACGGTCCCGATCAATTTGTCTCTCCGCCTCAGGGATATATGCCTCTCTGTGTGTTTTGGCCCGGAGCCACGGACCGTATTGTAGGGTAATATTTTCAGCGAAATTCTCTGGCTTTTCCCCACACGCTTTCTCCATGTGGCCGATACGTCCGCAAAGGAAGCAGAAGATTGGTAGTTTTTCAAATTCGAACGAGATCCAGGTGTTGGAATCATCAATTTTCAGGAACATACCTCTCATTAAGGGTTCAGACACATCGATCTCAGTCTTTATTCGAACACAGGGGCCCCATTGTATTGGGTCCGAGCAATCCCACTCTAGGAAGTGTCCGATCCGGTCTCCAATTTCTTTCATCACATGTGTTGATCTCCCATGGAACGGTATTCCTTTAATTCTTATCCAGAACGGGGATCGGGTAAGTGTGCAATTCTGAATCTCATCTCCCCCTTTAAATTCCTCCATCAGGATGAGATGATTGTCAAAGGACCAAGGTCGTCCTCTGAGGACTTTATCTTTGTCTTTATCACTGAAGAACTCAAAAACAAGGAGTTTGTTCTCAATTTCCCGGATGGCTACTCCAGCTTCCAATTTCCAAAGATTTTGAAGAGTGGTCCTGAGGGCCTTTAGATTAAAAGGTGCCTTGGTCGCCAGTCTTCCGACAACCAATAAAGCCATACGTTTTGTCAAAATATTGTCTTCGTTTCTACAGGTTGCAAGTGGTTCTTTTTCTTTGTCAGTCAAAGTGAGGTTCTTCCATTGGTTCAGCAGATCTGTCTCCATGTTGAGAGCCACGAAGTCTCCTAGGGGGGGATTGACCTATCAGAGGTCCCCTATCCAAGGGGTGTCAAGCCCAGAGGGAGTCCCCGACCCAGGGATTCCGGCCCAATCCGCACCAACGCACGCTAGTTCTTCACGGCCGAAGCTTCGCGGTCAGGAAGAACACAAATTAACCAAGCCTCCAGGAATCTACAAAAAAAGTATCACAGACCGGATTTAAACGGCAATTAACATAGGTCAGGCCCAACCCAAAGATTTCTCTGTTCAGTCACCACCCGATAAAAGTCCTCCAAACACAGGCCGTGCCAAAACCTGCGCGGCCAAAGCTGCGCGCTGGGAGCAATCACACTTCACAACCAGCCCTACACAGCCCAATCCGTCAAGCTGGAGAAGACCACAGGCCGCACCAAGACCTGCGCGGCCAAAGCAGCGCGCTGGGAGCAGTCGTACTTCACAACCAGCCCTGCGCGAAGATTTCCTTCGCGCAAAGATCCCTCGCGCTAGTCCCCTCGCGCAAGTCCCCTATCCAAGTGGAGCGCTAGGAAACACAGACATGTCTCGCGCAGGTCCCCTCACGCTTCGAGAAAACGGCCAGGCTGCGAGGCGCTCCCACTTGCGCGCTGAAGGATTCTTCTTCACATCCACGTCCTCCGCGCCCCGGGGAACCACCACACATTCGGAAATCGGGGGAACCTTCGCGAAATGTGCTTCACGATTCACCGCGTTGCAGTGAGAGCTCCGGAACTGTCTTCCCCTTCCCAGATCTGGTACAGATGTAGAACCAAGGGGGATGAAACACCGCAGAAGGAGCTTCGGGTCTTAACCACGTCGCGGCGGAAACTTCGTGAAATAGGGAAAAAACTTCCACCAGCAGACCACCGCCAGAATTCTCGGAAGTCAGGGAAACCAAAAAAGGAAAAGGGATCCTCGAACTCAAGTGAGCTTCGAGCCACAAAGGCCTCAGATATGAAGGGAATCTGACGAGCCGAAGAAGAAGAAGAAAAAAAGGAGAACTCAGGCCTGGCGCTACGTTCCTTCACCTAGATCTGACGACGATGGGGGCTGGTGATGCCGGAAGGACCTTCAAGACCCCAGAGGAGCAAGGAACAATGCCTGTCGTCGAGGTCGATCGAAAAGAAGAAGAAAACACGACTCAACCGGAACACAGCAAACCTGATTCGGGAACTGGGGACGAAAAATAGGAGGTGGAGAATGTGGATTCTTCACTGCGAAGGATTGGGGAGTGACACAGGGAAGAGAATGACAAACCCCAGGTGCCAGAGGTTTATTTTTGGCATCCCTACTGAGAATCTCGGTGGTCATGCCTATTATATATTTCCAATTGCAGGTTTAATCTCTCATGAAGGTTTTGGGTTCAGCTGCTCAATGTTGGAACAAGATTGGTTTTGAGTTGGGTGGTGACCTAGGAGGTAAAAAGGAGGTATGTACAGTTAACTTTCATCCTATTTCTAGTATTCATTTTTTTACTATTAGTCTTTATTTAAATACTTATCTTTTATTTATGGTTTAGATCATTCCCTCTTTTATGTATTGACGCCTGACACTGGTTGCCCGCCCGTGGGGATCGAGAACGCACTTTGGGCCATGTCGCAGACCAGCATGGGTGACCGGTTCAGGGATGACTCGGGTTGGTTCATGGAAAAATGGTATCATAGAAGGCCCTTGTTTTTTGGGTTGCCTAGTAGATGAAAAATATGACTCTCGGGGCTCAGGAGGTAGGTTATGTGTCGGTGCCTAATCACCACCTCTCGCAACAAGACCTGATTTATCAAGAGTAGTCTGAGATTTGAGCCATTTTTCTTTGGGTGTTTTGGATTAAGGAATGAAAATGGGGGAGAATTGGTTCACATTGCTACATCACATGGGTTCGTGACACATGTGGAGTCCATGTGCCCGGTTTAGGGTCCTCTTAGTGTTATGCCTTAACTGGGGCATGGCTCACCACCATGTCGCCGGGTTAGGCAGATACACTAGTTCCTCATCCCGATGGTTTATATATGGTTATGTTTCATTTTTAAATCAGTTGATGTGAGTGTGTGTTAAAAATGAATGTGACTTAGAAATGAACAAAGGGTTTTTTTCCAATATTTTTTGTAATTATAAAAAGTTGGTTTTTGAAGAGATAGTATATTGGTTTGTGAAAACATGGTATGTGTTTGTATTTAGTAAGTAAAAGAATTGTTTGAACCCTGGTACTCCTTATAGAGGGTCACACGTGTGTTAGTGTGTACAGAGAGTGTGTGGGGGCACTTGTTCATAGGTGATGTGAGAGAGATTGAATGAATGCACATGTGACAGTTCATAAGGTGCCATAGGTGAGTTTAAAATTTTAAAGAAATAACAGTTTATGGAAATGAAAATTTTACTTGTGTTTGTTTATGATTGGCATATAAGCCTGTTTGCCTTGGCTTGGGTTGTTGTGTTGATTGAGTTTTGGTTTGATGACTGGTTTCTATGGTGTTTTTCTTGTTGTTATGAGTATGCCGCCCAGAAAGTCTCCAAAAGTTGTTAATGAGTTATGCCCAGTTCCCAGTTATTTTGTGTGTTCTTTACTTACTGAGTTAGTTAAAGTCTGTTAGAGGTAGTTTTATAGTTTGAAAAGATAGTGTGTCTTTGGGTTGTTGGGAAATCCCAGGGTAGTTAAGGTTCGTACCATCCCAGAGTTATTTTAGGGTTCAGTTCTGCGCTATTAAAGATGAGATTTGTCATCTTCATTAATGTTTTAGGTGATATTAACGGTGTTCAACATCTGTGAAGGTTCCCCTTCTAGAATGAAGTGTAGCCCAGTGGTACCTATCTCCATGAAACCATCCCTATCTATACCAACTCCAAGTTTGATGGGTCGTTCCCTCGCATTCCACTAGTGTGGCCGGTTCAATCATTCTAAGCCGCCTTGTCATATCCCACTGAATTCTTTCTACCATGTGAATGTTTGGGCCAATGAGGAGAGTTATGAATGAAATGTCATTTGGGAGTAAGGATTCAGGTACTAGAGGATGCAAATTCTTGACTATGAGGAAAGAGATGCTTTAGCCATCCGGGCCCCAGCCACAGGTCTTGGGGTGAAGCTCACACACAGTCAATAGTTGCTGAGGGTGTGTGGAACCTCAGTCGAGATAATGTTTTTAGCCTTGGGATGGTAATATCCATGGTTTTTTTATTTGATTCTTGTACCCTTTGTAAACCCATATTCATTGTGGTGGTGTTATGAGATCATTTTACCGCAATCCAAGCAACCTCATTTGTTCTAAATGTGGATTTTAAATTATTTATATTCCTTCAGGGGTGTTGGGCCCATGAATAAGAGGACCTGTTCTGATTCTGAGTTTGGTCTCAGTTTCATTTTTCATGGGAATTTTTGGTTTCATGAATTTATGGGTGGTGTTTCTAGGCTACATCTTAGTTAGTGCACCTATTCATGTGTTTTGGTTTAGTGTGTTTTGGTTTTGTTGGTGATTCCCATATCCTGGTGCACCAGTGTGTTTTTTCCCATAATGATATTAATCCTAATGATGAACTTGTTCTATTAGCATTGAGAAGGTGGAATGAGTTTTGTTTTGGAGTTCCCGTGTTCCCCTCCTTGGGGGTGGTTCGTTCAGTTTTCAAGGGTTTGTATATTATTAAATTCTTGTGGTGGGGAGAACCATCTCATGTTCTCCCCTCAAAATCAGGAAGTAATTGTTCGTGACTTGGTCAGGTGTGATGTGTGTGGGTAATGGTCACCCTTATCCACTTGACTTCTTCTGGTTGTTCTGGGCATGGACACTATTTGTTTCAACTGTTGGTTGAGTGTCTTTCTAGGGGCAGAAAGTGTCTATTGTGGGAAGAATTGTCACACCCCGACCTCAGACGCCAATTTATTTTTACCTAGTCCCACAATGTTTGGATGATGTTTAGTTGGGTCCCAGTTTGAAATTCTTGATGTTTGATGTTTCGATGGGTTCCTAGCCTGTGTGTAGAGACCAGACCTTTAGTGGTGACCATGCATTCCGCCAGGGTGACTTTGCGGTAGCATTACACATAAAATAATAATATCTTGTGTAGAAAATTATATTATCATTATTACTAAATTATTATAAATATTATTATTATTTTTTAAAAAGAAATGGAACAATTTATTATTGTGATTTTTTTGTTATTGAGTTGTTATATTAATATTATTATCATAATTATTGTGGTTATTATTATTATTATTATTATTATTTTTTCATTAATTTTTTTCATGTTTCTCTTTTTAATCTAGGGATTGGCCTTCTTCTTCTTCCACTCTGGTCACGCAGCGCCCCCCTGTGGTCTATTCCTGTGCGTGCCCCCTCACCGGAGCTCCCTCCTTCCGCAGCCCACCTCCCAACCTCTATCCTAAGCTGCAACCAACCTCTTGACCTCCTCCCTACGCTGTCACTTTCACCTGCTCCTCCCAACACCGCTGCCCACCATAGATACCTGCAGCATCTGACCACCCTGGCTCTTTGACCTCTGGCCGACCTCGCCTTCTCCAGCCGCACCACCCTCAACCAACGCGACTCCCCCACCCTCTCTGGTATCCTTCATCATGAATTCTCTTTCTTTTGTTGGGGTTTTTTTTTGTGTTGTCCATACCCCAATCGAGGGGTTTTTATTTATGCATGTTTCTCAAATTTTAGGGTGTGCAAAGGGTTTTGAAAATTTTTCTCTCCCTTTCTTGGATGCATTGTTGTTTTCGCACACCTCAGTGGTATGAAAATTTGCGTATTTCATTTACAGAACACTCTGCTAGTGCTTGAATTAATTCATTTAGTTTTAAAACATGATTCATAGCTTATTTATTCCCTTAATTATCTTACTATAGAGTTATGAAATATTTAGAATTAGTTAAAAATACATTTTGAGTGAGTTCCTAGTTCACATCTGCGCGTTTCTATGATGATTTTCTTGTTTAAGTGACAAATCTTATTTTGGTAATTTTTACAATTTAATTCGCATTGCTATGGTATTCTCGTCTAGATTTTTATGATTCATAGCAATTTATGAATTGTTTAAAATTTTTCCTTAGCATGATTCTTTATTTATTTTTATGTTTTTATGCACTTGGGGTGTTTATAAAATGTGATATAAGATTTTAAAATAAATTGATGTGTTTTTTGGTTTTTTCTCTTAGTTTTGTTTTATAAAAATGGTGAAAATGTTATTTGGGTTTTTTTAGTGAACATTGTGATTTTTCTAGGGTTGATTTTTAAATTGTATCTTGATTTCTTGGTTTGTCTTAAATATTATTTTAGGGATTTGTGGTGATTTTGACTCCAAGGGTCCAATCGTTGGGAGTTGTGGTCGGTTTTGAAGGCGTGCACACATATTCCCAGGTATGAATATGTTTAGATATATGTATCTTCTGTGTGAGTGTTCCCTCATGGCGCAAGGAACACATACTTCAGTTTAAGGATATATATATATATATATATGGTAGTGCATACATGGGAGCGAGCTGCTTCGTGAGTTAGAAATCTTGATGTCACCTTTGTTGAGGTATGTGTTTCCATCCCCTTTCTCTTTCAAAATTTTTCCATAAGCACATTCACGGTATCATTTAATTCATAAATTTTATTCTTTCCCTTATAATCCCGATATTTTACTCATTGCAGTGTTTCTTTGATGGTGATAAGTGTTAAAAAACAGCATTGAAAAAGTTCATTGGTTATGTGTAGGTGTTTCCATGCCTTTGCTCTCTATTTTAATCCATTTTATGCTTGTGTTTTCTTAATTAAATCTTAGATTATGTTTTTCACCTCTATTATGTTTATAGTTAAACTATGGTAGTGTTTTCCTGTTGAAATATTTGATTAAATATGGATTTTTGGATTCTCCTCTATTTACACACATGTTTATGCCTTTCCAACATGTTAGAACTAAATGCCTTTATCTGTAATGGTATTGTTTGATTACATGAGTGTTGTTTTCTTATAGAAACATTTTTTGGAACTTGTTTGTCCTGTTTTGGTTAGGTTTATGAAACATTGTGTTTTTGTAGAAATTATTTCGTGTGTCTCTTTGAATTGGTAGTTTTATCGAGTCCTTGGTTTTATAAGCAGTTCTTGTTTTTTAAGTTACGTGGGTATCATCATGTGGTTCATTAAATTAGTTTGAAAATAAATCCTTGAGTATATGCCTGTTTGAATTTTTAAATACAAAAGTGGTTTTGATAACCAAATGCTGTGAAGGCTCGATTGGCACTTTGTAGGTTTGAAATATATGCATATATATAAGTATATGGGTCGATTCAATATAGGGTAACACTTTATAGGTGAACACATAGGAAGCATCCATTTTTGGGGTAGGCAAGTGTGGTGATATGAGTCACACGTGCGAGGGCCTTCCAACTTACGCACTATTATTATAACCATCATGGGATCATGGGTGCCTTTTAGATGATTGAGTGATGGTTGCTGACCACCCCCGATTAGATGGATTGGTACCCCATGGGATTGTTGTTAGGCCAGGTGGGATTTTCCACTGGATTGGTCAGTTAAGGCGGCCAGTTGGTTATAGATATAAGAGTTTCACGATACGCCAGAAGGTGGTTCCGAAACCTAGTACGTCGAAGGGTCTTCTAGAAATTTTTAGGATCACCCATGGTTACTGGATTATTTACATTTCTTTTTTACTTTTTGTTGCACTAGTTTATTTTCAGTTTTCAATTTTTACTTGGGATAATCTAGCCAGCAATGGTATTTCCTATTTTGGATATCATTTTTAAAATGACAAATGATTTTGTAAATGGTGTGTAGCATGTGTTTGGTTTCTAAATGGGAACAACATGTTGCTTATTTTTAATATATGAAGACCTACTTTTATATCCGTATTTCAAACTTGTTTCAGTGGAATGTTTCAGAAACGAGAACTATTGGATTTAGTGGTTTATTTTTGGTATCCCTACTGAGCATCTTGGTGATAATTCCTATTATATCATTCCAGTTGGAAGTTCAATTTCTCATGCAGGTTCCGGGTTCAGCTGCTCAATGTTGGAGCAGGCTTGGTTCTGAGTTGGGTGGTGACCTAGGAGGTCACCAAGAGGTATGTAATGTTTACTTTCTTCCCACTTATACTATTAATTCTTTTGCTGTTAATATTTATTTACTTACAAGTCTTTTATTTATGGGACAAATATTTCCCTCTTTGTTGATTCGATGCCCAACACTTGTTGCTAACCCATTGGGATCAGGAACTCCCTTCGCCCCATGCCGCAGACCAGCTTGGTTGACTGGTTTATGGTTTACCCGGGTTGGTTCGTGACACTTCATTTGTATAATTGATTTTCTTATTTTGGGTATAGATGATAATGGGTTGGTACCATTCATTCATGGTTCACATTGACTATCGATGTGGGTTGTTTTATCTAATTTGAATCAGGGGTAGATGATTATAAAGGATGGATTGGAGTCTGTCATATTTGACTTAATGAAATAATTGAGACATAGATATATGACAAGATATTTATATCTAATAATCACTACCAAATATAAGTATAGACAAGTTGATATGAAACTAGAGGAAGAAAAATATATGATGGAACATATTTATGAAGACTTAGAGAGAACATATTTTTAAAATAGGGATCCATAATGAAATGAGATAGATGTTACTATAATTGATCATTTTTCAACGTAAATTTTCATTGAATTGATTATATTGATTGTGAAACTATGAAATTTAGAATTTACAAAACACTTGAATTATTTAAGACACCAATTGTTGGGTGATGTAGAGGACTTAAAAAATTATAATAGTTAAATTTTTGAAAGAAGAAGAACACTATATTGTTGATGTATTAATTAAAATAAATAAGAAGATTTCATGGATCATATCCAATATATAATATATAATCACTTCCATTAATCTAAAAAATTTATCCTCAAAAAAGGTTGACAGATAATATGGAAACCAAAAAGGAGAATGAAACCTCCCATGAATACTTTAGATAAGAAATCGATATTGAATATTTTTTATTCTTGGATAATCTATGAAATATATTATATTGAATGATTTATCCCACTCAAAATATTACCAAAGAAAAGTAGAATGAAAATAGTGACAAAATATAATGATCAGGTTTACATTTTAATGGTGACATGTTATGGAGTTTACAGATATTATATGATATTAAATTATAGAATGTAGAAGAATCCTATCCACATCACCTTCATTGATAAAATTATAATATCATTTGTTTTAAACTAATACTATTTTATTCTGGGATTATACATTGACTATAATGAAATTATTTTGGAATTTAAGTATTAAATAAATAACACATTCAATGTCCCTTATTGAAACATTTACATAGATGGATGTCATTTGGATTGTGAAATGTACTTTGAATAATTCAATGGTGTATAAGAATTTTTTTTGAGGAATAAAGTATGAATTATGGTATGTTTTATAGATTATTTCTATATTTATAAAAATATTATGATTTATGGATAATGAATATAAATATTGATTTGGAATGATTTATAGAGAAATTACTAGTACTTGTTTGGGAGAATATCTATTTTATAGTGAATCGTGGGATAGCTCATAGAAATATAACTTCAAAGGATGAAAAACATGTTTATCCCACCAAGATAAAGGTGATTAATGAATTAAATTAACTCATAATGGTTATAGAGATTTAAATTTTTTATAGGATATTCTATTTTTAACAAAGGATATATCAATTATTTTTATAAAATTCATTTCCCTCTATCCCATTTATTAGTAAAAGTGGTTACATTGTCATTTTACCAATGTTTTAAAGAACAAAATAATGCAAAAAATATTTTTTTGATCACATCCCTGATAAAATTACTCTCAAATTAGTAGGTTATACGTAAATTAATGGATGATATAAGTGACAATGTACTAGTGAAAATTCATAGAAGTAGTACAGATAATATATTCATGTTAATCTATAATAAATGAAATATAATTACAAGGATTCATACTTATAAACCATAAAAGATAAGTAATTATTGGTGTTAATTCTCACTTTTGTTAAGTCTATAATATATATTATACTCTCTAATGTGGTAGTGTTCACTGATCATGACTCACTTAAATATTTATAGAACAATAATGATGAAACGAAATTATTGATTTAATGGATCATTTTTCTATTGGAGTTTGACAGTGAGAATGAGTACAATAAAGGGTTAGAGAAAAAATTAGTAGACTATCTCTCCATGATAGAATTACAACACTTATGTTATGATTAAAGATATAATATCACTGATTAATTTCAAAGGGAATATTTTTTATAGTACATTTGAATATGATGCAATCATTTTCCAACATTGTAAACTATTTGGAATTTGGTCTAATTTACCGATAATAAAACTATCAATAGAGGAAAAAGTTTTTTGGATGAAATTTAAAACTATTATTAGGTATTTGTAAATTATATAAAAATTTAGTTATATGTTGATTCCCCAATGTGGCACCAACATGGAAGAATAAAATATGATATAATTTTATCAGACCTCAATAATGGGAGGAAACTCTGGTCCAAAATTAATAATTTGTATGATCTTTCAATATGAATTATTTTTGGTAAAGTTACACTATGATACTAAAAGCTATATGAAACTTTCTGATCACTACTAAAGAACTGGAAACATTACCAAATTTGAGGAATTACAAAACAATCACACTATAGAGGTTGAAGTGTTTGATGTCTGGAGAATAAAATTCAAGGGGTTATTTGTAAATTATGTTATCTAAACATACATAATTAAATTTATTGAGTATGTGTTAAAATTAGTAGAAGAATAAGCCACATATATTAACCTAGAAAATTGTTAATAATTATTTTTATGGAAAAAATGTTTTCAGGGATTAGAGTTTCCTTGAATTGTAGTTCAAATCAGGGAACATGCTATAAGAACTATTTATTGATTTAAGGGATAGATAAGTATTGATTTTTCTTCAACACAACATCCTATTACCAACCCCATATGTGTGAACACAAGTTTATGTAGATTATTGAGCTAAAAATATATAAAAGTTACTTAATGTTAGAAGAACACTTTGTCCCATGAAAATTAAAAATTATGTTTTACCTACAGAACAACTTAAAGTAAACTATTCTATATTTATATATTTAAAATGGTGTATGATAAATATTAGCATCCCTCTATGAAGTCATACCATAACTCTTATTTGGATATAAATGAAATGAAATAGAGATAATTTGATACAAGGAATAAGTAATTTTTAGTTATTGATGAGTTTGAATATATTACAGTAGGATAAAATGAATGTACCAAAATATATAATGAAATAAATAATAATAATTGGAAGTATTGGAACATTTTTAGTGAATATCTACTCTTAGGTGGTAGGGTACTATTTTAACCCATTTTATCTTTTTTCCTTGGTTGATCAAGTAAATATGATTTTGAAACATCATAGTGGTGAGATTTTTTCCACTTGGTATAGTAGAAATTAAAAGGAAACTAAATACACTATTCAGGGTGAATAGATAATTTTTTAAACAAAACATTAAATATTATCAAGTTGAGTGCCTAAAATATCTCCATTTTAATAGAAAACTATTAGGTATGTAAATATTTCAACATTAAAAAAATTATTATTAGGAGGAAACCCTTCTATCTTTCTACTCATTTTATTCATTTTCATTTTATATTAGGATTCATGTTAGGAAATATAGTGTATATGTTCCTTTTTAGTGAATTTGAAAATTTTAAATCATTATTTCGACAAAATACCTCTAAAACACCACTTTAATGACTATAATGGTGGAAAATATTTTAATTATTATTCTAATTGATTTTTTAATTAATGATTCATATTTTTAGGGGTTTTAAAAATAATATAATAATATAATTAATTATAATATAATATTATTTTCTATATAATTTTTTGATGTTTATATCCCAACATGGAGGATGTATCACATTGCATCTAGAATCTATGAATGATTATAATATTATTAAAAAAATAATAGTGTCAGATTACATCATTAATAGTCATAGGAATTGAACAATATAATTTCAGAAAAAAAAAGACAACATCTTATTGTTCCATGGTTGGTTGAATGGAAAGGGAAATCTATCTCAAAAAATGTTCACAATCACACTAATAAACATGCAAGGATATAAAAATTGGGAATTATAAATATTTACCGCACATAAATATCATCCCATAATAAATCACTCAAAATGGATATCTAAAATTAGGGTTTTCATTGGTTCTCACTCATGTTCTAACATGACCCGATAGTTAACTGATTTCGTGAAAACCCAACACTGAAATAGATATTTAGTTGAACCTAAATATTTAATGGTTAAATTGAAATATAATCATAATAAAATTTAAAAATACCATTGGAAATAATACTTTTTAACAATTAATACTATGGAATGACTCCTAAATACAAAAATGTCTTATAAAATAATTGTTCTGGATTGATAAATCATAATATAGCACTTGGATATTATACCTTAATGATTTGAATATCTATCCATTTTTTTGAAAACCGAAATTGAACAATTAAAAAACTTATATCAATCACTAGGTTCTTCATTTTGAGTGGAGATATAGATATTTAATTATTTTCAAACTTATCAAACTAATAAGTTACTATTTATAAACCTACTTATTATAGATTTATAACCTCCACAATTTCAAACGTAACCATTCCCCTTTTATAAGATTTTCATAAATTACACTATATTTCACCAGAACTAACTCTAACCATCACTGATCCATATTAATAAATCTATAACCCAAACATTAATTTAATTCACATCATTCCTTAGTGATTTTATTTTATATGTATCTATTCCCTTTTAAAAGAAATGAACATACCAATAAATTTTAGAAACTACTATTCTAATATTGTATGAAATTAAATCCCAACACAGATCAAACATACTAAGCCTCCTCTATCCACAATCATATCCAAATAGTAGAGCAAACCACTATACATCATTCGTCCTTGAGTAAAGAAGCTACCCATAAGCACAAAATCTAATCACCCATGTTTTTTTAACAAGGAATTTGAGTAGAAAGTTTCTTTTTTTTGTATCAAATGATTGTAAGTTGTAAAATGGTTATTTAATTTCTAAGGATACGATCTCAGAAAATTTCGTTAACCACTCTATTGGTCTTAAAAAATTGTGTTTAGCAATGTACAAGAGTTTGGTTGAATTCTGATCCATTTCAATTTCATTGTTATAATTTCTACCTTATAGTTAATAAATTAAATATTAATTTAATCATGCAGTTTAATTTGGATATATATTTTGAAAATAGAATTATATTGAGGTCTTGTCTCCACTTTTGAGTATATAATATGTATTTTATCTAATGTGGATCATAAACTCATTTCATTTTTTAGGGCCTGCATGTGCCCCTTTATCTTATCTTTCCCTTTTATTCTTTTATTTTTCCTCATTTTTCTTTATTCTACCTGAGTGTATCATGCATTTACATGTGGCTATTTCTTCACTGAGACAGATAAAGGAGAGGGATATTGAGAGAGATAAACAGGTATATGGGAATATAGGTGTTGCTATGGGTCTCATGACAAGATAGGTCATCTTACGGAATCCGCGGATCGTGAAAACAAGTTAAACTCAAGAGGAAGGCACCAAAAAGGAGGATGCTTTTATGTTTTTCTATAAATACCCATATATTTACAATTTTAAATATAAAACCACAATTATTGTTTCATATTAACCATTGATTTTATGTATTTGGGGGGGGAATGGGTGGTTTCAGGCAATTTTTGTTCATCCTATTTGGAAATCTGGAGCACACAATGTTTACTCTAGGGAACACATGGGATATTTTATTCACCCTCAGGTAAGATGATCATTTGGAAGAATGAACCATGTATATGGAATAAATACTATGTACTTGGACTCAACTATATAGTTGGGTACCTTTTCCGACATCCCATCAAGTAGAACATAGTAGTTTAGAGTACACAGATAAACCCCATATTGGTGGCACACCATATATAGGTACAATAACAAGATAAGTACAAGGCTGGACCAGGTGAGGTATATTGGATGGTATGCCATATAGGATATAGATAATGTGAATGATCCATACACTGTGAACATGGACTTTTACACTCCATGTAAGGATGAAGTACATTCCTAGGTGAAGCATTGAGGGTAAACATTGTATACATGGTATACATGTCATTCAGTACCCCTTACTACACTTTTGAGTATTTTTCATATCATTGCACCCATGTTTCAAAATTTTACAACTGATTTCTCCATTATGTGATTTTATCATCGTAAATTTCTATAGTGTATCAGTTGTGGTGATTTGAGGAATCCTAGGTTGTGTTTTGATCTTTTTCATCAATTGAGGGGTTCTTACTCTAATAATTGATTCCATATATCTCATAAGAGTGATACACCTTGATATAAAATGGGATTTTACATTTCCTCTTGGTCTAAGAGGCCTTCTAATCTTTTGACTAGAAGGACCCCATGTAAGATTCCTCAACCTTATTACATATTTTGAGGGTCCCCTATGGGAAGCATTTTCTTACATGATCATATAAATAATCCCTTTTATTATCCCTTTACGTGTACACCATTTTGAGAGTCCAATGTATGGTTACTCTTCTTATGTACCATTTTGAGGATCTGGTGAAGGATGAAACTATTTACACACCGTTCAAGGATCCCATGTATGATTCCTCCATATACCATCATTTTTAGGATCTAATATATGATTTATTCTCTTATGAAAATAATTGAGAATCTTGAGTAGGGTTCTATCATATGTTATGACATGAGGAAACTATTGGGTAACCATATGTTTGACCAACCCTGATCTAGTACATTGGGATTGGGTATAATTGGTAGTTGGTTTTCCATTATAACCGAAACCAAACATGTAAGTCTAAATGGATGTGGTGGTTATGTTTGGGTTTTTTAATTTTGCCTCCCACTCCATTTTATTTATGAAATCACTTGTTTAGATCCCATGAATCAATAATTACCAGATAAGATTCTTGGTATTTAGAAATTGAGACTCTCTTGTTGTGACCTTAATCATTCGGGAATACTAGTGTTTTTTCTAGGGATGCTATTATTGATCAATTTATATTGTGTATTTATAGACATACATCCTTGAATCCATTTTTAAATGTCTTGAGTGATACTGTAGTTCCTTTTTATGAAATTCCTTGGAAGGGATCATAGTTTGTATAAATTTTTCCCTTCATGTAATAGTTTGTATCCCTTATATGGAACATCAGGGATATAATATGATGGATATTAATTATTTCACGACCCACTAATACTTGGGACCCTTTATAGGATGCTTGGGATGCGCTTATAGGGTCATGGGCTTATGCTACACCATGGGTAATGCATGGATTTAAATTTTGGAATATATGGGGTGGACTAATATCTTGGATTAATTTACATGGATTCCCATGGAGGAATTACATGGAAAGACTCATAGGATTTATTTATTAATATATAGGCCTTTGGTGACACTTGCATTTCCATATTGAAATTCCATGGATAGACTCATAGGATGGATGAATTTATATATTCATTATGTCAAACATGGATCCCCATGTAATAATACCATGGACAAACTTGTTGCATGGATGTATTAATTATAACATGGGTGATACTTAGATTCCCTTGTAGGAATTACTTAGATATAATCATTGGATGGATTTATTTATTTACTAAGGGATGAATACTCTATCAATATTTATGGGGATGATTACACTCACCCTGATCAGATACCTCATGGGTTTGGCATAAAGTCTCACCAGTGATCTCTCTATTTACATCACCTATGGTTCATACACTTATAGATTTTATAAGTGATAATGTTGTGACCTCCTATGGAATGGGAACAAGGGAACAATCATTAGGTGTGTTTTACATGTCACGAGTAGAATGAAGTCTATATTAGTACCATATTAACAAGATTTAAAATCATTATATGGAATCCTTTATTATAGTGATTTGATGTGAGCATGAGTTAACCCATAGATAGGAAATGTAACCCCCCCTGTGGTGATGTATCTTGAGTGTAGTAATTTCTGATGATATATGAAAAATGTACTTTTGATTGGAATTATGGACCTATTGATTGACTTAATTGTACACATATTGAGTGGTACGACATGTATCATTAATCTATTTTAAAGGATATTTAGTTGATTGAATCATGGGTTATAGGATCCTATGTGGATTGATTTTTGTATGATTTTCTACCTTGATTATATACGTATATATATATGAACATGAATAAATATATATATGGGGATATATATCCAAGAATACATATTATTATATAATATGGAATTATGTCTAGATGATTGGGGTTGTTGACCTAAGAATCTATTAGGGACTTGTTTCTGTTATTTATATCTTTTTATTTTAACATTTCAGTTGTTTCTCATAGAGTTTGATCATATTTATTGAGAATTCTATTTTGGAATCTTTTTATAAGCTCATAATTAGGTTTTCATTCTCATGTTATTTCTCATCTCTGTATGTGATCCTCAGTGTACATGTAAACCTTAGGTTTGACTTTTTTAGGTTGAGCATAAATTCATTGTGGTTAGGTATGAGGATTATGAATGCATGAAAGAGTGTATCCACTCATGTGGTTTCTTATTACCATTATGTAGATACATGTATGTTCCATGGAGACTAGGTATGTGGCTAGGCCCTAATTTAGTGGAAGAGACCTATACTTTTATTTTGGTTTCATTTATGTACTGTTGTATGTATGGTTTTCATAGTGGGTGACCATTACTGATTTGATGATAGAGATATTTATGATTTTATATAATTTAAATTATAATGAAATTCATAATCTATTTTATTTTATTTACTTATTTCACACTCTGTTTATTACTCTAGGGATGATATCTAGTTATTTTCATTATTTTTTATTCTGATGTGAGGGAAAAATCTCCATATGGACACACCTTATTCCCTCATTGATAATTGACAACCTATAAAATATAGAGAGGATTGCATGATCCGTTGTGTTGAAATGACTCAGATAATCATTTTAGTGGGTTGGGACAGTATAAAGTTGTATCATAGAGGATATTTTTATCTAATTTACTATTTGGGAAATTCTAGATAATATTATTAGTAATGTTTCATAATCTACGATGGATATTAAAGTGGGGTGTTGAAAAAAAGTGTCTTATAAGATTTATTGGGTTTCATGTTATGGTATTAGATTCTTGATTAGTGGTGTTCAAATTTTATATGTTTTCCACTTTGAGTGACATACATGTTGTGTTAATGTTGTATTTATTATTGGTTGATAGATCTTGTCTCATTATCATGAGGCCATTAAAATATTTTAACACTTGAAAAAAAATTCAAGATTCGTCTCATGTATCATAATTTTCATGTATAATTGACATATTATAGGCCCTCTTATGTGTTATTTTACTAATTACATAGAAAAATTCATTGAATTTGAAGAAGAAAAAAATTGAGTTTTCCCCTAAATAATTTTGATGAAATTATACTCAATTGGGAGGAAAATCACATTTATTTAATTCTAATGGTAATTAAGGGGGAACTATGTTCAAACCTATGACAGTGAGTCGAATGACTCAATCAACATGCAATAGAGGTGTAATTACCCTTGTAGGTCTATAGGGCACATGATGACCAAGAATTCAACACCCTGTAGGGTTTTGTTTTTCAATTTTGGTTATTTAAATGGTCATTAACAATAATTATTTTCCTACATAAAATGGAATGACATTCTAATTAATTGAATCTTATTTTTTTTTTATCTTTTCAGATCACTATTTAAGAGGTTGATATGTAATCTAACATTTCTAATGAACTAGACCTAAAGGGGGTATTACCATATGCAGGGGCCTATTTAGTGTCACTTAATTAAATTTTATATATAGATATTTTGATCTTTTCAGAGCAGTTCCATATGAGGATTCTTGGAGTGGAATGTGCCTTTGTAGGCAGTTTTGACAGTTTTGACCTTCATGGGTCATTGTTTTTCATTACCTTCCGGTAAGAGATTTTATCATTTCAAATTAGTTGTTAGAAACAATGACCTAATTTTCAGTCATGATTGGTAGGTATTGTTGGGAGACATAGATTCCCTTAGTTTTGACTCAGAACCTTGTTGGTTGATGATTCATTTTGATTGAGGGAAACTTGTGATCCAGGTTGTACTGAGTTTATGGATACATCATTAGGCAGTGAGAAGGGTTATTTGTCACACCTCAACCCAATGCTCTTCTATTATTTTATATATTTATATACATAACCTTATTCTTTTAAAAAAAATTGGGGGTTTTTAGAAAAAAGGAGTTTTTGGCAGACATAATATGGGGCACAATTGGTGCATAGTTAGTAGAAACCATATGCCAGCCGAGTTCAAACTATGCAACATAGATGTTAGAACTATATAGTGTTAACGGCTAGGATTATGGGACCTTGAACCTATAGGTAAATCATGTGACCCATTTAATTTTTAGATATAGTTTATTCTTAGTTGATTCATGGTTTGGAAGACCCTATGGCCAAATAGTGTGACATGTCATATCTTTAGAAAATGGAAAATGGAAAAACGTTTCAATAATAATAATAATAAAAATAATATTATTACTATTATAAATTTTCCTATTTTTATTTTCTTTTTATTAAAACCCTATATTTGGATTCTTCTCCCCATCTAAACTTCGTCTTTCACACTCACCCCCTCCACATAGTTCGTGAAACCACAAACCAAGGGGCTTCCTACAAATGCGCCACCACCTCCTCCCCTATCCTTCAGATTTCATTTTTTTTGATTTTATATCTGGTTTGATCCCTCAAAGATATTTTTTATTCTTATTATATTTAATATTATATTTTGATTTCTTGTTTTAATATTCCCTCTTATGGTGGTCATGTTCTAATCAAACCCTATCTCGTTTTGGGATGTTGTTTTGGTTGTATCTTAGATCCCATATTTCATGAAGTTTGATGAAGGGATTTTCTTATTTTGACCATCAATGATAGTTTTTTTTATTTTTTGAGTTATTTCCTCCAATTCAAATTATTAGGAAAAAAATTTATTATGGATTTTTTGATTTTTGGGTTCCATATATTTTTGTAGTGTGTTTTGGACCTCATTGAGGTGGATTCAGGCCACCGTTTTCAAAGGTGACATAATTATGAATTCATTGGTAGGAATTTATATTTGTTCCCTCTTTTTATATATTCATTCATTGTACTATGAATATATATATATATATATTCAATCAGTGTTCATATATTTATATATATGAAAACTTAATATGTGTGTATTGGTAAAGGGGTGTATTGAAGTATAGGTAAATATATAAGGACCCCTTTTACATATTCATAGAAATGGGAATATGTAAATTGGGACTATGTGTCCTTACATATATATATATATATATATATATCTATCTATTTGTGTGTGTGTGTGTGTGAAGATGAATATGTTTATAAGTGAAAAGGGGAAGATTAGAGTGGTTTTCCTAAAAAACATTCCTGTATTGAGGTAGGTTTCCTTTGCCCAAGCCTTTAATTTAAATTATATTATTTCATCAGTGTCATTGAAATATTTTTTATTATTTTGTGGTAAATATGTGCTCTAAATATTATTTAAAACACATATAAATTTTAATATCATTTGTTTCAAAAAAATTATCTAATATTGCGATGTGATTATTTCATTTTTAACATATTTTTTTAATGGTGTATTGGATAATGTAAATTATTTGCATTGTTCGATTGGTTTTATAAATGATGTTTCATTAAAAGTGTTTGGGATATTTTGGATCCTTCGACATACGTCATGGATATTATTTTTGAGCTTTCATGAAGTGTATTAATTATTATAAGCATTGAATCATTGTTTGTATTATGGTAACCCACATGTTTTTCTTCTTGTTAAAGAGGTTCCCCACAAGGAAAGTGTTGGGAAGTGGGAATGAAACTCATGTTGAATCCTATATTTGTATAACATTAGTGATGACCAGATCACTTTTCGCTTATGATACACTTATGGGATCCTATGAATTAGTGTTGGAGTCGAGAGAAAATTTTTATTTAGTCACTATTATATTGACTAGATCCCCATAATAAGGAAAGGCCATGAAGGTTGTGCCACTGGTGAGGCTAGTTTAGAGTCTCACGAATGGTAATTGACTATGGATCACATTGTTAGGCCAATAAATGGATTCATAATTTAATACATATAGTTTTGGTTCACATGGTTTATATTTTTATACCATGATATTTGATTCACCTATGCTATAGCTTCCCTCATATTGTGATATTTTAAGAAAATCATTTCAATTGTTATGTTTATAGTAGTAGTTCATAATGAAACATTTATATAAATTAACATTTCATTCAATTACTTTTTTCATTGAGTAATTTCATTCATCATATGTTCTTATATTTGAAATTATTTATTTGAATTCCTTTCATTATTTTTGAAACCATTTTGGAAAATGGATAGGTAAATTGTAAATTGGAAATTGATTTATTGTAACGTGTTTTAAAAATGAAATTAAAACATTGTTTTACCTATATATATATTTAAACGTAGTATTTAATGGGTTTATTTTAAATTTAATGACGATGTAAGGATTCTTCTTCACACATCATTACTGAGAATCTAGATTCTAATGCTTACACTATCCTATTATTTTATTGTTCAACCGGTTTTGGATCTATATTGGAGCGAGTATGGTTCTGTGATTGGTGGTGACCCACAAGGTCACTTGGAGGTATGTTTAGACAATTAGTTTTATTTTATTTTTTTGAAATTTATATTCATATTTTTTAAATTATATTATCTATTTTCATTGAATATATCATTCTCAAAGCGGTATTCTAGATTATATACACTAGTTTCTAGCTTGAATGTACCCATAACACCTCTTTGTATTTGTCCTAGGCTATCTCGGGTGATCTGTTCTGGGATGACTCGTGTTGGTTTGAGAAAAAATGGTATTAGAGTAGGTCATACATTGTTATTTAGGAATGTATAGTAGTTTGGAGCTAGGATTTTCATAATTCAAGTGGTCATTAATTTTTAGGTTCTTAATCACCACCTATTCTAAAGGATATTTTAATTTTCAGGGTGCATAAGGATGGTTATGCTTCATAATCTGAGAGTTGATCTAGGATTTTTACATTTTTTGGGATTTCCTTTTAGAATTAGTGTGTTATTTTGGTAAACTCTATTTAAGGACGTATTTTTTTAGGGATTCAACGGTTTTCATGGTTCTATGCATTTTCTAGAAAACCAAGAATAAAACATTTTAATTCCTCATTTGACATCCAATTTTCTCACTTGGTTGGTTCTTGACCTACCCAACTGTGCTTCCATGACTTATGTAGTAGTGTTTGTAGAGTTTTTATGATTTTTATTGATTTATTAATAATGCTTCTATTCTTTATTCAAGGTATTTGTTTTAGTTTAACTTGGGGAGCTTCCCCTTGTGTTTGAAATTTTAATTTTTATTATTAAAATATATATTTCTTAAATGGAAACCTTGGGTTCTGTTAAGAATAGAAGAGTTTCTTTAAAATTGGAATGTGTTTTTAAAACTATTTTGGGATTATGATGGGTTTTGTAAAAAGAAAATTTAAAATGAAAAGGAAATTGTTTTGGATATTGTAACATTTTGTAAAAATTATGGAAAAAATTGATTCATAAATAAAAATTGATTTTTATAATAAACAATTTATTTGATGGCTAGTTGGGGGTATTTTAAAGAGATGTTTGGAATGTAATATTTTTATTTTTTTTATTTGACTATTGGTATTCCTATGTACTCTCCCCTATAAGGATGGTTTTTCATGGAAATGGATGGTTATTATTATATGGGGATTGTTTATAGAGAATGAATGAGGATATATATATGTGTGTGAGGTTTCATGGAATACCAATGGTGGGTGTTTTTTGTAAGTATTAATACATTTTCAGATAATTTATTTCAAAAAATAGGTATCTTAATATTCTAAAATTTTTAATTGTTTGGATATTACCTTTTTTATTTTGGATTTTTTATATAACGTTTTTTGGTGTGATTTAAATGTTGTTTTAGTTTGTGTTATTGATTACTGATTGAGATATAGTGATTATAATTGTGATTCACATTATGTTTGTTCTATGTTTCATGTTTTTAGAGTATTCCCTAGAAGATTCCTAGTACATAGATTAGATGGTTGTTATTTGAGATTCCATACATCATTGTTTAGGTAAAAGTCAATTTTGGGAATTAATATTAGTCATAATTTAGTGGTTTGATCTTTTCATAAGTTAGGTGGTAGGAGTATTTGAGGAAATTCAAAAAAAGTGTCTTTTTAGGTATTTAGTTAGATGAATCTACCCAGACTCCAGATTGATTGATTGAGCTACATCCATTCCATACATTGGACTACACCTGTGTATTTTATTTGGGTCATCCACCATAATTTTTCTATAAATAAAATATTTCATCATTTGTAGAGGCTTCTGAGAAGCAGTTCTTCTAGATGTGGACCCTTCAGTTATAAGAAGGGGGGTTTTATGCTACACTATAAGAAGATGAGGTTTTAATTTAAAATTTCCAAAAAACGATTTTGGGATAGAAAATTATTCATGAAATAAATTCTATACCCATAGGAATTGGAGTGAATATTTTTCAGGATCTAATGAATATATCAGTTGTGGTGGATATTTACATACACAATTTTATTAAACATTAAAGTGTAAGATATTTTAGTAGAGCATTGTTTTGGGTTTTCAAATCTAAAAGTTAATGTTGGGAGATCTTCATAGAGTCATATAATTTTAGATCCTTGTGGTTGTGACATTTGGTTGGTAACTTTAACATGGATTTCCTTTTTATAGAGGGGATTCAGTTTAGGGTGGAACCTATTTGGAGATTCCCAACTTTGGAGAAATTATGAACTATGATCTGGTTCCGTTCGATGTTTTTCATTCCTTTGTTAGGCCGTTTTGATGTAGATGATAGTTTGTTGATTTTTCCTCTCAATGAAATCACCTCACTAGTCTATTACCTAATTGCGGGGAGACCCACTATACGTATTATTCATGTCATTTCTTAGGATGGTCGGGTATGACATTATAAGTTAAGGGGCCACACAAGTGTTAAAGTGTTTGTTTTCATCTATGAGTTATTTCAGCATAAGAAAAACAAGGTACAGAAAAAATCCTAAAAATGTGTGGAGACCACCATAGAAAAAAGGACATGGGGAACAAAGTATGCTAGTTTTGTGTTCCCTCTTTGGTAATTTTGATTCTTTTTTTGTAGTGTGTTTCTTTCATCCCATACTATCCACCCAAAATCATGGTAGTTGGTGAAAATGAATATTAGGTCATGTGATGGATTCATAGAGAGATATCAAATAGACCATGGTGGTATAATTTTTGTGGATAATTATGTTATTGTTCATGGTTTTCCTTTTTTTAGAATACATTTGGAGATATGAGTCCCTCAATCTTTATTACTTTATTTTTCAGTTCATGATCTTGTGGATCATTGGTTTTTTCATTGGATGATGAGATGGTTCTTTGAGAATGGTCTTTTTTCATATTTTGGGATCTTAAAGTTTCATATTTTAATGAAATGTGAGTTTCTTACTCTTGGCCTTCGGGTGGATGACGTTCCACTTTGTGTATTTTCATGTTCATATCTCAGTTTGTCAATTCATTTTGTACTTTTATGAGTGACAAAGTGATAATTGTGTAGATAATAATCACATGTAGAACAAATAATTTTCAATTACTTTATTTTAATTATCGTCTTATATTTATCCTGTGAATTTTCTATGTATTTTTTTGAGAAAAAATAAATTTTTGGGTTGATAGAAGAAGGAATATAGTTTGGATAAATAGTATTCCGACACAATGAAAATAGTGTGGCCTCAAAATTGGCACTGTCTAGGGTGCACGACCAGGAACAAAAGCCTGAACTAATTCATGTAAAACATATAACCCCATTTTTTTAGATTGAGGTGTCACACAATTGGTAAAAGGTCTGAGAGACCATAAAGCCAAACTGTTCAGCCTGTCAGATCATTAAAAATGAAAATGGGAAAATATTTTAATATGAATATTTATTTATTATTATTATAATAATAATTATTATTAAATTCATTATTATTATTATTATTATTATTATTGAACCCCCTTAAGGGTATTCTTCTCCCCCTATCTCCATCATCAGCACCTTCACACCTCTCACACCTTGTTCATAACACCCAAACCAAACATGGTACCCACGTGCACACAACCACTACCTCTCCTCTCCTATAGGCACCCAATTTTTGAGCTGATGGAATGTGTGATATTTCTACATAAAGTTTTATTCTTATCATATTCCTTTTTATAATTTAAATTTCATAATTTCTACTTTATCTCTTGCGGTGACCATGACTTAACTGAAAACTAACTCATTTTGGGGTATTGTTTTGTTTATCTCTTAGGTATTAGTGTTCATGATGGCTGATTGATGGCCATTAATTATATTCATAATTAATTTAGGGAGTTATTCTTTAGTTTCCAGAAAGTTTTTAAATACCAATTCATTATCCCATCTTTAATTAGGGAATTGGTCATTTTTGTTTTCCCAATATTTTTTAGTATTATTTGGACCTCATTGAGTGGTATTTGAGTTTTCATTGTTTGAGGTGACTTGCATGTGTAGTGATTGGAATTCATATACACATATAATCTCCCCATTTACTTTTACTCACTAATGGTAGTATGAATATTTAAATTGGGGATATGTGTTCTTATATATAAATGTGATAATTATATATGTGTGTTAGTGTAGAGGGGTTCATTTAGGTATTTGAATATATATAAATTACCCTTTGTATATATTTATGGGCATAAATATTGGTACATCAGTGATATGTGTCCCAGTATATATATATATATGTCAAGGTGCATATTCATATATGATAAAAGGAATATTTCATTGTCTAGCATCAAAAAAATAATGTGTATTGAAATAGGTTACCTATTTATTATCATTTAATTTCAATTCATTGGTTTACTAAGTGATTTGATAATATTTCTTGTTATAATGTGGTATGTATATACTATGAAAATTAGTTGTGGAACTTGAAAATATTATTTTTATTCATTTCACATCATTTACCAAAACATGAAATGTGATTTTCTCATTTTAATATACACATTGAATCTAGTATTGGAGAATATAAAATATATTCAATTTTTTATTGGTTTTTTAGAAAATGTTTAATTAAATTAGGTATGTACCATTTAAATCCTTTAATTACATCTTTGAAAATATTTTAGAACTCGCAATATGCGTTGGGATAGTTGGCCACTTCAACATGTTTTATGTATGATGGGAACTCCCATAGTGGTGCTTTGATTATAGAGGGTCTCTGAATGGATGGTGTTGGGAAGGGATCGGGGAATTCATGATGACACCTGGGTTAGTGTCATGTATTGGATATCCTCCCCAATTATCCTTTATTCTAATATCATTGTATAATATGATTCATAGTGGGAGTTGCGAGATATTTTCTACTTAGTCCCTATTAAACAGACTAGATCCCCATTTTAGGGAAAGTCAATGGGTGTTGTTCCACCTATGAAGCTAGTTGAGAGTATCCATGTTGGTTATTGACTATAAATCACATCGATTGGTTGGTAGGTGGATTATATACTTAGAACATCTAGGGTATTTTTACATTGTGTCTTGGTATAACCCACGATATCTAATTCACATTTATGCATGCTTCAGTCATATTTTAATTTTTTTTTAATAAAATAATTTCAACAGTTATGTTTCTAATGGTAGTTCTTAAAACAACACTTATTCACTTGTACTAAACCTTCTAATTATTGTTTTTCATTAAGGTATTTTATTCATTATTTATTCTTATTTGTAAAATGATTTATTGGAATAAAATTCATTCTTTTGATTCCATTTTTGAAAAATGTATAGGTACATTGTAATTGTAAACTTTTTCGAATATGACTTTTCATAAAAAGAAATTAAATAACATATTTCAAATATATTTATTTTAAGTTATACTGACATGGTTTTACTTTTAATATAACGTAATAGGTCATATATCTTCTTTTAAAATTTCTACTGAGCATATCGATTATCACTCCTATACTATGTTTTTAGTTTCAACTACTTCATGTTTGCGATCTCTCCCGTAGAGGGAATGGTTTTGAGATTGATGGTGACCCATTAGGTGACTTGGAGGATTAATCAACAATTCCATTATATATATATATATATATATATATATATATATTACTTTTTCACTTATTTTATTCAGGAATTTTATTTTTATTTATTGATTTTTTATCATGATATATATCATTCCCGACTAGGTATTCTCAATACTCAACACTACATTGCAACCTAGGTGGATCGACAACACCTCTTAGGCCTTATTATAGGCCTACATGGGTGACTAGTTCATTGTTGACATAAGATAGAGCATAACATTGAATGATTGTTTGATATTGATGAATAGTTAGTCATCAGGTTGTGCGATATAAGAATTTTGATTCCTTATACTTCTATTAAATCACTAGGGGTGATTTTTTAGAATGGATTTGGGAGGTTGGGATTTTATGGTTCTTGGCCTGGTTGACCAGTGTTTTATTTATAGCTTATGTAGCCGGACTATAGGAAGATTCCCATTACTGGAATGATGTCGAGTTACGGGTTGTACTAGAGTAAATAATGGAACCATTGAGGTGCATGATTTTGAAGAGGAGTTCCAAGGGAGCTTTGAGATTAATGAGTCTGATATTCAATTTAAAAATGTCAATATTCAATTATAATTGATGAATCAATGGATTATGATTAGGGTGAAAAAGGTACCCATTGTTTTCACATGTTACCATTTATATCAAAAATTAGTGTGTGGATGTATGCGAGACAAGAACTGATGTTTTCCAGAATTTTTGTGGTAATTATTTGTTTGATGTTGAGGTTAATCTATGAATGTACCTTTTTGGTTGATAAGAAATCAGAAATGAATTCGGTGTGGTGAGATGATTAACTCGTGGTGAGACCTAGACATGCATAGTTGGGGAACATAGCTTCTGGAGTTGGTAAAAGGAAAGTACATCAGGTTGATGTGAGAGTGTCTTAGAGATATATATATACATGTTTTTTGATGTGATCATAGTGTACTCTTGGTTAGAGATGATAATGATCTATATTGACATCATATTTTGTATGATGAGAGAAAATACCCTCTACACTAAACTTCATTTATATTAAATATATTTGCATGATTGATGATTTGACCTATTTAGGATGCACTAAAGGAGTTATATGAGGTAATAAATAAGGTTGGGAGTGCACCATTGGATGATTGAGGATGGTGACCCTAATTTTCATTTTAAATTCTTCATTTTACTAGAGCTGTTGAACATGGAGATTGGGTTTTGGAGGACTATAATGGTATTCATGAGGTGGGGAGTACTATATTAGTGACAGTTGAATTCCCTCTTTGATGGAAGAGTTGTTGATTATAAGATACTGTTCATTGTATAGTTTATATAGAATTGCTATGAATATTCTTGTGATGAGATCATGGTAGTGTTCTTCCAACATGGTTTCATGAGGATTGGAAGGTTTATGGTGGGGAAGTTGTAATGAACTGTTCTTTTAAAAGCCAATAATTTGAAAATAAATTTGATTTTTTTTCACCATATACATATAAGGTTGAATATTATCCTTTTTTCCATAGAATATGATATCAGTTACTTTTTTTGACAACTCCATTGGTCCAGTAATAGGGTTTTTACCTTAGTACATGAGTTTAATTGAAGTATAATATGTTTTATTTTTTGTGGAATAATTATTATTTAATATTTAATTAAATAAATTTTAATTAATTCAAGCATGTTTATTTTCCATATATTGAAAATTTTTAGGAACCCATGGGGGTTGATATGATTATTTTAGAGGAAAATGTTGGTTTTCAGGAAATTTGAGTGGTTTCCCTTTCAGAAATCCTTACCAAATGGCATTTAGTTAAGGAAAAAAATTTGTGTATTCTTCCTATTTGGGGAATATGATCATTTAGAAATTCATTTCATATATAGCTGATATATTCCATGTATTAGGACCCACCCATGATGTTGATTACCTGGCCCGAAAACCTATTGATGAGCACAATTCCATGCTGAGTACATGAGCAGACCCTATGTGGGATGTGTGTCATATGGAGGTACACATCTAGGATATGTACATGGAAATATGATTTGAGATAAATGGGAAGGTACCTCATGTATGGTACATGCTATATGCATGATCAACATGTCGTTTAAATGGTATTTTACATTCCATGATTGATTAAAGTACATTCCATGGTGAGGCATTGGGGGTATATGCCATTTATTGAGTATACACCCATTCACTTCCCCCCTTGATACTTATGAGGGTTTCTTATATAATTACTCAAAGATTCCAAAATTAATCATATCATTATTAATTTCTGGGGTGTTTTCTGCATAGATCACTATTGTGTTATCCTTGAGGGAATTTGAGGAATCATATGAGGAAATATGGGGTTTTTCATAAATTTAAAGTTCTTCATTCTATAATTGATTCCAAATATCTCTATAGAGTGAGACCCCTTGATCTAATATTGGCTATGATGCGTCACCCTATTATGATTTTAAGGAAAATTACTCATACACTAAGAATTTATCTTATCTTTTGACCTAGGGGATCATGTGTATGATTTTATACCATAAAGTTGGTTCTAAGGGTCCCATGTGAATGGCTTTTCTTACATACTGGTCAAATTAATCCTTTTCAGGACACCTTTACAGACATATATAATCTTGAGAGTTACTTGTAAGATGTATCTTGTTGTGTATCATTCTAATGATCCTTTGGATGATGCATCATTTTTACTCAATGTTTTAGGATCCCATATTAGATTCCTCCCTCAAACTTCTCTATTGAGGATCCTTAGTAGGACGAATTTTCTTATGTATAGACCTTGATGATAGAAAAGAGAATTAATCTCTTATTTAATGACTTGAGGGACTCTATGGGTGGACATATGTTAGACCAAACATGATCTTGTACATCAGGTTAGGGTAGATATTGTAGTGGGTTCCACCTTATAACTGGTACGGAATATGTAATCCCATGGTCTCATGATAGTAGTGATGGGTTAAGGTGTTAAACCACCCTCACTATTTTATTTATGAATTCAATTTTTTATTGATGATTCATTATTTATTACTATAGGATATTATTGGACTAGAACTATTGAGACATTCTTTGGTTTAGCATCTCCTTTTAGGATTTAAAAATTCATTTTTATGGATTTGAGTGTCAGTACATTCCTATTATGGATTTATGAACATAATTTTTAGTATCCAATTTTTTCACCATGATTGATACGTTTTTTATGTAACACCTTGGATAGGCTCAAAGGAATTATGAATTATATTATGCCTCAAGTTACAATTGGGTTTCCTTAAATATAATTACTTTGATGGTTTTAATAGGATATTTTATATACCATTATATGAACACACCTAGGTTCAATTGTAAGATGCCAGGGATGGGCATGTAGGGGCAGGTGTTCATGTCACGAACTGGGTGATACTTTTATTATCAAGTAAAAATAAATTATATTAACTTATAGGTTTAATGATTTTATATATCCCTTGCATGATACTCAGATTCACATGTAGGATTTATAGGGATAGACTCATAAACCGAATGAATTTTTATAAGCCTTGGCTGATACTTGAATTCCCATAAAAGAATGACTTGGATCGAACTGAAGCTTTGGTGAATTTTTATAGGACGTGGGAAATACTTTTTCACCAATGTAGGCATTCCATATAAAAACTCATAAGATGGATCTATTTCAATATATGTGGATGATTATTCTCTCCCTAATCATAGACCTCAAGGGGTGGGAATGACATCTCTGCATTGATCTCCCCTTTTATATAAGCTAAAGTTCAGACCCGTTGGGATTATCCGAGTCACAATTTTATCACTGGATGTTGAATGAGACATAGGTGTCATAATTGGAATAAGTTTGTGTTGAATTTGTGATATGACATCTATAACTTAACAATATTTATAGGATTTTTCATTGGTGCACAGTGCTCTTTAGTGTAGGGATTAGAGGGGAGTTCGAGTGAGCACAAGGTTAGGACATCCATCCCCCGATGGAATCATAACATTGTCCAAGACATTTTTGGAACTCTAAGAGGTATGTATTTCCAATTGGGATTATAGAAAACTATATCCACTAAACTATACATGGAAAGAGTGGAATGATATCCATATCAATGCTTATCCGATGTCTATTTGATCATATAAGGGTCCAATGATCTACTTTGGATTGAGTTGTTTATGATATTATTCCATTCTTATATAATTAAATATTAAATTACATGAATATATTAATTTAGTTATTTATGGGTGTGTATATATATATTCTTGTATTCTTATACTTATATAATATAGTGTTGTATCAAGATGATTGTGGTTACTGACCCAATAATCGATTATAGACTATTATATATTATTTATATAAGTTTATCTTGACATTCAGTTGTTTCTCTTCTAGAATTGGAATATTTCATGCGTATAAACATATGGAATCATATTATAGAATCATCATTAGGGTGGCCAAATGAGATTTTTTCTTACCCATGTGCATGTATTGTGGTTTATATATTGACCTTAGGCATACTTTTCATGTTCAGCACAGAGGCATGGTGGATACAGTTGAGGCCTAGGTTTTCCAGAATGATTTGATCCACTCATTGGGAACATTTTTATCAGGATAAATAAAATGATAGTTTCTTGGAGTCTGGGTCTGTAGTCTAGCTCAGCATTAGTAGTAGATCTAAAAACATTTTTTTCTTTTCTTTTATGTACTCCTTCATGTATATTTATCCCAGTGGATGACCAATGTTGTATGTATGACATGGTTGTTTGATATATAATAGAATTTTAATTATTATTAATGAATATTATCGTTCATTTTATTTACTACTTAAACAATCTTTTTATTATATCTTGGTTGATATCTATATATTTTTTTTAATCTAATATGAGGGAACAATCTATCCTCCGAAACATCATATGCCATAGTTTCTAGTCAGAAGCCTCAGGAAAAAGGATAGCCACATTTGAGGCATTGTGTAGAACTATCTTGGTGCACCATTTTTGTGGCATCCGATTTGAGAAATTAAACCTAAAACCATGATTATTAGTCAATACAAAATATTACAAGGATTTGTAAGGAATGATGGCCACTAAGAAGATAGAAGTGGACAATTTTTTTATTTTTTATCAATTAAATATATTATAATTCAAGGGAATATTATAAAAGCATTGATTTACATTAATATAGAACATTTTCATTTGATTTCATAGGTGGTATATCCTGATCATACCTTGGAAATCCTTTCCACCTATGAATATGTCAATGGGGATGTCTAGTTTTGACTATATGTACAGTATTAGAAGCTTTTGAATAATTATTTTAGTGTGGTATTAGGAATATATAGTAAAAACATGAAAATAATTGTACTCATAAGTTTTCCTAAACCCAATTTGGGAAATGTAATTTCAATGATGGGAGAACATGAAATTTGACCTTACGATCGACATTAATCTTTAAAAAATTTCATTATGAATTATATCCTCTTAATCCATATCATTCTTCGGCCAATCACCAATTGTTATCCAGGAAGGTGTTATAGCTATAAAAACATGAGCCATTTAGACATGTTGATTACATATATGGTTTTCTGGGACAAAAACTTGAATATGGAAAATCTATATTATCATTATTTTAAGATCCATATGAATGGAAATATTTTATTGATTATAGAAAATACATTTATCACTTTTTATTCCAAACAAATTAGACAACATTATAATCCAATGCCTCTTTCTAAATCTTGAATTATTTAGTAGATAGACTAACCATTATCAGAAAATATGGGTATATGAAATGAATAAGAAAACATGAATAATGTTTTTGAGATGTTTTTTATATACATGGGATTATGGGGTCAAAAAGGGAAACTCAATGGCTACCACCTATCTTCAGCTGACTTCCCTACTCCATGCCTGACCAACCTAATCCCCATCTCATCCTACTCCAGTCCCCTAATGAATGAAACATCATTTTATGAGGGTTCACAAATTCACATTGTGTTCTAATATTACAATATTTTGAAAATTTTAGAAATTCAATTGAACTTAAACAATACATGTACTACACTAAGGCTGACCCAACAAGAAACACCCAATTATTATTCACCCTAGATGACCGTACACAATTTTTTTTCAAATAATAGATTTTTATTGTCCATAGAAATCTACATTAACTTATCATATCAAACACATCTAAATCAGAAATCTAAGGCCCTTAATTAGACAAAAACAAAAATATACATAACATTTCATATTATAGTGAATAATTTGTCACAAGATAATGGGATAGAAGCATGTGATGTAACCATAGAAAGGGAAGGGAAATATGGTTGATTCTCCACTTGATACCCTCTTTAATAATATTATAAAGAGGTACTAATAATCCATCCAAATTAATGAGAATTGATTATATAAGAGATACTTATTAAATAATACAATTATTAGATACATTTTGGGATGACAATTCAAAAAACACTTTCCATAGAGTACCCCAATAGAGATGAGTCTATTAGTGATGAGATAAATTCTTTTATGATAATTATCAATCCATAACATGATAATTCATAATGGTTTTGGGATAGGGGCTCCACATGAACTTACGGATTACAACCTATATATTTGAGGGGTGTGAGTGGTGGAAATTGTTCATAGTTGATATTATGCTACTATACTCACTATATAATAAAATATAATAATTTAATAAAAAACATCATATAAAATAAATGTATAAAAATGAATTTATAGTATGAATAAAAAATAAAAAATATATAATAATAAAAAATATATAACATAAATAAACTCATGATATACATGGATACCCAAATACATCAAAATAATCACCCACAAGTATAATCACACTAAAAGGATAAAAAACTAAAGTTAGTTTCTAGTGATTGGAATAAGGATGTATCCCCCACAAGTAATTCTTGAAAACACTATCATGCTTCCTTATATTGATCTTCTATTAAAATTGATTACTAAAAATATGAAAATAGTATGAATGTACATAGTGTGAGAAAACATATCAATAGGGAATATCTAATATGTTTCTTTATATATGAAATAATATATATAATATGAATTCTTAATAAAATATATAGGAATTAACATACCTCAAATAAGATATCAATTCATTCCATTATGTGGTAAAATAAATGCTCTTATATCTGAGCATATATATTAGGATTGAATTTAGTAATAATTCCATTTATGGTTATACCATATAAGAAATTTCAATGAAATAGGTATAAAATAGACAATAACATGTATTTAAAACCCATATTGGGAAATAATATCATATCCAAACTCTAAATTAAGTGAGCAATCACATATTTGAAATGTATCAAAAAAATTGTAATATATCTATACCCAAAATTATATGAATTATGGCATATAAGAATCATATCTTGAAAGCTTATAACATATCAATGATCATTTATAGGGGAAAAAAATTAAAAAGAGGCATCACATATCTAAAATCTCGAAAAATTGTCTCATAATGTCTAAGAATCTCATATGGTAAAGGAATGTTATAGTTAAAATTAAGTTTACAAGTGTTGGGGTGTCTTATCATGATACCATGAGTCCCAAGCTTCCATGTAACATTTTCTTAACTCATGTTAACTAATAATTCAACTCAATGACAGAATGAGGATGAAAACAAATCATGTATCGATACACAAGGGATACATAAATGATCACATAAGAAATAATTGAGAAACTGGGATTGAGAAAATGAGAATATCTATTGAAAACTGTAACATTCATATAAATGATCAAAAAATTTAGTTACATAATAAGAAAATAAAATTTCCTTAGACATGACTCATAAAGGAATAAAAAACATTACCCATGAGTATATAAAATTATAAATAGATATATGTTAATGAAATACACATATGAATGTAAAATCATTTCTTTAGTTAAACACCACTTCTAAAACTGTCATATTTTATTGTGTTCACTTTAAATGCCATAATTTCTGTAGAAAAATCTTACTCATAAGAATATCATATTTGATAAATTCCCTTACTATACTAGTTTCACTCCTAATTCCATTTCTTATTATATAATGAGATACCAATATTTATCCAATGCATTAAAGGGATATGTTATTCCATGAACACACAACACATAATGAGAAAAATACAAATGTGTTCCACATGAAACCCAAAAATTCATTAAAGAATAAATCATGTAAACAAAATGGGTTTCATTAACATTACAACATTCAATCCGAAAAAATCCATTGGAAATGAAAAGTGTTTGTTAATGGTTTCATCAAAACATAATTAACCCTTGATGATAACAGGTTTTCATTGAATCAACCATAAATCCTAAAAATAATAATCCATAATAATAATAAAATTATATGGTATCATTTTATTAGAACCATATTAGTTAATATATAACATCGAATGATGTTACTATAGATCAAACATTCCACTAAAATGTAGATAGAATATTTCTTGAAAAAATAACCTTCTCACTATGAAATCACTTATTTAAAATCTAAATTATTCCAAAATATAAAAAACACTTTTAAATTTTAAATAAACATGTAAAATTTTAATAGAAGGGTAAAATCATAGATTATTCATGCTGGTAGTAAATTAACACCATGTTATGTTTGTTAAAAACGATTCCTTTCCCATATTTAGTAAAAAGTATGTTGGATCGAAATGGATATTAGATGAGACAAACACAAGATGGGGTCAATTGTATATTAATATATTTCGATTAAAATCATTATGAACTGTTCTTATTTAAATCCAACATTGACTAAAACAATTCACAAAGACTCTTATAAAAGAAAACAAAAGATTGGTCTGACTCTCGACCTGATGATATTGTCATGATACCACAGGTTAGGAAAAAATTATATTCTAATTGGATTCAAATATCAGAGTAATACAAAGTGAAATGAATTTACAATGTAGCATATAAAATCAATACTAAAAATTATATGACTTAACTAAAAAAATTACAAATAATATTATTAGAAAGAATAAATAAACTGATTAGCTTCCTATTAAAATAAGAAGAAGAAAAGTAAAAGGTATTTCAATTATTTTATCCCAAAGAGTAGGGTATCCCTTAGCCTTGGATAATAGGTCTGTATTACCAACACCTGTAAGACCTCAATATGAAGATCGGCACGTCTGTCTTGATATCCTCAAAATCCCTTGATTCTATAAGTCATTAACACCTCTGTCATTAAAACACCTGAATGCCCTCGATATTAAGATCAGCCACACTGTCTACCTATCCATGGTAGCCCTCGATCGTTATCACATGATCAGATGCACAAATCAAAACAATGCACTTATTAAAATACAAAAAACAAATAAGGATTTTTTCATGTTTTGAAATTTCATGGATTTCACACAAAGATATTAGAAGTCACACAGTCTCTCTCTATAACATGGAAGTATCTAGAGATTTTCCTCTACTTCAAATAACATCATATTTATAGGACTTAGGTTCCAACAGTCACTTTTTCTCCAACGATCATATTTCTCTTAAAAACTCGGAGGGACTTGGACATCCGGCATCTTAATGGTCATATTGAAATAGAAACACAACGCCATTTTGATTAGTTTATATTTAGATCAATGAAATAATTTTGGTTAAAAAAAATAGGTATATTAAAATTATAACATGAGTACGATTGATATAAAACATGTGTTTTGAAAACTGAATAAAATCATGCATGCAATAAAAGTAAAACATGAGTATGATTAATATTACTTAGTGAAAAATTCATATATTATGAAAAGTGATTACGATTCAAAAAGTGAGTATGATGAACATAGTCAATACGATAAACAATTTATTAAGATGGCTAGATTCAGTACGATAAACAAATTAAGTACGATGGTCAGATTATGTATACTAAACAGAGTGGGTACGATGGCTACAGTATGTACGATAACTAGAAAACCATATTTAATGTAAATCTTTTATTTTAGAATTGAGTATACTTTTTTTATTTCTATAAAAATAATAAAATTAGAAAGTTTAATTTTGGCTTACCAATCTCCCCCATTACGGAAATAAAAAAACTCAAAGAGTTTGAATGAGTTTGAAAATTCAAGGGTTTGGTCTACATAGAATTTCTCTGGTAAATATCCATTAAATAAAGAAAACTAAACATCCATTTGAAAGTGTTTGAAATTAAAAAATGCTATAAAGGATAAAATAATTTGAATAGATTTGAGTCCTGCTACAGGATCATAGTTTTCTTCATAATATATTCCTTCTTGTTGATTATAGACTTTAGCTACAATTATAGAATTATTTCTTACAGTGAAATCATTTTAATCGTATTTGTTTCTAAGAACCCATTTTACTCTAATAACTGATTTATCATTAGGTTTTTCAACCAAGTTCTATATTTTCTTCCTTTCGAATTCATTTAGTTCATCTTGAATTTCCTTAATCCAATTATTATCACTTAAGGCCTCAATTGGAGTTTTAAGTTCAAACTGAGATAGAAAATCAAGATATTCTATTTCATTTTATACGGATTTCTTGGTCCGTACAAGTTGATTTACATCACCAATGATGTTATCAATGGGATGATTCCTTTGTAATAACTGATTTGGATTTTGAAAAACCTATTAATCAATATAAGGATGAAATTATTTAGGTTTAAATGTCTCAGAAACAATTTCTTGAGTATTTATATTGTTTTAATATTCTTCTATCATCAGTTCATAATCAGTTTTGGAAGACACTTCAGCAGCAATATTTTGGGGGTTTCTAAAAAATATAATATCAATTTCATAAAACATAACAAGTATTGTTTCATCAACAACACATGTGTTTTTATTAAAAACTCTATAATCATTAGAAGTGGTGGAATAACTTGACAATATTTCCTAATCAGAATTGGGTGAAAATTTATTCAACTTATATCTTGTATTTAATATAAATACTTTGAATCCAAATACAATAAAGTATGAATCTTTTGGTTTTCATCCTATCCACAACTCTTAAGCGGTTTTATTAATAAAATACCAAAATTAAAACATGATTTATAGTATAAAAAGTATTACTAATAGATGGTTCCCAAAAATATTTTTCTATTGAGTAATCACTCAACATGGTTCTAGTTATCTCTTAAATAATTCTATTTCTTCTTTCTAGAAAACAATTTTGATAAGGTGTTATTGGTGTAAAAAAAATGTGAGTAATACTTTTCTTGATACAAAAATATTTTCAAATAGAATTTCCAATTTTTCCACTACGATCACTTTTCATAGTTATCAATGGTAGGTTTTTCACATTTTTAACATTAGTAACAAAATTTTAAAACAAAAAAATCTAATTGTTTAGAGAGAAAATATACCATTGTAAATATGGTGTAGTCATAAACAATAACAAATACCCAGTACATACCTCCAATACTTCTAGTTTGTGTAGGACCAAAATGATCCATGTGCACTAACAATAATGCATCAGTAGTTGTGACATCAATGATTGATTAAAATCTTGAATTATGTTGTTTTCTATATTGACAAGGGACTCAAACATTAGTATAATCAAACTTAATCTCACTTAGATCATTAACAAGTACATTCTTAGAGAGTTTATATATATTTCTAAGATTATAGTGTCCTAGGCTTCTATGATATAACTAATACGGTCTTCCATTTCACTTAGAAAAGTTATGTCTTGGCTCTTAGGGTCTTCTATGTTCTAAGTGTAAACATTCTCATTCCTTTAAGAAGATATATGTAATTTATCCTTCAAATATCGAACGATACATTTATCATTCCTAAAATTCACAAGGTAACCATCATACCATATATTGTAATTGTTTATTGTGAGTAATACCTTTCTTTCAACATCCATTATCCATGTACCAAATATTTTTATTCTTTCTTGTTCTTTTTTCCTGAAACAAAAACAATTATTATTTTGGAATCCAAACTTGTTTGGATTTGGAAATGTTAGAATGAAAAAAATTTAGAATCCAGGCTTCTTTTAACAAATGAGTTTTGTGGAATCCCAAATATTATGTTTTATTAATATAAATTTTTTTCCAATGTCCACCACACTAACATTTGGTGAATAATGGAGCACTTTGGGGAACCAAATAATTATTACTAAAAACTTGTTTTGAATGAGTATACACAATTCCAAAACTATTCCTTAGGGGATGAATCCAGAATACATATTATCAAATTATTTCTTTCCAGTATGGAAATTTGATAAGAGGTTATTCACAGAAAATATTTAAGATTTTAGCGTATGACTAAATTCTTATCCATATTTTTATTAGTTTAAGAATTATGTTTTTCTTCAAAAATAGTTTTCTCAGAAATCATATTTTCAAAATCATTAAGATGTTGGTTCTTTTCAAAATTCATTTTTTCATTGGTTTTAGTAAAAATTTCAATCTCAATAGTTTTCGAATAATGATATTTAGAGATATCTGATACATCCCTTGTTAAAATACCAATCCTTGTATTTTTTATATGAAGTTTTATATAATCTTTACAATTTTCACTTTCAAATTCTTTTGAAAATCAATAAAATTCATCATAAGAAGGTAAAGAATAATCATTTTTTATGAGGTTGTTTCTTTATCAAAAGAATAATCTTTATTATGATAATTTTTACTCAAAGGCATATTTTTAAGAGATTCAAAACAATGATCCTTGGTTATTAAACAATGATAAAATGGTTTGGAAAGGAGACCAATATTCCTATGATTTGAGATATCACTATCAGAAGATTATCTTGAAGAATCACCTACTCTGGCACTCCAAGAGGAATTTACTTTCAATTCATTCATTCCGTTGAACTTCCAGTATTTCTTCTAACTCATATCTAAATGTCTTTACTTTTTATCCTTCGTTTTCAGAATTGAAAAATTAGGTCAAATGTGTCCTAGTCTTTTACATTCATAGAAAGTGACTTCGGAATCATTCTTGTCCTTGTTACCTTTGTATATATTCTTATATCTATGTTGGAAGTCTTTTATTTCCACAAATTTGGTCATTTTTCTAGAAATATTTTTAAGATCATTCTCAGAGAGTTCAATATCCCTAAAATCTGATAAGACATCAACCTTCCAATTTATTGACATAGTTTTCAGAGGTGATTGAGACTTGAAAGGATTTGATATTGTAGTGAATGATATTATACCATTCTTCTCTTTCACTTTATATAAATCTCTCTTACGTCTTCCATCATATGGAAATAATGATCCAAAGAGGTCATCAAGTGTAATATAATTAATCTTTATAGACTCATCAACTGCAGTCCTTTGGGATTCCCATTCATTTTGTATAATTTCTATGATATTCTCATCTAAGAGTTAATCTTCTAAATTTTTCTCTCCCATAGACAAAATGCTGTTAAAAATTTTCATAAATACTTTTTGGACCATAACTACATATTCACCATATGGAAATTAAAAAACGTGATAGTCATTTCTTAGAATCTCTCTTATTGTTTCAAGAAATTTGGAAGTACCAAATTGTGTAATATCCAATTTCATCTATATACTAATTGCTGCTTCACATGAGGATATTTGACTATAATTTTTCTTGGACATAAAAAACAATAAATTATTGTGTACCTTATATTTTAGCTGAAATTCATGTTTTTCTTGAGCAGTAAAAGTCCTTACTTCTTTCTCAAGAATATTATAGTCACCAGTGAGAATAAAAATGTTATATTCAGCAGTATTTATGATAAAATAATTCATTCAATATCTCCAATATTCAAAATAATTACCATCAAATTTATCCGGTCTAGTATGCTTATGATTTTTAATTGAAACGATATTCATCATGCCTTCCATCATAAATAAACAAAATCCTTTTTCCATGAATACAATTTAGTTTATTTTGAAACAAAATAAATATATTGAGAATATACAATGTAGTGGAAATCCTCCTAGGATACATGTTTTTGGATTGAAATGGATATGAGATGGCCCAAATTCAAGAAAGGGTGAATTTTATATTAAAAATTTCTATTAAAAACATTAAACATGGTTCTTAGTTAAATTCAACAAAGACTAACACAATTCATAAAGACTCTTATAAAAGGAAGCAAATTATCAGACTGACTCTTGATATCATAATATTGTTATGATATGACAGGATATGGAACAATAATAATCTAATTGGATAAAAATATCAAAGAAATTCAAATTGTAAATAATTCTACGATATAGTGTATAGAACCAATACTAAAATGTATAAGATGTAACTAAAGTAATTAAAAAAGAATACAAATATGAAAAATAAATAAAAGTATTCTCTTTATATTACAATAATCTGTAAAAAAGTAAAAGGTATTACAATTAATTTATCCCAAAGAGTAGGGTATCCTTTCCCCAAGGATATTAGGACTACCTTACCAACACCAGTAGACCCTCAATACAAAGATTATAATGTCCTTCTTGATATCCCCGTAAGCCCTAAATTTTACTGGTAATAGGATCCTCTTTCTTTCAAACACTTGAAATACCTCGTTA
This sequence comes from Viscum album, assembly GCA_963277665.1. Lineage (NCBI taxonomy): Eukaryota > Viridiplantae > Streptophyta > Magnoliopsida > Santalales > Viscaceae > Viscum > Viscum album. Next base: position 909,186,097 of record OY728164.1, read on the forward strand.
AAAAGATCGATCGCACCATCTGCCTATCCTCAGTAGCCCTGAATCTTTATCAACAAATCGGATGATCAAAGACAAACAAATCAATTATTGAAATAAAAAAACAAAGAATGTGTTATTTAAGTATTGTAATTTCAATGATTTATCAAAAATCATAGAGAAGTCAAAAAATGTCTCTCTAGATCATGGAAGTATCTAAAGTTCTTTTCTATACTTAAAATAACCTTCTATTTATAGGAATCAGTTTACAAAGGTAATATTTTATCCAACAGTCAAATTTCTCAGAAAAAATAGGAGGGACTTGGACTTCTGGCACTATAACAGTCATTTTGAAACACAAAACATGACATAATTTTCAATATCTTATAACTAACTCCATGACATCATTTTGGTTAAAATAATAGGTGTATGAAAATGATAACACGAGTACGATTTATTTAAAACATGTGTTTTGAAAAATGAATAAAAGATTGCATGTGATAAAAGTAAAACATGAGTATTATTAATATTACTTAGTGCAAAATACTCATATGATGTAAAGTGGTCACGCTGCACAAATTGAGTACAATGAACATAGTTAGTACAATAAACAAATTATTTATGATGGCTATAGTAAGTATGATAGCCAAATTAAGTACGATGGCCAGAGTCAGTATGAGAAACAGAGTGGGTATGATGGTCAGAGTAAGTACCATAACCATAAAACTATATTCAATATAAAAAATTTATGTTATAATTTATTGTAAATAGATTTTCAATTTCCAAAACAAAAGGAATAACATTAAAAAAAAGTATTTTTACTTAATAAACATAAAATTACCAATTTAGAAAAACTATTTGAATATTCATTGTTAAAAAAATTAAATAATAGGAAAAAATGAATTAAAAATATAATAGTGTAATATTAAAACATTATTTAATTTTTTTACAAGACATGGACATAGAATATAATGATTTTTTGACATATGAAACAAATAATTTAGGTTTTCCATAATTTCTTCCAATCTCTAGATTACATAAATAGTGAAAAATAATATAAAAAATGTAATACAAAGAAATCACCATATAAAAAGAAAATTTTGATTTTTATAAGAGGTAAATAATAAAATTAAATTATTGGAAACCTAATCATAAACAATATCGATAAAAAAAAGAGATTTTATCAAAAATTCTGTACCTGATGTTTTACTAACATACAATGTTCTATAAACTCATGTACAAATATTTTAAATTTATAATAATTTTATAGAATATTTTTTAAAAAAAAAATAATATCATATATGAGCACATTATAATATTTTAAAACATAATTACTACTACATAAAAATTAAAATAATCATTTTTAGGAGTTAGGTGTACTTTTTTCATGAGAATTTCAGTTTTCAAGTTCTATTCATTATACATTGTTCATGTTTTAACAATATAAAGAATATTAATCATATTATAAATATCATATTTATATATTAAATAAATAAATAAATTTATATTATATTTATCCATAAATTGTAGATATTGTTAAATTAATTACACTATTTATGGAGAAAGTAGATCGTATGTACGCATGGATATTATTTTCACATTTTGACGGATGGAATGAATGAAATGTAAATAATAATACACCATAATAGAATAATTATTATAACATAAATATCATATAAATTATTTTAATATACCCTTATTTCCATCCATGTAAACTAGAATATAATGTTGAAACACATCACTTCATGGAGGTGGTAGTCTGTGCATACACATGGGCATAATTATCATTATAAAAAAGACTGGAAGATAAGAAAAAAAACATGATATTATAATCCAGAAGAATAATTATGGAATAAATAAAATAAATATTATTTAATCTCATCATTATAAACATCCATGATATATATATTTGTGTGTGTGTCTGTAAATTTTTTTGAACCTCTACGTGGAGGTAGTATTTTACACGAACGCGTGGTTGATAATTTCACATCACCTTTCATAAAATAGAGGTGGATATTGGTAGTTAAATAAGATTAATAAAACATTGTTATATTGGGGATAAAAAATTTATTATTTAATGATGAATACCATATATTCCTAGGAGGTATAAAAAGAATTAAATTGTAAAAGGACAGGGTAAGATCATTGCCCCTCCTTTATTTGACATCATTTAGAGGTGTTCTTAAGGAAGATTGAAATTGTATTTTGAGAGGAAATGAACCGTTAATTCATATATAAAAAAGTCTAAAAGGTACTTGGGATTGAGTTTTTTAAGATATATGTTTAAATATGATGTAAACAAGGGGAATATAGGGTGTCATTTTATATGTAGGGAGAAAAAACAGTTGAAATTTATTAAAAGATTAAAATATAAGAATGTCATTCTTAATAAAACTTAATTAAAATAGTTATAGATTAAATTTAAAGATACTGTGAGGGATAAGTATTAAATAAAATATAATTTAACCTACTTATTTGAAAAACATTCCCTTATCTCTTGGTTTAACACCGTGTAAATCCATTTTATCATAAACCATGATGAAAAATATTAATCATTTACTATTAATTATGACTAAAAATTAATGTGGTATCATTAAAAAAACTAAATTATGATTCGAAATATGTAATCCATTTTACAAATTTTAATACCTAAAAGTGGATTAAATTAATTTTAAAATACTCTCACAAAACCTGATGAACAATGGTTTTTTAGAAATAATGTTTCTTGAAGTATTTAGTTTTTTTATTATAAAGTCTAAATAAAATGTAACATAATAAAATTATAATAATTTCATGACATAAAACTATATGTACTCCAAAAAAAAGTGTTACAAAACCATCCTTCGTGTAAATAGATGACTACTACCTCATAAACTAATGTCATTTGTTCTTATATTACCGATATTAACAATTTGGTATTACGATCGATATAATGTATATATATTATATTTATAATATAATTGTACTTATTGATTAATTAAATAATATATACCTTTTAACTTCAATTCTGTAGGGGATAGGATAATGTTGCACAAGTATACAAAGCATTATCACTCCTTGAAGCATGGTCGCTCCTCTTTCACTAATTCTTTACATGGTAGTTGATAAAGATATGGTTGATGATAATACGAGATATAAATGACACAATTTTGATATTAATTTCAAATTTACCAGTCTCTATAGAAAATATATCATTTTCATTCTAACATTTTCACTCAATAAATGATGATAACATTGTTCCTCTATATGTGGACTACCGACTTCACTAAGTCATGAAACTATCATTTCATCACCAAACCACATGTGTGATATAAATAAGTATATAATATATTATTTATAATAATGTTACAATTAGGGAATGAAAATTTATTACTTAACTCCTTTCTATAATTATTAATCAAAAATCAAAATGTTACCCATTCATAAGTATGAAATACCGTCCCAATGATCATTACACACTTCATTTCTCATAAAAATGTTTCGTGATTGGTTTTATAAGTATAATTGATGTTAAAATATGATAATTATTTAATGATAATTATTATATAGTTGATATTAATATATAATATCAGTATGAACTAGATCTATCATGATGAAACATGCATGAGGAAACAAGGAAATTACCACCCAAAATAATGAAAATAATGAATGGTTATTAATGAAAATGCGACAATATGTTTTAAATGGATCTTATATGATATTATAAATATTAATATATTTCCATAATAAATTCATCAAATGTTTAAAATCCCTATAATGAGGTTAAATATGAATAATAAAAATGAATATTGAGGTGAGGTATTTCATCTCAATTTACATTCTATTGAGGTTTATTTGTTATTATTGTGGAGAAAAGTATTGTTTTCAACAAAACATAATAATTTTATTTAAAGGGGGATATTATTGAAAATAACACTCTGTCTCTTTATGATAATTTTGATGCTCACAAATACACTTAGTTATTTTCTAATGATTTTATTTAGTATTTTTCAGGAATTTATTAATTTATTATACTCCTGAAATAACGAGAATTTATTATTAGTGCGTCGTGGAATCACTGTTCACACCTTATGTGGATAAATGTAGTGCGGAATCTGCTTTAGCGCGTCCTAGAATCACTATTCATACCTTACATGTATAAATGTAGCGTGGAATCTGCATTAGCGCATTCGGGAATCACTGTTCATACCCTACATGGATAAACATAGCGTAAGAATGAAAAGCGTGTATACTTTTTGATATAATAGAAAAGTATGGTTAAACAACCATATGTTTTCAGAATAGTATGGAAGAAGAACCTTACATTAGGAAGGAACCTTACATTTTGGTTATCAGCAAAGTATGAAGGAAGAACCGTACATAAGTACTAAACGTTACATTTTTTTTCTCAAAATTATGGTTCATCAACCTTACTTTTTTAAACAACCATACGTTCTTGGAAAAGTATGGATCAAGTAAAAGTATGGATCTTTTACTGTACGTTTGAGAGTTGAAGAAAAAGTATGGTTGATCAACCCTATGTTTATGATTAAACCTTATTTTGTCAACCTTACATTTGAAGACTATGCTATCAACCCTACGTTTGGAGGCCACATCATAAAACTTACATTTGGCATTGGAAATTTTAAAAGACGATATATTTATGTCGCAGTCAGCAAGAGATTTTTGGGCGGATTTCAAGCCGGATTTAAAGTTGTTTTTAAATTATGACTTTGACTGATTCAAAGTTGTTTTATCAATGAATTTAAGATTGAATTAAAAGGAGCGTTTTATGCCGAGTCTTAAGGGATGTTACGACTTCTCTTTAAATTCAAATTTTTGAATATCGCGAATAAAAATGCGACTTTTATGGATCTAAATGTGCTGGATATATGATCATCTTTATTATATATGTTATATCTGAAACACCTGGTAAAAAGTGTGTATGATGATCAATATTTTATAAAAAAGGTTGAAAATAGATATTGCAAAAAGCATCCAATTCTGTAGATTCAAAAGGAGTGTCAAAGCTCTGTTTGTCTAAGAAGAAGGAACTCGATAAAAGATTTACTTGTTCTACATCGAATATCTACTCTGAATCTAGTACTGCTGAAGTTGGGAACTATATCTCTATACTTACTACAACCGGATCGACTCAGAATTTCTTTGTTTTGAAAATCAATATTTCTAGAGACTTCGATCCATCCGCTGTCAATTGCATTCTGTTGCAATTGTGATGATCAACTGGAAAACTTCTTTCTGAAATTCTTTTTATTATTGAGTAACCAACTTCTTGTTCTAAGCTGTGTAGGTTTGTGTTTGAACCAGAAGGCTTTGTTTTTTCTTGGATTGTAAAGGTGTCAACTGCCTGTACTCAGTTCTGAATTGGTCTGTGGAAAAGAGGACCAGAGAGTGAAAATCACCAAGCTCGTGGAGTTGAGCATTGGTGGAGTGGACTATGGGCCTTCTGTTCCCCGAACCACTATACATATTTGTGTCCCTGGTTTTATTTATTTCTGCTGCATGATCAAATCTGATAAAGCATAGAGGACAGAATTAATTTATTCACAGAGTTAACGATAAATTGAAAAAGACACAATTCACCACCCCCCTCTTTTGTATAATCTATAGATTCAGATCCATCAATTGTATCAGTGGTGGAGTTTCTGATAGAGCCTTTGAATGCTAGAAGCATTTAAAGATTATAAAACAGAGCATCATGACTAATACAAGAGAAGGGATGTCAATGGTCAGAGCACCATATTTTAATGGAGACAACTATGGCTGCAGGAAATCACGCATGATAATATATCTGAAAAACCATGGATATAAAGTCTATTCAAATATTTTGACTCCTTATGAAATTCATAAAAATACTGAGACATGGAGTGCTTATACAAAGGTGTAGACGCCGGAAAAGTCCGTTGCTCCCAAACGAAGCTCCGGATGCGGAAAGCGAAGTGATATTTGGAGTCAGAGGCACGTTCCGGAGGGCCCGGAGGACTTGCGCGAAATTTCAGAGGCCCGCGCGCAAAGGTGAGTCGCGGCGCGCAATCCTCCCGGGATGCGCGCAATGCGCTGGGCCGGCGCGCTATTTTTCGCGCCCGTGGCCTGCGCGGCTCCCTTGCGCGCCGGGTCCTGATTCCGCGCCCGCGAAGGGAATTCCGCGCCCGAGACCGGATTCCGCGCCCGGGGTTGCCTATAAATATAAGGCGACCCCCGACGTTTTGAAGGTTGCCAGAATCCGAAGCGTCGCTCGTTCGCGCAATCCAACCCCTTCCGCGCGCAATGCCGATCTTCAGGTAACCTCCTTTCTTTCGCGCAATAGAGCCTTGGGGTTCGCCTTCGCGTGCAATCCCCTTGGCTCATTTCCTTTTAATAATCCTTAACCCGAAGGCCTTTGCGCGCAAAAGAAGCCTCTTGCACGCAATTGCCCCCGGGTGCGCGCAATCCAGCCCGATTGCGCGCACCCCCCATTTTCAAAGTGGCCATTCGTTAGAGAATGAGCCGTTGCCCCCGCGAGCTGTCCGAAGCCCGGTGCGCGCAATCTCAATCATCCGCGCGCAAAGGGCTGGCCCGATTGCGCGCCAGCCCGCCATTTTGCGCGCCGACCTGCTGTTTTGCGCGCAAAGCTCCTCTTTTGCGCGCAATCCTCCGGGGTCGCCCCCCTTGACCCCCTGAGGGTACCCGCCTGCGTGGCGCCCAATGATTTTCATCCTGGGTTCCCGCACCGTGCGTTGTCTTCCCGTGCGGCCCTCCAGGCTCGCGCGAAGTGACACGGACCCATCAGCGGCAATCCATCGTCCCGCATGACGTTAAACTGCACATTCGTCCCGCATGACGTTAAACTGCACATTCGTCCCGCATGACGTTAAACGGCACATACGTCCAGCACGACGTTAAACCGCACATACGTCCCGCATGACGTTAAACTGCACATACATCCAGCATGACGTTAAACTGCACATACGTCCCGCATGACGCTAAACTGCATCCGTCCAACATGACGTTAAACTGCACCACGTCCAAGCTGCACGACGCTAAACTGCCTGGCCCCTATCGTCCGTGCTGCAAGACGTTAAACCGCCAAGCACCTTCGTCCTCAACACACGACGTTAAACTGTACTTCGTCCGGCAAGACGTTAAACCGTCCGATTCGTCCTCAACACACGACGTTAAACTGTACTTCGTCCGGCAAGACGTTAAACCGTCCGCATCACCCGATCCCGTGCCTCGCACGCAGGGCCCCCCCCAGTTTGGATGTGGCCCCCACCCGCTCGTCTCTGCAGGGATGTCGGGATTTCGCCTTTTTAGGGACGATTTAATGGGAGCGGCTTTTCCCCACGGGGGGTACGGTATTACAAACCCCTAGTTTCTTGTGGGGGGCTGCACATGTGTATCTCCATTGCGCTCCCCCACTACCAAAGCCAGTAGAGGGTGTGACTGGGATCGAGGTGTCTCCTACTTTCGGTCCAAGTCCCTTCCAACTGAGTTTTGCCGCATCCGGGCTGCCTCAAGTGCGTAAGTCCTGACAGAATGAACTACGTGGACTTTGATCCCTGTCTTCTAAACAGGGTATGTAGGAAACCTCCCTGAGGTTCAAGCCCACCACCTGGTCGTCCCGGTCGTATTAACGTCGGTTCGTCCATCAGTGGACCCCTCCAGGGTTCACGCTTGCGTCGATTCACCTATGAATCCGCCCCTGTGGGAGACTGCCCGTGTGTATCTCCACTGTGCCTCCCCACAGCCCCTTTTTCCATCTCTCCTTTTATCGTCCAGCATGACGTGAAACTGTGATCCACCCGTCCGTTCTATCCCCCTCTGTGCGAGGTGGTTCGGTTCAATCCTCCGCCCGGCGGCCTCGACCCCTTCGTGAGTCGGCTTGCCGACGTCCAGCATGACGTTAAACTGTATACCCGAACTACGTTGACTTTGATCCGTGCTAACGCGCGGTACGTAGGAAGCCCCTACGGGGTCCAAGCTCTTCACTCCATCGTCCATCCTGATCCTTACCCGGGCCGCCACATCCCGGTGGGGTCATGCCACTTCTCTCCACTCCACATCATTTGGGAAGCCGCCCATGCGCTGGCCCCAGCGTCGGAGGTTCCCCGCAAGGGGTTCTGTCATCTGATCCACTTTTCGTGTTGATCGGTCCGATGCCGTCCCCGCTGGACGTTAAACTTGCGGAATACCCCGTGTTAAACATGGGAAGCTGAGGAAAACCTCAGGGGACACAGTTCCCCGCACCCAGTGCGGGATGCCTCAGGCCATCATGCCTTCGAGAAGCCCTATTAGGGACAGAAGACAAACGTGCAGAGCCGCAGTGTTACGACACGCCCCCAGCACCCAGAGCCACCCGGCCTTCTCACCGCAGGTTGCTGCCCCGACCAGACTCCTTGGAGCGTCCGGGCGGAAGCAGCGTAATTAACCGGTGTCCACGAAGATATGGCGCCGGGAACGAGATTCACGAGCATGTCTTAAATCTATGAGGGAGACCCGGATTAGGCGACGAGTTCTGAGGAGACGTCCAAGGAAGGAGGAGCCGACATCCCATCATCCCGGTTTCGATCAAGGAGCAGACGCCCCTGAATAAGGGATGGATGCCGCCCGCCTTTGGAAAGCGGGACTGCGGGACCACAAGCCGCGCGCCCATCCCCTCGGGTTGACGGGTGCACGCGCGAACGCGTCCTGGCGGAACAGCGTAACCTGACGCACATCCGCACCGAAACAGAAAAATGGTGAACCCGACGTGAATCTCTTCTCCTCGATACGAAGACCGATGGCTTTCAGAGGTGTTGGAAGACCGGCATGTTGCCCGGCCAAGCATTCAGTCTTACCCGCCAGGGGCTGGGGAAGGGACATCGGGCACTCCGTCTCGCAACGTCGAGGGCCTGGGTTCCCCCCACGGAAGGCGTCGTGGCGCTAATGGTTGGTTGTCGATTCCTTTTTCCTGTCAGTGTTAATGGGTCCTTCTCCCTGCTTTCAGAAATCAGGTCGCCCGATCCAGTGCCCAATCGCCACCCGCCCACTGGCGCAGGGGTAGGGGAAACACCGACGCGGCTACTCCGCGCGGTCCCGCCCGTTCCACAGCCGTCCCAGTAGCCGCAATTACGGGGTGACCACGCCCTCTCTCCCCCTCGGAGGTCATCCAGATAAGGGTGATCAACACCCTGGTGCGGGGATATGAGGAAGAGGGAGTCATCCCCACTAGGGACATGGCTCGCCTAGACCTTGAGGGGGCTGCACCTCGCCACCACCGCCGCCCCCGAGGGCCGCGCAGGGAGGCACCGCTGCCCACCTCAACGTCCAACCGCTTCAGGAGCTTATCCCCGGAGCACTCTGACAGTTCCCTTCCCTATGCGGATGAGGTGGAAGATGCCCGGGATCACCCTATCCGGGATTCGCTCCAGGGATCTACGGTAAGGACTCCCGCCAGGCCACGGCGACACCGCCGCCAGGCCTCTCAAGTCGAAGAGCGGGCTCTCCACCTGCCCGCGCCGCTCATCCCGACTCGTCTGTCCCGACGCCAACGTCGGGCACGAGCGGAGGAGGATGCCCGCCTTGGGGCCCTAGCAACAGCGGCCGCATTGGCCCAAGCCACTGTTGGCTCCAGTCGCCAGGCCCCTGCGCATCCTGAGCAGGGGAACTTCTATGCCCGACCTGGATCGAGGCCCCGACCGCCCCAAAGGCAGGTTGGGTCGACTCTCCCGGTTGCTGGTACAAGCAGTAGCCACCGCGGACCACCTCGCGGTAGCGCTATTCACCAGCGGGATCTACTCCGTGTGGCCGATCCAGGAGGCATGGGTCATCCCACCTTCCGATCCCGGCCCGGAGGCCTGCCCGAAATCATCTCTCCCCGCGTCCCCTTTGATATCTGTCCCGGTGCCCCTCGCACCTTGGTTTCCAGTCCTCTTGGCCCCAGCACCAGTGCGGCCGGAGGACGCCAGGACAGAGATCAGCCCTGCCCCGAAGAACCACCCAGGGGCAGGAAGGCAAGGCGTCGACGCCGAGGAAAGAATGTTACGGAATTCCGGACAGAGATCCGACCGGTTCGCTTCTCTGATTCAGAGGCGGAGTACGATTCGGCGACAGAGCCCTTTCCCCAATCCCGCCAGTCAAGGGCAGGGGTAGGAATGCGGCACGTCAGCCTCGTGCTCCCCGAGAGCGAGATCGATGTGATCCCTGCTTCTCTCCGAAGGTATATCCGGAGTAACGAGGGCCTGGTAGACCCCCAAGGATCAAGCTTGCGGTTGGTACCAGCCCCTCCGGAAGTGCCTTCCGTCTCGATCGGAGAAGCCGGAGACTTTTTCTGGGGACCGACGGTCGAACCACGATCTAGTGCACCCTCGGCGAGCACCGATGCTACGGCAGGATGTTCGCTCGCCGGCCCGTACTATCGTGATGTGGTAGCCAGGGCACCGCCACCCTCAGAGGGCGGCCCGGGATATGGAGGCCAATCGGCCTGTTCGCCGTATTCACCGCCGGCCAGCCCGTCAGCCCGGCGACCCGCCTCGGCACCACTGCCGGTTCCCCGTCCGTTCCCAGCCATTGAAGAGGACCAAGGAGATCTGGGTCCCGAGTTTGAGTCGTGGAGCTTCTGGACCGTCCTTGCAGAGGGCCACTTCCCTGAGAAGTTTTGGCCAGTCGCAGGACCGGGCTTTGATGCACCCGAATCGCTCACCCCGGATGAGTTCGAATGCTTCCGCCGAACTCTCCAGGAGACTCGCTCCTGTCTTCACCGCCTACAAATGCCATACCCCGGGAGTCAAGCGCACCTGGAGGATATTGGTGAGCAGTGCCGTCAAATTGACCTGGCCATGCTCCCCGCGGTTCGGCACCCCGGGTCATTTGAGCACCACGAGGCCCTCCAACAACGATGCGTTGAGTGTTTTCAAGTACTCCGCAAAGTTATCGAGGAAGCCACTCCCCACGTGTATATCCGTGGATGGGGGCAGTACGCTGCCCTACGCTTCAGTGTGATTCACCGACAGCCCGATTCACTGGGCGGCCCTGAGGGTATATCCCCAGGGACGGAGACAGTCAATATGGCTGACCTGTCGGGAGAGGGGAACGACTTGGAACTTCTCGACGGGGGCTTCCCCCCCGAAGACAAGCCGTCGTCAGAGCCATCGGTGAGAGTCACTCGTCATCAGAGGAACCTCCTGGGGCTCCCCGCACCCACTGAAGCACTGACGTTGAGCCGAAACGTCAGCAAAGGAAAAGAGCACAGCGAGGCTATAAAGCCCGCCGACCCATCTGCCTCCATGCAGAGGGCAGAGGAGGATCCCGAGAAGGCTACGCTATGTCAGCAGCTCGCCGAACAGAAGAAGCTGGTTGACCAGCTCCTCGCCGAGCGCGCTGCAGAACGGCGGCCTGACTACGGCGATCCTAGGCCAGGACAGCAGGGACCGGAACAACCGCTCCTCGACGAGACTCTCCCGGGCAACCGTGATTACGCCGTGTTCGCCGACAGGAGAGAGGCCATTGCCTATGGCAAGAGGGCGCAGTATGTTTCGCCACACCCTCCCGAGCGGCGTGACTACCTGAGAGACCCCGCTTGGATTCCTCCCGCTGCCCCAAGGGCCGCTCCGCCCGCCATCCCACGAGCTGCCGAGTTCGACGACCCGGTCGATGACCCGATTGAAGGGCCATGCAATGCGCTCATGGTTAGAGATCCTCGCCAGGACTGGAACCCATGTCCGGACGATCCGATGGCAGCACTCATTGCCCGCTTGGAGGCCTTGGAGACTCAGCAGGTGGCGATCCCACCGGACGGCAAGCCCTACCCAGCATGGGTGGATGACATGCCGGCGCCTCCGGGATTCGGGAATCCCACTTTCGCTCCCTTCAACGGGACTGGAGATCCGCCACAGCATTTAGCCCACATCAACTCGAGGTGCGGGCCCATGTTGGGGACTCCGGCGCAGCAAGAGGCCACTATGCTTCGCTGCTTTGTTCAGACACTGGAAGGGCCAGCATTTGTCTGGTACAGCCAGCTCCCCGTCGGGTCGGTAACCAGCTGGGAGGACCTCCGTAGACAGTTCCTCTACCAGTTCAGTTCCACGACCTAGAAGACAAGTATCGCAGACCTCTTCAAGTGCAAGCAGAGGCCTGATGAGTGAGTCGCGGACTTCGTCACCCGATGGAAGGGTCTCACGTATTCCCTTGACATTCCATTGACTCAGGAGCAGTTGCTGAAAATGTGCGTCGGGAACATCAAGACCGAGCTGGTCCCTTCCCTGATCACTCAAAATTACCCCGGAGGGTTCAGGGACTTCTCAGACAAAGCTCAACGTCTTGAGGATGCCCTGCAACAGGCCAGCCAGGCACACCCGCTGCCTCCTATGATTTCTGCAAGGAGAGTCAGCAGGGCTGAGCCCGCTGCTGTTGCCCAGATAGAGGCCCCCAGGCCGTTGGAGCTTCTGCCGGCGAGGCCAGCTCCACAGCCTCACAGGAACCCGCCTCCACGGGCTCAGTTCCCGGCCCAGCAGCGGCAGCCTCAGAACCGGCCGGCCCCTCCGCGTAATGTACCGCCGCAACCCAGGCGAGATAATCAGGGTCCACCTCCTCGGCCGGCCCCTCCAGCCCCTCGTCAAGACCACGCTCCCAGGGGCCCGCGACACCTGACTTACTCATTCCACGAGGATCAGGTCCCCGGTTATTTCCGGAGCGCCCTGGAGCAGAGGATTGTGCGACTGCCTGAGTGTTGGAAGCCAGAGGAGGCACATCTTACGAATAACCCCCACTACTGCCCCTACCATCGGGCCCTGGGCCACACCATCCAGCGGTGCTATGTGTTTAAGAATTGGCTCCAAGACCAGATTAACAAAAATGTAATCAGGTTGGGCCCAGCTCCGGCACAAGTGGCGGGCGTGTTCGTGGGATCAGATGACGATAGTGGCAACGAGGACGAATGGCAGCTGGTCTCCGACCGCGGATCCCAGAAGTATAATAACTGGATGGCCCGCAAGACGACCATTCGCGCCCATGGAATCATCCGTGCGCGCTTGAATCAGCCTGAGCCCCCAGAATCTGCGGGTGCTGCTTCGGCATCGTCGTCCCAGCCTGCCTCTTCCAAGAGGAGCAAACGGCGGCAGCGCAGGAAGGAAGAGCGCGCCCCGCCGGTTCCGACACTATCCCGCACTCTCGTCAATTTCATGCCCCTGGAGATGGGGGTCCCTCCTCGGATCCGCCCGGTGATGGATGATTCGTCCGATGACGGTGTTGGGTACGCTTCGGTTAACACCGTCGAGCTGGTAAATCCCTTTTCGGTTCCTGACGTTGAAGAACACCAGGTGGACCTCCCTAGTGTCCCCGGTCGTCGCCACCGTCGGAAGAACCGCAGCAGCAGGAGTCGCCGGGGCACAGCCGTTGGTACCTCCAGCTAGGCCGTGCACGCCACTGAGACTAGGCAGCAGGCTCAAAACCGAGCACAACGTGCGCCGCCCCCCTATTCGGGGATGACGGATTCGCCTCCGCCGCTGTTTGTGGTGTGGGACCAGGCAGAACCGCCTCAGCCGCGTTGCGACCAGCTCCGCCCTGCCACAAGTCCATCCCGGCCTCCTGACCCCAGTACGGTGACCATTTCCCGGACTGCAGTCAGTGAACAGCGAGATGCGCCAAGTACCAGTCGGCCGCCGATCCAACCGGCAAGGCCCGTCATGCCGCCAACCGCAGAGCAACCTCCTGCAACCAGGGGCTCGCGCTTGGCCAAAAAGTATGATGTCCTGAAGCACTTGGCCGACATCCCAGCAAGGCTCTCCATCCTTGAGGCTCTGCGCATGTCATCTGAGATGCGCGAGGCACTCGCTGAAGCCCTGAAAAGCCCCCTCCAGTTTGAGACAGAGGTTGCGGCTGCAGAGGCCTTTCACGCCGGAACGATCGAGGACGCCGAATGTCAGGCAGTTATCTCGTTCTCTGGTAAGGATGAAGACCCTCCTATACAGGGACATATCCGTCCGCTGTATGTCACTGGCCAGTTCAATGGCCTTGAAGTCCGGCGCTGTCTTGTCGACACGGGGTCCGGGATTAACCTGATTCCAACTCGGACGCTCCGGAGATTGGGGTTGTCTGAGGATGACTTGATTCCCTCCGACCTCAGGATCCAGGGGTACGACCGCACCGAGCAAACCCCGGTCGGCAAGATACGTTTGAAGACCCAGTTCGGTGACTTGGTTGCCAACACCGAATTCATGGTAGTCTCTCAGGACACTGCGTACAACGCATTGATGGGAAGACCATGGCTCCACCTTCACGCGACGGTTCCCTCGTCATACCACCAATGCCTCAAATACTCCCTTAAAGGTCGAGTAGGCGTGATTCAAGGAGATGCCTCTCCTTTTGCCTCGTGTGAAGCCCGCTATCTGGACGCGGACTATTACAAGAGCAAGGATAAGCAGATCCTGGCAGGTGAGGTTGAGCCTTTCGCTGTTGCAAGTGATCCCTGGGCAAGTCTGGATGACGCTTACGTCCTCCCGATTCACCGGTTGGACGTCGCCATGGTCTCGACGGCCCGCGAGTCTCCTGATGAGATGACCGCGACCGCCCGTGCCAGCACCAGTGGCCCAGCAGAATCTGGTAGCCCCAATGCAGTTTCCAACGCAGTCTCTCCCGTGGACGATCCCTCCCCGAGTGGAGAGGATATGGAAGACGCACCCCCAGCCTTTGAGGAGGGCGTCCCCGCCACGGTCGATGAGTTAATACAGGTGAATCTTGGAACCGAAGCCGATCCAAGACCCACATTGGTCAGTGCCGCCATGCCCTCTGAGGAGCGGCAGCAGTACGTGGACTTTCTCAGGCAGCACCGTGATGTGTTCGCTTGGGGCTATGAAGAGATGCCAGGGCTAGATCCTCAGGTAGCCGTCCACCGCCTTGGTCTCCCGGCGAACCATCGCGGGTTCAAGCAGCCTCCCAGGAAGATGCACCCGTCCCACGGTGCCATGGTTGAGGCCGAAGTTGACAAGCTTATCAAAGCCAACTTCGTGAGGGAAGTTCAGTACCCCAAATGGCTGGCCAACATTGTGCCGGTCAGGAAGAAGAACAGGCAGATTAGAGTCTGCATCGACTTCCGCGATCTCAACCGCCACTGTCCGAAGGATGATTTTCCCCTTCCAGTGACAGAGCTGTTGATTGACGCCACGGCAGGGTTCCAAGCCCACTCCTTCATGGATGGATACTACGGATATAACCAAATTCGGATGGCCCCTGAGGATGAGGAGTTCACTGCCTTCAGGGCCCCCCAAGGTACCTTTTGCTACCGGGTCATGCCTTTCGGCCTGAAGAATGCAGGTGCCACCTATCAACGGGCGATGCACCGCATATTCAAGCCAATCCTCGACACACTGGTGGAATGCTACGTTGACGACTTGGTGGTCAAATCGCGCCAGCGTCAGGACCATCTCAGAGATCTTGAGAAAGTGTTCGGCTTCCTCCGGTCTCGCTGCCTGAAGATGAACCCGTTGAAGTGTGCCTTTGGGGTCACCTCCGGAAAGTTCCTTGGATTTGTGGTAAGATACCGGGGTATTGAGATCGACCCAGAGAAAATCAGGGCGATTAGCCAGATGCCTCCCCCAGGTACCGTCCGGGAACTGTAAGGGTTCCAAGGCCACTTAGCCTATATACGCCGATTCATCGCGAATCTGGCCGACAAGTGTAAGCCCTTTTCTCGGCTCATGAAGAAAGGTGCCACCTATGTATGGGATAAAGAGTGTCAGACCGCTTTCGAGGAAATCAAGCAGTACCTGCTTCAACCTCCGGTTCTGATGCCGCCTGTATCCGGGAAGCCGCTGGTCCTCTATGTGACCGCCCTGGAACGGTCCCTGGGTTCCCTTCTCGCCCAGAAGAACAACGAGGGAACGGAGAATAGCCTCTATTACCTCAGTCGCATGCTCCTCGATGCGGAAGTTAGGTATTCCCCCATCGAGAAGAGCTGCCTGGCGCTCGTATTTGCCGTACAGAAACTACGGCACTACTTGCAGCACCATGAGGTACAGTTGGTTTCTCGGGTAGACCCGTTGAAATATATCCTGAGCCGACCTATGTTGACTGGCCGTCTAGCGCGGTGGGCTGTGATTCTCCAACAGTTCGACATCAGGTATGTGTCTCAGAAGGCCATCAAAGGGCAAGCATTGGCAGACTTTCTGGCAGCTCACCCGACCTCCGCGGATCAGCCGCTGGATCTAGGCTTTCCTGATGAGACCATTCTCTCGGTTGATCGAGCCGATCCATGCTGGCAGATGCACTTTGACGGTGCCTCCCGGAGCCCCACCGGTAGAAGACTCGATAATCCTAAGCTCAATAGAGTGGGCTTGGGCATCGTCTTCATTACCCCGGAGCGAGCCGTGCTGCCATACTCGTTCCTGTTGTCAGAGGGCTGTACCAACAATGAGGCGGAATACCATGCCCTCATCACCGGCCTCGAGTTGGCTCTCGAGATCGACGTGCCCCATCTGTGCGTGAAAGGGGACTCCGAGCTGGTCGTTAAGAAGATCAACGGCGACTATGTTGTCAGGAAGCCGGAACTTGTGCCATTACTGGAGTGCACCCTCCTTCTGATGGCTCGATTCCCTTCTCGGCCAGAAATTGTCCATATTCCCCGGTCGCAGAACGGTCGAGCAGATGCTTTGGCCAGCCTTGCTGCGTCACTTGCGGAGCCTGAACAGGACAACCTTATCGTCCGCGTGACGCACCGCAGGCTCATCGCTCCCGTTATCCCGGAAGAAGATCGCGGCCCGTTGGTAAGTAATCTCACCACGGTTGCCCCTATGCCCGGAGCCCCGAGTACCCCAGATATGACAGTCGAATCAGCCCCTGATTGGAGGGCGCCTTTGGTTGAGTACCTCCAACATGGCATTCTTCCATCGGATCGGGCCGAGCGCGAGCGAGTTCGACGCCGCGCATCGCAGTTTGTCCTCCAGAGCAGTCCCGGCCTGGAGCAGATCCTCTACAAACGCGGGTTTGATGGTGTTCTCCTCCGTTGCCTTCAGGGAGTTGAGATCCCACGAGTCATGCAAGAGGTTCATGCTGGTTCATGTGGCGCCCACCAAACTGGACCGAAGCTGTCCCACCAGATTCGGAGGTTGGGATACTTCTGGCCCTCCATGATCCATGACTGCATCGAGTATGCCAGGAGGTGCCATGCGTGCCAGGTTCATGCGAACTTTGTGCATCGGCCGCCAGAACCTCTCCATACCACTAGGTATTCCTGGCCCTTTGCAGTCTGGGGTATGGACGTTGTGGGACCCTACCCGCCGGCGAATTCTCGCCAGTGCCGGTTCATTCTGACCGCCACGGACTTTTTCTCCAAATGGGCAGAGTCGATTCCGCTCAGAGAGGTCAAATCCTGTTCGATCGCTGACTTCGTGACCTCCAACATCATTCATCGATTTGGAGTGCCTCACGCTATCCTCACGGATAACGGAACCAATTTCCGAGCAGCCGAGTTGAAGAAGTTGTACGCCAAGTATAACATTCGCTCGAACCATACATCTCACTATCACGCGCAGGCGAATGGACAGATCGAGGCGTTTAACAAAACTCTCTCTAACATTCTGCAAAAGATGGTTGGTCAGAACAAGAAGAGTTGGCCGGACAAGCTCCCCAACGCCCTCTTGGCTTATCGGACGACGACTCGCAATTCCACCCAGATGACCCCTTATTCCCTGGTGTATGGAGTTGAGGCCGTCCTGCCCATTGAGATCCAGTTGCCGTCCTTGCGCACTGCGGTCTACGACCAGCAAGCGCCGGACAGAGTTGCTGAAGCCCGTCTAGTCGAGTTGGAAGCACTGGACGAGAATAGACTTCACGCTTTGCACAAATTGGAGAGGCATCAAAGCAGAATGGCTCGAGCTTTCAATAAGAAGGTTCGCCTCCGCTCCTTCCTGCAGGGTGATCTAGTGCTAGCCCTAAGAGCACCGATGATCCCCGGCAGGAAGCCGCCCAAGTTGGAGCCCAAGTGGGAGGGACCTTTTGTTGTCCACAAGGTCTATCCCAATGGCGCGTACTCCCTAGCGACTATGGATGGTGAGCGTGTCACTCCTCCCACCAACGCTAGGTTCCTCAAGCAGTACTTTGTCTGAGTGTGCCAACATCCTGCACGACGTTAAACTGCATACGTCCGCGCGGCAAGACGTTAAACTGCCAAGCACCATTCGTCCAAGCTACAAGACGTTAAACTGTTCAGCATACGTCCAGCATGACGTTAAACTGCACATTTGTCCAGCATGACGTTAAACTGCACATTCGTCCCGCATGACGCTAAACTGCATACGTCCTGCACGACGTTAAACTGCCTACGTCCAAGCTGCACGACGTTAAACTGCCTAGCATATCGTCCGCGCTGCAAGACGTTAAACTGTCGAGTGTTTCGTCCAACATGACGTTAAACTGTACTACGTCTGAGCTACAAGACGTTAAACTGTTCAGCATTCGTCCTGCATGACGTTAAACTGCCTCTCGAGAACTACGTGTGGCTTGATTCCCATCCTTATGGGATACGTAGGACCGCCTAAACCTTCATGTTTCAGGCCCAGCCCCATCCTTCGGGAATTTCCGTCCCATCTCGGGCCCTTGGCCCAGTTGCCCCCGGGTGTGCGGCGTATGGTGTGAGCGCGGGGCTATGCCCTCATTCACGTCGGTTTGCTCGTCACGCTGTACGCCCCCCCATGTTTGGGGATGCCTTCTGCTCCTCCCTTCCTTTTTTCTCTCTTTTCGTCCTGCATGACGCTAAACTGCACTTTAAGAACTACGTGCGGCTTGATTCCCATCCTTATGGGATACGTAGGACCGCCTGGACATTCATGTTTCAGGCCCATCCCCATTTCCCGGGAATCTCTATCCCGCGTTGGGCCTCTGGCCCAAGTTCCCCTCCTTTTTGTGCGAGGCGTATCGCATGAGCGGGGGATTATGTCCTCATTCGCGTTGGTCTACTGGCCGCGCCGTACACCTCCCCCCGTGTGTGGGACCACCTCACACCTCTCATCGTCCTGCATGACGTTAAACTGCCTCTCAAGAACTACGTATGGCTTGATTCCCATCCTTATGGGATACGTAGGACCGCCTGGACGCTTGTGTTTCAGGTCCAGCCCCGTCTCTTGGTTGATCACGGGGATCTACCGTCTTTTGGTTTCTCTCAGGGTGAGTCCTCCGACCCTTCCCGGTGATCAGTTAACATGTTTTGGGTACTTCGGTCTATGACTCGTAGTGTCAGATTCAATCCCGACAAGTCTTGTGTTGCTTGTCAGGCCTCGCGCTTCCTCTTGTTCGAGCCTTCACTCAAAGGGATCCTCGTTAGCGGTTTGGGTACGATGCCTCAGAGCTCTCCTACCGCTCCGGGTCGATTTACCGGCAGGTCTTGGGCCGCAAATCGATATGAATCCTGCGATTGAGCGGTCGATGCTCGTTTGCTTGCCCCGTCTTAGGCTGACGCGATCGAATGTTGTGTTGCGAATATGGTCAGCAACGTCCTTGATCGCCATGTCGTCTATTTCAGGCTCTGAACATTGGTTGCGCAGTCCTCATCACACTCCGCCTTTGTGCGTTGTAGTGGAATCTCGACACTCTCTTCATACTGACCTCCAGTACACCTCTACACGTTAGGCAGACCAACCAGGGTAATGATGTCGTTCGAGGCTCCCATGATCTGAGCACCAAGGATATATGCGGATGTCCTCCCTAAGGGCCATGCGTAGCTGGACCCTCGTCCCCATAAGGAGGAAGGAGTCGCCCGAACAATCGCGTTCTGGGCCCAGTATATCTGGTGGCTAGCATCTCTGCCCCTCGGGTGATGGACATACGCAGGCCCCGATCCCAAGACTCTTCTCTTGGAATCGTGCGTGACCGCAGGGCTGGGTATGTTCCCACCTCCGCCGTGTCCGCCGTACCGCAATAAGCGGGTTCCTCCATGGTCCGAACCACACGACCTTAAACTGTGTTGTCTGCTCCTACCACACGACCGTAAACTGTGATCGTCTTGGCCGCCCGACGAGAAACGGCACTGCATCGTGATGTCCTCCTCAGGGGACACTCATGTTGGGCGCTAGTTAATAACCACGCCATTCATCAATGCCTTCCGTGGCTTGATTATTGTGGCGACGCCAGAGATTTCTCAATCACAGGCATGTCACCGCACAAAGAAAAACCATTCATCTTTAAGGACAAACAAGAAATATCAAATGCCGCTCCATCTGTGTGCGAGGATCAGACCCGCACTCTTCCCCGCGCTGGTGCCCGATTGTGTTGCGCCGCGCTTCAAGAACTACGTGTGGCTTGATTCCCATCCTTATGGGATACGTAGGAACGCCCGAATGTTTGAAACTTCGGGTCCAGCCCCCCACCTCTTAGAGATTACCCCTTCTTTGGGGAGTCCGCCGCCTTCGGGTCACCCTCAAGGCGTGTCCCTCGACCCCTTGCAGTGGTCCACCGGTGTCAAGAGTACTCTGGTTTATTGCGAGGAGGGTCAGGTTCAGCTTGGTCAGGTTCCTTCCACTTTTCAGGCTTCGTGCTCCCTTTCAGTCGGACCCATCATCCACGCCCTGGGTGGAGCCCCCGTGAACGGTTCGGACATAATGCCTCAGTGCTCTCCCACCGACTCGGGCCGGTACCCCCAATGGCCTCGGGCAGCAAATCGATATGAATCCTGCGATTGAGCGGTCGATGCTCGTTTGCTGCCTCATTCCACCAACGGTTAGTGCGATATTGATGCTACTTTTCCGCCACGGTCGGCAGTACTCCCATATCGTTACTCCGGTGCCCCCAGTCCTTGAGTGAAAGGCCGCATGATTCACATTTTCCACCTCCCATTCCGACCAGGCGAAACCTCGACACTCTTGACACTATCCCTCAGTGCATCTTCGCATACCCAGGGGATATGACCACGATGTGGCGTACTTTGAGGTCCTTATGGTCCGAGCTCTAAAGACCTTAAACTAAGATCTCTCCTTATGGTCCGAGCTCTAAAGACCTTAAACTAAGATCTCTCCTTATGGTCCGAGATCTAAGACCTTAAACTAAGATCTCTTCTTATGGTCCGAGCTCTAAGACCTTAAACTAAGATCTCTTCCTATGGTCCGAGCTCTAAAGACCTTAAACTAAGATCTCCCCTTATGGTCCGAGCTCTAAAGACCTTAAACTAAGATCTCCCCTTATGGTCCGAGCTCTAAAGACCTTTAACTAAGATCTCTCCTTATGGTCCGAGCTCTAAGACCTTAAACTAAGATCTCTTCTTATGGTCTGAGCTCTAAGACCTTAAACTAAGATCTCTTCCTATGGTCCGAGCTCTAAAGACCTTAAACTAAGATCTCTTCCTATGGTCCGAGCTCTAAAGACCTTAAACTAAGATCTCCCCTTATGGTCCGAGCTCTAAGACCTTAAACTAAGATCTCTTATTATGGTCCAATCTCTAAGACCTTAAACTAAGATCTCCCCTAAACGGGATTCTACGTCCTGCATGACGTTAAACTGCACTCTCAAGAAATACGTATGGCTTGATCTCCAGCCTGATGGAGTACGTAGGAATGCCCGGGCATCTCAACTCGGGTCCAGCCTCAGGGATCGTTAAGTCCCGCCCCTCCTCGTCGCCGGTCGTCTGGCCTGGCATCTGGTAGAGTGGTGCAGTTGTGATATTCTCCCCGATTCAGCTCGGGATGCCCCATTGCAATGATGGGAAGTGACGGTTTCCTCGTCAAAGAGGTGCTGTCTGAGAATTGGGGTGATTCACGGCCAGATTAGTGCATCCGCCTAATACGCTTTCCCCACGGTGGCGCAATTCTGAGAGCGTTGGATTCTGTCCGAACAATCGTCACTTCGCCCCACGCTTCGCATGCCCTGTTGATCTGGATTTCCACCCTTGTGTCTGAAGGAACCCCAAAGCGGTATTCATGATGACATGTGGTCCGCCTCCTGCAATATGAATGATGACCTTCGGTCTGTCTATTGCAGTTGTTATGGTCGATCCACTGTCCGCCTACCGTCTTGGGCATTTCCTGGAAGGCCGACCATTGTGGATGTCT
Organism: Viscum album; assembly: GCA_963277665.1. Taxonomy (NCBI): domain Eukaryota; kingdom Viridiplantae; phylum Streptophyta; class Magnoliopsida; order Santalales; family Viscaceae; genus Viscum; species Viscum album. The sequence goes on from OY728164.1 coordinate 909,208,059, forward strand.
GGATTCGGGACACACGATTCACCCTTTCTCATTTCCCTATGTTCGGATAAAATCTCAACGCCCCTAGCATTGTCCCGCTCGTGTGTTGGAACAAGTTGGGGGGATGATACATTGATTAGGTCTGAGGTCTCCTTTCCTAGGAATGCCCTCCCTCTTTTCTCCAGCAATCCAGGCCCAACTATGGATGTCTGATGCTTGGTTAACGCTCCCGCAAGACAACGAATTGTGGTTGAGCATGTTAAGCCAAAAGATGCAGATAAAAATATTGATTCATACAAGTGGATCAAAGTACCGGAAGCAAATGTTTTGGGAACGGCAAAACAAAGCCCTTAGGGATTAGCGTGCTGAATGAGTCTTTCTAATGCCGCTACCCTTTGGCTGGTGGCCTCCAGAGCTGCTTCTCGCTCTCTGCGTGCCCTCTCTTCGTCGGCGGTCGCAGTACGCAGTTCGTCGATTCTGGCCTATGCACGCTCCCGCTCGACCTGAATTGTGACCATCTGTTGGCCCGCCTCCATCAGCTGTACCTGGGCGTCAACCAGCTGGGCTGCTAGTTGCTCCACAAGCTCGGTACACGTTGCGACGAAGGCCTCCTTCTCTGCCGCCTGCCCTTCGAGGCGCCGGACTTCCTGCTCCGCCGCGAGGAGCGCCCGCGTGCTCTCCGACATGTCCTGACTTTGTGTGACGTCGGCACGCCGGCAGCTCTCGCGCATCTTTTCGGCCATGAAATCACAGACCGTCAGATGGAGGCGTTGAGCATCAGCTCCCCCGGCACACAGGAAGCACAGCCAGGTTTGATGTGATCCCATGCGCCCCAGCCACTCCGATGGGTCTCGCTTGAGGAAGCGCTGGATGCACTTCCACCCCCTACGGCGCGTTATCCGGCTCTCCTCGACCGCCTCCGCGTCCGAGTCGTCCATCTCCTCGGGGTCGGCAGGCCGGTAGGCAGGGAAGGCAGCCAGCAGGTCTGCTGCAGGGTCCGCCCCTGGGAGGTCCTCATGAGGGATAGGTTCCCCAACATCTGGGCGACCTTCTTCTCTCTCCCCAGCAGCACTGACACCCTCGTCAGCCCCCGACCTCTCTCCGATGTCAGCACCGCCGGCGTCCGCAGCCCCCTCATCAGCAGTTGGTGGGGCCGGCTCGGTTTGGGAAGTCTGTTCCGGAGCAGGCGGCATGTCCACCACTGGTCCACTCGTAGATGGCCCGGGTTCGGCAACCCGACGAGCCTCCAATGTTGAGATCACTGCGCGGGGCATGCCATGGTTAGTCACGGATCGTCAACGGCAGGCACCAGCAGTAAAGCAAGGAGACTTACGGGAGGTCAGAGCGTCATCTTCCGCTATCCCGGCCGCCGCAGGAACAGTTGCAGCAGGGGGCCCTTCCGCGCCTGTCAATTCGATAATGGGTGCCTGGCCCCCGCCTTGTCCTGCTGGCGCCCCTCCTACTCCCGCTGAGGACGCCTGACCAACATCCGTGCGCTCCTGAGAAAGATGGAGAAATGGGTTAGGAGCTGCATAAGAGAATGGATGAAGCAGATTGAGTAGGGATAGAAGCGGACCTCGAGGAGCTCGGTGACATCAACATTGTCAGAGCCGGCCACCTCGCCGCTCTCCCGCGGACTCCCCTGATGGGATCTTCCCTCGGAGCCTTCATCCTCCCCCATCTCCTCCTCTTCCTCGGAGTCGTTGCTACTGTCGTCTTCTTCCGGCGGCATCTGTTCTGGAGCGGGCTCTAGACCGAGCATCACCTTCACCAGAAGGGATGGCTCCGCACGCTAACCACGTTGGCGCGCGTAATCGTCCATGGCCGTCAGATACGCATACTGCCGGTTGAAGTCCACCCTGTCGGCAATATGGAGGCGCCCGACCTCTGGCAGATGGATTCCTTCTCTGAGAATCTTTCGCCAGATGGCGTCGGTCCCCAGTGACTGCCGCAGGGTCATCCAGGCCGACCACAGCGCCGGGAAGACTGCATCGTGGGAGGGTTCGAGCAGACGTCTCACCTGCTTCCCGGGCCACTCTTCGACCACCGCACGTGCCCCCTCTCTGGGCGCTGAGGTCGTGGCGGCAGCTCGCGATGTGCCCGCCGCCGAAGTCCCTGCCCGCGCCGGCTCCGCCGCTTGGCGCGCCTCCGTTCTCCCCCGTGTGGCGGCGCCTCGCCTCCTTCCTTGACGCCCGGTCTCCGCACGGGTAACCTCGAGCCGCCGAACTGGCTTCCGTAGAAGCCCCTCGGGGTACGCGATGGCCCAGTGTTCGGCGTACTCGGTTGCCAAGCCTGCGTGAACTCCGGTAGGAGGGAGAGTGATGACGTCGCCAGAGCCGAAAGCGGCAAACATCAGCCACATCTGGCGAAGGACGCAAGGGTTCGTCTCCTCCCGGACAGTAGTGAATACCCTCTTCGGCATCCGTTGAAGGCACCCGAACTGCCTGGCGAACCGGGTTGGCACGTAAGGCTCGCAGATCACCTTCCCGTCGATCCGAGCCACGAGCACCCCGCCCCGCATGTTCAGGAAGTATTCATGCTGCTCCAGCGGACCCTGCCCATTGTCGATCATCTGGCCGACGGGAGTGGGGAACGGACTGAAGTTGAAATTGGCATGATTGCCAATCGGAATCCTCACGCCCTCCTCACTTAGGGTCATCGGAGCGACCCCCGCGATGTTCAACAGGGAGGGTCGCAGGCCGTTGCCCGGAGGAATGATGGCGTTCGGAAACGTGTACCCACCGAGGTGAGCAGCCACCCAGCCGTGGAAGAACTGAAAGGGCCCACAGATCCTTCGTGGCGACCCCCCTCGTGAGATGCGTCCCAGGATGGCATACAGCCTCGCCAGCACTGGGACCCTGAGGTTGTATCTTTTGTTGGCGGCCATAGCGCCCGCCACCGCCAGTGTCGCCGGGCGAACGCCCATTCTCGCGTCCCGCACTGGCAGGAGCCACCCACTCAGAAAGGCGGCCAGGAACGCCGCGTACCGGACATTTGGGTCCCGGGCCTCGATGACGCGGTACCCCTATGAGCGGTAGTCGCCCGTCTCCAGGACCCGCCAGTACGACCCGTTCCGGCTCCTCTGAGCTGCGGTCGGGCACCGCTTCCCCCTGCCTGGCATCTTGACCGCTGGGTCATGCTCCAAGAACTGGCCGAACCACTCCTTGTAGGCTATGTCCTTCTGGAAGTCCTTGACCCCGAGCCGCTCTGTAGCCAGGTCCAGCAGATGCCACGTCAGGATGGGAGTCCGTGACCTGTCACCCCAGGTGTTCCTCGGAGGCAGGAACTCATCATACTGGTAGCCCTCCAGCGGGATACCTCCGATGCAGTGGATGTCCCAGAGACCGATGCCGACCTCCTCATGGTGAAGATGGAAGGTGTTGGTATCCGAGGACCAGCGGGTGAACAGCTCCGGACCGAGCTCGGACTGCTGGTAGAAGTGGAACTGCGACGTCCACACCGCCTCAAATAGGCCGATGTACCGCAGCTCCTCTGCGAAGTGATCGCAAGTGTGGCGTACCCAGAACGCCCAGGCCCACTCGCTGGTGAAATTGCCCCCAGACCGCAAGTCCCAGTCCTTCAGCCAGCCCTTGGTGTCGTCAGTGACACTCTGGCGATATGTGCTCGAGTAGAGGGCTGGAGAATTCTCCGCAGTAGGCTCACCCCCGTCAATGGTTCGCGTCCTCGGGTTCAGGACATAGACGTCCAAGTGCCTGGTCTCCCTGGCAGGATGCCCATTGTTGGTGATGTTATAGCGGGGAAGCTCGTCCTCCCGAGTCACCCAGGTCCGTGGCGCATCAACCTCGAACCCTGGCACCGGAACCTCATCTAGGATGCCGAAGTTCCAGAGCGGCAGGTTGTCCGACAGTGGATATGTCTTCTGGGCCGGCGTCAGCAAGTCAAACAGGGATTGATTGTTGGAAACAATCTCCTTGGCTCCGTAAACCTCCTCGTTCGTCGCCATCTCAGCTCTGCGAGTGGCGGCATCCCCCTCATTTCCTTGATGCGCGACCATCTCAGAAGTTTCGGGAGTCGTGCGGGTTAAGGGATGAAGCGTGCGGGATCGGACGAGGCTGGTAGAGAAGTTTGAAGGTTGACGCGCAATCCAAGTGGACGGCGCACAATTGGGAAGAATGTCGCGCAAAGTTCCGGGTTTTCGTGCAAAGACAGGCGAATTCCGGATGGTTTTGCGCGCCGATCGGGCGAATTTCGCGACCGGAAAAGGCAATTTCACGCACGAGAGCGTTGAAGCTTATCACGCGTAAGGCCTGTGTACGGAACGCGGGACCCTGGACCCCTATTTATAGATGAGGCCGGGATTCCGCGCCGCGCGGAACGCTCGATTGCGCGACCGCGGCGGCGAATTGCGCGCCCGGCGCCCCTTTTTGCGCGCCTAAGTCCCGCGCAGCCCAGGACTTCGGCATTCCGGCGTCTCCCTCGGAACCCGATCGTTGCGACCTCTCGCCGATCAGATTCCGAGGGGGGGCTTTTGTAGACGCCAGAAAAGTCCGTTGCTCCCAAACGAATCTCCGGATGCGGAAAGAGAAGTGATATTTGGAGTCAGAGGCACGTTCCGGAGGGCCCGGAGGACTTGCGTGAAATTTCAGAGGCCCGCGCGCAAAGGTGAGTCGCGGCGCGCAATCCTCCTGGGATGCGCGCAATGCGCTGGGCCGGCGCGCTATTTTTCGCGCCCGTGGCCTGCGCGGCTCCCTTGTGCGCCGGGTCCTGATTCCGCGCCCGCGAAGGGAATTCCGCGCCCGAGACCGGATTCCGCGCCCGGGGTTGCCTATAAATATAAGGCGACCCCCGACGTTTTGAAGGTTGCCAGAATCCGAAGCGTCGCTCGTTCGCGCAATCCAACCCCTTCCGCGCGCAATGCCGATCTTCAGGTAACCTCCTTTCTTTCGCGCAATAGAGCCTTGGGTTTCGCCTTCGCGCGCAATCCCCATGGCTCATTTCCTTTGAATAATCCTTAACCCGAAGGCCTTTGCGCGTAAAAGAAGCCTCTTGCGCGCAATTGCCCCCAGGTGCGCGCAATCCAGCCCGATTGCGCGCACCCCCCATTTTCAAAGTGGTCATTCGTTAAAGAATGAGCCGTTGCCCCCGCGAGCTGTCCGAAGCCCAGTGCGCGCAATCTCAATCATCCGCGCGCAAAGGGCTGGTCCGATTGCGCTCCATCCCTCCATTTTGCGCGCCGACCTGCTGTTTTGCGCGCAAAGCTCCTCTTTTGCGCGCAATCCGCCGGGGTCGCCCCCCTTGACCCCCTGAGGGTACCCGCCTGCGTGGCGCCCGATGATTTTCATCCTGGGTGCCCGCACCGTGCGTTGTCTTCCCGTGCGGCCCTCCAGGCTCGCGCGAAGTGACACGGACCCATCAGCGGCAATCCATCGTCCCGCATGACGTTAAACTGCACATTCGTCCCGCATGACGTTAAACTGCACATTCGTCCCGCATGACGTTAAACTGCACATACGTCTAGCACGACGTTAAACCGCACATACGTCCCGCATGACGTTAAACTGCACATACGTCCAGCATGACGTTAAACTGCACATACGTCCCGCATGACGCTAAACTGCATCCGTCCAACATGACGTTAAACTGCACCACGTCCAAGCTGCACGACGCTAAACTGCCTAGCCCCTATCGTCCGTGCTGCAAGACGTTAAACCGCCAAGCACCTTCGTCCTCAACAAATGACGTTAAACTGTACTTCGTCCGGCAAGACGTTAAACCGTCCGCTTCGTCCTCAACACACGACGTTAAACTGTACTTCGTCCGGCAAGACGTTAAACCGTCCGCATCACCCGATCCCGTGCCTCGCACGCAGGGCCCCCCCCGGATTGGATGTGGCCCCCACCCGCTCGTCTCTGCAGGGATGTCGGGATTGCCCCTTTTTAGGGACGATTTAATGGGAGCGGCTTTTCCCCACGGGGGGTAGGGTATTACAAACCCCTAGTTTCTTGTGGGGGGCTGCACATGTGTATCTCCATTGCGCTCCCCCACTGCCAAAGCCAGTAGAGGGTGTGACTGGGATCGAGGTGTCTCCTACTTTCGGTCCAAGTCCCTTCCAACTGAGTTTTGCCGCATCCGGGCTGCCTCAAGTGCGTAAGTCCTGACAGAATGAACTACGTGGACTTTGATCCCTGTCTTCTAAACAGGGTACGTAGGAAACCTCCCTGAGGTTCAAGCCCACCACCTGGTCGTCCCGGTCATATTCACGTCGGTTCGTCCATCAGTGGACCCCTCCAGGGTTCACGCTTGCGTCGATTCACCTATGAATCCGCCCCTGTGGGAGACTGCCCGTGTGTATCTCCACTGTGCCTCCCCACAGCCCCTTTTTCCATCTCTCCTTTTATCGTCCAGCATGACGTGAAACTGTGATCCACCCGGCCGTTCCATCCCCCTCTGTGCGAGGTGGTTCGGTTCAATCCTCCGCCCGGCGGCCTCGACCCCTTCGTGAGTCGGCTTGCCGACGTCCAGCATGACGTTAAACTGTATACCCGATCTACGTTGACTTTGATCCGTGCTAACGCACGGTACGTAGGAAGCCCCTACGGGGTCCAAGCCCTTCACTCCATCGTCCATCCTGATCCTTACCCGGGCCGCCACATCCCGGTGGGGTCATGCCACTTCTCTCCACTCCACATCATTTGGGAAGCCGCCCATGAGCTGGCCCCAGCATCGGAGGTTCCCCGCAAGGGGTTCTGTCATCTGATCCACTTTTCGTGTTGATCGGTCTGATGCTGTCCCCGCTGGACGTTAAACTCGCGGCATACCCCGTGTTAAACATGGGAAGCTGAGGAAAACCTCAGGGGACACAGTTCCCCGCACCCAGTGCGGGATGCCTCAGGCCATCATGCCTTCGAGAAGCCCTATTAGGGACGGAAGACAAACGTGCAGAGCCGCAGTGTTACGACACGCCCCCAGCACCCAGAGCCACCCGGCCTTCTCACCGCAGGTTGCTGCCCCGACCAGACTCCTTGGAGCGTCCGGGCAGAAGCAACGTAATTAACCGGTGTCAATGAAGATATGGCGCCGGGAACGAGATTCACGAGCATGTCTTAAATCTATGAGGGAGACCCGGATTAGGCGACGAGTTTCGAGGAGATGTCCAAGGAAGGAGGAGCCGACATCCCATCATCCCGGTTTCGATCAAGGAGCAGACGCCCCTGAATAAGGGACGGATGCCGCCCGCCTTTGGAAAGCGGGACTGCGGGACCACAAGCCGCGCGCCCATCCCCTCGGGTTGACGGGTGCACGCGCGAACGCGTCCTGGCAGAACAGCGTAACCTGACGCACATCCGCACCAAAACAAAAGGTAGAATATGATATGAATTCAAAGTCTAAGAATGCAATTATCTGCGATCTAGGACCAGCTGAATTTAACAGAGTATCTCCATTCCCAACAGCATATGATATGTGGAAAACAATATTTGTGGAATATGAAGGAATAGAAAATGTGAGACAAATGAGATATGAAACTGCCAAATAAAAATTAGATACTTTCAGAATGATTGAAGGTGACATAATTACCCAAATGAATGGGAGATTGACAGAAATTGTCAATAATATAAAAACTCCAGGAGAACCTATCAATCAGGCTGATCATGCATTAAAAGTTCTAAGGGTACTTCCTACTCGATTGAATGGTATATCTACTGCAATCAAACAATCTACTCCTATCAAAGATCTAACCATGACAGTGCTGATTGGTACACTGATGATGTATGAAGCTGAAATGCAAGATGAGGCTAATGAACATAAAGTTCTTATCAAAAGAGAAGATACTACCTTGAAAGTAACTTCACAACAAAAGAATATAAATCTGAATAACAGATAAGTCAAAGCTAAATCAGAAAGCTCTGACTCATCTAACTCAGATGAAGAACTGGCTCAGCTAGCCAGAGAATTTAGAAAATTCTACAGCAAGAAAAGAGGCTACAAAAAATCTTTTAAGATATATGATAAGGAAGTAAGATGCTATGAATGCAAGAAGAAGGGGCATATCAGACCAAATTTCCCACAATTGAAAGATGTAAAGAAGAACAAATTCTTCAAAAGAAATGACTTTGAGAAAAAAGACAAGAAAGATATGAAATCCACTTAGAGTGTATCTGAAGACTCCAGTAGCTCTCCTGAATCTATCTCAGAAAAATGAGAAGTCAATCTAAAGGAAAACATGTGTTTTATAGAAGAAACTGATGAGGTACACTCATAATAATCCTCTGAATCAAATTCTGAATCAAGCTACACAAATAAAAAACATGCAGCCTACTGCATTATGCTTGAAGAAAGATACGACTCACTATTTTAGAAAAATAAGTCACTAAAAAACAATCATAATGCTGTTTCAGATAAAAGAGATACAATGCTGAAACAACATAAGGAATTAACTGATAAATACAATTCGATTAACACTAACTATATTAAATTTGAATCAAGAATAAAAACACGGCAGGATAAAGTAGAATCTTACAAACAGGCTGCATTGGTTTTTACAAAAGAAGAAAATTCTTTAAATGAAATTCATGGAAAAACTGTCATTAAAAAGGAATGATTTGGAATTGGGAGTAAAGGAGAAAGACATAAGCAATATAAAAATTATTTTGTTCCTAACTCTAAAAAGGTTAATTGTAATTTTTGTGGGACAAAGGGACATATAGCTAAAAACTGTTTCTTAAGACAACCTCAAATTTTTTTTATTGAGAGAGACTATGTTTTAAAAGACTTCTATGATTTAGTTGATTTTAAAAGAAAAAACAATATTGGGATACCCAGATCATTTCTAGCTAACACATCTGGACCCAATAGAATATGGGTACCAAAGCAATTTGTTTGAATATCTTTGCAGGTAGCAGGACATCAGAGAAGAAAAGATATATGATACATGGACAGTGGATGCTCAAGACATATGAGTGGAAACTCATTGAATATTTCTTCACTCACTAAAAAGGAAGGAGGACTTGTCACATTTGGTGACCATGCCAAAGGAAATATTGTTGGCATTGGAACTATTGGAGATCAAAAAACAGTCTCAATCAACAGAGTACTTTATGTACAAGGATTAAAACACAACCTGATAAGTATCTCTCAACTTTTTGATGATGGATATACTATTGATTTTACTGACAATTGTTGTACTATTTCTAAAGATAAACTGTTTAAATTTAATGCACCAAGAACTGATAATGTCTATACTTTGGATATAAATTCCTTGTGTAAACAACAATTAAACTGATCGACTGCTAAAGTAAGTGAATTATGGATCCAGCATTGGAGACATGGACATTTCAATATATATATTTTACCGAAATTATCTAAGAAACATTTAGTTTCTGATTTACGTAGTCTCAAATTTGAAAGTTACAGATTTTGTGATGCAAGTCAACTTGGCAAGCAACACAAATCATCCTTCAAATCTGTTAATAATGTTGCTACATCTAAACATCTAGAACTTATTCATATGGATTTTTTTGGACCCTCAAGAGTATCAAGAATAGCTGGTAAATTATATATGTGTGTTTTATTTGACGACTATTCAATATTTACATGGATTTTCTTTTTGAAATTCAAAAATGAATCATTTACTTTATTTGAAAGTTTCAGCAAATTTGTTCCAAATTAAAAAAGGATTAATATAATCTCATTGAGAAGTGATCATGGTGGAGAATTTTAGAATCAGGAAATTAATTCCTTTTTATCAAAAATGGGTATTAAACACACCTTTTCTGCACCTAGAACACCTCAATAGAATGGGATTTTTGAAAGGAGAAATAGAACAATTCAAGAAATGGCTAGAACTATATTAAATGAATATAGTCTAGCTACATATTTTTGGGCAGAAGCTGTGAATACATCTTGTTATATAATTAATAGTGTTTTAATTAGGCCTATTTTGAAAAATGCACCCTATGAAATATGGAATAATAGAAAACCCTAAGTAAATTACTTTAAAGTTTTTGGATGCAAGGTTTACATCTTAAACACCATGGGTAATCTCGATAAGTTTGACCCAAAATCTGATGAAGGTATTTTCTTAGGATATTCTCCTACCTCTAAAGCTTATATAGAATATAATAAGAAGTCAAGGATTGTTGAAGAATCAGTTAATGTGAAATTTGATGAATCTAATCCCTTGGAGAAAAAGACAGATCAAATAGATAAACTTCACTCTAATGATAACATGAGACTTGAGAACTTAAAGAATGATTTTAAAAATAATATAAAATAAATTCAGTCCAGTTCAGAGTAACATGATACTGAATAACCTTTAAATATATTACCTATAAATACTATAACACAAAAGAATCATCCTTTAGAAACTGTAATAGGTGACCTAGAAACTGGTGTTCAAACTAGAAGAAACTTAGGAAACCTAGTGGAATTCTCTACCTTCCTATCTCAACAAGAACCCAAGTCTACAGAAGAAGCATTAGATGATGAAAGCTGGGTAATAGCAATGCATGATGAATTCAACCAGTTTAAAAGAAATGAATATTGGGAATTAGTGTAAGGACCTAAGAATTATCCTATAATAGGAACCAAATGGGTCTTTAGAAATAAATAAGATGATCAAGGCACAATAACTAGAAATAAATCAAGATTAGTAGCTAAAGGATATAATCAAGAGGAAGGAATAGATTATTATGAGACTTTCGCACCTGTAGCTAGGTTAGAAGCCATTATAATCCTTATAGCCGATGCATCTTATATGAATTTTAAATTATTTCAGATGGATGTTAAATCTGCCTTTTTAAATGGTAATTTAATGGAGGAAGTTTATGTTGAGAAACCTCCTGGTTTTGAAAATTCTCAAAAACCAGATTCTGTTTTTAAACTTACTAAAGCTCTTTATGGCCTTAAACAAGCACCTAGAGCTTGGTATGAAAGATTACGTTCTTTTCTTTTGAAAAACGATTTACTGTTGGATTGGCATATCCAATAATCTTTAAGAAAACTGTAAAAAATAATGTCTTATTGGTTCAAATTTATGTTGATGATATATTATTTGGATCAAATAATAAAACTCTTTGTCATGAATTTTCAAAGTTAATGCAGGAATAATTTGACATGATTATGATGGGAGAACTAAATTTCTGCTTAGGATTTCAAATTTATCAAAAAAAATTTGGAAATGTTTTGAATCAAAGAAAATACAGTACTAATTTACTTAAGAAATTTGGACTTGAAGACAACAAGAAATTTACAACTCCTATTTGTACTAATAAAAAACTTGATTTGGATGAAACTAGAAAATCAGTTGACAAAAAGTTATATAGAGGTATGATTGGTAGTTAGTTATATCTTAAAACTAGAAGGCTAGATATAATGTATTCAGTATGTCTTTGTGCTAGATTTCAATAAAATCCTATAGAATATCATCTAACTGCTGTTAAAATAATTTTTTGATATTTAGGAGGAACTGTTTTTCAATCTATTATTTATCCTAAAACTTCTGATTTTAATTTGATTTCATCTTCAGATGCTGACTTTGGAAGTGGTAGATTAGATAGAAAAAGTACATCCGGAACATGTCACTTTTTAGGAAAGTATTTAGTATCAAGGTCTAGTAAGAAACAACATTCAGTTGCCTTGTCAACAGCCAAGGCAGAATATGTTTCTACTGGAAGTTTCTGTGGACAAGTGTTGTGGATGAAAAACACCCTTATGGACTTTGGATTTATATTTAATAATACACCTATTTTATGTGATAATACAAGTGCAATTAATATTTCAAAAAATATTATTAGTTATTCTAGAACTATGCACATTAATATAAGGCATCACATTTTAAGAGATCATATTTATAAAAATGATATATTTTTAGAATTTATAAATACTGAAATTTAATTAGCAGATATTTTTACTAAACCACTTCCCACTTCAAGGTTTGATTTTATTAAGGGGGAGCTAGGTTTATTTAATTTTAAATAATTTTTATTTTTATTTAATTTTATTTTTGTAAATTTTATTTTGTTTATTAAATACTGTTTAAGATTTTTTTTCTCGCCATATGAAAATTTCAATTAAATATATGTAATTATTAGAGATTACATGGGAATCAAGGTTGTTAGAGCCTTTTCGACTTCGAAACCATTTCACTTCTATCAAAACCATTTCGAAATCCGAAAATCACACTTCTGCTCCTAAACCATAATCTTCAATCCTTTGAAACCCTAACCATCAAAACTTCAGAGATTCTCATAGAGATGGTAAGAACTAAAAGAGCCAGTGAAGTCGAGCCAAGAATTGCCAAGAGACAACACTCCGAGGGGAGAATAATCTTACAGGGAAAGGTAATTGATCTCGACTGGTTATTTCAGAAAAATCTTCTGTTGAAGAAAGAACTCTTGTTTCAGAACCTTAAACTAACTTTCAATATTGAAAATATGAAATTTATGTATGAGGTAGAACTTAGAAACTTATTCAAATCTGTACAGTTTAGCCGGGGAGATATCGATGACAGTATGATGGCTGAAATAAAAGATATGGATTTCTCAATCTCATCAGTAGAGATTGGTCAAATTCTCAACTGCCCTCATGAGGGAGTTTTTTATTTTGATTTGAGGAATATAGGATATGCTATGAATAATTCTGAGGATATTATGTCTTTTTTTTGGAACATCTTCTATTAAGAAAATGATGGTGAAAGATTTAGAACCAGATCATAAGATCCTGGTTAAATTTGTTCAGACAGAAATAGCTACCAGAATGGCAGAAATGGAAATGATTTTGTACCCTGATATGTACATAATGTATCTTTTGTTAAGTGATATTAAGTTAAACTTCTCAAGGTACATGGTTTGGTAACTCAATTACTGTTGCAAAAGTGACGCCCGGATGAACTTTTATCCTTTCGGTCGGTTTATTTATAAAATGTTTCTTAAGAAAAACATGGTGAGATTAGTGGATTCCCGAGTACACTTTCATCACAGTAATATGATTAATGCTGGAACATTAAGGAAGATTGGATACTTCTGGAGCACCATTAAAGAAAAAATCTTGCCAGTAGGAGCTGAGGAAGACTCAGAAAGTGCTCTAGCTCAATCTGCTAAGTCAATGGAGGGACAGGCTGAATCAAGAGTTAGCGATGTAGTATGAAGGATCCAATTTGAAGTGGAAGATGATGAAGAATAAATAAGTCATGAGGGACTTCAATCAAAAATAAAGAGACCTGTCAATGAGGAAATTACCTACACTACATTAGAAACAACAACAGAAGCTTTATTGTTTTATTCTTTTGTAAGAGAAGTTTTTGTTGATAAGACCATGGAAGATGTTACAGAAAGAACAACACCAGTAGAGGTATCAGGAGATCAAGAAGAAGCTCAAAGGGATAATCAGGAACAGATTGTAGCTAATGTTGAAGTAACACTTCATCAGAACCAAGATAAGGAGGCAGTTCTTGGTGAAGAAGTGGCCAGACCTCAGGAATCTACTGAATATATTGTTCATGAAAACCCAGTGGAAGGACAAGATGCTGATGATTGTGGTGAGCATGCTTCTGAAGCTCACACAGAGGTACTTCAAGAGGATTTTTATGTGGAAGAGTCTACGGACTCTACGGAGAAATATATGGACCAACCTACTCAGGACAATGAAAAAGAAAAATATGATGCTAAATCATTACCTTTGGTACTCCTACATCAACGAGAGCATGAGAATACCAATCAGGAACAATGTCCCTTTGATTCACGGAAGAAAGAAGTTGAAGAACTGTACAAAAAGGTGTCTCAGTTAGAATCTGAGAATGACACTATGAGAAATGCCTTAACCTTTGAACAATTAAGATTTCAAAAACTAAAAGAGAGTACAGTCTCAAGGCTAGAAGTTGAAATGTTTAAAGAGGATATGCTGACTTCTGTTACACAATTGAAATATGAAATGGTTATGAAGTCATATTTATCAGATCTGAAGTTGTTTATGGAGAATCAATTTGCATCAGTTGCAAATAGTGCTGTTAGTGGATCATGTACTTCACCTGATTTAATCAGATGGTTTCAAGATATCACAACTGTGATGAGAAACATGAATGATAGATTAAAAGATCGTCAATGTAACAGTTCTCCTTCTTCAGTGTTACTGGACAATTAGAATTTTTTAGTGGGTAAACTGACATCTAGTGATCCATCGATCAGAATCCTGTTAAATCAGTTATTAGAGAAGCTTTCAGTGTTTGTTGAAAAAGAGGAAAGGATTCATGAGTTTTTCAGAGTCAATTTAATCGAGGATATTCATATGACTCAAGAGAACAGGTAGCTCATTATCAAACATGGCGATGGGATTGTCACGAACCGCCCTCGGGGTCCGTGCCGTGACTACCCCAAGTCTGCCTTCCATAGGCCAGGGGCTGGCGACTAGCACCAAGGCGTATATTCCGGTAAAAAGGGAAGGCATTGCCTTTGTAAATTAAACAAACACCACAGAGTAAGCAAGCGGAAAGTAAACACTAAACAAGAACAGAGTAAAACTGAAAGTGTGGAAAAGTAAATGGGCCAGTATACAAACCCAAACTAAAAGTAAAGTACAACTAGAAAGGGAAAACAGCAACTGAAAAGTAAAAGCCGCTACACCGAGCTGTCCACTGGAAATCCCATCTGAAGGGTGGGTACAGATAGCTCCTCTGCTCCACGGGTCCCGCCGTCCGCTCCGAGCACGTCCCGCCCAGTGGTCCACCTCCGGGTACTGTCCCGCTCTGTAAGCCTCAGCTAAGGTCAACGCTGTCCGTCGTCTGCAACCAACACAACTTAGTGCGGGCAAAGCCCGTGCAGGGGTGAGTATAAGCTACTCAGTAGGGACCCCGAGACCCATGAAGGTCTCTCAAAATCCACAAAGGATAAACCACGAACAAAGGTACAATCACGAAGTAACAACCAACACTGCTTAGATATATGCCCATACATGTACCTAAGTCATCAATTCAAATACGCTCCAACCTCCGAGCCCAAGTACAACTCAGTCCACATAGGAAAGTAAACGTATTCCACACAGGAAAGCAAAAGGTAATCCACACAGGATTGCACAATACAATCCACACAGGAAAGCAACAGATTCAGCTCACAAAGGTATACTTCTTCAAAGGACGATAAAGATGATCTTTGATCCATCTAAGTCGTCGGACCCACGAAGGATCGATAGGTAACTAACCCCTGCAAAGACCCACACAGGCTCGGGCCCACACAGGACCTGTAGGCGCTGGTTCACACAGGACCGCTGAGCGCAAGGACCCACACAGGATCGGGCCCACACAGGACATGTAGCACTGATCCACGTAGGATCGCTGAGTGCTGAAGTCGTCGTCGTCGAATCCACACAGGATCTCTGTACTGTCGTCGTCGCAGTCACAGTAGCAGTAGTAGCAGTAGCAGTCGCAGCCAGCACTAGGGTTCCCGCACACAGCAAGCTCGTTCGGAGAGTCCGCTCCACGAGCCGAGAGGCTGATACATCAACTGTCACGAAGACCAGAGTTGATGTATCCAAAAGTTCTGTATCATCAACAGGAACTCAACGCAACAGACGGTGCGTCGATCAGACGCCCGGTCTGAGAGTTATTGGCATTTTCGTCCCCGGGGCCCGGTTGGTTTTTAAGGAAAAACCAACCCGACCGTACTCCACCTGCGTCCAAACCTCGGGCGGAGTATGCCAAAAGATCCGTCTCACTAAGAGGAACACAACACGGCTGACGGCACGTCAATCGGACGTCCGTAGCTCAAGATATGAGCGTTTCCGCTCCGAAGGCCCGGTTGGTTTCGTGAACGAACCAACCCGGCCGAACTCAAAGTAATCCAAAACCTTGAGTGCGATATACCAAAATGACCGTCTCGATCCAAGGATCGTGTTTCCGCTGACAGTTAGTCGATTGGAGGTCCGTGGCTCAAGTTATGGCCAAAAGACCGAAACTGCTTCGAAACGGGGGGGTCCGGGTCCGGCCCGACCCGGCCCGACCCCCCCCCCCCTGGGTCGGCCCGGCCGGCCGGCCGGCCGGCGGTGCGGCGGCGCGGCGGCGCGGCGGCCGCGGCGGCCTGGCGCCGCTCGGTGGCTGCACGCGGGGGGCTAAGCCCCCGCTTCCTGGGAAGGGCGGCGGCGGCTACATGCCCCCCCTTTTTTTAAAACGCCCCCCCCCCCCACGTGGGGGGCCTGTTTGTGCGGAACAGGGGGGCCGGCTGCCCCCCCCCCCCTCAAGAAAATGCTCCCCCCTCATAAAGAGGGGGGGTTTTATGTGATGTCCGGGGGATTAATTCCCCCGGTTTAATGCCATCCGGCCGGCCAGCTGGCCGGCCGGTTTTCTCCAACGGGACCGGAAATTCCGGTCCCCCCTTCGGCTTCCGACGCCAGCGGCCCGGCCACCGGTGTTCTCTTCCGCCGCGGCCCGGAACCGGCCGCGGTTTTCGTCATCCGGCGCGGTGCGACGGCACCGCGCCCCTCTGCCGCATCTTGATTTCTTCAACGCGGCGCGACGGCGTCGCGTTCTTGATGTTTCTTCCATGGCGTGGCGCGACAGCGTCGCGCAATAAGGATTGGGCGAATATCCGCGTGGTGCGTCGGCACCACGCCACCTTGATTCATCCACCCGCAAGAAATTCTACAAGAACGATGGAGGGGGGTTCGGCCGTGTTCGTGCGGTCCGGCCCCCCTCACGTTAAATAACAACACAACATAAAATATTCAAAAACCACACGTTAGACATGCTAGATCCACGATCAAGAATGGAATAATTAAAGAATAAAACAAAAACCTCTACCTTGGGTATAAGTTCGAGGATTTGCCAACGTCCGCGGAAGTCGACGTCACGGAGATCGGGCGTCGCGGTCGTCGTTCGTCAATTCCGTTGATGAAGAGATGCGTCCGATGTGATACGTCGTTGGCGAAACCTCTTATGTCGACGAAGGGAATCCGAGGAGGAAGCGGTGTTCCCTCTCGTTGACACGGAAGACGAAGAAGAGCGGAGCAGCGTTCTTCGTCGGAGCTTGAGCGTTCTTCGTCAAGATGAGCGTTCTTCGTCAAGATGAAGAAGATGGAGGAGGAGCTCTCAAAATGAAATCCACAAAAGTTGGCTAACAAAATAAAATAAGGTCCCTCCTTATTTTATTTACCAAGCCTAGGAATTCAAAACATCAAATTCAAAAACATAACACTTAATTAATTAACATGTCATGTGTAATTAATTAGATGTTAAGTTTACAAACATTTAAGAGGGAGAGAGGGGAGTTTAAGGGGGAAGTTGAGAGGTTTAGGTTCGTGTGGGTCCCACCACACTTAATCCTCTCAAGGGAGGTTAAGTGGGTGTGGGTCCCACCCCTAACTCTTTTTGAGAGGAGTTAACCTACAAAAGTGAAATAAAAAGAATCCACATTTTTTTATTCAACTTTTTATAAATCTCCCAAAAACTAACTTTTAACCCGCAACAAACGCAACTTCCGAAAAGGTCTCTTTAAGAGAATATCGGCGCTGCGAGTTCATCGGTGCCCTCGGATTTCAATTCCGAGCACCGGATCAAAAGTTAGGAAATCCCGCTTGTTCGTTTACTGAACGTACCCGAGCTAAACTTCAGAAATTGATTCCGGGCACTCCGGGCCTCGGAATCAGGTGCCGTCAGAAACCGCGCTCTTGTAAAATTCTAAAGAAAATTAAGAAAAAATTTCCCTTGAATTTTAAGGGTCTTTACATTACTCCCACCTCAGGGCTTTACGTCCCCATAAAGATACATCAAAACTAGGGAAACAAATGAGGGTACTGAGCACGCATCTGAGCCTCCCGCTCCCATGTGCTCTCCTGGAGATTCCCGTGCTGCCATCTGATGCGCACAAGAGGAATCGATCGCCCACGCAGGACCCGCTCCTGTCAATCCTCTATCTCCACTGGGACCTCCGTAAAAGTCGCCCCATCGTCAACGTTAAGATCCCCATGGTCAATGATGTGCGTCGGGTCGTGCACGTATCTCCTCAGCTGAGATACGTGGAAGATGTCGTGCACCCGGTGCAACTGAGGTGGTAGAGCCAGGCGATAAGCCACCTCACCAATCCTGCTGAGAATCTGGAAGGGTCCGATGAAGTGCGGAGATAACTTGCCACCTTGGCCAAATCTCCGAATACCACGTCGAGGTGAGACCCGCAAGAAGACGTGATCGCCATCCTCGAACTCCAGTGGCCTCCGCCTCCTGTCAGTATATGACTTCTGCCGGCTCTGAGCTATCTTCATCCGCTCCTGGATGACCTGGACCTTCTCTGTCGTGGCCTGGACCATCTCTGGTCCCACCAGTGCTGACTCTCCAGGGTCTGTCCAGCACAAAGGAGATCTACAAGGTCGGCCGTACAACGCCTCGTACGGTGCCATCCCGATAGTGGAGTGGTAGCTGTTGTTGTACGCAAACTCCACCAAGGGTAGGTGGTCCTCCCATCTACGACCAAAGTCGAGGACACATGCGCGGAGAATGTCCTCGAGAGTCTGAATGGTCCTCTCCGTCTGACCATCCGTCTGAGGATGAAAGGCTGTTCTCAGACGTAGTTGCGTCCTGAACGCCTCCTGTAACCCCTTCCAAAGCCGGGAAGTAAAGCGAGCATCTCGATCGGAGACGATAGATGATGGCACACCGTGGAGCCGCACAATCTCCTGAACGTAGAGACGTCCCAAGCCCTCTACTGAGCCCTGCTCTCTGATGGGTAAGAAGTGTGCCGACTTGGTGAGTCGGTCAACAATCACCCAGATGGAGTCGTGACCTCTGGAAGTGCGTGGAAGTCCAGTCACGAAGTCCATAGATATGCCGTCCCACTTCCACTCCGGAACCTCCAAGGGCTGTACCAAGCCCGCTGGTACCTGATGCTCAGCCTTCACCTGCTGGCAGGTGAGGCATCGAGAAACGAACTCTGCTACTGCCTTCTTCATGCCCGGCCACCAGTGCTGTCGTCTGAGGTCCTGGTACATCTTCGCCACTCCAGGATGTACCGCCAAAGGAGAAGTGTGAAACTCCCTCAGCACTTCCTCTCGCAAAGCGACTGGTACCATGGTACGTCCTCTGAAAAGGATGACGTGCTCTGCTCCAAGGGAGAAACCATCAGGTGCCTGTCCCGAGGATATCTGTGCACGCCGTTTCTCACAGTCAGCGTCCCCACGCTGTGCCTCCCTGACTCGCTGCAGTAGTGGCGGGGTGACTGTGAGAGACTGGAGGAAGGCTGCTCCATCTCTATCCACGAAGGATATCTGCAAAGAGGCTAGCTGCTCCGTCGCCTCCTCAAGTAGCTGAATGCCCGTCCTCCTGCTAAGGGCATCGGCTACTACGTTCCCCTTCCCAGGAGTATAGACTATCTCAAAGTCATAGTCCTGGAGGAACTCGAGCCATCACCGCTGTCTCAGGTTCAGGTCCTTCTGCGAAAAGATATACCTGAGACTCTGATGATCAGAAAAGACTGTAAAGCGCTCGCCCATCAGATAGTGTCGCCATGTCTTCAGAGTGAAGACCACTGCTGCTAACTCCAGGTCATGGGTAGCGTAGTTCTGCTCATGCGGCCTCAACTAACGTGATCCATAGGCGATCACTTCCCGCTCCTGCATCAGAAAACATCCGAGTCCGGTCCCTGATGCATCACAGTAGACTACGTACCCTACTCCCTCCTCAGGCAACCTCAAGATAGGTGCGCTAGTCAATCTCTGTCTCAGCCCCTGGAAGCTCTGATGACATCTGTCTGACCACACGAAGGGTTTCCCCTTCTTCGTCAAAGCTGTGAGTGATGACGCAACTCTAGAGAAGTCTGGCACGAATCTCCGATATTATCCAGCTAGTCCCAAGAAACTCCGAACCTCAGTCACGCTCCTGGGTGGCTCCCATGCTAACACAGCCTCAATCTTCGCGGGATCCAATGCAACTCCCGCCTCAGAGATAACGTGTCCCAAGAAGTGGACCTCACGTATCCAGAACTGGCACTTCGAGAGCTTACCATAAAGCTGGTGCTCTCGGAGTGTGTCAAGAACAACTCACAAGTGATAGGCGTGCTCCTCCTCTGTCATAGAGTAAATCAGAATGTCGTTGATGAAGACCACGACAAACCGATCAAGGTATGGCTGAAAGATCCTGTTCATGAGAGCCATGAACACTGCTGGAGCATTGGTTACACCGAAAGGCATAACCAAGAACTCATAGTGGCCATACCGACATCTGAAGGCCGTCTTCTGCACATCCCCGTCTCTGACTCTGAGCTGATGATAGCCTGACCTGAGGTCTATCTTCGAGAACCACCGTGCTCCCTTGATCTGATCAAAGAGGTCATCAATCCTCGGTAGCGGATACTTGTTCCTCACTGTCACCTGGTTCAGGCGACGATAGTCAACACAAAGTCGCAAGCTCCCGTCCACCTTCTTGGCGAACAATATCGGGGAAGCCCAGGGTGAAACACTGGGTCGGATGAACCCCTTGCCCTGCAAGTCCTCCAACTGTACCCGTAGCTCTCGAAGCTCGGCGGGGGCCATCCGATATGCTGGAGTGGATATCGGGGCTATCCCGGGGTAGAAGTCAATATAAAAGTCTACCTCTCTGCGAGGAGGTAGCCCTGGAACGTCATCGGGAAAAACGTCCGCAAACTGATCCACCACTGCAGGAAAACCAGGACTCCGCACATCAACTGCTCCAAGGATAAGGCTAGCCAACTGATGAGTGATGGGCTGTCCTCTCCTCCGCGGAAGTCCATCCTGTGCTGCTAAGGCTCCCTTCTCGCCGGTGAAGGTGAACCTGCTCCCGTCGGTGCGTACACATCGCACCTTGCGCCTAAAACAGTCAATCTGTGCATGGACCGTAGATAACCAATCCATGCCCAAGATGACGTCGTAAGGCCTCGACGCTGCTACAAGAAGATCCCAGCCGAAGCTCTCGCCTCCTAGAGTAAGCTCACACTGCCGGCACCAGTGCGTAATCGTCGAGTCTGCTCCCGTGGGAGTCTCTAGCCGTAAGGATCGAGCCAACGGCTCTGTCGGAATCTCCGAACTCCGAACAAGGGCAGCGGCTATGAAAGAGTGACTCGCTCCTGTGTCTAAAAGAACTGCAGCAAGGGTGGAATAGACACAGATAGTACCTCGAATCATCTCGGGTGCGCCGTGGTCGTAGGCCTCTGCTGCCTGGAGCTGTGCCTGTCGCTGCCCGCCAGCTCCCTGTGGTCGGGGTGGACCTCCTGGTGGTGGTGGTGGTAGTGCCTCAAAGCGTCGGCCACCACTGGCTGCTCGTCCAGCTCCTCTGCCTCGTCCGCCTCCTCCCTGCGGACCGCCACGGTCGACCCTCTGCCTCTGCCTCGGTGGTCCATCAACTGTCTGCTGCTCCTCGGCACGGCGGGTCGGGCAGTCACGAGCCATGTGGCCCTGCCCGCCGCACGAGTAGCACTTTCTGCCTCTCGTAAGACTGGCTCCGCGCTGTGTGCCCCGCACTGCTGAGCCAGTGCCCTGAGATCGTCTCCCCGAAGGTCTGGTCTGTCTGGACCCCTGAGTCATCCGTCGACTGCCTGCTGCAGATGACTCTGCCACGTGTCGCCCTGCGGTGGGTCTCTGTGCTGGTGTAGACTCAGCAAGGAAGCTCTCGATCAGAAGGGCCCGCTCCAGTACTCCTGTCTGAGTCGCTATGCTGAGGGAGATCAGCGATGCCCTGATCTCGTGTCTCAAACCCTGCTCGAAGGTCCGGGCCCGGAAGAATGGGTCTCGTACCATGTCGGTCGAGTAGCGCGAGAGATCGGAAAATCTCGCCGAGTACTGTGCGACCGTCATGCTGCACTGCCGCAGCTGAAGAAGCTCCTGGATACGCACCTCACGAAGGGTGGCTGGGATGAACTTCGAGCGGAAGAGGCTCTCAAAGTTCGTCCAAAGTAGGGATGCCTCATCGTGCACCTGGAGCATCAAGCTCCACCATCGTCCCGCTGCTGCGTGTAGTAGGCTCGCAGCGAGGATCACCATGAGGTCTGCTGGTGTCCTCACTAGCCTAAACACTCGAACCACTGCATCCAGCCAGTCCTCTGCTGCCTGGGGATCCGACTCCCCGCGAAACCTGGGCGGTCGCTGGCGCTGAAACTCATGCAGTGCTCTGAGGCGACGTGCATCGTCAGCGGCTGCTGCTGGAAGCATCGGGGGCTCGGCGGGTAAAGCTACCGCCGATGCCACTGCTGACAAAGGGCCCTGCACCGAGGCCTCGTCGCTCGGTGGGCTGTCGTCACGCTCGACTCTCGGAACCCTAGCTGGCTGCTGTCGTGGGGCCATCCTGAAAAGGAAACAGGTGCGCCACGGTCAGAACAGTATACCTGGTGAGCTGATATAAGTAGTCACAAAGAAAACTTTGAAACACACACGCAAACAATGTTTTTGTGAATTACGTCGGAAATCAGAAGTCAGGGTCCTGGTGTACGGATACGTCGGCCGCCGCACCAACACTGGACTCCCTGGACTGATAACCACACTCAATACGCTAAACATTATTGCTTCACATAGAAATGATCAGAGTTCGCGGTAGCACCGAACTCCTCTGATACGAATTTGTCACGACCCTCCCTCGGGGTCCGTGGCGTGACTACCCCAAGCCCTCCTTCCATAGGCCAGGGGCTGGCGACTAGCACCAAGGTGTATATTCCGGTAAAAAGGGAAGGCATTGCCTTTTTAAAGTAAACAAACACCACAGAGTAAGCAAGGGGAAAGTAAACACTAAACAAGAACAGAGTACAACTGAAAGTGCGGAAAAGTAAATGGGCCAGTATACAAACCCAAACTGAAAGTAAAGTACAACTCGAAAGGGAAAACAGCAACTGAAAAGTAAAAGCCGCTACACCGAGCTGTCCACTGGAAATCCCACCTGAAGGGTGGGTACAGATAGCTCCTCTGCTCCACGGGTCCCGCCGTCCGCTCCGAGCACGTCCCGCCCAGTGGTCCACCTCCGGGTACCGTCCCGCTCTGCAAGCCTCAGCTAAGGTCAACGTTGTCCGTCGTCTGCAACCAACACAACTTAGTGCGGGCAAAGCCCGTGCAGGGGTGAGTATAAGCTACTCAGTAGGGACCCCGAGACCCCTGAAGGTCTCTCAAAATCCACAAAGGATAAACCACGAACAAAGGTACAATCACGAAGTAACAACCAACACTGCTTAGATATATGCCCATACATATACCTAAGTCATCAATTCAAATACGCTCCAACCTCCGAGCCCAAGTACAACTCAGTCCACACAGGAAAGTAAACGTATTCCACACAGGAAAGCAAAACGTAATCCACACAGGATTGCACAATACAATCCACACAGGAAAGCAACAGATTCAGCTCACACAGGTATACTTCTTCAAAGGACGATAAAGATGATCTCTGATCCATCTAAGTCGTCGGACCCACGAAGGATCGATAGGTAACTAACCCCCGAAAAGACCCACACAGGATCGGGCCCACACAGGACCTGTAGGCGCTGGTTCACACAGGACCGCTGAGCGCAAGGACCCACACAGGATCGGGCCCACATAGGACCTGTAGCACTGATCCACGTAGGATCACTGAGTGCTGAAGTCGTCGTCGTCGAATCCACACAGGATCTCTGTACTGTCGTCGTCGCAGTCACAGTAGCAGTAGTAGCAGTAGCAGTCGCAGCCAGCACTAGGGTTCCCGCACACAGCAAGCTCGTTCGGAGAGTCCGCTCCACGAGCCGAGAGGCTGATACATCAACTGTCACGAAGACCAGAGTTGATGTATCCAAACGTTCTGTATCGTCAACAGGAACTCAACGCAACAGACGGTGCGTCGATCGGACGCCCGGTCTGAGAGTTATTGGCATCTTCGTCCCCGGGGCCCGGTTGGTTTTTAAGGCAAAACCAACCCGACCGTACTCCACCTGCGTCCAAACCTCGGGCGGAGTATGCCAAAAGACCCGTCTCACTAAGAGGAACATAACACGGCTGACGGCACGTCAATCGGACGTCCGTAGCTCAAGATATGAGCGTTTCCGCTCCGAAGGCCCGGTTGGTTTCGTGAACGAACCAACCCGGCCGAACTCAAAGTAATCCAAAACCTTGAGTGAAATATACCAAAACGACCGTCTCGATCCAAGGATCGCGTTGCCGCTGACGATTCGTCGATCGGAGGTCAGTGGCTCATGTTATTGCCAAAAGACCGAAACTGCTTCGAAACGGGGGGGGGGGTCCGGGTCCGGGCCGACCCCCCCCCCCCCTGGGTCGGCCCGGCCGGCCGGCCGGCCGGCGGTGCGGCGGCCGCGGCGGCCTGGCGCCACTCGGTGGCTGCACGCGGGGGGCTAAGCCCCCGCTTCCTGGGAAGGGCGGCGGTGGCTACATGTCGCGCCCCCCCCCCCCCTTTTTTAAAACACCCCCCCCCCCCACGTGGGGAGCCTGTTTGTGCGGAACCGGGGGGCCGGCTGCCCCCCCCCCCCCTCAAGAAAACGCTCCCCCCTCATAAAGAGGGGGGTTTTTTATGTGATGGCCGGGGGATTAATTCCCCCGGTTTAATGCCATCCGGCCGGCCAGCTGGCCGGCCGGTTTTCTCCAACGGGACCGGAAATTCCGGTCCCCCCTTCGGCTTCCGACGCCGGCGGCCCGGCCACCGGTGTTCTCTTCCGCCGCGGGCCGGAACCGGCCACGGTTTTCGTCATCCGGCGCGGTGCGACGACACCGTGCCCCTCCGCCGCATCTTGATTTCTTCAACGCGGCGCGACGGCGTCGCGTTCTTGATGTTTCTTCCATGGCGCGGCGCGACGGCGTCGCACAATAAGGATTGGGCGAATATCTGCGTGGTGCGTCGGCACCACGCCACCTTGATTCATCCACCCGCAAGCAATTCAACAAGAACGATGGAGGGGGGTTCGGCCGTGTTCGTGCGGTCCGGCCCCCCTCACGTTAAATAACAACACAACATAAAATATTCAAAAACCACACGTTAGACATGCTAGATCCACGATCAAGAATGGAATAATTAAAGAATAAAACAACAACCCCTACCTTGGGTATAAGTTCGAGGATTTTCCAACGTCCGCGGAAGTCGTCGTCGCGGAGATCGGGCGTCGCAGTCGTCGTTCGTCAATTCCGTTGACGAAGAGATGCGTCCGATGTGATACGTCGTTGGCGAAACCTCTTATGTCGACGAAGGGAATCCGAGGAGGAAGCGGCGTTCCCTCTCGTTGACACGGAAGTCAAAGAAGGGCGGAGCGGCGTTCTTCGTCGGAGCTTGAGCGTTCTTCGTCAAGATGAGCGTTCTTTGTCAAGATGAAGAAGATGGAGGAGGAGCTCTCAAAATGAAATCCACACAAGTTGGCTAACAAAATAAAATAAGGTCCCTCCTTATTTTATTTACCAAGCCTAGGAATTCAAAACATCAAATTCAAAAACATAACACTTAATTAATTAACATGTCATGTGTAATTAATTAGATGTTAAGTTTACAAACATTTAAGAGGGAGAGAGGGGAGTTTAAGGGGGAAGTTGAGAGGTTTAGGTTCGTGTGGGTCCCACCACACTTAATCCTCTCAAGGGAGGTTAAGTGGGTGTGGGTCCCACCCCTAACTCCTTTTGAGAGGAGTTAACCTACAAAAGTGAAATAAAAAGAATCCACATTTTTTTATTCAACTTTTTATAAATCTCCCAAAAACTAACTTTCAACCCGCAACAAACGCAACTTCCGAAAAGGTCTCTTTAAGCGAATATCGGCGCTGCGAGTTCATCGGTGCCCTCGGATTTCAATTCCGAGCACCGGATCAAAAGTTAGGAAATCCCGCTCATTCGTTTACTGAACGTACCCGAGCTAAACTTCAGAAATTGATTCCGGGCACTCCGGGCCTCAGAATCAGGTGTCGTCAGAAACCGCGCTCTTGTAAAATTCTAAAGAAAATTAAGAAAAATTTCCCTTTAATTTTACGGGTCTTTACAGGGATGATGAAGAGACTATGGGAACAGTTAACAGAAATCAAGTCTGCAATCCATAGGAGATAGAACCTATTTCCTATCTTACCCAAACCTTGATTCTTTTTTATATCATTTTCATGTATATACTGCTGTTTTTGAATGAAAATTTTCTTCATTGTATATTTTTTTCTTTTTCTATTTTGTTTATTACTATTTTAAGTTAATATATGCTAGTATATCAGATAAATTTACTATTAAATAGTTCATTATATCATTTACCTACAGTTCAGTGCAACATTAAATGTGTTAAAATCCATTATTTATCATTATTTTTGATATCACAAAAGGGGGAGAAATTTGGATAACCAGAACATTTTATTTTACAAAACTGTATTTCAATGTTTTTTTGTATACTTAATGTTTTGGGTACTTATCCAGATTGTTTATTATAAAGGTAATTCAGAAAGATAATTTGGATACATACAACATCATATTTTTAATTAGGGGGAGAATTACATGAGAAATTTGGATAAAACTAACCTTTTATTTATAAAGAATTTTTTTTGGGGGAGTTATTTTTATTAAAATAATTTTGCAAAAATTAAATATTGTTTCATCCTCACAAAATTCTAAAACTTTCTATAACTAATTTTGAATGTTTCTTTCATTTAAATAAATTTATTATCATCTGGGTTTTGTGATCATAAAAAAGGGGGAGATTGTTGAGAGAAGTATTGTTTTCAAAAATACATAATAATTTTACTTAAAGGGGGAGATTGTTGAAAATAATACTCTGTCTTTTTATGATAATTTTGATGCTCACAAGTACCATTATTTATTTTCTAATGATTTTATTTAGTATTTTGCTGAAATTTATTAATTTATTTTACTCCTGAAATAACGAGAATTTATTATTAGCACATCCTGGAATCACTTTTCATACCATACGTGGATAAATGTAGCACGGAATCTTCTTTAGCGCGTCCTGGAATCACTGTTCATACCTTACGTGGATAAATGTAGCGTGTAATCTGCTTTAGCGAGTTCTGGAATAACTATTCATACCCTACGTGGATAAACGTAGCGTAAGAATGAAAAGGGTGTATACTTTTTGATATAAGAGAAAATTATGGTTAAAACCCCATATGTTTTCAGCAAAGTATGGAAGAATAGCCTTACATTAGGAAGGAACCTTACATTTTGGTTATCAGCAAAGTATGAAAGGAGAACCATACGTAAGTACTAAACGTTACGTTTGTTTCCCAAAAGTATAGTTCATCAACCTTACTTTTGTAAACAACCATACGTTCGTGGAAAAGTATAGATCAAGTAAAAGTATGGATCTTTTACCGTACATTTGAGAGTTGAAGAAAAATTATTGATGATCACCCCTACATTTATGATTCAACCTTACGTTTTCAACCTTACATTTGAAGACTATGCTATCAACCCTACGTTTGGAGGCTATATCATTAACCTTACATTTGGCGTCGGAAATTTCAATAGATGATATTTTTATGCAGCGGTCAGTAAGCTAATTTTTGGGGGGATTTCCAGACAGATTTAAAGACGTTTTTAAAGTATGACATTGACTGATTCAAAGCTGTTTTATCAATGAATTTATGATCGAATTAAAAGGATCTTTTTATGCCGAGTCTTAAGGGAAGTTATGACTTCTCTGTAAATTCAAATTTTTTAATATCGCGAATAAAAAGTCGACATTTATGGATCTAAATGTGCAGGAGATTTTCTCAACATGATTATATATGTTTTCTTTGAAACACCAGGTAAAAAGTGTGTATGATGATCAATCATTTATAAAAAAGGTGGAAAATAGAGACTGCAAAAAGCATCCAGTTCTGCTGATTCAAAAGGAGCATCAAATCTCTGTTTGTTTAAGAAGAAGGAATTCGATAGAAGATTTACTTGTTCTGTATCGAATATATACTGTAAATATACTACTGCTGAAGTTGTGAACTATGTCTCTATAGCTACTGCAACCAGATTGACTCATAATTTCTTTTTAAAAAAAATAAATATTTCTAGAGACTTCGATCAATCTGCTGTCAATTTCATTCTGTTGCAATTGTGAAGATCAACTGGAAAACTCCTTTCTAAAATTATTCTTATTCTTGAGTAACCAGATTCTCGTTCTATGATGTGTAGGTTCATGTTTGAACCAGAAGGCTTTGTAGTTCCTTGGATTTTAAAGGTGTCAACTATCTGTACTCAGATGTAAACTGCTCTGTGGAAAAGAGGACCAAATAGTGAAAATCACCAAGCTCGTGGAGGTGACCGTTGGGGGAGTGGACTAGGGGCCTTCTGTTCCCTGAACCACTATACATCTTTGTGTCCCTGCTTTTATTTACATCCACTACCTGATCAAATCTGATAAAGCATAGTGGACAGAATTCTTTTAATCAAAGAGTTATCCAAGAAATTTCAAAAGACACAATTCACCCCCCCTCTTGTGTATAATCTGTAGATTCAGATCCAACAATTATGAACCAATTTATTTTTTTTATTGTGTATATATGGTGCATTGTATAGGTAATATGGCTATTTATTCATATTTCATGCTTTTATAAGTTCTCTTTGAATTATTTCACCCAAGGTTATTTGATTTGAAAAATATCAATTGTTAAAAGTTATTGTACAATCTCACTTCCTTTTCTGAACAATAAATTTCTTTTGAAACAATCACTTTAATTTAATAATTTATCACTATATAATACATTCATATAATATATACAAATTTTTTCATGATTAATATGAATATTAATAGAGGCATATAGAATATTAAATTATTTTGTAAACATTAAATGTTATTTGATTTACAAAGTTTATATTGTTAAATCTATATTATTTACCCAATAGGGATATTTAGGGATAAGTAATACTATTCTTGAATTAAATATATTATTTGATATATGAAGACTGATTTGGATATGAAAGAATGTATGGGGTTCAGAATTTATATGGCCACTTGATGCATTGACTTGTCTCATGACACAAATTAGATGAAAAAATTTAATGTGTTTCTACATGTAGTTTTAAAACATCATTTTAAAGGCCTTGATGGTAGTACAATTATATGGGTTTTTACCCTATAGTATTAAAATATCTTTCTGATATATCTTGATAGTTTGTGCTTTCATGTGATTGAGAAATAATGTATTCTCATTAATAATTTCCAATATTGAGAATTCAGTTATCTTAGTATCCATGAAATTCTCTCCATGATATTTTCTTTGGATGCATTTTATTATTAGTTTATTGATTAAATATAATTATTTTATAGTTATTTAATTTTTAAAATTTTATTATTACTTATTGATTAATCACAACATACACTTTACTTAACTCTTTCTGAGAAATTGAGATCACAATTTTGTCTCATTATCATGAATTCAAGATGTTTTAAAAGTTTGATATCCAATGAAATACTAATAGAAATAATGAAACTCTCAAAAAAATTATTCTGTAATTTTTTATATATGTAATAATGGAATCATGAATATATGTAGGAAAAGAAGACTAGTAAACTAATAATTCATGCATGATTATATTCCTTGTATATTATGAATGTGAAAAAAAGATGACACTGACTCCGGGAAACTGTAGTTGGGGTCACTATAGTTAGAATCAAAGGAATCATTTAATAACCTTGGGAACTCGATTTAAGATAACATATATTAGAAAATATAACCCAATTATAATCTTTGAGTATATGTAGATATTATGTCGTTTTTACTTGGAATAATTTGTTGTCTTGATACTAAAATTGGACGTGGTTTTTTCATGGATTTACCTATGGATTATAACTCCAAAAAATGATCATTGGGATTGACCTAATAATCACATTGTGCATGAAAATGGGCCGCACTATGTGTAACACCCCAGGTAAATAAAGAATATGACATTTTCATATTTATCCATATTTGTGAATAAAATTTTAATATGACTTTAAAGGGGATTCTACGCTCGATGGCATACCCAACACGCAACAACGAGTTTCTTGGGAATCTTACGTTGCACTCTAATAATAAAATAATATTATTTTAAATGGCAGTTAACATATAGCCGTTGTATTGGAGAGAATGGATATAAATAACTAAAATATGATTATATATGTTTTTAAATGTTTTTACATTTATCCAATAAAAGATAAAGGCTTAAAATACGAAAAGAATTCAATTTTAGGCGTATATGCCCTAGTTTTCACTAAAGGTTCACTTATCACCTTTTGATGGCGCACCCTCTTCAAATATAGTTTTGGTCACTCTTATACATTCTTTTGGACCAAATAAAATTTTTCTTTATAATTGGGACATCAAAATTTACTTTGTGTATGTTTTTATTATTCTTCTGATAAAGTTCATTTTTTATGAATAAGTGAAAAATGTTGTATTTTAATACAAAACCTATTTTAATATAATTTATTTATATTATTAGATTATCTTTTGAATTGTTTTTAAAGTGAAACCATAAAATATTTTTACCATTTTATTCAATGGTGGACTTTGGAATTAATTTCACTTTGAAATTCGACATAAACAAATATCAATCTTTTGATATATATTGTTTCTTAAAAACACGCTATTTGTTTTGACAGCGGGAGTTAATTATTAAATTAATTAATTCTACTTATATTATTTGAATTAGGTAATATAAACATCATTTTTGAATTTGGAATATCGAATATAGCTTAGAGTGAATTTTTGGTAATTTTCTGATAAACTCTAATTTTTGATGAATAGTGAAACCACTAAGTGGTAATCCAGCAAACTGATTTTTCAGTTAAATGAATGTTTACCACTAATGTGTATTGAATTTTGAAAATCCGACATACATGGTTGTCATTAGTATGTAAAATGTGGTTCAATGGGATGAAAATAATTTTTTGGTGAATAGTAACTTTTTTTCATCAATCGCGATTAGAGGTAATTAGTGTAATTTAAGGTAAAAATGATATTATAAAAATATGAAAACACCATGACACTTGTCCTACCCCTATTTGATGAGTCATGGCCGACCCAGACAACCCATGGGTCTATTTAGGGGATCTTATGGAGCCTCTTGGGTGAGATAATGACTTTAATGCCTTTTTTAAATAAAGGTGAAAATGACACTAACATAAATTGTTTTACTAAAACAATTTTTAGAAGGGGTTATACTAATCATATTTTTGTATATAAAAACTCTTTGGAAAGATAAAAAGATTTCCTACATTAGGATATTTTTTTTATAATTTTTAGACATTAAATAAGTTAATTTAATTATGACATCATGATGATGCAACGATGACCTCATTAATGAACAGTTTAAATAAAATGAAACGATAATATAAAATCTAAGACCTACACTTGTCCAAAAACTATTGTATGGGAATATTTCGAAGCCTTATCATCTTATCTTCGAAATATATCAATGTGGGACCTTATAAATTCGAAAAACTTTTGAAAATAAAATAATAGTTTAATGATTTCCAAAAGTGCCCCTCCTCTCCTCTTATAAAAGGCCCCCACCTCTACCTCATTTCACACACTCCTCAAGCCTTTGGCTCGGCCATCCCCTGCACATTTACTCTCTCCAAATCCCTCTCCTCATCCTAGAGAATTCCCTTTGGGCAGAATCCTTTCAAAGGAAGCCTTTAGGCTCAAATCAAAAGGAGTTACACTTTTAAAGGTAATTCATTCTCTCATGTTCATTTGTTTTATTTTGCTTCTCCAACCCCCTAACCTCTTTTTATTTACTTCTTTTGTAACAACACCAGTATCTTCAATATACTAGGATGTTGTTATAAGATTTATTCAAGCTACACTCTCACACAACTACATCAAATTGTTAAAGAACATACGGTTTCCGTGGATGGCGAAACTCTGCCTCCCGAAACGGTGATTGTTCAATACTCATTTAACACCTTCAATGGTGGCCATTATGATGTCACTATTTTTATATATGATATATAATATGTTTATTATTTCCTTAAGCTTCTGTATTTTTCATTTATGGCATACCATTATTGTTTCCATTATGAGTATACACGATATCTTAATTTTAGGAAGTGCGGACTACCGCCCCCTCAAAGTGATGTGATTCGTTAATGCCATACGTGGGACGTATAAAGGATGGATTTAATGTTATTATATATTATTTTATACTGTAATTATAATATACCTATATATAATTATTATTTATTTCCATTAAAGTATTAGATAGAAATGAAAGTAGCGTTCATGCGTACGTACGGCTTACCGTCTCCATGAACGGTGCATTTCATTTCTTATCCCCAAATGTAATGTACTATTATAAGTACATGTATATAATGGATATATATGATTAATGATACATATAAATGATGAATATAATTCTGGAATTAAAATATACATACCTCTCATTTAGTTTTAATTCCATTAATTTGACAAAGAAATGAAAGTAGCGTTCATGTGTACGTACGGCTTACCGTCTCCATGAACGGTGCATTTCATTTCTTACCTCTAAATGATTATGTAATATTATAAATACATGTATATGCTGGATATATATGATATATATTCTATCCAAATCAGGAATGTCATTCTGGATATAAAGAACCTTTGACCACACGAACAACATGTAATTGTAAGAATTCCACTTTCGACTTAAGAACCAAATATCGACACAAAAAAACATTATTAACTTAAATGATTACATAATATTTATAACATGACAATAAGTGATATAAAAGGAATAATGAACTATAAAAAGGTTCTTAATAAAGTGGAAATTAATTCAATTTTATTATTCAGGACGTTAAAGAATGATCGAGTCAAGTCGGACCCGAGGTAAGGGATCCTACTCCTCTCTTTCTTTTTAAGTACTCTCTTTTATGTGATTTCTTTTAAGATCAGCATTCTTATGTTTGGGGATATTCTTTTATATTACTAATACTGTACTTTTTATGGTCATTTTATGAGATACCCTATTTGATCTCATAAATTCATTTTTGTATGTTTTATGTGGCGCTGTTAGGCTGCCGAGTTTTCGTAAGGTATTTTTCATCTCACTTTCATTCCCGTGAGATTTATGCTACATTTTCCACAATTTACTTTGAGTGGTGTATGTACTGAACATTATTTTACTCATTGTGTAATATTCTTTCATTTATGAGTATTTAAATCAATGTTTTATTGTTCTTCTTTCACGGGGCGTATGTTTCAAAAGTTACCCAAGTCGGCAAGGGAACCTTTCACCCTCCTCATTTTAAAAGATTTCTTTTGTTATGTCTTTTAATTCACATACTATTATGTTGGGATATGTTCTTCTATATCCTGGTTGATGTAAATTTTATGTCCAAGTGATTATATTCCCTTTTTATCTCTCATCAACTCATTTTCTGAATTTTTGAAGTGACGCCGTTAGGCTGTCGAATTTTACCAAGGGAACGTTTTAACCCAATTTCGATTTCTTTGGGATCAACATGTAGTTATTGAATATGTCATCCTTTGAATATGTGTTAATGATATTTTATTTTTTTACACTTAATATCCAATTATATTGGGTGTATTTATATTCGTCACACATAATTTTGAGATTGATTTATCCTTAATTTAAGGATACCTTCTTTATAAGGGATTTCATCACATTTTACATCTCTATTGAGACTTCATTGTTTTTATTCACCAATTCACTCTTATATAGTGTATATACTGTCCATTGGATTATTATATCATGAATCCATTTATTCTCATGATATTATAAAGTTCTGATTAAATGTTATTCCTCAATTATTGTATTCAAGTATCTCTAATTTTGGTAAAAACCCATTAACCAAAATATCGCTTTAAATGTTTTAATGATTTGTTCTTATTAATATCCATGTTTTCAAAATGGTTTTAAGGATTTATTTATATGGATATTAATGGTTTAAAATGTTAAAAGCTTCAAGGTGGTATGGGACACTTTGATTCAAAAATCTCCTTATTAAATGTTTTAAATGGTTTTAGAAATGCTTTCTTTTTGAACGGATTCATTATTTCAATATACTAAAATTTTATATTGTGATTGAAATGTAGAAATGTTATGTTTCCTTTATTCATGTTTTATGTGATACGTTTATGTTATGGTTCTTGGGCATTGTTATGAAAACGGGTGGTTCCGTGATAAACTAAGGGCAGGTGAGCCTGATATAGCTCTCCAATGCATTGGGTATCGTGAAGGAGTGAAACGTTAAGGTTTCTCCGAAGAGATTTAGGGAATATAATGTGATGGGTATTCCAAAACGTAACCAAGAGGGTTACTCCCTACGTAAGAATGTTATGAATGCCTCAAGTTACCTTTATGTCTTATGATTTCTTTGATTTATTCATGGTTTGATGTGGTATGTTAAAGTGCCTATGTTTTATGGGTAAAGTATGATTTCATTATTATGTATATATGAACTCATGTTTCCTTTCCATATTTTTATAACCCTTACTGAGCTTTTTATGCTCATCCCATGTTTTTGAAATGTTTTTCACAGGTCAAGGGAAAGGTACATGATGTGATGATAGTGTCAAGGATGTGTCATGAAAGAATCTGTGTTTTATTTTGAATATGTTTCTGTTGATGGGAAGAATAAATATTGTCTTTTATATAACCAATTTGTTTAAATGTGGAATGTAATGCAAGTTTCATGATCTAATTCTCTAAAAATCTAAACCTGAAAAGATCCTCAATGTGTAATCTTGTAATAACTCAAGATTAAGTAAGGTTTAAGGCTGGGGCCTTATAGTTGGTATCAAAGGTCGGTTTAGATAACTCTAGAGGTTAGGGTATTCTCTAAGCATAAGTGCCATTACCATAATGGTTAGGATTTCAGAAAGAGCCCTAGTTTTAGATAAAGTGAATGAGTTAGTATATCTTAGTGCATACCTTCCTCATTAGTACATGATGGTTTTGTTGATATACTCACACTGACATTTCTGTTTTTAGTGCATGGCTGGATCTCGCAGGAACCAAAGTGACAATTGGTTTGAAGGAAACTGTGGTGGTTCTCTGATTAAGAGACTCGATGAAATGGGGTATTCAATGGGGAAACTCGTGGTTATTCTAAACCAACTATCAAGGAGTCATGATCAACCACGTGAACCTTGGTATGTTCTATAATGAATCATGTACGAGATGACCAATTGATGTGGAAGTTCATGTAATAATTAAAAAGGTAACCATTAAGGTTTATATGATCCTTACTTTTGAGGTAATTATGGGTTATTATATGTTATGATGGAAAATTAAAGGCATGGGATAAACATGAGGTTAAAATATGATATGTTTATTTTTGAAGATTTTATCTCGTTTTGGGAAATGGTTTGAAAATTATATAGTTTTGGAAAAAGGACAACACGTCGACCATGTGACAACCCGTCGCGTCGGACAATGCTGCTGGAATCGAACCCACAACCAATGTGCGACTGGTATTTATCGCCTACCACTGGACTACGTGAAGTCCCTGGTTAGTTTGACTGATTCTTTCTAGTTATATGATTTTATGAATTAAGAGTAAGTTGATTTCGGGTTATTTATGAAAATGGTTAACCTATCATGGAGGATATGTGATTAGGTTAATTACTTTTCAATACGAGACTTTAGGAGCAACTGATGTTGTTTGGAGATAATTTTTACGATTTAACTTGGAAGACTATGTGACTAAATCCTTCAAATATTTGGGTTTCAATCTTATATTGGTTTACTTTGAAGAATTTTATGGGCAAATTGTTTATCTAATGGTCCTCGTTGAACTTTGGGTTTTGTTGGACAAATTTTGGAGGTTATGAATAGATTTTCTTTTTATAAAGGGTTATCCTTTTCTGGATTATCTGGTCTTGTACTAGCCTTTTTGGTTTTGGTTTTTGTTAAATTATAAAGTAATGGGAAGTATATAGTTCTCTTTTGTGGATTAGGTGATTCTCTAAAAGTTGATTATAGTACTCTTAATGTGAACAAGTCTTCCTAAATACTCACCTTTTGGAGAAAATCTGAGTTTGTGTAAGGAATCTAATAA
The DNA here is from genome assembly GCA_963277665.1 of Viscum album. Classification (NCBI taxonomy): domain Eukaryota; kingdom Viridiplantae; phylum Streptophyta; class Magnoliopsida; order Santalales; family Viscaceae; genus Viscum; species Viscum album. Next base: position 909,243,910 of record OY728164.1, read on the forward strand.
AAGTGGAATGTAAACAAGATAAGTGATTATGTTTCCTTATGAATAAATTTCCCAATAAAAAGTATCTTAAAACAAAAATGTTGTCTATTAACTTTTCCTACTGGGGAATCGAATACCGTTTAACCCATCACCAGTTTGTGATTTTCTCATGGTTAACTTTCTCCTAAACATGTTTTCTATCACTCTTCATCAGAACATGACCCTATGATTTCTCCTCCCTATCCATGTTTTCATACTTGGAATCCTAGTATGGGTTAACTCAGGTGACCTTGGTACTTATCTTTCTTTATTTTAAAGTAATTGTATTACCGACTCTTCTTCCGATGTGGGACTTTCAAGGATGTTTCCAAGCCCAATTTTAAAATTGCGAGGACGCAATTCCCAAAAGGGGGGAAGTATGTAACACCCCGGGTAAATAAAGAATATGAAATTTTCATATTTATCCATTTTTTTGAATAAAATATTATTATGACTTTAAAGGGGATGCTATGCTCGATGGCGTACCCAACACGCAACAACGAGTTTCTTGGGAATCTTACGTTGCACTCTAATAATAAAACAATATTATTTTAAATGGAAATTAACATGTAGCCGTTGTATTGGCGAGAATGGATATAAATAACTAAAATATGATTATATATGTTTTTAAATGTTATTACATTTATCCAATAAAAGATAAAGGCTTAAAATACGGAAAGAATTCAATTTTAGGCGTATATGCCCTAGTTTTCACTAAAGGTTCACATATCACCTTTTGATGGTGAACCCTCTTTAAATATAGTTTTGGTCACTCTTATACATTATTTTGGACCAAATAAAATCCTTTTTTATAATTGGGACATCAAAATTTACTTTGTGTATGTTTTTGTTATTCTTCCGATAAAGTTCATTTTTTATGAATAAGTGAAAAATGTTGTATTTTAATTCAAAACCTCTTTATATCTAATTTATTTATATGATTAGATTATATTTTGAATTGGTTTTAAAGTGAAACCATAAAATATTTTTACCATTTTATTCAAGGGTGGACTTTGGAATTAATTTCACTTTGAAATTTTACATAAACAAATATCAATCTTTTGATATATATTGTTTCTTAAAAACATGCTATTTGTTTTGACAGCGGGAGTTAATTATTAAATTAATTAATTCTACTTATATTTTATGAATTAGGTAATATAAACATCATTTTTGAATTCGGAATATCGAATATAGCTTAGAGTGAATTTTTGGTAATTTTCTGAAAAACTCCAATTTTTGATGAATAGTGAAACCACTAAGTGGTAATCAAGCAAACTGATTTTTCAGTTAAATGAAAGTTTACCACTAATGTGTATTTAATTTTGAAAATCCGACATACATGGTTGTCATTAGTATGTAAAATGTGGTTCAATGGGATGAAAATAATTTTTTGGTAAATAGTATCTTTTTTCATCAATCGCGATTAGAGGTAATTAGTGTAATTTAAGGTAAAATGATATTATAAAAATATGAAAACACCATGACACTTGTCCTACCCCTATTGAATGAGTCCTGTCCAACCAAGACAACCCATGGGTCGATTTAGGGGACCATATGGAGCCTCTTGTGTGAGATAATGACTTTAATGCCTTTTTTTAAATAAAGGTGAAAATGACACTAACATAAATTGTTTTACTAAAACAATTTTTAGAAGGTGTTATACTAATCATATTTTTTCCTATAAATACTCTTTGGAAATATAAAAAGATTTCCTACATCAGGATATTTTTGTTATAATTTTTAGACATTAAATAAATTAATTTAATTATGGAATCATGATGATGCAACGATGACCTCATTAATGAACAATTTAAATAAAATGAAACGATAATATAAAATCTAAGACCTACACTTGTAAAAAAACTATTGGATGGAAATATTTCGAAGACTTATCATCTTAGCTTTTAAATATATCAATTTGGGACCTTAGAAATTCGAAACACTTTTGAAAATAAAATAATAGTTTCATGATTTCCAAAAGTGCCCCTCCTCTCCTCTTATAAAAGGCCCCCACCTCTACCTCATTTCACGCACTCCTCAAGCCTTTGGCTCGGCCATACCATGCCCATTTACTCTCTCCACATCCCTCTCCTCATCCTAGAGGATTCCCATTGGGCAGAATCCTTTCAAAGGAAGCCTTTAGGCTCAAATCAAAAGGAGTTACACTTTTAAAGGTAATTCATTCTTTCATGTTCATTTATTTTATTTTGCTTCTCCAACCCCCTAAAATCTTTTTATTTATTTCTTTTGTAACAACACCAGTATCTTCAATATACTAGGATGTTTTTATAAGATTTATTCGAGCTAAACTCTCACAGAACTACATCAAATGGTTAAAGAACATACGGTTTCCGTGGATGGCGAAATTCTACCTCCCGAAACGGTGATTGTTCAATACTCATTTAACACCTTCAAAGGTGGCCATTATGATGTAACTATTTTTATATATGATATATAATATTTTTATTCTTTCCTTATGCTTCTGTATTTTTCATTTATGGCATACCATTATTGTTTCCATTATGGGTATACAGGATATCTTCATTTTAGGAAGTGCGGACTACCGCCCCCTCAAAGTGATGTGATTCGTTAATGCCATGCGTGGGATGTATAAAGGATGGATTTAATGTTATTATATATGATGTTATACTGAATTATAATATACCCATATATCATTATTATTTCTTTCCATTAAAGTATTATATAGAAATGAAAGTAGCGTTCATGCGTACGTACGGCTTACCGTCTCCATGAATGGTGCATTTCATTTATTATCCCCAAATGTAATGTACTATTATAAGTACATGTATATAATGGATATATATGATGAATGATACATCTAAATGATGAATATAATTCTGGAATTAAAATATACATACCTCTCATTTAGTTTCAATTCCATTAATATGACAAAGAAATGAAAGTAGCGTTCATGCGTACGTACGGCTTACCGTCTCCATGAACGGTACATTTCATTTCTTACCTCTAAATGATTATGTAATAGTATAAATACATGTATATTCTGGATATATATGATATATATTCTATCCAAATCAGGAATGTCATTCTGGATATGAAGAACCTTTGACCACACGAACAACATGTAATTGTAAGAAGTCCACTTTCGACTTAAGAACCAAATATCGACAAAACAAACATTATTAACATAAATGATTACATAATGTTTATAACATGACAATAAGTGATATAAAAGGAATAATGAACTAGAAAAAGGTTCTTAATAAAGTGGAAATTAACTCAAGTTTATTATTCAGGACGTTAAAGAATGATCGAGTCAAGTCGGACCCGAGGTAATGGATCCTACTCCTCGCTTTCTTTTTAAGTACTCTCTTTTATGTGATTTCTTTTAAGATCATCATTATTATGTTTGGGGATATTCTTTTATATTCCTAATACTATACTTTTTATGGTCATTTTATGAGATACCCTATTTGATCTCATAAATTAATTTTTGTACGTTTTATGTGGCGCCGTTAGGCTGCCGAGTTTTCGTAAGGTATTTTTCATCTCACTTTCATTCCCGTGAGATTTATGCTACATTTGCCACAATTTTCTTTGAGTGGTGTATGTACTGACCATTATTTTACTCATTGTGTAATATTCTTTCATTTATGATTATTTACATCAATGTTTTATTGTCATTCTTTCACGGGGCGTATGTTTCGAAAGTTACTCAAGTCGGTAAGGGAACCTTTCACCCTCCTCATTTTAAAAGACTTCTTTTGTTATGTCTTTTAATTCACATACTATTATGTTGGGATATGTTCTTCTATATCCTGATTGATGTAAATTTTATGTCCACATGATGAGATTCCCTTTTTATCTCTCATCAACTCATTTTCTGAATTTTTGAAGTGACGCCGTTAGGCTGTCGAATTTTACCAAGGGAACGTTTTAACCCAATTTCGATTTATTTGGGTTCAACATGTAGTTATTGAATATGTCATCCTTTGAATATGTGTGAATGACCTTTTATTTTTTTACACTTAATATCCAATTATATTGGGTGTATTTATATTTGTCACACATAATTTTGAGATTGATTTATCCTTAATTTAAGGATACTTTCTTTATAAGGGATTTCATCACATTTTACATCTCTATTGAGACTTCATTGTTGTTATGCACCAATTCACTCTTATATGGTGTATATACTGTCCATTGGAATATTATATCATGAATCCATTTATTCTCATGATATTATAAAGTTCTGAATAAATGTTATTCCTCAATTATTGTATTCAAGTATCTCTAATTTTGGTAAAAACCCTTTAACCAAAATATCGCTTTAAATGTTTTAATGATTTATTCTTATTAATATCCATGTTTTCAAAATGGTTTTAAGGATTTATTTATATGGATATTAATGGTTTAAAATGTTAAAAGCTTCAAGGTGGTATGGGACACATTGATTCAAAAATCTCCTTATTAAATGTTTTAAATGGTTTTAGAAATGCTTTCTTTTTGAACGGATTCATTATTTCAATATACTAAAATGTTATATTGTGATTGAAATGTAGAAATGTTATGTTTCCTTTATGCATGTTTTATGTGATACGTTTATGTTATGGTTCTTGGGAATTGTTATGAAAACGGGTGGTTTCGTGATAAACTAAGGGCGGGTGAGCCCGATATAGCTCTCCAATGCATTGGGTAATGCGAAGGAGTGAAATGTTAAGGTTTCTCTGAAGAGATTTAGGGAATATACTGTGACGGGTATTCCAAAACGTAACCAAGAGGGTTACTCCCTACGTAAGAATGTTATGAATGCCTCAAGTTACCTTTATGTATTATGATTTCTTTGATTTATTCATGGTTTGATGAGGTATTTTAATGTGCCTATGTTTTATGTGTAAAGTATGATTTGATTATTATGTATATATGAACTCATGTTTCCGTTACATATTTTTATAACCCTTACTGAGCTTTTTATGCTCATCCCAAGTTTTTGAAATGTTTTTCACAGGTCAAGGGAAAGGTACATGATTTGATGATAGTGTCAAGGATATGTCAAGAAAGAATCTGTGTTTTATTTTGAATATGTTTCTGTTGATGGGAAGAATGAATATTGTCTTTTATGTAACCACTTTGTTTAAATGTGGAATGTAATGCAAGTTTCATGATCTAATTCTCTAAAACTCTAAACCTGAAAAGATACTCAATGTGTAATCTTGTAATAACTCAAGATTAAGTAAGGTTTAAGGCTGGGGCCTTATACTATGCACTTTAATAACACTCAAAGGAATATTAATAGGTTAATTATAATTTTATTTAAAACCCATTATAAAAGATTCGATAATGAGATATCCCAAAAGAAACTATATTTATTAACTATGAATTAACATCTCAATTTATGAGATGAATTTCACTAGTTTCTAGGATATTAGATTATTTTCCATAATTATTTTATATAACCTATTGTATTCCATTTGATATAAATGGATCCAGAAGAAGGAATGAGAACCATGTCAATAAACATGATCCAAATACCAATAATGGTAATTTATTTTATGGGATTAATATAATATTTCAAATAAAACTTGTCTCCCACAAATTCTAATCATATAAAGAGATATTGTCATGTGATATCAAGACATAGAAATAATAATATGATTATTATAGCTTGGAATGGAATCATGAGAAGAGGAGGATGTCTGAAAAAAAATATTGGTAAATGAAATAGGGGAATGATGTATTTTATAACATATTAAAATTGTGGAATGAAACACCTTGTTTCTTTCTTAAAAGGAATACTAGTTTTCTATAATTTTCTAGAGATATCAATCCATTATTTTGACACAGAAGATATGAAAAATGCCTCAAAATCACAATGCTTAAACTTTAAGAATATTTGACACTTCAAAAATCAATACCTATTGTTTCAAATTAGTATAAATCAATAGAATCTAATAGATCATAGTCAAGATTACGCTGTTACCACATATGAAGTGGAATGAATAATGTTCTTGTGTTTAGAGTCAAGAATTATGTAATTTTAGTATATTATTAATGGTATTCTATTTATAATAATTATAAAAATAGTAACTATTTTAATGTTGTACATTTTCATTATGTAATTTAAAGAATATGTTCAATACTTTTATTGAACAAGATATGTGATTTATTGTAATGTTAGACTTATTGGAAAAAAACAAGATTGGGGAAAATAACCCTTAAAATATTCTTAATGCTGGGATAATGATGTTGGGAAAAGAAATGATTGATATGAATAACATTAACTTGATGGTACTAAATAACATGGGATTTATTAATGATTTTTTTACAATGTGGTTTATAAAATAATTAATGAAGATTATGAAATCTTTGGATTTATGGAAGATATTAAATAATATATGTATTACATAACTAATAAGGAATCATATATGTTTTCAATGAGGTTTTATGGTAACATTGAATATTACCATGTTTCAAATCAATACATAATTAAGGTAATCATATGTTTGGTATTTGGTGATTAAGAGATACATCATGTTGTTTTGGGTTGTAATGAAAATTTCATATTGGAAATTCAATAATCCTTTTTCTAAAGTTATGGTTCATATTATTTTTGAAGATCCATAAGTTTATGAATTTATGAAATGGTTTAACATAAAATTTGGATTGGGTTTTAAAATTTAATATATTATTTTTGGAAAACTTATGAAAACCATACTGGTTTCATAAAATAGTAGGATATAAAAAGAAAGACTTATCACCCTTTTTTGGGTCTTACAATCTACTAAAAATGAATTTTAGTTCTTCTGATATAAAAAAATCATTTTTGGATATTCATTTTTTGGAGAATGTTATTAATTATAATTTTATAATAACACAATCACAATATTAAAATTATATTGTAAAATAAAAACCAATAAAGGATGTATATTTCATTATATTCTAAGACACTAACAAAATTCATTAATATTTAGAAAATGATCTTGAAACAAAATGTCATCATATTATCTTCGTATCTGATTAATCAAATTTTATTATAAATTATCATATATTTATGGGTTTTAGGCCATTAACATTCAACTAATCAATCACTTTATTTTTATCGATGACCTATATCATTCAATAAAATTATTTATAATTTCCTTCCAGGTTTATATATTTAAATTCCACTAATTTTATACTACATGAATAAAAGTGATGTATTATTACATATGACCAATGTAATTACCTTTATATATTATTAAGAGTATTTTTTATTTACCATTATATACTATGGATTTTTCAAAAATGTTTTTTTGAATGTCAAACGATTCATTATCATGATCGTGTTTAAATTGTGAAGACAGAATTTATTTAAGATGGACAGAACATAACACCCCAATATTCTAAAATAAGGACACTTAATTTGATAGCATATATGACATGCAACACAAGTGTTTCAAAAAAATTTGAGACCCGAAAATATTATGATATTTTTTTTAAATCAAATCATTTCAACAGCTTGTGTTACACGTGATACTGTGTTTTTGGAAAAATAATATCCTATTTAAATTATAATTTTATACATTTCCTAGCCGTTGGAATGAGATTTATGGTTTTTTGATAAAATATGAAAATAAATATTCTAAAAACATTTATTAGTTATAGATTTATTTTTAATAAAACAAAAACAATTTAAATGATAATGATATATTTTTTGATAAAAAATTTATTTTTTTAAATAATGATTAGTCATGAATTGAGCACATAATATAAAACTAATTTTAACCAATTTAATAAAATTTCTATAAGAAAATATTTTTCAATTTTCATATTAAAATTATCTTAGTGTATATTTTTTGGATTTTTCTAAAATATTTCATTCGTTGATAATTTTTGAAATATATTGAATTTTAATTAAAAACTATATTTTATTTAATATTATTGATAATGTTAAATTATACGTTAAATTTTTTTACTGTAAAATTGTATCATTTATATATATACTATTTCAATTCAATTCATTGGAATAATTATCATATTGAATTTTCAAAAAAAATATTATAAGTGTTTGAACAATTTTTTCCTTAATAATCACTTTGTTGTCTAGACCACATGGTTAAATTTTATTTAAATTTGATAGTTTTGTGAGTTTCATTTATAATAAAATATTATATATTTTAAATTAGAGTATATTTTATTATCTTATACAGTTATCTTAAGTTTTTACCATAATTAATAGTGGAAATAGTTAAAATTGATTACACTGGTTAAGGTGAAAACTAGTTTCTTAAGAGTAGAAATATATTGAGTAAAATGACCTATAAACTTATACAACTAATATTTGATGGATATATTTCAACCATTTTTACCTTAGTATCTCTTTTTAGGTGTTTTTGTTTAACATTCCCATGAAATTTACTTATATACTTTTATATGTAACGGGAAAGGCAGAAAATATACAATCATTGCCTCTGATAAATATGAATCCATTCGATAAGGATAATCATCTTATATTAGGTTATAAATAATATTTCAAAATATAAATATATTTTATGTGATGATAATTTATTTTAATTTTTTAGAGATGAAATAATTACCTTAAATGCATAAGAATCACTAACACCATAAATACTTAGTTAATAATTTAATAAAATAAATTATACAGAAAATATCAAAAGTGATGTAAATGGAATAAATTATTGTATTAAATTAAATATATAGATTATTATAAAATTTTAAATGGTTGTGAACATAATAGATTTTATTTTAATCATTTTCATCATGTTTTTTAATTGAAATGATTTGAATAATGACCAAATTTAAAAAATGTTATTTTATAATAAATGATAATTTATTAAATGAAAAAATTACCAAAACCCATTCATTCTACCAATTTATTTGTTATTATTAATTAATATAAATTATTATCAATTGATATACCAAATTGTATTTTAAAATGACTCTATTTACAAATAAATAGTAAAAACTCTTTTTAACGGTTAATGTGAAAATTGTTATTTTTTCATATTTCTTGCGTTGGTATTAATTTTAAACAAACATAATATTTTTAATTCTTAAATTAAAATTATTATATATAATAATAAGGGATAAATTATATAATAAAAATAATTTTATTTTTATTCTTAATATATATATTAACAATGTAAATAAAATGATACATGTTTCTATTGAAAAAAACTAAAATTGTGAAATTGGGATCACATAAAGACTAAAGAATCACATAATAAAAAATGTGTTTATTTATTGTTTTGGAGGTTCATTTCAACCAGATCATACCTCCAAATAATTATTTATCTATTTCTGAGACACATGATGTAAGCATGACCTTCCAATAGTGAATACTTTTGGGTAGTTATAAAAATGTCTTCCCTCCCCATTATAAAAGGGTAGTCACTCCCCTCATTTATTCTCCCCTATAAATACATTTTATTGTCAAAACCCGAACAAAATACATTTAAAACATCCTAATATAATCCTAGAAGTCATAGTTTGGGATGCAATCCAACCTTGGAATTCTTTTCTACAAATGTAAGAAGGATACCCGAAGAAGAGATAATATTCTTCAATGATCATCTTTATTTTATTTCATTCCCACCACCTAAAATTTTCATTTAAACAAGATGATATAATAATTCCTTTATAATAAAAATATTGGGATGTTTTGATAAAATTGTAATGACCTACAACAATCTCCACTCCCATCAAATGGGTCACAAAATCATTGTTTCTGTGTAAGGTGGACTACCACCTCATGAACCGATGTCTTCAATTCATCCAATACCATATTTCACTGTTTGGTATAATTATTGATATGATGTATAAATATGATATCTATTACATGATTTTACAAATAGAGTCTTTATATCAAATATTACTTTTTGAGGTTCAATTCTATAGGGGGTATGGTAATATCTCTCTTGCGAACAACAGACTACCACCTCACAAAGCGATGTCAATCATCATTCAGTATTGATTTACATAGAAAGTGATAAGGAAAAAAATAATTATTATATTTGATATAAGTAAAATAATTTTAACATTATTGGAATATTTATCATTATCGAAGAATAATATATCATTTTCATTCTTATTTTATCACTAACTTAATTATGAGAACATTGTTCATGTTTGTGTGGACTACCCCCTTCATGAAGCTACGTGACTCTCTTTTCATCACCAAACCAAATGGATTATATAAATAAGTAAATTACATGTAATTTATGATGTTTTGATCATTATGAAAATATATAATATTAGTTAACTCTTTTCAATAATGATCATTGAAAAATGTAAATGTTACTCATGTGTAAGTATGTCCTACCGTCTCCAAGAGTGTATTGTACTTCATTTTTCCTAAACAATTTTAGGGGTTTGTTTTAAATTTAAAATTTCCCAAAAAATTGATAATTTTATAATGATTATTAATATTTATATGATATAAATATATAATATTCTCATTATCCAGATCAGTCATCAATAAACATGCATGATAATGTTCGGAAATTAACAACTAAACAATGAAAATAATGGGATTATTATTAATGAATGGGTAATAAGATGTTATAAAAAATCATATATGATATTATATATATTAATATTTTTATTGAAGAAGTAAATAAAATGTATTAAACCACTACACAATAGGTTAATGTATGATCAATCAAAAGGATTCTTGAGGTAAGATATTGCATCTCAACTTACATTCCGTTAATATTTGTTTGTTATTATTCAGTAATTAACATTTATATGTAGTATATATATCCTTGTAAACCTTTAGTATCATGATTAATTAAAAATTGAAGTTATTTTATGTTCAATCTATATCATTTCTTCAAAGTTAATTTGACATAAAATTATCAAATTAGTCAAATTTATTTTATAATCTCACTTTCTTTTGTGATTTTAACTTTATCGTGAAACGATCACTTTATTATTGTCATTTATCATTTGATATTAAATTTATATTAAATAAAACAATTATTTTATGATTAATGTTATTATTATATATATCATATACCATTTTTACATACATTTTTTACATTAAATGTTCTTTGATTATCTTGTGAAACATTGATAAATAGGTATCCTTTACTCAATATCAAATTTTTATTATAAGGAATACTATTCATTAATTATATTAAAATATGATATATTATTAATGATTTGTCCTAGAAGTTTATAGTTTGGACAAGAATCTATTTGTTCCCTTGTTGGATTATAGGTCTCATGAAAAGAAATAGTTTGATAAATTTTATAGGGTTCATCCTATTGATTTAAACCATCTTATTAGTATACAAGATGGTAGAGGTATGAGATGTGGGTTTTACATAATAGTTTTAAACTATTTTGAGGATATATCTTTGTAGTAGAGGTTTTAATTTGAATTATACAAGATTTCATTAAATTATTCATTTTCATCATTGAGAATTTTGTTATCTTATTACCGAATATATTTTCTCTATGATATTATCTCTATGTGCATTTTATTCTAGGTTTATTATTCAAATGGGATTTGATTACAGTTATTTACATTGCGATATTTATAAATATTTTTTTATTCATGGTATATTCCATTTTGTATATTATTTTCTGAACATTTGATCTTACCCTTATTTTTTTTCCTTTGATATTAATCCATGAAGTGTATTATGTTTGATATGAAGGGATATTATAAGGATAATAAAGTTAATCACAAAAGAAATTATAGTTAAATTTCTTAAAAAAAATTAGTATTGTAATAATATATATAACATGTTTACCAAAATTAATAAACTATTTGTAAGTTTTCTTTTAAATTTCATGTATCTTACTCCAATTAAATAAAGTATACATCGTGTCCATGCTAAAGGGTTGGGGTACCTATATTAAATTAATTCCAATAATCATAATTAGATTACTTAAAATATTACTAAAAAAATTTTAATTCTAAAACCATTAAAATACAATAAATATCACTGTAAAATATTTACATAAAATGAGATTTTTAAATAAAAATCATTATTTATTAATATTCGTCAAAAATTAATCTTTTAAAAAATTTCAATACCCTACACAATGATAATTTTTTAATTTTTATCTTAGAAATTACTTTTAATTTTACAAGTACATTTTCTAAGTATATAAAATACTTATTATATTATTTTCTGTTAGAAATCAATAAAACCCGTTTTGAGGTAATTTTTTTCAAAAACATTTAATAAATCTATTACAAATTGAGAACCTATTTATCAACAAAAAATAATTATCTAAATGATTTATTCAAAATTTTCAAATAATTTATTTCTTATTGATAATAAAACTTTTGACTCCACGTTTAAAACATATACTATATTATGGTTCATTTAGACTAATGGTTACATGAATCATGATTTATCACAGAAATTAAATTCATTTTAAAAAATATATCATAATATACTATAGTGTTACATTCTACCCCTCTTAAAATAATAATTTACGTCAAAATTATATCACTCTAAAACAATAAAATGATGTTATTTTTATTTTTACACATCCTAGGGTTCTAATGTAGGTTCATTAAATTTATGATTCCACATGAGATCTTTATCCAAGGGAGTAATATTTTTTAGTATCAAATTATCTCTAAGATAATGATTTATTAAAATTATAATTACACGAATGATCATGATCTAGTGGTACAATCTATGAGTTCATTACATGTAAAGGATTACGTAAGTACTTCCTTAAGAGAGATACATGGAATATATCTGGAACTTGGGAGGGGTTCATTGGAAGTGCAATGTAATAAAATACGATCGCTTAATGAAAAAGAATAACTATAAGTCTAATATGTCTGGGGCTCAACATTCACATCATTTTGAATTTAAAAAAATGATTGTGTGAAGAAATTCAAAAGAATTCATTCTTCCAAACTATGAATTATAGTTTTCACAAACCATTATTAGAACAACTTTTCTATCGACTCTAAGATGACTTAATGTATTGTTGAATGGGCCTCAATTTTTGCGCCATTTAATTATCTAGCTCGAGTAACAAGAGATATATTTCTCCAAATTCCACCCAAAACATTGGAGTTATACATTTCTATTCATACTAGGCCATATAATTATCCATTTAAATTATCATGTGAATGTTTTTTTGTAGGAACACTCGACCAAAGGAAGGTGTTGATCCAAACCACTTATAAAATCCAACGAAAAAGACCTCAGTATATCCTTCATGATTCGAATTTTCTGCTCAGGATGACCATCTATTTGAGTATGATTATAATTACTAAACAATAAATCTAAAAAAAGATATTGCTAATTAATGTTATAGAACATTAAGGTATAACTTAGTTCTAGATCAGTTGTATTAATATATGGTACTCCATGATAATTTTCCACTTTATAAACCTAATTTATTGAAGATTGATCAATAATGAAAGATATTGTAATAAAAATTAATTGTTCTAACTTTGTAAAGAAATGGTTACAACCCAAATATAATTATACAACATATAATATTTAGATATTCTAACAAAAAAATTCACAAGGATGTTTTCTCACTTCCATTTGTTTGTATGGGTAATGGTTGAAACATTCCAAAAGTGGTTTGCCTCAAAGTCCTAACATTTTGACATTTTGAAAATTGAGATGCATACTCTAAAATAACTCACTTAAATATTTACCACTATAAATAATATTTTTTTTCTTCATACATCTATATACTTATAAAATGAATAGATAATGATGAACTTTGATATTACTATAATAAATCATTCTTCAAGTTTGGTATTAATAGGACTGAAAAATGATTTTTAATCATTATCATTCCACCAAAATCAATGTAAATCTCATGAATAATTTTCATCTTATTTTTTAGTTTTACATCATCCCATTTGATTATTTAATCTTGTAACACCATGAAATTATACAATAACTCTATGTTAGATTGAATATTCCACACGAAACACTAAGTGTAAATGAAAGATGACATATTATTAAAATAATATTAAATAAATATGACTAGTATAACATATCCATTATGTTAGTTTGTAATAAAAGTATTTTATACTATCTAAAATAGATATATTTGTTCTACTAAATATAATTGTATTTATAAATTCTTATAAAATAAAAACTCAATTTTTATTAATAACAATTATATCATATTTTTTTAATACCATAGTCAAAAAATCACAAAATTAGATTTATGATAGTTTAGAAATGTTATATTATAAAATAATAATAATTTTAGAAATTAAAATATATACATTAACATTGGGTATAATATTTTTACTTTTTGGAAAATAATTTTTTTTAATGAATAGTGAATAATACAGTTTTTCTGTTAGAATGTCGTTTATTTTTAAAAATAAATTAAATTTAAACTCACATTATTATATAACATGATTTTCATTTAAAAAAATTATATATATTTATATTTCAACCAATAAATTAAATTAGAATCATGTTTATACTCGAACTGCAAATGTGTTTATTTTTAGGCTTTAAAAAACTTTATTATGAAAATACATTTAAAGTGCATAATTTTTTCCCATTTTTACTAATTAAAATAACCGTTGATGATGAATTATTTATTAAATGTAAATATTATATATCAATTAATTATAGTTGAAAAATAGTTATTTATCATTAGTTTGTATACTGTTATTATAAGATGATCTTATTCTTGAAAAATGAATTTCTTGAAAAATAATTTATTTAAAAAACAAATATAGGATTATTATCAAATTAAATTACACAACGTTTCTGAATATAATTTTAGAAAAAAATATAAAAGATTTCAAATTAGAATAATTTATAATATATAATAATGTCACATTTTTTTTTCTCACAACAGAGAGTAAAAATAGAAAAAAATATTTACCACTGTAAAACAAAAAACAGAAAAAGTGAGTAAACCTAAAGGAAAATAATTTGAAATATTTAAAAACATGTTGATTTTGATTGGATTATATGTTTTTGAGAATTATATCTCCTCTAATCCAATTTTTTTATATTTTAATATAAATTAGTTCAACGGTCCATCTTTTCACTAGGGCGAGGATAATTTTTTCTTTAATTATCCTTATACTCCCAATATAATGAATATTATTCAATCCAAGGAGACCTCAAGTGCGTCTATGAATTATTTGGAGTCTTGAGACATAATATTTAAAGAACATTTTGGGCCTCATTGTTTCTCTAAATAGATTGGTTGAAGATAGTGGAGACCTGGGGGCTACACGCATTGTATAAACCTGTTTCCCCGGGTGTATGACCAAGAAAGTAACTATAGGTTTTATACAAGGATTTTCACAAGGTTTGTGCATCCTTTGAGAAAATATGTTCTGTAAATTTGATAGGTAAACTCTTGATTTGTTTTTAGAGCACAGTTTGCATACTATTTTCCTAACCGGGTGGAAAAACCATGTACCACCTATTGGAGATTAAAAATTCTGTTTTTGACTTAATAAACTATATTTACATATTTAATATTCATATCCTCCATTATAGGGTATAAATTTTTCCATATTCATTATGTATCCCTCTTTTTTTACCAAATATAGCCTTTGAGGTATCTACCATGTACATTTTAAAATTCTTGATCCAATAAACGTGTTGAATTTCATACGGTGAACTTTTGAATCATCTCCCTTCATTTTCTATGTTTTTATTTTTATCCATTATTCTATATAGGTGAAGTAAAATTTCCCCAATTTTTAGGAAAGTAGATAGTTTATTATATCTCTTCTAGCCTACTCTGAATATTTAGCCACTATTAAGTGAGGAGTTGTCTATTTCCTTGAGGTAAGTGTCCTTGTCATTTTCCCCATGAGTTTTGAGGTATCGTAACTATTCTATTGTGCCTCATGTTAA
Organism: Viscum album; assembly: GCA_963277665.1. Classification (NCBI taxonomy): domain Eukaryota; kingdom Viridiplantae; phylum Streptophyta; class Magnoliopsida; order Santalales; family Viscaceae; genus Viscum; species Viscum album. The sequence goes on from OY728164.1 coordinate 909,259,752, forward strand.
ATTTTACCTAGAGTGGCCTTTTTATTGATTTATTCATATTAAATTAATCATCGTACCATGATATACATTCTATGATACTTGTTTATTAGTTTTGGGTATGTTTACCACTCTTATAGACACCCTTTGGGTGTGATGCTTTGAATTTTCCATTATAGCTTGCTGTAAAATTGTCTGGACAACCTTATATGCACTCATATTAAATAATAAATTCGATTTAAATTGTTATATTAATGATTAATTAAACCCATGGTACCTTTTATGTGCATGATCCACAGACAGTTTGATTTTCCCATGATTGAAATTTCCTTGTTGACCATGCCTCCATAAATATAGATCTTGAGCTTTATAAATTGAATTGAGCTATCTTAAAAAATTAAAGTATTTGGTTATATGGAAAATATTATGCATTATGTATACATTCCATTAAATTAATTGGATAGTTTTAATGGAATGTATTTATCAGGTCAGGAGTCATTTCATTTAATGAAACAACTGGTTTAAATGAAATAGATTTTAAAGGGTAATGTGTCCATGGCTCTTTATTATGCTTTATAAAGAACATATATGAACGGTAATTCATTTATTATCATTAAACATGGATATTGAGACACGTGAAAGGGATTTCATCCTGCCTTATCAAACATATATAATTATTCATTGTTATGGCTATTTTATGATGGTTAAGGATTAGTTATAAATAACGATATCACTTTCCCTTACATCAGGTGATGAGCATGATGTCTCACACCATTAAAACAAGTTCAAAATTTGGATTTATGTTCCATGTACTTTGTTTTTGGTGATAAAATGATGTCCCACTAACCATCTGGAGTTTTGCGCAGGATAACATTTCACAAACTTTTGGGGATGTAGGGAGTGTACCCTATATATTAATATTATAGGCTTGGTAGACAGTCCTTGTTTGTTTAAGTTTAGGATTAGTTCATCTATCACCATGTATTCAAGGTATATATCCACAAACATCTACACATACGTGGTTCATATAGATGGATAAAATATAGGACTATACTATATATATTATTACTATATATGTATTGAAATTCATTAGATGTCTATTCCATCCATGAAACGAAGTAGGTATAGCCACCGAGTTTCCTATATTATCCTTAGTGGAATATTTGTTTTTATTAATCATTATTTATTCTTTACCCATATTACATTCACATTCATTAATTTACTACCACTAATTGAATTACATATAAACCAAGTGTGTGGTGTCCTACTAGGATTTTTTAACCAAACCATCCTGAAGCCGCATTTGGCACCCAAGAATATTATTTTCTTGTATGTTACGATAAGTGGAAGTTCTTTCTCAGGGTATTATATTTTATTTACACATAGATAAGGAATATGAGCATAGTACTGAGAATTCACACAAGATTCTAGTGAGGAAAACTTACTATAAATTTTATAGTTTTTGTATGGCTTGTTTGTGTGAACCTTTTCCCTATTCCCCTTTTTTATTTCAACATTCCATGAATATATATAAATGAAATTTCCTATAGAATTTTGATTATTTTTCTATTGTTCTATTATATACACTTCCAAAGCTGTTTATTTATTCTATATTTTGTATTTCTCCTTCAATTGTTGTATGTTTATTACTATATCCATTATTCCATATTGATAAGATTGAATAGTCTCCCCACCGTACCACCTTTAGACCCTCACAACTAGTTAGAATCATCTTGTGGATGTGGATGTAGGCTTAATCCCATGTAACCCACAGGATCGGTGAGTATATTTAGTGGATCCTTGGTCGAAAAGTTAATTTTTTCAGAGGATATTTTTTCCCTTTTTCATAATATTTTGGAATTAAAAAAGGAAACTTGGAATTAAAATGGTTTTGTAACTGACCCTTTATTTGGATGTAGCTAACCCATGTACTTGGAAAACCAAAATTACCTGGGGTGGTTTATTAAGGTTAATGGTTTTGACATGTATGGTTGAAACAAATTTACTATTTGGTGTCACACTTTTTTTCTGATGTTATTTGATTTCTATAACTGAAATGATGATATTTATATACAGGCTTGATGAAAATAAGGATTTAAGTTAGTTTATATATAATCTTTGGTTGAATATTACTAATATGTCATGGATATTTCCATGTCACATCTACTATCAGAATTCATTTTCTAGTTACATATTGTTCATTCATTGGATATGTATTGTATTTTGTTGAAACATTATATACAAATTTGAAAAGAAATAGTTTAGAACTAATGTGAATGCCTTAAACAAAATAGTTTCTTTTTTGACATGGATAAATCATAAACCATAAGTATCCAATTATGAAATATTGATCTATTGAACTTTGGTGGCATGGGATATATAATTTTATAGAGTTTGATAGGTTGATTCCATATTTAGGTTCATAATGTCTATGTACCCTTATGGTTAAAAAATAAGTATCCATATAATATAACCATTTAAAGTGTTTAAAATATTTGAAGGAGAAAATATTTAAAATTATTAAGAAATTAAAATTAATTGAATCCATCTTATATGTCTGACACAAAGACATATAATTATATCTGACCATAGATGTGGGTAGTGGGGTATCTATAACGTTCTTAGTGTAATTTACAAGCTAGACCATACATTTGGAGCAGGAAGATATGTGTGATCTATCTATATGATGTCTATGAATCAATACTAGTTTCTATTCTACATTATATTTTGACTCGTCAATCTATTATAAAGAATTCATCTGGAATTTTAGTATTATGCATCCATGTTGTTCTCTGTTTTTATTCCCTAATAGTAATGAAAACCATGCACCAAAGGTCGTGGTCCTAATGTTTCTTGTGATTCCTCATGCAGTGTCTCATGTGGCACTTATTCCTATCTTAGATATGTAGACTGACACTTTTTTCGGAGGGTTTTTTTTCATATGTTTCCAAATATGATAGGTGTTTCTCGACCTGAACTAAGTACGAAAGAGTTAACTTGGTAACTATAGAAGCAGAATCGTCCCAACTTTTAGGGGGATAGCATGACACATACTGCAGATTATTGGCCCAAAGATATTCTACCCATATTTGAGCATCAAGAGACGCCTCCATATAGGAGGTTCAACCTCACTGTATTTATACTATTCAATTATTCTAAGCAGTGGAGGGGAATTTTCTCGTAGCCAGATCGACATAGAGATATGGTCTAGGAATATCTCCAGATGAAATTTTACGACTATTTAATTCCCCATAATTTACGTTATGAAAAATCTAGATAATTTTTAAACCACAAATAAGGGATAATGTTGGTTATGGAATACTCTTCTCATTTCCCAGAGCTGGGGTTGTTCAATCATACTCTATGAGGTGATGATCTTATGACCACCATGAAATTTGGGGTTGGGCTAGTATATACCATATAGTCACAGGATAATGTCTATCATTTGATGACCATATCAGAGATCATCAACAAATACATTATTATAGAGAGAAACACTATAGAATATGATGTTGTGTGTTAGGACTATTCGAAAACTATATATATTTGTGCTTTTTCTTATGGGTGAAAGAGATGTTTTGAGGCTACTTGTTGATTTTCAAGTATATAGGAACCATATGTTGATAACCTTCTAATATGTCACTATTGGAGGATGTTTGTACATACAGATCATCAGTTCTTACGGGATCTAGTGGAATGAATAGAACACAAAAAAATATTCCATAGTCGATTATTTTGTAGATGTTTTCCATTTAGGCCTAGCGATCAGGGATATACACTCACTCCACAATCATGAGAAGGGGTAGAACGATCATTCAAGGCTAGAATCTAGAACTCCAACAGTGACATAGGCCATGGTGGTGGCTGAGGAAGTAGTTTTCAGACTCCTAATAATCATTACCATAAGAGTAATGTTGTTTTTGATAGTAAGGAGGTGACTCAAGGCCACGATACATGCCAGTTATAAGATGTAAAACCTAGGATAGAGGAGAAAAGCACCTGAACTTCTCTTGTGTGAGGTACTATTCAACTAGCCTCCACATTAGTGTTAACATTATTTGATATATTCATGTCTCAATCATTAATATCTAAGGAAATAATGGAATGTCTGGGCCTTTAGATCGATCACTTTCATGGAATTATAATGCTTCATATACTTTTATGAATCTAATCAGAATCCGTTTTTTACGTTATGGATTGTCATATTGCAATAGGTGGTGACCATTTCTTATAGAATCATTTATTCCTCAACATGATGGGATTTGACGTAATCATCATGATGGAATGGTTAATTCTCAATTGATCCAACATTTATTGTTACTATTTTATGGTAATTTTTACATCACTATAGTGAATTAGGAATGCATATAAGAGAAAATCGTATGTCACTGTGACTAGAGCCAGATGGGAGTAGCAGAGGTTGGGTAATGTGACAACATAGATTTAAAGTATTTTCTTTGATTATCTGAAATAACACAACCCTAACTTTCCTCATGTAGTAAAGTGTTTCAGGGACAACTTTCTGAATGACTTATCAGGTCTACCAGTAGTTAGAGGCATTTATTTCACTATAGTTTTAGTGCAATTACTAGTAATAGTGACCATTACTCCTAATTTGATGGAAGCTAAGAAGCATCTAAAACTAAAGAAACAATTGGATGGTCTATATGATATAGGTCTTATACACCACATTGCTTATTCTTAGGTTTTACCTATCCTTTTTTTAAAAATGTAGATGGTACCCTTATGCTCTACATGAATTACCAAAAATTGAACCATCTCCTAGTGAATAATCATTATCCACTTTCATGAATAGAAAAACTATTTGATCAACTCTAAGTGGTGAGGGTGTTCTCCATGATTTATTAGAGGTTGGTTTATCACCAGTTTCATGTTAGTTCATCAGACATACTATAAGGCCCCGACCTTAAACATCTCTTAATATTGATTTAAATGAATAATTCACATTGAGGATCTTTTCAGGTTTAGAGTTTTAGAGAATTAGAACATAACTATTACATCTCAAAAGATTACAAAGTAGACATTTATACTAAGTTTCCATCGAATAAAAACTCTTAAAAAGAAACATGTCGAGTTCCATGTTTTATATAGCATGACTTTCCCTTGATCCGATCATTGACCCTATTCCACATTAGGTCCTGTGAAAAACATTTCAAAAAAACATGGGGTGAGCATAAAGAGCTCAGTAAGGGATACACAAAGAATGAAAACTGTTAGTTTATCAAAACAACAAGTAAACAATGTATACTTTTTCAAAGTAATACTTTTCACCTTTATGAAGTAGTAAATACTCTTCACTGAATAAAATATCATTACTTACCCTTTTGTAACCAAAAGATTACCATAAAACCCATAATAAGATCAAATAATATATAATGGTAACTTGGGATATAAACATACTTAAGTGGAATAACCATACGGTCAACTTCCACACATATCACTTAATGGAATAGCCATACGGCCAACTTCCATACATACTTAATGGAATAACCATACGGCCGACTTCCATACCCAATGCATTGGAGGTTATAACGTAACCACCCATCCTGCTATTCACGGCACAACCCGTCATATGATTTATCACGTAACCACCTGTCAAATGTCCAAGTACCATTATAAAAATCATAATACATAAAACAAATATAATAGAATGAAAACATTTCCACACTTTGATCACAATATATAACTTAAATATATTGACATAACAAATCCATTATAAAAACCATTTTCAATACCAAAATACATAAAAGAGTATATGGTATTTATTACATTTAAAAAAAACATTACGGCTTGTTCAGGAAGCCAAAGACCAAATAATACTTTCGGCGGCGGAAAAGGTCGTTGTCACCACGTACGTTAAAAGAAACATTCCTTTTTGGCGTTTAGTAAAATGATTCGTAGAAAATGATTCCTTTTGTATAAAGGTAAAAGTCAATGGGTTTTATACACCGTATAAAATAATGTTGTGTATAAAACGAAATATGCCTCAATGAAAAGAGATTGAGACGAAGTCCCTTACCTCAGGTCCGTCTTGACTCGATCGTTCTTTAACGTCCTGAATAATAAACTTGAGTTAATTTATAATTTCTTAAGAAACTTTTTCAAGCTTATTATTCCTTTTATATCACTTATTTACATGTTATAAACATTATGTAATCATTAAGTTAATAATGTTTGTTTTGTCGATATTTGGTTCTTAAATCAAAAGTGGACTTCTTACAATAACATGTTGTTCATGTGGTCAAAGGTTCTTTATATCCAGAATGAAATTCCTGATTTGGAAATCATATATATCATATATTTCCAACATATACATGTATTTATAATATTACATAATCATTTAGAGGTAATAAATGAAATGCACCGTTCATGGAGACGGTAAGCCGTACGTACGCATTAACGCTACTTTCATTTCTTTGTCATATTAATGGAATTAAAACTAATGAGAAGTATGTATATTTTAATTCCAGAATTATATTCATCATTTAGATGTATCATTCATCATATATATCCACTATATACATGTACTTATAATAGTACATTACATTTGGGGATAAGAAATGAAATGCACCGTTCATGGAGACGGTAAGCCGTACGTACGCATGAACGCTACTTTCATTTCTATATCATACTTTAATGGAAAGAAATAATAATTATATAGAGGTATATTATAATTCCAGTATAACATCATATATAATAACCTTAAATCCATCCTTTATACATCCCACATATGGCATTAACGAATCACATCACTTTGAGGGGGCGGTAGTCCGCACTTCCTAAAATGAAATTATCGTGTTTACCCACAATGGAAACCATAAAGGCATACCACAAATGAAAAATACAGAAGCATAAGGGAAACATAAACATAATATATATCATATATAAATAGAGTGACATATTAATGGCCACCATTAAAGGTGTTTAAACGAAGATTGAACAATCATCGTTTCATGAGGCAGAAATTCGCCAACCACAGAAATAGTATGTTCTTTAACCATTAGATGTTGATGTGTGTAAGTGTATCTCGAATAATTATTATAAAAACATCCTAGTATATTGAAGATACTGTATTTTTTACAAAATAAATGAATAAAAAGAGTTTAGGGGGTTGGATGAGCAAAATAAAACAAAAGAACACAAGTGAACACGTTACCTCAAAATCGGTTAACTCTCTTAGATTTGGGCTCAAAGGCTTCTTTGGGAATACTTCTGCCCAAATTGAGGCTTCAAGGAGTAAGAGAGGGATGTGGAGAGACAAAATGGGCAGGGTTTAGCCGAGCTGAAGGCTTTGTAAGTGTGGGTAAAGAGGTAGAGGTGGAAGCCTTTTATAAGAGGAGAGTAGGGGCACTCTTAGAAAGTAAAGAAAAGTTACTTTATTTTAAAATGATATTCTGATTTAAGAGGTCCCACATTGATATAATTCGAAGATAAGGTGATAAGGGTTAGAAATATACCCATAAAATTGGTTTTGGACATGTGTAGGTCATAGATTTTACATTATCTTTTCATTTTATTTAAATCCATTATTAATGAGGTAATCGCTGCATCATCATGATGTCATAAATAATTTAATATATGTAATGTCTAAAAATTATAAAAAAAATATCATGATGTAGGAAATATTTTCAGATTTCTAATGAATATTTATAGTCAAAAATCTGACTTGTATAACCCCATGTAAAAATTGTTTTAGTAAAACACTTCATGTTTGTGTCATTTTTACTTTTACATTAAAAAAAAGTTATTTATGTCATTTCCCAACCAAAGTGGCTCCATGGGATCCCCAAGTTGACCCATATATTTTATTGGTCGGCCATGACACATCCAATGAGGGTAGGACATGTGTCAAGATCATCTCATATTATTAAAACATTATTTTTACCTTAAACTACACTAATTACCTCTAATCGCGATTAAGAACTTAAAAGTTACTATTCACCAAAAAATTATTTTAATCGTATTGAACCAAATTTTACTTCTTAATTACAACCATGTATGTCGGATTTTTTAAAATCAAATCACAGAAGTGACAAAGTTTATTTAAACGAAAAATCAGTATCTTTAACTACTACTTAGTGGTTTCACTATTCATCAAAAATTGAAATTTTTCAGAAAAATACCAAAACATCACCCTAAACTATATTTGATATTCTGAATTAAAAAATGATGTCTATTTTACAAAATTCAAATCATATAAGTCACATTAATTAATTTAATAATTAATTCCCGCTGTCATGACAAATAGCTTGTTTTTATGAAACAATAAGTATCAAAAGATTGACACTAGTTTAAGTCCGATTTCAAAGTGAAATTAATTCCAACGACCACTATTGGATTTAATGGTAAAAATATATTCTAATTTAACTTTAAAACCAATTCAAAATATAATCTAATCATATAAATAAACTATATTAAAAAGAGGTTTTGAATTAAAATACAACATTTTACACTATTCATTAAAAAATGAACTTTATCGGAAAAATACCAAAAATTTACACAAAGTAAATTTTGATGTCCCAGTTCTAAAGAAGAGTTTTATTTGGTCCAATAGAATGTATAATAGTGAAAAAAACTATATTTAATGACGGTTCTCCATCAAAAGGTGATAAGTGAACCTTTAGTGAAAATTAGGGCATATATTCCTAAAATTGAATTGTTTTCGTATTTTAAGCCTTTATCTTTTATTGGATAAATGTAAATAAAATTAAAAACATATATAATAATATTTTAGTTATTCCTATCCATTTTCTCCAATACAACGGCTATGTGTTAACTACCATTTAAAATAATATTATTTTATTACTAGTGTGCAATGTAAGATTTCAATGAAACTCTTTGTTGCGTATTGGTTACGCTATCGAACATAGAAACCCCTTTAAAGTAAAATTAATATTTAATTCATAAATATTAATAAATATGAAAATTATTTATTCTTTATTTACCTGGGATGTGACATCCTTCCCCCCTTTTTGTAATTTCGTCCTCGCAATTTTATTCACTTAACAAAATAAGTGGGGGTATTTATCCCTCATAGCATTTTCAGATTCCCACCTTGACTCTTCAACAATATGGTTTTTCCACAAAACCTTTACCTAGTGAATTACCTTATTTCGCAACACTTGCTCTCTTCGGTCAAGAATCTGGACTGGTTGTTCTTCATAAGATAGGTTCTCCTCCAGCAGAACTACCTCTGGACTCAAAACATGAGATGGATCTGGCATATACTTCCTCAACATCGAAACATGAAAAACATTGTGTACCTGAGATAAACTCGGAGGTAAAGCCACTCAGTAATCAACTGATCCAACATTCCCTAGAATTTCATATAGTCCAAAAAACCTTGGACTCAGCTTTCCTTTCTTACCAAATCTCATCACACTTTTCCATGGAGAAACCTTCAGAAAAACATGATCACCTACATCGAAAGATAGATCCTTCCTCCGATTATCCGCATAACTCTTCTGCCTGCTCGGAGCTGTTTTCATGTGTTTCTGAATCAACTGAACTTTTTCTGCCAACTCTTCTATCAAATCTGGTCCCATCAACTTCCTTTCACCCACGTCATCCCAAAAAGCTGGACTTCGACACCGCTTCCCATATAATTCCTCAAACAATGCCATCTGTATACTAGAATGAAAACTGTTATTATATGAAAACTAAACCAAAGAAAGATGTTGGTCCCAACTTCCCTGATAATCCATTGAACAAGCTCGTAGCATATCCTCCAAGGTCTGAATTGTTCGTTCTGACTTCCGATCTGATTGAGGATGAAAAGCTGTACTAAAATTTAATTCAGTACCCAACGACTTCTGAAGGCCTTTCCAAAAGTTAGAAGTAAACCTGGGATCACGATTGGACACAATGGAGAGAAGAACTCCATGTAACCGGACTATCTCTTTACGATACAAACGGTAAAGTTGATCTAGTGAAAAAGTATCTCGTATAGCATTGAAATTAGCATATTTAGTCAAGCGATCAACAATAACCCAGATTGCATTACTACCTCGAGATGTCCTCGGTAATCCCACAACAAAGTCCATGGATATGTTTTCCCATTTCCACTCTGGCACTGGTAAAGGTTGAAGCATCCTTTTCGATAACTGCCGCTCCTCTCTAACCTGCTGACAAGTCAAAAACTTCACAGTAAAATCATCAATATCCCTTTTCATTCCATCCCACCAGTAATACTCCCGCAGATCTCTGTACATCTTAGTACTGCCAGGATGAACTGAAAATGGGGAACTATGAGCCTCACATAACAACTCATTTTTCAACTGTGAATCACAAGGCACACATAATCTCTTCCCAAACCTTAAAACACAATCATTATCAAAGTTGAATTCAGGCAACTTACCCTTCTGAACCAGCTCTACCTTTTTCTTCAACTCATTATCTTCCCTCTGTTCTTGCTTAATTCTGTCTGATAGGGATGATCTCACTTATACCTGAAACAAAACAGAAGAACTTCCTGCACCAACAACTTCTATGCCAATGTCCATCAAATCAAAAACCAAAGGATCTCGTTCCAAACGTAGAATGGTTAATGAAGCATTACATTTTTCGACTCAAAGCATCGGCCACTTTATTTGCTTTTCCCGGATGGTAGTGAATTGTACAATCATAATCCTTGATTAATTACAGCCATCTCCTCTGTCTCATGATCAATTATTTCATAGTGAATATATACTTTAAACTATTGAGATCAGTATATATTTCACACATTACTCCATACAAATGATGGCTCCAAATTTTTAAAGCAAAAACAATAGAAGGTAATTCCAAATCATGTGTAGAGTAATTTACCTCATGATTTTTCAACTGACGTGAAGCATAAGCAATTACCTGATCATTCTGCATAAGGACACATCCACGTCCCTTCAACGAAGCATCACTGTATATAACAAACTCACCATTCCTAGAAGGAAGTTCCAAAACTAGAGCATTCGCCAATATTCTTTTCAACTCTTGAAAACAATCATCACATTCTTTTGTCCAGATAAACTTAACACCCTTCCGAGTTAGCTTAGTCATTGGACTAGATAACTGTGAAAAAATTTCAACAAACCTTCAGTAGTAACCTTCCAACCCAAGAAAACTACGGATCTCGGTTATATTTGTGGGTCTTGAACATTCTTCAACAACTTTTGTTTTAGAAGGATCAACAGTTATGCCATCTTTTTAAACAATGTGTCCCAGGAAAGAAATGTGTTGTAACCAAAACTCACACTTGCTGAATTTTTCATATAGTTTCTTTTCATTTAAGGTTTGCAAGATAACCCTTAATTTTTTTTCATGCTCCTCTTTACTTTTTTAATAATCCAAAATGTCATCAATAAAAACAACCAACTTTTTTCACCTGAGTCAGCTGAGCCATCACTGCAAAAAACTGTTTAGTTCTAATTCTGGCCATCTCAGGATACTGATTTGAAAGGTCATTTCCCTATGTATGCCTTCCCGGAAAAGGTGTTCTGTTTCCTCTATGAAAAACCATTCTTAACACAAAAATATCTAAGGCGAAGCAACATGGTAATCCGTAAATTCTATATCATTTCAATCATACCATAAATTAATTTATAATTTAACACTTTTCTAACTCCTAAAGTTGTCTAAACCGACCTTTGATACCAACTATAAGGCCCCGGCCTTAAACATATCTTAATATTGAAATAAATTAATAATTCACATTGAGGATCTTTTTAGGATTAGAGTTTTAGAGAATTAGAACATAACTATTACATCTCAAAAGATTACAAAGTAGACATTTCTACTATGTTTTCATAGAATAAAAACTCTTAAAAAACATGTCTAGTTCCATGTTTTATATAGAATGACTTTCCCTTGATCCCATCATTGACCCTCTTCCACATTAGGTCCTATGAAAAACATTTCAAAAAAAACTTTGGGTGAGCATAAAGAGCTCAGTAAGGGATACACAAAGAATGAAAACTGTTAGTTTATCAAAACAACAAGTAAACCATGTATACTTTATCAAAGTATTACTTTTCACCTTTATGAAGTAGAAAAAACTCTTCACTAAATAAAAGATCATTACTTACCCTTTTGTAACCAAAATATTACCATAAAACCCATAAAAAGATCACATAACATATAAAGGTTACTTGGGACATAAACATACATAACTGGAATAACCATACGGTCGACTTCCACACATATCACTTAATAGAATAGCTATACGACCAAATTCCATACATACTTAATGGAATAGCCATACGGCCGACTTAGATACCCAATGCATTGGAGGTTATAACATAACCACCCGTCCTGGTATTCACGAAACCACCCATCATATGGTTTATCACGTAACCACCCGTCAAATGTCCAAGTACCATTATAAAAATAATAAGAAATAAAACAAATATAACGGAAAGAAAACATTGCCACACTTTGATCACAATATATCACATAAATATATTGACATAAAAAATCCATTATAAAAACCATTTTCAATACCAAAATACATAAAAGAGTATATGGTATTTATTTCATTTAAAAAAAACATTACGGCTTGTTCAGGAAGCCAAAGACCAAATAATACTCGTGGCGGCGGAAAAGGGCGTTGTCACCGAGTACGTTAAAAGAAACATTCCATTTTGGCGTTTAGTAAAACGCTTCATAGAAAAATATTCCTTTTGTATAAAGGTAATGGTCAAAGGGGTTTATACACCGTATAAAATAAAGTTGTGTATAAAATGAAATATGCCTCAATGAAAGGGGATTGAGACGAAGTCCCTTACATCGGGTCCGTCTTGACTCGATCGTTCTTTACCATCCTGAATAATAAACCTGAGTTAATTTCTACTTGCTTAAGAACCTTTTTGAAGATTATTATTCCTTTTATATCACTTATTTCCATGTTATAAACATTATGTAATCATTAATTCAATAATGTTTGTTTTGTCGATATTTGGTTCTTAAGTCGAAAGTGGACTTCTTACAATTACATATTGTTCGTGTGGTAAAAGGTTCTTTATATCCAGAATGACATTCCTGATTTGGATATCATATATATCATATATATCCAGCATATACATGTATTTATAATTTTACATAATCATTTAGAGGTAAGAAATGAAATGCACCGTTCATGGAGACGGTAACCCGTACGTACGCATGAACGCTACTTTCATTTCTTTGTCATATTAATGGAATTAAAACTAAATGAGAGGTATGTATATTTTAATTTTAGAATTATATTCATCATTTCCCTGTATCATTCGTCATATATATCCATTATATACATGTACTTATAATAATACATTACATTTGCGGATAAGAAATGAAATGCACCGTTCTTGGAGACGGTAAGCCGTACGTACGCATTAACGCTACATTCATTTCTATATCATACTTCAATGGAATGAATTAATAATGATATAGAGGTATATTATAATTCCAGTATAACATCGTATATAATATCTTTAAATCCATCCTTTATACGTCCCACATATGGCATTAACGAATCACATCACTTTGAGGGGGCGGTAGTCCGCATTTCCTAAAATGAAATTATCGTGTTTACCCACAATGGAAACTATAAAGGTATAACACAAATGAAAAATACAGAAGCATAAGGGAAACATAAACATAATATATATCATATATAAATATAGTGACATCTTAATGGCCACTATTAAAGGTGTTTAAACAAATATTGAACAATCATCGTTTCGTGAGGCAGAAATTCGCCCACCACAGAAACAGTATGTTCTTTAACCATTAGATGTAGATGTGTGTAAGTGTAGCTCGAATGATTATTATAACAACATCCTAGTATATTGAAGATAATGGAGTTGTTACAAAATAAATGAATAAAAAGAGTTTAGGGGGTTGGAGAAGCAAAACAACACAAAAGAACACAAGTTAACACATTACCTCAAAATCGGGTAACTCTCTTAGATTTGAGCTCAAAGGATTCCTTGGGAAGACTTATGCACAAATTGAGGCTTCAAATAGTAAGAGAGGGATGTGTAGAGACAAAATGGTCAGAGGTTGGCTGAGCCAAGGGCATTGGAAGTGTGGGTAAAGAGGTAGAGGTGGGGGCCTTTTTTAAGAGGAGAGGAGGGGCCTTTCATAAATAATTTAATATATTTAATGTCTAAAAATTATAAAAAAAATATCATGATGTAGGAAATCTTTTTATATTTATAATGAATATTTATAGTCAAAACTCTGACTTGTATAACCCCATGTAAAAATTGTTTTAGTAAAACATCTCATGTTTGTGTCATTTTTACTTTTACATTAAATAAAAAGTTATTTATGTCATTTCCCAACCAAAGTGGCTCCATGGGGTCCCCAAGTTGACCCATGGATTTTCTTGGTCGGCCATGACACATCCAATGAGGGTAGGACATGTTTCAAGCTCATCTCATATTATTAAAACATTATTTTTACCTTAAACTACACTAATTACCTCAAATCGCGATTAAGAACTTAAAAGTTACTATTCACCAAAAAATTATTTTAATCTCATTGAACCACATTTTACTTCTTAATGACAACCATGTATGTCGGATTTTTGAAAATCAAATCACAGAAGTGACAAAGTTTCATTTAAACGAAAAATCAGTTTCTTTAACTACCACTTAGTGGTTTCACTATTCATCAAAAATTGATTTTTTTCAGAAAAATACCAAAACATCACACTAAAATATATTTGATATTCTGAATTCAAAAATGATGTCTATTATACAAAATTCAAATCATATAAGTCACATTAATTAATTTAATAATTAATTCCCGCTGTCATGACAAATAGCGTGTTTTTATGAAACAATAAGTATCAAAAGATTGACACTAGTTTAAGTCTGATTTCAAAGTGAAATTAATTCCAACGACCACTATTGGATTTAATGGTAAAAAATATATTCTAATTTCACTTTAAAACCAATTCAAAAGATAATATAATCATATAAAAAATTAGATTAAAAAGAGGTTTTGAATTAAAGTACAACAGTTTACACTATTTATTAAAAAATGAACTTTATCGGAAAAATACCAAAAATTTACACAAAGTAAATGTTGATGTCCCGATTCAAAAAAAGAGTTTTATTTGGTCCAATATAATGTATAAGAGTGAACAAAACTATATTTAATGAAGGTTCGCCATCAAAAGGCGATAAGTGAACCTTTAGTGAAAATTAGGGCATATATGCCTAAAATTGAATTCTTTTCGTATTTTAGGCCTTTATCTTTTATTGGATAAATGTAAAAAAAATTAAAAACATATATAATCATATTTTAGTTATTCCTATCCATTCCCACCAATACAACAGCTATGTGTTAACTACCATTTAAAATAATATTATTTTATTACTAGTGTGCAATGTAAGATTTCAATGAAACTATTTGTTGCGTATCAGGTACGCTATCGAACATAGAAACCCCTTTAAAGTAAAATTAATATTTAATTCGTAAATATTAATAAATATGAAAATTATTTATTGTTTATTTACCTGGGATGTTACACATACCTCACATAGCTTTCATGAGTTGTTATTTTCATAAAAGTACCTAGTTATGCTATTTTGACTTACAAATGCACATAAAATTTTTATGGATCTTATGAATCAGGTTTATACACATATATGGATTCATTCATGGTAATATTTACTAATGGTCTCTTAGTGTATTCATGCTATAGAAAAAAGCATACCAACCATATTGAGAACCTGTTGAGAAAACTGATAGAGAAAGGACTCTACGATAATCTTATTAAATGATGATTTTGGGTAAAAAAATTACACTTCCTACGTCACATTATATTAGAGTCGGAAGTTTCAGTAGACCCAAAGAAAGTGAGTGCTGTAGTTTCTTATGAGGATCCTATGAACCTATTTCACCTTCAATTTTTATTGGGGCTAGTTTGGTTTTACAGTCCCTTCATCCAGGATTTCATAGTCCTCAAAATTCCTCTTGTATGCTCAAAAATGAAGGGTGATAATTTTATATTGTTAGAATATTATAACTCATACTATAATGTAGTTTTGATAAAATTGTCTTAAAAACAATATTTATTCTACCAGAGAAAGTAAAAAAGATACACTAAGTGCTATGTTGAATCCAATATTATGATTGGAGTGGTTATATTGTATCATGAGCTAGTTGTTGTGTATGGGTCTCATCAATTGAGGCCTCACTAGAAGAATTTTACAACACACATCCTCGATCATACTACAGTAGTTCATACCTTACATTGTCGGAGACAAAAAATGCATGGATAAAATTTTATCATATTCACAAATTGAAAATTCTTTAAGTTCATATTTACACGTTGGGATTCGAATCTCAGGAAGAATATATGGTTTCAGTAATTATATTCATTTTATTTTGAACTTTCTTACATTCTGGATAATGAAAATTTGATAGCTGATGCAGTGGGATGAAAGACTCAGACACGGAAAATCCAAGAATCATGTGTTGAATGGAAGCATAAGGCCTTATTGTTAGAGATTCGTGTTGAAATTGATGAAAACCCTGGTTAGTCAATTTTATCTTCCATAGAAGTGGATTATAATTGTGTATAATTGGTATGAATGATGATACTATCTCATAATTATGTAATAGTCCTAAGGGAAAGAGTCTCAGATGATGATAGATGTTCAGGTTAGATCATGGATATGTGTGATACATCACTATTTCATTTTCTTCTATGGGTCCCAATAGACATCAATGAGGAGATGATGATGGAATTTTATGCCTCAGCATGGGTGGTTTGCCCTGATGTCACAAAATAGTATTAGGATATACCGTGCATGTAAAGTTGGACAAGTATGAAATGTTATATTGCTGGCATAATCACTCGATGTTCCATTTATTAGAAAATGCAAGTGAATGATGAATGATGGTTAATGATTTTATATTTGTTTTCCATTTCTATGTGAAAATTGTATGATGTTTCCTTGGATTTTGTGACTATATTTCCAAAATATCTTCATGTTGATGATAAAGTGTGGGTTGTTGAAAATCATTTGATAAAGTTCTATCACTTCTTACCTATGCGAGAGACCTTCTCAGTTTTTGAGCAAGGAAGGATATATGTTTGGGAGGTTTTATGTCTTTATAGAGCCCATAATTATATCATTTTGTATATATATTAATTAATATATGTAGTGGTTAAGGAAGGGATTGCAGAAGGAATTGGGTACATAGCTGCTTCTAATCATGACCTATCACTAACAGAACGTGGAGTATACATAGAGTATGATTCAGGTGTTATAACACAAGCTTAGATCAGTTTTTCATAACATTGGGGATTCATGGCTAAACACATCCACCTCACTAGGGTTTTTATAATAACATATTTCAATAAACCACTGATACATATCCTTATAAATCATTATGTAGTAGGAATTTCCACTAACTTTTTTTTGTCAAGAGGCCAGTGAGGAATACATTCATGGACCATGTCTCATGAAGGAGAATATAGAGTAGAACAAGCTGATCAAAAAGTGCATGATGATAGCTTAGTCTATACAATAGTCATATTTTAAAAGATATCAGTGACTTCTTGAGTTTGACATCAGAGACTATGTTTTCTCATGTGTCTCTCTTATATTTATCCAAAGATTTATTCAGATGTAGGGTATGATCTCACCTAGATTCATTATACCATTAAAAGTTGAAAAATTGATCTCACCAGTGGAATACCAGAAGTCTCATACTCTAAGGTACAATTCAATGCATGATTCCTTTCATGTATCTCATCTTTTCTGTTACTATCTTGACCTATTGCATTTATTTTATCCTGATAAGGTTGAGCTAGATGTAGATTATTCCATCAAGGAGTATCATAATAGTATTGTTGATTAGAGCATGATGAAAATTCTAGGAAGGATAGTTATTTTTTTATGGGTTCAATTGTAACAATACTGCATATAAAAAAAATACATATGAATGAGAATCCAATGTACAATCTAAAGTTATTTAATTATTTATTTACGATAAGTATTTACCCTATAAATGACAACATAGGGGAAAATTTCTTTAATGAGTGGAGGTTGTAATAAGAAATATTTATATAATGATATAAATTATTTTTTTTCATAAATTATAGTACAAATAAACAAATAATGATTTCTAATAAATATAAAGAGGTAGCGGGTTCGTTTGAGCCTTATTTGGTGTCCGGAGCCTCAGAATGGGAAGAAAAGCCAAGTCTACATAGTTAAGAGATACAATATGGCCAAGAACAAACATTTCCCCTAAACCATGCAGTTTCAGATAGTGGATACTAAGGGGATGTATGATTTCCCTAAAACCATTGGGACCTAGGGAACCTGACCATTTGTTGAACTAAAAGGATTTATCATAGTATTTCCATATGATTTCCCAAACCATTGCTATAAACCGTGTGCCCATTATTTTGAGGGTGAAAAGTCTATTTTACCCATAATTAATTATATATACCTATTTAATTTTCATCTCCCCCTTCCAGTGGATTAATTTTTACATCCTTCATCCCATTGCTCTATTTTTATCCAAAGCATGGCTTTGAGATATCTCCCACATCTATTTTCTGAATCAATATTTTTTAAGGGATTTTTTTTCTTAAAAAGAGATCTCAAATCCTCTCCTTTCCTATATAATTTTATCTTGGTTATCATTGAGTTATTTAGGTGAAAGATATTTTCCCCAATTTGATGAAATTGGAATGGTTCATAGTTATCATTTATCCTACTATTATTCTACGTCTAATATCGAGTGAAGAGTCATTTAAAGCATTGAGGTAGGTTATATATTCATTTTACCATGAGTTTTGATGTGTCATGACTATGTCATTGTTTTGAAAAATGCCTTTTTCTAAGGTTCCCATTTTTATTGAGTTATCTATATGGAATTTATCATTGCACTACGATGCATTTCCTTTGATATTTTTTTAGTGGTTTAAAAGATGATTAACACATCTATGGTCACCCCTTGGGTGTGCCTCTTTGAATTATCCCTTGTATCTAATTGCTAAATTTCTTGGATTCCTTCTAAGAATATGACTTAAATAATAAACAGAATTTCCTATGACATATTTATATTTAATGAATGAAAAGGTACATCCTATGTGGCTGGAAAATCTATAGTTGTATTTTAGTATGTAAGAAATTCCATATTGACCATGTATTCATAAAAATGGCTCTTGAGAATTATGAATTTGATTTCCATGTTTAAATAAAATAATAGAGACGATTATATAGAAGGGATCACGCATGATGGATATCTTTCATTACATGAATTTATTTAATTAAACAGAGTATATTATGCAGGTCGGTTTTCTTTTCAATTAACGATACAATTAGTTTAAATGAAATGGTTTATAAAATTTGATGAGGATATAAGTATTTCTTATACCTTTAAAAATGGTTATATAAACTATAATGTCAAAAGTTTCATTAAAAATGGATATTGATACATTTGAGATTTAATTCCTTATACCCTATCTTTTAAATACAATAATGAATTATTATAGTTTGGTACAATGTTAATGGTTTAGTTGAGCATGATGATATCATGCTCCCTAACATTGGGTGTTGATAATGACATCTCACACCATTGACACTAGTTGGAAATTGGGATATATGTTCCACATACATTATTTTGAGTGATGAAATGATGGCTCACTCACCATCCCGAGTTTCGTGTATGATGTCTCAAACACTTATTGGGATATAGGGAATGTAAAATATTCCTAAATCTTATAGTATCAAAAGTCTATTCATCGATGTGTGAATTACACCTTGGTCCAGCTAGAACTTAGTATTCCAGGTATATGGACACATACGTTTGCGCATACTTTGTTCAAATAGGTTGAATAAATATAATACTATATATATATTACTACATATATATAATTACTCATGAGCATCTTGTTTTTATTTATTCAACATTGTCTATGTGTTATATTTATTACCTACACACATTTTATCTTCTGAGAACAAATTGGGTTACTTCTAGACACTATTGGTGGTGGCTTACTGAGATTTTTATCTCATACCCTAGTCCAACAAACTCTATTACCCAAGAATAGTATTTCTATAGAGGATATAATAAGGGCATGTTCCATACTACTATTCTTTAGAATTATTTACTTATAGATGAAACATAGACGTAGAAGATAAAGAATTTCCATGAGATTATAGTGGAGTATCTTTTTTTTATTTTTATTGTTTTTGTATGCCATTTTTTTATGATCATGTTCTATGTTCCCATTTTTTATTTCTATGTCATTCTTGTATTATATGACCTCACCTAGTGTATTTTATCTATTATTCAGTTGTTTTTTATCTATGATTCCACACTAGTTTATTTACTTTATCTGTTATATAGTTTATTTCACTATTATATGTTTATTTTTTTATCTGATGTGCCACATTGATAAAAAGATATCGTCTCCCTACCGTACCTTATATACAAACTCAATGAAAATTGACATCCTCTAGCATACATAGAGGTGGGTTTGATGCCATGTGACCCACTAGATCAGAGCACAAATTAAGTGGATCTTGAGTTGGGATGTTATAATTGGATTGAGTGTGACTTCGCATTATTAAATAGCTTTGGGTATTTATAAGAATTCCACTTATCCTCAATTAAAAAAGGTCACCCCTTCTGTCACATTTTCACAACTGTCAAAAACAAATTCAAAAAACCAAGAAAAGTCACTCCCCAAAATCATAGAGGATTTTTAGATATTTTCCCTTCCCATAAGAACAACCTATAGGGCCCTAATGAGAGATTAAATAGGGGTTATTCTCTGAAAAGGTAATCATATTAACTGACCTCCTTTTTTATTTAAGTTTTTTCATCCTAAATTTATGTATTAAAAATTTAATTTTAGTAAGAATAGTATTTCCTATATAATTATATATTATGATATTTACAAAATAATATTTATTCATCCCCGTATGTATCAAATCGAAAATGAAGATATAGTTTGTTTGTATGGTGAACAACGACCACACAATGAAATGTAAATAATTTTATATCATCTCATCTCATAGATGATCACAATGAAAGATTTATTTCTTATAAATTTTATTCATGAAAAATTAATAATTATTGAATATTATT
The DNA here is from genome assembly GCA_963277665.1 of Viscum album. Classification (NCBI taxonomy): domain Eukaryota; kingdom Viridiplantae; phylum Streptophyta; class Magnoliopsida; order Santalales; family Viscaceae; genus Viscum; species Viscum album. The sequence continues at coordinate 909,280,833 of OY728164.1, forward strand.
ATATCATATAATTTTTACCTCACCATAAATTGAAAAATGATAACACCATTCATGTTTAAGACAGACCACCGCCTCAAGATGTGATGTGATTAATTTTTTATTATATCACTACATAAATAGAATATGTAAGATTATTAAATGAAATAATATTATTTTTGTGATATTATGGTAATTATGGAAAGATAAATTACCACTTAACCTGTTTCCATAATGATAATTGAATAACTGAAATTCAACACATGCATGCGTACGACATATTGTCTCTATTATTATAATGTAAATCATTTTTCACAACCATATTTCAGATTTATTTTTAAAAGTATATTTTAGGTACAAAATTTAAATATTTAATGATTAATAATTAGATATTATGTAACAATTAACCCTTTTACCAGGGTCAAAAACCCAATTTTTCAAGTTATGAACTGAGCATCCTCAAAACACGCGACATTGACATAATAGACCATGTAATTAAAGAAGTCATAAAAATAAATGAACTAAATGTTTTATAAATATGGGATATAACATGAAAAATATTATAAATAAAAAAATTGATATTTTTTTGTTATATAGGTTATAAAAGGTATATGTGATAAAGAAATGGCTCAAGGTAAGGGTTTACATCTCGTAACATCCTTCCGTGAGCCCCATGTTCGTTTATACAACTAACTTATTTTATATGGTTTTTATTATTTCCATTTTCATATTATAAAACTAATAACTGAAATAGAATTTTATTTTAAAATACAATTTACTTAATTAATGGGGGTCATGGATAAATAGTTAAAAAAGTCGTAGTGTTTTATGCTTTAATCACATTTTTCGGATAGTATTTTCTTGAATTTAAATTGATGGAAATTATTCAATCATTTTCTAATAATCCACCATAGTTCTATTATTCTGTATATATTTATAAATTTTTTTTGATAATATTTTCTTTTCTCCCTTTCTGGTTCTTAAAATGATTGAAAAAGAATATGTTTAAAAATTCTAGATTCATTTTATCTTTGGTCAAAAATTATTTTCATTCTAAATTAATATTTTAAAAACATATTTCAAATAATATTTTTAATATTTTATATTGATTTATGAAGGAAATTATAACCCATGTTTTATTATTAAAAATAATTTTTAATAAGGAATATTATTATTATTTTCCAAATGAGTAAATTTTGGATTTTTCTTAACAAATTTAAAATGAATATTTTCTTTTAAATTATATGGAATATAAAAAATTTCCCTCTATAACCACTGTTAAATTATTTTATGTTTCATTTATAATTTTAAAAGTTTTTTTTAAATGAAAAAATTTCTATAATATTTTTAAAATTTTATATTTTTGAAAAGAGATTTTCAATGTAAAAAAGATTATCTTCCTTACGGAATATTATTAATATTATTAAAATTATGTCAATTAATCAATGAAAAAACCAATAATTTCATTTAATGATATATAAATTCTATATATATTTCTCTTACATATATAAAATTCTCACTCTCCATTCCATTAATGTGGCAATGCATGCCTTATGATGATTTCTCAACGTCCTTTAATAAAAAAAATTCAATTAATATATGAAGAATTATTATCAAATATATTTTCATTCAATGGTTTATTATTATGATTATTCCTTAAAATTGATTTCATTATATATAAAACATATTAATTTACCAAATATGAATTTGATAGGCGGGCCAAGATATATATAGACCTAAAATGAGATGGGTAATTTTTTAGTCTCATGAGACATTATATATGTGATTAGGGATTAACCATAATACATTATGGGACTTTTTCCATTATGTGACGTTGTCCTGGTAGTTATACATAAATTATGTTTATGTCATGTTTTACATTATTTTCAATTTCATATCTTTCTATTATCTTATGAGACAATTTTATTTATGTTTTTATCCCATGTGATTAATACTGATCCTTTTGATTTATGATATCAGGTTATACATTTCACTACTATTTTTCTCCTCATAATCATGTTTTATTCTCATATAGGACATTTTATGTCACCTATTTATTATAGGTATTCCCTATTTTATTTCATGAATTTATGGTTATGAGATGTATTTAGGAGTTCATTATAGGGAATAAAAAGAAGGTGTTTAATTTTAGACTCGGTTTATTGTATTATGAACTTCTTTTTTTCAATGAAATTGAGCCTCGTTATATTTAGGTTGTAATTAATGTATTATTATGTTAAAAGTCATGTGATAATATGTGTAAATGTCTTGGATATCTATTGTTAGTATCATATTAGTGGTTTAGTTTTCATTTTTAAACTAATATGATAAAATAGTATTTTGAACCATATGGATGAGAATAAAGATTTTTCTACATATAATAAATTATCTTAAAATTTTGGAGAAGGATAGATCGAGTGGTTTCCAAGAAATTACATCCCAGTATGTAATCTACAAGTAGATGTGGATATATAATTGTTGTTCCTTATTTTAATAACTCTAAAATGTGTGCCTTGAAATATAAACTATCATCACCTAATTAATGAAAATGATACTTCATTTAATCATGGTTTAACACTCTTGGGGGATATTATTTAGAAATTAAAAAACTATTTAAGATCTATTATGAAAGACATGAACAAATTTTTAGGTTAGAAAACATAATAAGAAATGTTACGATGGATAAAAATCATTGAAACCCAGAGACTCAAAATTTATTATATTATTATCATTTATAAGTTATTACATCAAGGATATTATATTTCAACTTTTGATATTAATACATTCTCACATTTTTTATTATATTATCTTTAGTTAGTGAAGAGAGATATGAGAAAACATTTTAGAAAAACAATATAATGGTAAATGTATGGATTTTTGTAATAATATTCATAACCTAATTCAAAAATAAATTAAAAAAATTATAATTATACCAAAAGAGATATCTAAAATTATAGTTGAAAACCATAATATTGTTGAATTTTCAAAAAAAATCAAAAAAAGTATAAATTCTCATAGTAGTTCAATTGTAAATGATAAAAAATAAAAGAAGATTCAATTTCCTATATTTAAACAATATGGAAAGAGGTACAATAAATATTTACTTAAATAAAATAAAATATTCTTTATGTGTGTAAAACGAGCTCTCAAGGAAGATAATTTATAATAAAAATTTTAATTGTTGTTAAAAATATGTAGGGAAATAAATTTCAAACTAATACACCACTAACAGTTATGTGTCATAGATTTTGGGAACATTATTATTAAGTACTTCAGTTACCATATCCATGGATTAAATTATAAGGGTATATATTATGAAATAATTTAATTTTAGTGAATTTAGTATTTCTGTGTTGGACTTTGAGAATTGCGTTTTTTAATTATTATAGTAAATGGTATTATTGTGATAAGAATCAAGAAACATTTAAAGATTATTCTACATTACTTTTTATTTAAGGGTTTTAAAGAAAATATTCAATGGTATTAATGACCTATAATGGTTATTTAATAGTAAGGTGATATTTTATAAATAAATGCCTGACTAAGAAAAATATAAAATTAAATATGTACTTTATGTAGAGGAAATCATATTTTTTAGAAATGAATGAGATGGATATTAATACTTATTAGTAATAAAATTATTTGATGACTACTACTATTTTTTAACATGTTAATAATATTCATGAGAATGTTATAGGATCATGTTTAATTGTGAATATAATTATAACATTCCAATGTTTTTAAAAAATGGAAAACATAAATGTTGGGAAATAACTAGTCATATAACGAAAGGATACAGGGTTTGAACCCACCACTGAGGGATGATTAGGGTAGAGCTGTAAACATTAGCATATATAATGTATTAGTTAGTAAGATATTTGTTTTACATAAATTATTTTATGGATTATTTTTATATTAATTTTGGAAAACATATTATAGGATAAATTTTTTTGTATTTTTTAAAATTTTTACATGATTGTTGGTATTTTTGGAAACATTTTATTGGGTTGAGATGTGTATTAAAATTATATTTACCAAAAAGGTTTATTTAGTAGAATTTTATTATATTTTTGGAGATAAAATATTATGTTTAAGAGATAAGATTTTATGTCAAGACATTATTTCATGTTGAGGTTATTTGGGATTTAGGGTTATTTATTTAAGTAATGATCTTTGGTAAACATTGGGTTTTATTACTGAATTTCAACATTGATATATTAATATTAATTCTTTGTATCATCATTCTTTGTTATAACCATAATACTTTTAATAATTATAGTAAGAATAAATTGTCAATATTTTTCGTATATTATACTCTATTAAAAGTTAATGTTATTACTTAAGGATTAAATTTTTTGTATTGGATATTCATTTCTTAAAGTACGTGGTGAATTTAAAATTGATCGAAGCATAACAAAATTAAGAAATTTTGGTGACAAAATAAAAATATATCAATTAAGTATATTTTCTATTGTTATCTATCTTGATTGAAAAATAAAACATCAACTATAGCAAAATGATCTTGAAATAGTAATATTATCCTTTTACGTTCATACCGGAGGAATAAATGGTATTTTAATTCATCATAGATTTATTATCTTTCGGTTTTTAATTTTCTCATTATCATTTAATTAATTGTTGTAAATAATATGTATCACTCTAAATAATCTTTTATGAATTTATTACTTGTCTATATTTTGACTTCCATCCAATGTTATTTGACTTGGAAACCTAGTCATTTGTTACTTGGGTTGACCATTATATGTTATATTTACATATTTTAAGAGGAAATTTTATTAATCCTTTTTAAAGGAGAACAATGCTTGACAATGTATTCCACGTGAAATAGTGATTTCACCAGAACCACAAAATATTATTAAAATTTTATTATTAAAATATTATTATTTTTACTTATCAATTAAATTGAATTGTATAGATGTTATTAAATTCTTTAATAAATATATATAATAGTTCCACTCATGGTAAAAAAATTATAAATGCTTATGAAATAAGCACAAAATTTTTAATAGAAACATTTATTTCCAAAATGTTTGTTATTTCTTTTCTTGTGAAAATATTGTGATTATTTTTTAAATAATTTTAAAATTTAATCTTATAAAATTAATAGTTTTTTCCAAATCCCCATATTGATATTAACATTAAATTAAATGTTGGTATTTTTCGAAAAAAATATATTTAATTTCTAATTTATTGTGAAAAGTACCAATTTTTTAGTACAACAATCATTTATTTTTTATAAATTATATAATTTCATAGTCTCGATTTTATTTTATATAATTTCACAATAACAAAATTATTTTCTCAGTTATATTTTATCTAATAAACTAAATTGTATTCATCTTCAAAATGGATTTTAATATAAGTTTTTAGGCATTGGAACACATTAGTTTTTCTAAAAACTGTGTTAAAGTGCATAAGATTTCTCCATTTAAAATAATTAAAACAACCCATAAAATTGAATTATATAAATTAAATTTATATATTATAAATAAATATAAATTTTAGTTTAAATTGATTTAATTATGATTATTTTTCATATATATATTATAAGATCATCTTTGACAGGAAAAATGTATTTCTTGAAAAACTATTTTTTGAAACGTAAGTGGGATTAATATTATATTTAATTATTCCACATATTTAAAATAAATTATATAAATTTTTCTAAAAATTTGGAATATGGGTAATTTATACCATATTATATGTTCAAAATATTTTTTTTCATAATTAGTAGTAAAAATAATAAGAAATAGAATATTTGAAAAAAAATGGTAAAAGTGAATAACCATAGACAAAATAAGGATAACATGTTTAAAAGTGTTTTATTTTGAATCATGTATGTGTTTATCAACCATATCTATCACCCCATACATTATTTTTAAATTTTGGAGGCAATTTTCTAGGGAGTAAATTCCCATTATTCAATAGTTTTGGGTATTTAAAAAAATGTGACTCCACATCCGACAATCTTTTGAATTTTGGTGCAAATTATATGGAGACCCAAATCCAATTATTTAATATTTCTGGGTAACTAAATAAATTTCAATCCTTGTCCACTATAAAAGGGAACCCCTACCCTCACATATTCACACATATCAAGAAATGTTGCTTGAAAACCCCTATAAATATCAGAAAACATCCTTTGATAAATTATAGAGAATATGTTCTTTCGTAAATACAAACAATATGGTTAAAAATAAGAGATCCATATATGTTCTTCTAAGCGAAGGTAATCGTCTTCAGTGAGATCCTTTTTATATCATCATGTAAACATTCAATTAGGTTTTAAAAAATCCTATATAACTACACTAGTATCTGATATATATAAAAAATTTATTATGTTTATGGGAAAATATTTATTCATATCATCTTCCATTAAATGGTAAATGAAATCATCGTTAATGTGCAAGGAAGACTACCACTTCACAAACAGATTTAATTCAATTTCTATAACCACCTATCAAAAATGTTCATAATTATGGATTTAATTCATATATATGATATAATTGAAATTCTAATCATTTGTAAAATTTAATATATCATATTCATTCATACCTTACCATCTATTGAAAATTTATAACATAGTTCGTGTGTATGGCATACAACTATCTCATATAGAAAATCTGATTCATTTTTATCACCAGATAACATTGATGGTATATGTATGTGTATTTGAAGAAATAATATGATATATTTGAAATTATGATCACTATGAAAAATAATTTAGCAGTTACCATCTATAAATCATTATCATTAAAAAATTAAAATGTTACAGATGCATACATATGACCATCTATATCCAGGATTAAAACATAGTTAAATTTTCAAAAACATAATACATAGTTTATAAATTAATATTTATGTATAAAAATTATAATTAATAAATTATTATTATTATATATGTTTTTTAACTATGACCCATTTGACCATGGTTAACACACCAATGATAATTTGAAATTTGGAATCAGGCATCCTAAAAACACATGATGTGGACAAAACATACAATGTAATTAGTCATGTAATTAAAATAAAATAAGTACATGTTTTAAGTTTAAGGTATTAGAACTATACGAGGTTATCAATAAAAAAATAATTTATATTATTTTTCTATATATGAGATCAAATACAAACATGAAAAGTCTTGAACTCTATTTAAGACCTTCAATCTCAAAATCTCCTTTTTTGTGAAACATGATTATTTATATACATATTTTATTTTATATGGTTTATATACTGACACATTTCATATTATATAATTAATAATTTATAATTAATGGTATTTTTTATTACAATACATTTACTTCATTGGTTGGTGTTATGATGAAAATGTTACCACAACGGTAATGGCTTATGCTAAAATCTCATTTTAATTAGGATTCCATATGTCAAAATTTAAATTGAAGGAAATTACATGATCATTGTATAAAAATCCCAATTTATTTAATTATCCATTTATTATTTAATAAATTTTTATGCATCATTATAATTTTCCTCACATAGGTACTTAAAATGATTGTGAAATTTTATTTAAGAAAATCCGACCACTTTTTTCAATTCGATTATAAATCCATTAACTTCCAAATCCATGTTAAAAAAAATTCAAAAATGATTTTTATTTTATCAATTTATATATAAAATAAATTTAGCTTCGTGTTCTAATTTTGGAAATAATGGTGTCAAAGGAATCTTTTGGTCTATTCCGGAATGTGGCACTTTTTAACTTTTCTTACTAAATGTGAATGGAATCGGATTTTTATCTTATATGGCATGTATATAATTTCCCTAGGTCCTAATCACTAATATATTTGAATATTTAATCATATAATTCTAGTTTTATTTTTAAAAAATCTTATATAATAATTTAGAAATGTAATGTTTTTCAAAATTGATTTTTAAAAGTGAAAAGTTATTTTTTTTGAGAATTTTTTTCCTCTTTGAAAAACTATTTGGATATATAAAAAATTATTATAATGTTATAAAATTATTATTAATTAAATATATATATCTTTTACATATATATATTTCTCACCCTCTAATACTTTTACATTTCATTACATTCTGTAGGATCGTTTCTCAAATTCCATCTTTAAAAAATCTGTTTTTATTTCGATGTGAGGAAAGATTATACCGCCTATTTTGTTTTTATGAATAATTATTATGTTTATGGATTTTTATATATTTCCTTATATGTCACACATATTCAAGTAGTTTTTATGAATGAGGTGGGTGGTCCTAGTATTATAAAGCACTAAAATTTATTGGGTAATGTATTGGTCTCATGAGATGTCTTGTATTGCATCAAGAGTACCCTTAATCCATTATGAGACATTATCTACCATGTGATGTTGTATGAGATGATAACCTTGAAATATGATTCTTTCATGTTTTATATTGTTAACACATTCATATGATTCTATGAACTTATGATAAAAAAACCATTATATTATAATCCCATTTGGTTACTCTTGAGCCTTCACTTTATTGATTTCATGTTATAAATTCGACGCAAAATTTTTTCATACTTATTGTCATTTATTCCCTTACTGTGATTTTCGTTCATCCATATTGTCTATGTATTCCCTATATTATCACATGCACTTTAAGAGATCTAAAGGATTTATGAGATCAATATGGAGAATAAAATAATGAATTTTTATTATAATTTAAACATAATGTATTATGAATATATTCTTAAAAATAAACAAATCCTCATGATATTTTGATGTAATTAATGGATTTTAATGTTAAAAATCATATAATAATACATATAAAGGGATTAAAACTCTATAAATATTTACCTAGATATATTTGAATGCTCATTTGAGAAAGATAATTCATTCCCCATTTATTTAAAATTTTAAGATACATACTTTGTAAATACTGAAAAATATTATATTTTTTATCTCCATCATAGATAAGTTAGAATGATCATTTGGACTTAAAAAATCAGCGGCCTTGTTTTCTTTCCCAGGTTGTTATTATGTTGACCGACTACATTAATCTATAAACGATATCTATATTCTCTGTTTCGTATTCATATATTACTATTTGAATATATACTTCATAGTATATTATGAGTATATATATCACATCTCTCTATATAAATATTTCATTAATATCATTAATTTAAAAATCATGGTATCTAAATTATAATTACGAGTTTGGTAATTTTTCTCATGAACCATCAGTATTAATGAGGCTTAATATGTAAAAATATAATTCTTCCCGAGAAAGCCTACTAGTCCCCTCTTTAATACATAATTATAAATAAAAAACCCATGTACAATATTAGGAAGTTTAAGTATAGATGTGTTGAATAACCTTCTCTTAAATTTCATGTAAATTTCCTAACATTCATATTTCATAAGGAACATGGAGTGCTTCTGAATTAACATTGATGAGTGGATTATATATCCATGATAAATTATTTCCCATGTTTCAATGATATCCATCCAAACCTATACAACTATTAATTTTATTTATCACGTTTATTCTAGGATAATGTTAAAAAACATCCATCTTCGATGCATCCACCTATATGTAACAACTAGGTTTTTTAGAGTGGATTTAATTCTTTAAACCTATTGATATTCTAGAGACTAGTGTTTGGAAAAAAAATTCTTGATCATTGAAACATAATTATTAGGTTTTCTTTGACATATGGATTTATTATCAGATGGTTTTAGAGGACAGGTAAGTTACATACGGGTTTGAGTCAGATTTTAGTGTTTTAATAGCCTAATAACCAACTTTTCAAGGAGAAATGACTAGGGATCACAGTTTGGAAAAATCATGTTTCCTAATAGGAGTAATCAAGAGTCCCTAATTATTCAATGTTCATGGTATTAAATACTATATATTTTCAGAAGAGGCTACACTGATATTTTAATCATAGTTTGAAAAATCATGAGGCCCACAAATTTAAGGTGTCATCCCTAGTAAATGGTTTACACACAGTTGAAAAAACCATGTGTCCAAACCATACGGTTCGTTAAACTGGAAGAAATTAACAAATTTCATGTCCCTAAATTTTTTTTAACTCCTATATTCTTACCCACCTGCACACATATAAGAGGGGATCCCTCCCCTACTTCATCCCCTTGGTATTGATCAAAGTTCTTCTTCTATGTTCTATTTTGAATGCCATAGGTCTTATTAGATCTATATAAATATGGATTTAATTCATCTTTCTTCCTTTTATATTAGGTCTCACTATATGGTGAGATAAATCCATGTGATCCATTTTATCATATTTTTATGGCATTCAACTAAAAAAGTTATTTATTTTAAATAATATTGATTTAGGGTTTGGTATCAAACGAGAAATTAACAACCATTATGAGGTGGAAGGTTCCTAACATTTTCATTTGTTTTTCATGTATTAGGTTGTGTTTTATTTAGTGAACCATTATATTTACATATGGGAATTCTCCTCCTTGTATACAAATAGTTAATCTGGGTGAGAGGATTTATAAAACGTAGTAATATTATGACATATTTTTTTATTTATAAAACATAAATGGAAATACATATCTATATAGCCTGTGATGGTTCCGTGAGAGAATATTGGGCATAGACCATAGGTTTAGTTGGTGATGAACAACGAGATGATGCAAAAATTTGTCTATGATGGAAAATATAGTGACCCAATATAAACATACAGGGATATTACACAATTCTAGATGAATATTAAGTACATTAAAATAATACATGCATGAGGACCATAATAGTTTGCTGTCTTTTGAAACATGAAAACAAAATCTTTTATCCTGGGGAGAGATCTTCAAAAACTCCATTAAACATCTCAACCTTTAGTACTTATATCTAAACCCTTTCTTTATAACCGAGAGAATGGAAACATAATAAGTGATGAGATCAGGTGCCTAGTAAGTGTAAATAAATGCAATGTGTAAACATAACTTGAAAAAAGGGTATTAAACATGGGAATAAAATTGAAATATCATTCCATGCATATTATAAAGCAAAATAATTATTTTAAATTAAAAATACATTGATCATAATATTATTAAGATCATAAGCCATGAACGAATAAAATATGAATAAAACATATCATTTTTGTGTACAAATAATTATATAATATGATTTTCATAGTAGAAAATAAAATGATGATGAGACCATCTTGGTAGTATAGGTTCACTACCCATACAATCTTGGAAGAAAGGGTTTACTCCCATTGTCATATTTGAAGAATTACGTTACTCCAAATACCATCTTGGTAGTCATGGTTCCCTCCCATCGCTATCTTAATAGTCAAGGTTCATTCCCAAGACAATCATAGTCTATCAGATGATATATAAATCTTTTCCAAATGTATTGGAGGGAGATATAGTTTCAACCCATCTCATAATTAAATCATGCATACATGTTCCATAAGATCATTAATAATCACATCATAACCCATGAAATGAAATGGGTATTATAAACATGTGACCATATCATTACATGTGGAAAAATAAATATTTCAAAATCATTTCATCAAATGTACATCCAGTGAAAGAGAAAAAAAATCATAAAAATATAACCCATGAATGATAAATGGGTCTCATAAATACCATTAAAATAACAATAACCAATTAACAAAATGAATATAAATGGAACAATTAAATCATTTCCTTAAAGGGAATGAGTATCATGAACAGATTTTATCTTAGATGTAAAATATATATGAAATATCTTTCAAAATATTTCTTGATGAAAATATCCATAATATTTGTAAAATTTTTTTTAATATATAAAATCATTTAAAAATAATGTTCTTAAAAAAATTCATTGAAAACTTATAAATATGACTTGAAATCCATTTGAATAATTTTCTCCTTGAAATCTTATAAAATAATAATCAAATAATTGAAAAAAAATTTCTTCAAAAAATCTTTGAAAATATATAAATAATGATTTAAAATATTTTCAAAACGTTTTTAATTGATAATATATGAATAGATCCAAAAATTGATATTATTTTTTTTAAAAAAATATTAAATCTTATAAATAAGCCTTGAAAACATTTTGGAAACAATTTTCCATGAAAATAAATTTTGAAAACATTTTTTTAAATATTTTCCTTTTTAAAATTCAAATTAAGGTTCAAATAAATGATTTTCAGTAAATTCTTGCTTGTCGTACGATGTAAAAAGGAAGTTAAATTTTAATAGTAAAAATGTTTGAAATATGAATTCTCTATAATGTGATAAAGAGATTCCACTGAAGAGATTGGTAAAATAAAAAAAGGTTTAAAATTTATTTTAATGATTAGAGAATGGTACAATATTAATATGAACCCACATTAGAAAACATGATTTTAGAGGAATATAGATTTCTGACTGATGTGAGTGTAAAGTCAGGAATTCTTAAAAAAAAGTAACTATATTATATACCAAAAAGTGGAATAAATGGTACCAAGAAATGAATAAATAATTAATAATCATAGGGGAAAAAATTCATGAATTTAATTGTTAGTTGTATCATAATATTTCATCAAATGAAACATAAACATAATGAATCATGAAAAATAATGAGATTGTATCCATAAACTCTTATAACACTCTAAAATGAGAGCATAATCTCCATGTATGAAAATAAAATTAATTGAAACTCAAAGTATCATGGAAACAAATAAATTCATTATATAATATGTAAAATTGAAGTATATACATCTCCAAAGATAATTTTGCGACATAATAAAACATGATTCTCAATGATGGAAATTTGAGACAAAACTATTTCACCAATTTGGTATCTTTAGAAACATAATTCCCATGAAATAAATATCATAAAATATATATTTTAATTCCCTTAATTTTTCGATAAGATACACAGAAAAAAATCATGGGTAATACATACACCACACAAAAGGAAAGTGTGGCGAACCTAGCATGTATTCCACAGAAATATAAAGTGAGAAGAAATACCCTTACCTTATGTCTTTTCTCTCTTTATAATTGTTAAAACCACATGTATAATGAGTTTAAATTTATTATAACTCTTTTACCTGACCATATTATTATATCTAATACTATGTATGATTTTATTACTAACTTATATTACACTCATGAAAACTATTCAATGATCGGGTTTCACTTCATATAATAACATATATTTTCTTCACATGTGTCTTAATTTGGGATAATATATATAAATAGAGTTTCAATCATAATTTCCACCAAGAGAGGTGGTATGGAAAATTGAACAAACACCATTTTGTGAGGAATGATTTCAACATACACATAAACAATATGATCATTACCTTTTAGATGGAGGTGTGTGTAAGTGTAGGTTGAACCATTATAAAAAAAATCATAGAATATTTATCATAGTAGTGTTTTTATACAATCATATAACAAATAGAGTGTATACGGTGGAGAATGAAAATAAAATAAATTATATTGAGAGAAGGAATTACCTATTAAGTGGTTAAATACTTTTGGGTTGTTCTTAATGGCTTCCTAGTATGAATTTCATCCCAAAGTTTGGATTAAAATAATAATGGAAGGATGTTGGGGAGTATATGGGTGTGATATTTCTAAAACATAAGTGGCTTTAGATGTGTAAAGAATAGGGAGAGTTGGTGGCCTTTCATAGGGTAGAAAAATGACACACTTGGAATTTTTTTAAAACTAATTAGGTTTACCCATTTTAAACCTAAAAATGTCTTAATAAACAAACCAAACATAGTAATGCAATGTTCATGGACGAATAATGTCTATAAAATGGGTTTTGTTAAATTTTATAGGTATCTTTTAGGTCTTAAATTTAAGTTTTAGTCCTTAGTTAAGGTTAATTTTACCTTAACTAATGTAATAAATTTTAATGACTTTCAAAAATAAATTTAGTAAAAATATAAATGTGGACTTGTTAAAAATTATAAATTATTATTATTCCAAATATGGAATCCAATTTCCAAATTCTATTCATAGGAGTGGTAAAAAATTGTTTTAAAATTAATCCCAGTGATAGGATGACACTGTGAGTTTTTAAAGTAAACAGAATTTTTAAAATTTTAATAAATTTATATATCCAATATCAAGGTGAAATTTGTTACAATGACCTACATTGGATTAATTAATAAAAAAATTATATTATTAGTCTTTGAAACCAATTAAAAATATAATTTTACATTATAAATTTTTGGTCAGAGTGGACACTCAAGAAGGGGGGGTGAATTGAGTTCCAATAAAAATTTATGTTAAAAATATTTCTATTAAAAATCCCCCAAATTAAAATAACAAAATAAACTGTACATTAAAGGGTAAGTTAGGATCCCGAGAGATTTATTAGTTCTCAGTTAATCTAATATGAAGATTAGATTAGCTTTTGAAACTAACCTAATGATTTAAAATAAAAACAAACACTTGTTAGTTTAACTATTAGAGTTTCTTTAATACAGATTTGAATTTAATATTCTTAGTAGAGGAATAGAAAATAACTTAAAATAAAAATAAGATGCACATCAGATATAACCAAGAGGTTCAGTCTCAAGCTGAGACTTAGTCATCTCAAATAGTTTATATAAATTTTTATCCACACCCTGGATCGGGGTTAACAACAATACAAAGACTATCTAGGTACTAAGACCTCTACCAGAGTTCTATGTGGGAAGAAAAACACAACAGCACACAGGATATCTAGGTCACACCTGACCTATACAACTATTTATAGTGGGATATAAGAGAGTAAGGGAATGATTGATTGAGGATTTATAAATCCTCCAGTTCAGCACAAGTGACAGTGTGTTCATAAAAATACAGAGCACACACACTTCTAAAAATATAAATAAATGAAACACAATAGAGATAAACAAATAGAGATGAGTTTAGAATGATCTATGTGTTTTGATTGAAGCTCTGGACTCCTTGGATTGATGCGTATGAAAATTTGATTCCTTCTATGGTTTTTGTCAATAAAAACAGAGTGTCATTTTTGTATTTTACTTCCAGGTCCATGTTGATCAGTTTGATCAACTTGAGTGTGAGTGAAATCATTGAAGATCTGTACTCCTTGAATGATCAGGTTATACAGACTCAGAATGTATTTTTCCTTCTCTTCTATTCATGTATTTTCTTGAGTATCTCCAGAACATTGTTTCCTATATGCATGGAAAAACTGACCAATTCCTTATCTCTTTATTTAGTAGTTCGAGGTTCCCTTTTATAGCTCATGTGGTCTGAAAAAAAGTATAATTACTTATAAAGATATGAGGTACGGTTTCCTGAAATTTAAAATACATTAATTAATTAATATCAGTTGCATTAAAAAATCAAATATGATCATTGCTAAATAAACAAACATAAGTAGGGTTTAGAGAAATAGGGACTGGATTCTATCGGAAACTCTCAGTATCAGTGAGCTTGTAATAGTGGACTTGAGTCAGTTTGTCTTGTGTCGGTAGATATTATTTTATATAAAAGTAGATTTATGAATCAGTATCTCTTTCCATCAGTAGCTCCTTTTATCGATAGCTCTTTTATACTGGTGGCATTCTTGTACGGGTGCCTCTTCCATCGGTAACTCGTCTATATCGGCAGCTACGTGTAGCGGTGGATCTCTCTGTATATCAGTAGACTTCATACCAGTAGCTGTTTGTTTGTATCGGTAGACATTGATATCAGTAGCTTTCTGTCTATTAGTATTAGTAGAATTTGATATCGGGAGCTGTCTATCTGTCAGTATCGGTGGCTGTGTATTTGTATCGGTGGACTTCATATTGGTAGTTGTCGGTCTATCTATTTGTATCGGTAGATTATATTGGTAACTATGTACCAATGACCTTGTGTCACAGGAAGCTTGGTCTATTAGTGACCTTTACATTTTCTTACACTATGTACTGGTTGGTCTGTAGTAGTCAACTTGTGAATACCGGTAGACTTTTGTACTGACGTACTTAGCCTTGTCGGTTGCTGTTTGTATCGGTGACTCACAAGCTTAATACTTATTTGTTCTATGAAAATCATATCCACAATGAGTTAGAATTATTTCAAAGCATGTATATTCATAGATATCAATTAATTAACATATTCCCATGATTTTTTTGATATTTTATCAACTCAATAGTAGGATTCCATAGATTGAAAGAAATAATATATAGATAAACATTATTTGGGATTATCAAAGCACACTAAAACGTAATTGAGATTGTCAAAATAGGTGAGGTAAAAAATCTCCCTCTTTTTGATAATCAGAAATTATGATATTATAATCCAAAATAATTAGTAATGTATCATAGGATATAGTATTAAATGCAATTGTATTAGAGGTATGAAACAGCTGTATCAGAGGTAAAATTAGAAAATAAATGTACCAGAGGTATAATATTTGAATCTCATGTTCATATTTCTCATACTTCTCATATTTCTCCGACATTATATTATTTATCCCCCTTTGTGATTAGAAAAAATTAGGGAACAATGATTAGAAAAGCAACATAATGTAAGAGAGAGTGGAAGCATTTATATATTACTTGAGGCAAAAATACATAAAAAATACAGAAGTGAACCAAAATAGAATACAAGAGATTCCTATTAAGGGCTCTAGACACTAATCAATCTACAATTTGAATGTCTACATTAGATTTGGCTTTTCTATCGGACGTAGACTCAGGCCGGGTAGCTTCAGAAGAGGCTTGGGAATTCAAGAATTCATTACTAGAGGTAGAGAAACAGAAACTGTTTCTATCCTATAGTGTGTAGCACTCTATGTGATCATAGGAGTGAGGCTTCAGATTGCTTGGACTAGAGTCATCTAAGGAATGGAGGAAGACTGAGAAGAGGTAGGCAGAGCTGGAGGTGCAATGATTGGAGTATTATCTACATGAAAAAATGGTAGAAACAGATTCTTAAAGTCCATAATGATTCATCCTCCTCTCTCCACAGTAGAGATAAAGTCGTCATTATTCTGCAGAAACTTGTCTTGAGATGGAGTCAACTCCCTGAGCTTTCTCACTTTTTCTATGAAATATTGAGTGACTCGAGGTAGTTTCGTGTTATTTAACAGAAGTTTGAAGTGTTTGTTGAGCTGATGCTTGGTATAAACTTTCTAAAATTAGAGATCAATCATAGATTTTATTTCTTTTTGGGCAGAAGTAGCATCCCTCATATGCTCCTGAACAAACATTCTTATATCTCTTGATGTAGAAAGTACTTGAGAATCAGTTGAGCTACTGGTACTACCCTGACCAAGCTCCTATTTCAGCACAACTCTAAATTGCTCAAAATCTTCTGATGCACCGGGTGATCCGGGAGGTTTGATAGTGAATGCAACAGTCAGCTTGAAGGTTTGAGTCATGTTTCTTATCATCTTCAGGACAACCAAATCTGGGGTTATCACATGCTCTTTGATAGACTTCTTTAAAGCTTCAAAGACTTCCAAAAATTGACTTAATACACCTTTAATGTAATTGATATCATCATTCATTTGAGCTTGAGAACTACTCAAGGTATTTAATGAAGCAACATACTGCTTTAAGGCAACAAAAGCTCATGTCATGCTCTCAATCTGAGTATGACATACTCTTATCTCATTCATCATCACTGTCCTAGTGGTTGACATAGTAAATCTAAGATAGATTTCAAATGATTTTTCCATTTTTCTCATCTCTTCAAGAAAATTGCTTTTTAAGTCTGCAACAGATGCAGTCCAAGTCTCCTTCAATCCAGTATTTAACGATTCAAGATCATCCTTAGCAAACCGATTTTTAGACATATCTACAGGTACTCTTTCTAAGACAATTCTAGCCATAGAGTCATTCATAACAGATTGAATGGATTATATTAAAGAGGAATCCATTCTTCTTATCTCATCCACAAACGAGGTCTTAAGATCAGACTTCAACTGGTCTAGATCAGCTTTTCTTACCACATCCATAGGTAAAAACATAAAAAGGATCTTATAGTTAACTTGTGGACTATTGATGGGTGTCTCGTCTTCAGAATCAGGATAGTCCAACCCACAAACTACAAAACCTGGATCATCTGCCCAGTCTTTGATCTCAACAGCTACTGAAACACTTCCAAATATGGTAGGATTCTCCCCCTCAATTTGTACATTCTCATGTATAGCAATAGCATCCTTAGCAGCTCTTTCTTCCTCAGAATAATTCTCCACAACCATTTCCATTTCTCCAATGGGAGACTCCTCAAGAATATGTGCCGGCCTATTTACTTTATCAATTTACTCAATAGGCATTGAGGAGTGCCCAATCAGTGGACTAAGACTCAAGTAGGTAGAAGCAGATGCTTCAGTTTCAGATTCTTCTTCTTCCTCATTCTCTGGAGCAGGCTGGTCTTCCACAATAATAGGTGCTTCTTCATTACTTATACCCAACATTGTTTCCTTTCTAGATGATACAACATCAGCAACAGGACTTGCAGGCATGTCCGGATCCCTTCCATCAGCTATAGAGGTATCCTCTCCATTAGTATCCTCACTATACTGAGGTTCGTCTTCATCAGGTCCTAGACCTGGATCCCTCACATCCTAAGGCCTAGAAGGATGATCTAGAGGATTAAACTTATCATACAGCTTCCCTTCATCACTGACCCATTTTCTGTTCCACAGATTCCAATTTATCTTCATGTATTTACAAATAGTTTTGGACATACAAAAGTTGTCTTTCATAACCACAGTCTCATCCTAGACTTAGTCACACCTCTTACCTTAATCATCAAATAAATCTTCTTTGAAAAGAATAGTGCATTTTTTTCACTTTGGCCCGGTCATATCTTCAATTTGAATCATTAGAAGCCTACCCAAATTTACCTTGACACCATGCCTCAGCAAATGAAAAAAATAAATATCATGGTATTTCAGATTTTCAAAGTCCCCTCTTCTTGGACTTAGCACATGTTGGATGAACTTGAAAATTAATTGGTTCACTCCATCCATTTCTGTAGCAACTTCTTTTCTTGGTGTTCCATCTGTTATTAATTCTACCAAGGTAGCTTCATATTCAATGATGTTACTAGTATAAGGTACTGATTTCAAGAAATACCCAAACTCTCCTTCATGTAGAACTCGCAGGCACTCAACCCACTCAATAGAAGAAAATGATATTGTCCTTCCATTCAGTACTCATATCATTCTAATATTCTTTACATATTTATCAAAGCACTCAAATGAATAGAACTCTTTTACCAACTTGGGATAATGGGGGCCATTGTTATTCAAGAAGCACTCTACCCATTTCTGATCTTCCAGTACTTCATGAACTAGAGACCTACTAGTCATCAACCGTTCAGTGCAAAGTTACTTGTCAACTACTATTTCCCTTTGAATGAGATGCGTATTTGTAGGATTCTTCACTTCACTGCCCCTACTAGACTCTCCATTGAGTCTCTTGGAATTCGTCTCATCATCCTTATCGCT
Source organism: Viscum album (assembly GCA_963277665.1). Classification (NCBI taxonomy): domain Eukaryota; kingdom Viridiplantae; phylum Streptophyta; class Magnoliopsida; order Santalales; family Viscaceae; genus Viscum; species Viscum album. Next base: position 909,300,207 of record OY728164.1, read on the forward strand.
GACTAATGGTATCTTCAATATTTCCATTCTGCGAATCGCGAGGCTTAGGGTTCGAGAGAAACAAAGGTTTGGGAGCTAATCCATGAAGGTAACGGGTTTGAGGTGGATTGAGATGAGGTCAAGACTTATTTTTTATCATTTAGGAATCAAAATATAAATAAATAAAACCTAATAAGTAAAATACAGAAGATACATATTTTAGCAGCTAAAGATACAAGATTTTAAAATAGCACATTCCTAATGGTAATACATACTGGTGAGGATTCCAAACGGTGAGGTATTTTTATCTGTGAGGTCCACTAATAGTGAGGTATAATGGTGAGGTTCATACTAGTGAGGTATACCAGTGAGGTTCATAGCAATGAGGTATAACAGTGAGGTTCATACCGGTGAGGTATGACAGTGAGGTTCATACCCGTAAGGTATAACAGTGAGGTTCATGCTAGTGAGGTATAATGATGAGGTTTGGGCTAATGGTGAGGATTTGGCTAATAGTGAGGATCTTAACGATGAGGTTTCTTACAGTGAGGTTTCTAACTTATAAATTCTATCATTCCTAACTCATGTCTAATGTAACTTAACCTATCAGAACTTAATGTCTTGGTGAAAATGTCAGATAATTGATGGTCAGTACCAATAAATTCAAGAGTTATATCACCTTTTTGGTAATGATCTCTCCGAAAGTGGTTCCTTACGTCAATGTGTTTGGTTCTATTGTGAGATACAGAGTTATTTGATATATTAATTGCACTAGTGTTATCACAGTTTATAGATACATGTCTAAATTGATAGCTGTAGTCCAATAATCTATGTTTCATCCACAGAATTTGTGCATAGCAACTACCAGCAACAATATATTCTACTTCAGCATTAGACAATGCAACAAAGTTATGCTTTTTACTACACCATGATACCAGGGACTTACCTAGAATATGTCATGTTCCATACGTTCCCTTTCTATCTAACTTACGCCCAGCAAAATCAGTATCTGAATAACTTTTTAAATCGTATGACTGTCCTTTTGGATAAAATAATCCTATGTTAGCAGTATGTTTAAGATATTTGAAAATTATTTTAACAGCATTCAAGTGTGGCTCTTTTGGATTAGCCTGAAATTATTCCCACATACACACACTAAACATAATACCAAGTCAACTAGCAGTAAGATAAAGTAAACTTCTAATCATACCTCTATAGTTGGTTTGATCCACTAGTTTTCTAGTTTTATCAGCATCCAACTTACAACTAGTACTCATAGGTGTATCACTTTCATTATTACTATCCAAAACAAAACGCTTTAAAAGATCCTTTGTATATTTAATTTGATTTAAAATAATACCATTTTCATTTCAAAAAACATGAAATCCAAGAAAATATTTTATTTCTCCCATTAAACTCATTTCAAATACATTTTTCATATTCTTTGAAAAATCAATACACAAGGTATTTTTAGAAGATCCAAAAATAATATAATCAACATAGATTTTCAATATCAAAGCATCTTTGGAAATTCATTAAATAAAGAAAGTTGGATCAGAAATCCCTTTATAAAAACCTTTTGAAATAAGATAACTACTAAGTTTATCATACCAAGCTCGTGGGGATTGTTTTAAACCATATAAAGCATTAAAGAGCTTAAAAACTCGATTTGGAAAATGAGGATGATTAAATCCATGTGGTTGTTCAAAAAAGACTTCTTTAATTATAAAACCATTCAGAAAAGAACTTTTAACATTTATTTGATATAAATTGAAATTCAGATGAGCAGCATAGTCAAGAAGAATCCTAATAGCTTCTAATCTAGCTACAGGTGCAAAGGTTTCCTCATAGTCTATTCCTTCCTATTGACTATACCCTTGTGCGTCTAGACTTGCTTTGTTTCTAATGATATTCCCTGATTCATCAACATTGTTTCTAAAAAACCATTTAGTGCCTATGGTCCAAGTGTCCTTAGGTCTTCCAACTAATTCATAGTCTTTTTTTCATTCAAATTGATTTAATTATTCTTGCATAGTCATTACCCAAAATTCATCATCTATTGAATCATTGATATTTTTAGGTTTTAAATGTGAAAGAAAGGCTTAATGTTCAACATGGTTTCTTAGAGAAGCTCTAGTTTGTGTCCCTCTATCAATATTACTTAAAAAAGCATCTAAAACGATGGTTCTTTAAAATCCTAGTTGATCTAGTAAAGGTAGGACTAGAAATATCAGGTTCTTCTCTATGCTCGGGTTCACCAGAAGGATATTCTAGAATATTTCAAGAATTGCTTGACTTTATAGCAGGTTCACTATTTTTACCATTAGTGCCCATAATAGACATATCTTTTTCAAGATTTTCAAGAGAAGACTTAGGTTCATGCGGATCAGTTTCATCAAATTTTATATGTATTGATTCCTACACACATTTAGTTCTTTTATTGAAGACTCAACAAGACTTACTGGTTATAGAGTAACCTAGAAATATTCCCTCATCACTTTTAGAAGAAAATTTTTCAAGAATATCCATAATATTGAGAATAATGACTTTGTAACCAAAAAATCTGAAGTAACACACTTTAGGATTTCGATTATTCCACAGTTCGTGAGGGGTCTTTTTGAGAACAGGTCTTATCAAGACTCTATTTATAATATAACAAAGCTATATTTACAGCTTCATCCTAAAAGTAAACAGGTAGGTAGTTCTAGTTAAGAATAGTTCATGCAATTTCCTGAAGGGTTTTATTTTTTCTTTCTACTACACCATTGTGTTGAGGTGTCCTAGGGGAAGAAAAGTTATGATTGTAGCCATTGTGTGAGCAGTAAGATTCAAACTCATGATTTTCAAACTCATGGCCATGATCACTTCTCAAGGTCTTAATCTTAAGTCCACTAAGTTTCTCTACAGACTTTTAATATTTGATAATGTAATATCGTGCTTCAATTTTATGAGCTAGAAAATATACCCAATTATATCTAGAAAAGTCATCTACTATAACATAAACATAGTACTTCCCATTCAATCTAGAAACTATATAAGGTCCAAACAAGTCCATGTGAACCAACTCGAGAGGCTGAGAAGTTGAAACTTATTTCTTTAATTTGAATGTAATATTAGGTTGCTTTACCTTTTGACAAGGAATACAAACTTTGTCTGATGGGAATTTTAGTTGAGGTAGGTATCTAACAAATTTTTTCCTAGTCAGGTTTCTATGTGAATGAACATTGCAGTTTCCTAATATTCTAAGACAAAGCCAATATTTTTTATGAAAAGCAATTAAACAAGTATCCTTTTGTTTGGCTAAAGAATTTAAATCTACATCATATACATTTTCATTTCTCAAGGCTGTAAATATCAAAATATTTTTAGAATCATATACATTTCAAGCATCATTTTCAAATTTAACATTGAAACCATCATCATAGAACTGATAAATTCTTAACATATTGAATTTTAATCCATCAAAAAATACTACTTTAGAAATTAAAATTGAATAAGTGTTACCAATCTGGCCTAAGCCAATGATTTTTCAATTTGAATTATCACCAAAGGTGACATGCCCTCCATCAACCATGATTAAGCTCTTGAAGCATGAAAAATCTCATGTCATGTGTCTTGAACATCCACTTTCCATGTACCATGTATTCCTACATGAACTCTTCAAGAATTTCTCCTAAAAACCATGTTTATACAGAAAATGATTTTGGTACCCAGATTTTCTTGGGTCCAGATAGGTTAGCAATAAAAACTTTTGGTACCCATATTTGTCAAATGGGTTTCATATAATAAATAGATTCACAATATTTTGAAAAATAAACTTATTTTGATCTATAACTATGTGAATAGATTTTTGTGGAATAACAGTTTTCAAAACTAGACCTAGCATCATACTATCCAGATTTAGAATGAAATTTATTCTCAACAAGATGTCGCTGTCCAGGTTGATAGCCGAAACCAGTAGTATACTTTGGTGTAACTTGTTTTCCTAGAATTTGTTCAAGAGTGTTCTTTCCATTAGTGAACTTCTCCAAATCTATTCTAAGTTTCTCATTGGACAATTTATGTTTAGTGTTCTCCTTTAACAGATGAGCATTATTTTCCTTTTCTATACTAAGATCAAATTTAACAGTACTGGACAAGGAATATTGTTTCGTTATTGATTTGTACTTCGTTCAGCTCATTGCATGTATCTTCTAACATATTACAGTATTAAAATAATTCAGATTTAGACATATTATCATCACTATTTGAATAACTTTCATTCCCAAAATAATAACCATTCAACATAGGGGAAATAGGTACCTCATAAGTATTAGTCATTAATCACATATTGGCATGGTTATTTTCAGAATCAGAAACCTCAGACTCGCTTGTGCTATCTTCTGAAGCACTCTATGTTGCCTTTATAGATTTCTTATATTTTTTATCCTTATAATAAAATTTATTCATGAACCTCAATTTTGGACAGTCAGTCTTAATGTGTCCTTTCCTTTCTCATTCATAACACACTATCACATCATCCTTATCAGCTTTCTTCCTATCTTTCTTCCAATTACCTCATTGGTCATACTTACCTTTATAATTTGGTTTTCCGAAATATTTCTTCATCCTATATAATTTCTTGAAACTTTTGAATATTTGAGCCATCTCTTTATCACTATCAGAATATGAACCTCCCCTTGTTGAGTTTTCAGTAGGTATGTGAACATTCTCCTTGTCCTTGCTCTTTAAGGTAGTAGACTTAAATGCCACAGAATTCCTCTTTGGTTCATCATCTTCCTCTTTTTTTACCTTTAACTCTTCTTCATACATCATCAACATACCAATTAACTCTTTAACATGTAGTGAACTTATATCACATGAATCTATTATTGAAACTGATATGCCTCCCCATCTCTCTGGCATAGATCTTAGTATCCTCGTGATTTGTTCTTTTGCATGAACAACTTTTCCAAGTGATCTCATTGTATTTACAATTTTGTTGAACCTGTGATACACTTAAGAAATAGGTTCATCATGATTCATTTTAAAATTATCATACTTAACAGTGTATGTATTCAATCTCATTTCCTTAACATTGGTTGTTCCCTCCTGGGAAATAGCCAAAGTATCCCAGATTGCATAAGTAGTTTTACAAGAATATATTCAATTAATTTCTGCATCTATTAAAGAACAATACAAAGAATTCATTTATTTACAATTACTATTTTAATAAGTTTTCATAGGTTCATCCCAGGTAGTTCTTTTAGTTTCTGGAATCATATACTGAGTTTCTATAGCAGTCCAGTTATAAAATCCCATACTTTCTAAATGAATTTTCATTTTGAGTTTTCATTGGGAATAGTTAACACTATTAATGAAGGGTGTCATGTTAGTAGATGCACCTTCTAGTATATTATCCATAATTAGATTTTAGAAAATATATTTAAAGAGATAAAATTTAGAACTAAAATTAATTTAGGATCTTTAAGATAAAAATAAATTCACAGTTGTAATGTTGAGTATTTTTAAATCTTGTATTAATAACAATCTCCTGATACCAAATGTTGGTCAGAGTGGAAACTCAAGAGGGGGTGAATTGTGTTCCAATAAAATTTTTTTTTTAAAAATATTTCTATTAAAAATCCTCTTAATTAAAATAACAAGCTAAACTGTAGTGAATTTGTAATACAGTAAAGGGTCAGTTTGGTTCTCATGAGATTGATTAGTTCTCAGTTAATCTAATCTGAAGAGTATATTAGCTTTTGAAGCTAAACTAATGCTTTACAATAAAAACAAACACTTGCTAGTATAACTATCATAGTAACTTTAAAACAAATTTCAATTTAAATTACTTAGCAGTGGAATAGAAAATAACTTAAAAAAATAAGATTCACAACAGATATAACCAAGAGGATCAGTCTTAAGTCAAGACTTATTCCCCTCAAACAGTTTATATAAACTTTGATCCACACCCTGGATCAGGATTAACAACAGTACAAAGACTGTCTCGGTACTAAGACCTCTACCATAGTTCTACGTGGGAAGACAAAAACAATATCACACAGGCTTTCGAGGTCACACTTGACCTCTACTACTATTCATAGTGGGATACAAGAGAGTAAGAGAAATATTGACTGAGGATTTATAAATCCTCCATTTCAGCACAAGAGACAGTGTGTCCATAACAATACAGAGCACACAAACTGCTCAAAATATAAATAAATGAAAGACAATGCGGATAACAAAATAGAGATGAGTTTATAATTCTCTATGTGATTTGAGTGAAGCCCTGGACTCCTTGGACAGATGTAGCTGAAGCTTTGAGTGCTTCTGTGATTTTTGTCAATAAAAAGAGACTGTCGTTTTTGTATTTGACTTCCAGGTCCAAGTTGATAAGTCTGATCAGCTTGAGTGTGAGTGAAATCATTGAAGATCTTTACTCCTTGAATGATCAGGTTCTACAGACTCATAATTTATTCTTACTTCTATTCTATGCATGTATGTACTTGAGTATCTCTAGAATATTTTTTTGTATATGCATGGAAAAACTGACCAATTCCTTGTCTCTTTATTTAGTAGTTCAAGGTTCACTTTTATAGCTCATGTGGTAAGACTAAAAGTATGATTACTTCTGCCGGTACGAGGTACGGTTTCCTAAAATTCAACATACAGTAATTAATTAATAGCAGTTGAATTAAAAACATCAAATATGACCATTTCTAAATAAACAAACATTAGTAGTGTTTCGATAAATAGTGAATGGTTTTCATCGGTAGCTCTTAGTATCAGTGACCTTGTAACAGTGGACTTGAGTTAGCAAGTCTTGTGTCGGTAGCTCTTATTCTATATGACAATAACTCTACGTATCGGTAGATCTTTCCATCAATTTCTCCTTTTATTGGAAGATCTTTTGTAATGGTGGCATTCTTGTATCAGTGGCTCTTCTGTCGGGTAACTCGTCTATATCAGTAGCTGCATATAGCAGTGGATCTCATCATATATCAGTAAACATCATATCAGTAGCTATGTTTTCTATCAGAAGACTTTGATATCGGTAGTGTCTGTCTGTCAGTATCAATAGACTTTGATATCTGTAGCTGTCTGTCTGTCAGTATCGGTGGTCTTCATATTGGAAGTTTTCTGTCATTCTGTTTGTATCGGTATCTTGTATTGATAACTATGTACTAGTGACTTTGTGTCACATGAATCGTGATCTATCAGTGACCTTTACTTATCGGTAGACTATGTACCGATAGGTCTGTAGCAGTTGAATTGTGCATACCGGTAGACTTCTGCACCAACATACTTAGCCTTATCGGTAGATATTTGTAACGGTGACTCACAAGATTAATACTTATCTATTCTTTGAAAATCATATCCAGATTGAGTTATAATTATTTCAAAGCATTTATAAACATAGATAACCATTGATTAACATATTAAAATGATTATTTTGATATTTAATCATCTCAACTGTAGGATTCCATATATTGAATGAATTAATATATAGATAAACATTATTTGGGATTATCAAGGAATATTGAAACATAATTGAGATTATCAAAAGAGGTGAAGTCAACATAAATACATAAGATGAAAATAATGTTTTGATTTAAAATCCAGTATTTTAAACTCTGCATTAAAAAATATAACCTCATATAAAAACACCAATAAAATTATCTAAACCAGATTTTAATGTTTCTCTTCAAAATATAATTTTTATTTTGATTTATAAAACCTATAAGAGTGACCAAAATTGGATATAAATGGGTTCTCTATTAAAATTAGTTAAAACTACCTTTATTAAAAATATAGATTTTTATGAATAAAATTGGGTTTGTTCTTATCTGATGTATATCCAATGTATTGGATGAATTCTAAAAACATTTGGCTAAATATATATATAATATATTACACTAATTTTTCTAACTAATTCTAATTACTTTAATTTATTTGGGTTAAACATCATTGTGACCATAAAAATATTAATACTTTATTTTATATTAAATTGGTTTTCATATTCATTTCTAATTAATTGATAACCTATTGATTCATAATAGATTTTTGTAAACCGTATATTTTCAAAAATTAGTTAAAACTATTTATAACCAATATTTTAATGGCTAGGTTATATATTATTATATTACATAATAATATGACAATAATATATCAATTTTTGGTAAGCCTTTGTCATGTGTGTTACTTAAGACATCATGGAAAGTCATTATTGCATGTAAGACAATCTATCCTTAGCATTCTATATAGAAAAATATATAATTTATTTTATGAATAGTGCATAATTACCATGTTTTTGCATATAATTAAATACAAAAATAACTATTTAAATAAAATAGTATATTTTCTGTGTTTTGTGAAATGAAATAATGAAAAAAGGATAAATTAATTCAAAGAATAATAATTCACAAAATCTCTATGTGTTTTATTTTACCCCCATTAAAATTAATTTTTCATTTTATGTTTTTTGGGTTATCAATGTTTTAAAACATGAATGTTTCATTTATAGAATCCAACATAAAAAATGGATACTAAAACATCCCTTAAAAAGGGAAACTTGGAACCATAATGGTAAACCAAATAAACATATAACTGGGTTACAAAATAGGAGGACATTATTTGAGGGTGAAGATTGGAAATGGAAGAAAAATGTAAATCTTTATTGGGAGTGATTGAGGTCATAAATAAAAGACAAATAAATGTTCAAATATTATTTTAGGGCCTCAAAGTCATAAATCTACGATGGTTTAATAGTCCATAGATTCACCAAAATTTAGTTATTAGGACAACACTTTTTCTTTTGATTATTATAATAACATTGAGTAATTATATTATTGACTATGAAAATAAGGAAATATACTTAAATGATATATTACTATAAACAAAATTTCATTATTTATTTGTGCTTTTATAAATATATAATTAATCCATTACTTTATATTATGGACATATAGAAATTAATGTTGATGTATAAAGTGACAAAATAAAATTTTGGATGATCTTAAGGCACTTAAAAGAATGAAAAGTATATCAATTTATCTTTAAATATATATAAAAAGTAAATAGAGTTAGTACAATAATATAAAAAAATAAAAGTAACACTAATTTTTCATCCTAAATAGTAATTCAAAATAAATAATTATGCATTAACCAGGACATCATGTAGGCAAGTGGTAATAATAAACCCCTACCATCCTTCTATCATGGGTTCTAGACCAAAAAACTTTACAGACTTGATTATTTTTCACTCAAAATACATGATGTCAATTTCTAAATCCATACTAATATAATTTCCATAAATTATTAAAATTTACATATGTGATATAAGGTTAATCTCTATTTATCCTTTTAATAAATGTTTTCAACAAAAACTCAGTGCATCAACACTTCCTCCAATGTTTATCTAAATATTTTCAGGAATAATTAACCATATAAACAATATCAAAGATGAAAATCCAATAAATTTGGCAAATTGTATCAAAATAATCTTCAAATTGATCCCCCATATATCCCAAAGTGGAAATTGGTTTCCACATACCAAACATGTCAATACTGTAATGTTAAAATTCTCTTGGAACACAGTAACAACACGAATTACAATTAATAAATATTTAAAATATGAATTCTTCCTTATTTTATATATTAATAGATCTATTCCATAAACTAAATATGTTTTAAACTTCATCCATGACAGAAAAAACAAATTTTCAACATGTCCTTATTTAGTTTCACAGCAATATGTTCCGTCCAATTAACTTATTCAAATCCAACATATCTTTATCCAAACAATATTATCATAACATAAGGAACATATTAAGGGTTATCTTTCCCTTAATCATGTATTTTCCATGTATACACCTTGTCATTATAAGAATTTTTTATTCCATCAATGCAATTCAACCTTTTCTTTTAAATTGGTATAAATAAACTTAAACTGAACAATCATTATATATTTCACCCATCATATAATATAATTACTGAATCCAAAAACATAAAATCGTTTATTATTTCACTTCATCCATATTCTATTATTAATGAAACCTCAACCAGTTTCCCAATGCCTCATTCCTTTCACACTTTATCTGTAGTCTTTTCATCATTAGCATCGTTTCAATTACTCATACCGCTTTGCTGATCTTCTTTATGAGATCCCCCCTTGGGACATTGAGTTTCATAAAGGAAATTTATTCCACAATGAAAACACTTAATCAACAATGATTCCTTTCAGATGCTAATATTCCCATCCATTTTATTAACTGACCACTTCTTTTGTTTATTGTAGTCCCTTGTTTTGTGTCAATATTTACCAGAATCAAAACATATTCTTATTATTATAAGACATTCACTTAGGTGAGCATTTCCACAATATTTACAAAATGGAAACCACATATTTTTTCTTACATGGTCTCTATTACCTTAACTATATGTGAAATCTTTCTTTATCTTCCATGTTTATTCTGATATTCATTTAAGGTAGACATTCATTATCATGTTTTATGAAAACTAATTTGTCATTATCACAACACATTTTACTCCATTGATCATACCATTGTACTTATCATAAGTAAATTTTCCATCACATTAAATGTTAATTAAATTTCTTCCATTTATATACATTAACTAAAACTACAAGCATAGTGTGAGCATTACTTATCATAGTAGAAAACAACACAGACATTAAAATAATTACACGAAGGATGTTTAAATAATGACAACTTATTTGATCTACGAAACAAAAGATTAATCCATGTTTTTTCATATAAAACTCATATTTTCTTAATTTATGATGGTTCATGAAAGGTTTTATAACTCTCAAATCATATCCCCCAAGAGTTTCAAAACAATTGTTCAGCAATGCCTGTTTTTTATACCAGATTACAATGAGTTAGGACCATAATATCTTGTCTAATTTGTTACCCCAAGGTAAAATATGTCGGATCCACATCCACTTGTAGTATCTAAACATATATGTATTTATAGGAAACTAGTTACTCTATCCTTTACCAAAATTCTAGGACACATTCCTAAACATTATCACATCCCTATACTTATCCATAATAACATCCATAGACGTTAATATAAAAATATATCTAGGGGTCTAACTAAATATCTCCCATCCTAGTATATAATTCATAAATAATCCTTTCCTTTATTCCCAAATATGGATTCTTGGGCTTAATATACATAGATATTACACTATTTTAGATTAATATTCTTTACATTACAATAATACAAGTCTGAGGACCATAATGGTTTAGTGTCATTGAATACTGTGAAAAATATATCCTTCACTGGTGAATGATATTCAACATATCCTATAAAGATATAAACCGTTATTACTCCTATATAAAACCTTCCTTCATAACCTACATAAAGGAAACATATAAAGGGGTATCCCTAGTTCTCATTAATTTTAATTAAAGGAAATGTGTGAGTATATCATGAATGAAAGGTACGGAACTAGAGAATAACATTTAAATCTCACACCCTACATATTAGAGTTCCTAATAAAAATTGGAAATTGATAAGACATTGATCATAATATTATTAATATTATAATTCACGAAATAATAAAATATGAATAAAACCTAGAATGATGGAAAATATATAAGAAGATAATTTGATTTCCATAGTTTCTATGGAATTGCATCAAAGACTATATTGGTAGTATGATTTCACTCTCTAAACCATGTTAGTAGTAATGGATCACCCCAATTTCCATCTTAGTTGCACAATATCATTACTCATACTATCATGGTAGTCATGGTTCACTACCATGGCCATATTAGTAGACAAGTTTCATTTCAAAGACCATCATAGTATGTATCCCGAGAAAGAAATATTTACCAAATGAATTTGAGGGAGATATAGGACCAACCTATATCAAAATGAATTCATACATACATGTTCCAAAATATCGTAAATAATCATTCCATAACCCCTAAAATAAAAAGGGTATTATATACAAGTAATCATATCACAAACTATAGAAAAAGACAAGATTAGTAATCATTTCATGAAATGAATAAACTACAAATGACAAACTGATTTTATAAAAATATAACATGCTAAATAAAAAAAATCATCGTGACCATGACATTAAGCATAACCTATCATATAATGAATATGAATGTGACCTTTAGATCAATTCCCTTAAGGGAATGAGTAACATCCACAGATGTCCTCTTATATAGAAAATAATCTTAAAATATCTATAAAAAATGTTTATTTAAGAAAATATCATTTCTTATTTGGAAAATTATTTTTAATACATAAATCTGTTTGAATATATTTTTCCTAAAAAATACATTGAAATATTATAAATAATACTTGAAATAATTTTGAAAACATTTTCCTTGAAAACATATAAAATATGTTTAAAAACAATTTAAAAACCATTTTCTTTGAAAACACATTCAAAACAAATAAATAATTCTTGAAAATGTTTTTAAAACCTTTTTAATTGAATATATATTAAAGGTGATAGAAAATAGTATGATAACCGTTTCATTGAAAATATGTTGAAAACATATATATAGGGTTCGATAAAAATTTTCCATAAAAATAACTTTTAAAAATTATTATTATAAATTGAATTTTTAAATATGAAAATGATTCTTCATGAAATTATAGAAGGTATATCTATACATGTTATACGAGGAAAAATAATATTCTCTTTTCGATGTAAAAAAGACAGAAAAATGACGTCTTTGGAAAGAAACTAGAATATTCCTTTGAAAATATTGGTAAAAGGAAAAAAGGATAAAAGGTTATTTTAAATATTAATATATAATGGTAAAATATTATTGGTAACCCATTTTAGAAAAAAAAAATTTGAAGGAACATAAAATTTCTAACCCAAGTGACGATAAATTCCATATTTCTTAAAAACTAAATATTAACAATATTTTTTATCACATAGTTGAATAAATGGTACCAATATATGAATAAGTCATTAATAACAATATGATAAGATTTTTGTTTGATTTTTTTGAGATATGGATCACAATATTTCATCAAAGGAAGCATCAACATAAACAATCTTGAAAAAAGATGAGATTATCTAAATGAAATCATATAACTTGGTAACTTGGGATCATACTATCCATGTATGAAAATATTAATACATGAAACATAAAATATAATTTAAAATTTTTAATTCATGATATAACATGTTAAATGAATGTATATACATATAAAAATAGAATTTAGGTGTATAACAAAACATGAGTCTCAAAGAATTAAAATTGAGACGAAAAAATTTCCCATATTTGGTACATATTGAAACTAAATAAAAATTAAATTAATAGAATAAAATTTATATATGAATACCAGTAAATTTATGAATAATATACATATAATAAAATTATGATCAGTACATACACCACATCAAATTATATAGTGGGAAACATACCATGTATCTCACAAAAATAAAAGGTGAGATGAAATCCCATTGCCTTGTATATTAAATATCACCGTAGGCATTCAAACCACATGAATAATAAATATTTTAAATAAACATATATTATATATAGAAGCATATATGTGTTTATTAAGACATCATATTACCTACGTGTTAACCATACTTTGTTAAGGTTTCACTTCAGATAATATTCACTTTGTTCCCCACATGTGTCATAATTTGTTATATCTTTAGAAAATATACTTATATAATATTATAGAATGTAAATAAGATATAAATATTATTTATATATAGTATATTTTTATTATAATAATATATATAATATAGAAGTATGAAATGGAACACACCGTTCATGGAGATGGTAAGTTGTATGTATGCATGAAGGTTGTTTCCATTTTTATTATTGCATTGAAAGTATGAAAAGACATGAAATAAAATTATATATATAATATAAATAATGTATCATAATAATTCTATATATACAATATATGTTCACTGAGCCCATCCTTAATAAGTTCTGGGTTGTGTGTGAACGAATATCATCACTTTGAGGTGGTGGTAGTCCCCACTTCTTCAAACAAAATTATCATATTTACACCGAATGGGATGTAAATTGATAAGTCTTGTAAAAGGATTAAAAAATATTAAAGGCTTAATATATATAATATATAATATATATAAATAGAGTTTTTTCATAATTTCCACAATGAGTGTGGGTAATGAAAATTGAACAATCAGCATTTTTATTGGCAGATGTTTACCGTAGACATAAAAATTATGTTTTCTAACCATCTGATAGAGGTGAGTTCAAGTTTTTATTGAAAAATTAGTATTAAAAAAACCTATTATATTTAATTTACATGTTTTTTTATAAAAAAATGTAATAAAAAGAATGGAGGACATTGACATTGAATATAAAATAAAAATTCTTGAGAGAAGGTATTACCTCATAATTGAGTAACTCCTTTTCGTTTGCAACAAAGGGATTACTTGGAAGACATTATAACAAATGTAATGATTCAAGGAGAAATGGAGGGATGTTTATAAGTGGATTGGGTCAGATTAAATTATCCTAAGTGATTTGATAAGGGTGACTAAAATAGAGATTTGGTGGAAATTTACATGGAAGGAAAAGGACACACATTGAATTGTTGAAAACATGTTCGGTGTACCAAAGATTTTATTATTAAAAAGTCATAACAAACTGACAACAATAAATTATATAAGGTTGATAAAAAAATAATTGAAAAGAAAATAGTTTTTTGGAAACGTTTCTAGGTCATTTTAGGTCATAAATATGAGGCATCATCCTTAGGTATGTTTAATTTTACCATAAACATGCAATTAATTAAAATTACACTCATGAATCATTTTGTTAAAATAACTATGTTGAAAATATTAAAAATTATAATTTATTTTGATCCTAAATAAGAAATCCATTTTTCCAAATTCCAATTACAGGAGTCAAAGAAATAAATTTAAAATTAATCCCACTGATGGGACGACCATGTGGGTTTTTAAAAGGAAAAAAAATTAAAAGATAGTTATGTTTTTATTTCTAATTTTAAGGTGAAATTTGTTCCATTGACCTAAATTGTATTTATTTATAAAAATATTATCAAATTAAACATTGAAACCCATTCAATGTATTGTTATCCTTATAAATAAATTATATGAAAAATCACATTGGAATTAAAATCCAGCATTTTTAACTATTCATTGAAAACTGATACCTTAGAGAAAAATACCAAAAAAAGAATCCTAACAAAATTTTTATGTTTCACTTCCGAATATTATGTTTATTTTCAATTATTAGATATATAATAGTTCCAGAAATATGATTTAAAATGGGGTTTCAATTAAAAGGTGTTAAAACTACGATTATAAAATTTATAGGTTTTATGCATAAATTTATTTATGTTCGTATCTTATGTCTATCAAAGCAATTGGATGAATATTATTAATATTGGATATAATATATATAATACATATTAAATTAATATAACTCACTTATTTTAATTAATTTAATTTATAGGGTAAAATAACTTTGTGACCATAAAAATATTAATATATTCTTTTGTACTTAATCTGTTTTCAAATTCATAACTAATTAATTAATAACCCATGAATTCATATTATATTTGTCTAAACCATATATTTTAAAAAATTTGATAATACTATAAATAAAAACAAATGTAAATTCAAGGCTATATATTTTTATATTAAATAATAATATTTTAATAATATATTATTGTTTGGTAAAACATGGTCATATATGTTTTATTATACATCGAGAAAAGTCATTATTGAGTTTAACATAATATAAAATAAATGTTTTATGTAGATAAATATAAAATTTTTGTTTTTCTTATTGCATAAATAACTTGGTGTCAAATATAACACAAGCTAAACATAGTGACTTAATATAAAATATTATATTTTCAGTTTTATGTGAAATGAAAAATACCACAAACATTAAATTAATTGAAAAAAGTAATTCAAAAAAAACATTGGATCTTACAGGATAGGAATTCGTTATGTGAGTTATATTGATCTCATTTTGGGTGACATAGTCATTAGTTGTAGGTGAGGAGGTCATGTGTATTGAAGGTATGGCTGATGAATTTGAGATGGTGATGAACATTAGGATGAGAGACATCATCAAAGGTTTATGAGGTGTGAGGATGATGTGGATTATGTACAATTATGGAAAATTCTGCTCAATGTGATTGGTCAATGGGTCATTGAATTAATGTTCACATAAATATGACTCAGATGATGTGTTGGTATTTACCAATCATGTGGGTAGATTCCTTCATTAATTGTAGAATATAATGGTACTGACCATCAGTGAGGTTAGAGTTGATTTCTATTCAAATCCACATCCGTAGTGATCGACCATCTATTAACAGTGATGAGACTATAAATTAGGGGTTGTGGCTCAGGATATAATAAGGATGTTATGAAAGGATTGTTTGGATGATGAATATCAGCATTCCTTGGGATGCCAGTTTTTGAAGTAGAAGTGCATATTATTTAGAGGATATGAATTGTTGGGAATGAGAATTATAGATTTGAACCAATCTGTATTTTATGATCTATTATCCTTGGGATAATGTAGTTTTTGGGAATTCCTTTTGGATGTTGATTATTCAATTATGACATTGGATGATTCTGTTGGTAGTATATAATGGTGATACATTTATAGGAGGTTCGTAAGATCCCTATAGCTTGTTACTCGTCAAGGGATTCATTGGGATTTATTCGAAGGATCCACATAACCATATTTATATATAAATACTTTTCACCATATGCTATATATATAACAAGGGTCACATGGTATACCGGTAATGGTTGAAGTAGGATATCTATTAAATATATTATTTGGGAACAATGGTGTCGTGTATTTATTTAGTATGAATGTGTTACAAATTATTTTATATTAAGTGATCCAAAATTATAAAAATTTTAGATATTAACCCATTTTTGGTTCCCTACTAATACTTATTCACACACACTACACAAGGACTTTCATAATGAATCTAGACTTTATTATTTGGTGATTAGGTAAGGGACCAAGCTCAGGGGATGGAACTTCGTGATTATGTAAAATTCATTAGAATGGGATAGATGAAAAGGACCAGAAGTTCCCTCATCAGTTGGAATTTACTTTTTTATGTCTTTTTAGTCAACTAAATCAGCATGATTATAATATGTATGTATTGGTGGTCAACCAAAGGTGACGCTACTATTATCTATTATTTTTCAACACATGAATTGAAATAATCCTTTTTAAATTTGAATCATGTGGGGTTTTATTTCACAAATTATATGATTGATCTTGTTGATTATTATTGCTACTGCTATCTAATTGGTTTTCTTCTTCTGTGGGTTATTGTTCATGTGGTTATGGTCATTTATATATATATGTATTGACCATTTTTATTATCTCCAAATGAGGGTATATTATTCGCACTATCATATCTTATATCCTTTACTTTATGTTAAAAAACCTTTATTGTATATGGAGGCACCCATAAAGCCCAATGGCACTCTAGCTCAAAGCACTATACAGGTGGCAATATTGGATTGGGTGGTACAAGATGTAATAGAGAAGTTAATTAATGGGATTATAAATTAGGTTTAAGATGGATATCAATGGTATCATTGGAGTTTATTTTAGTAATTTTTGTGTCCTAATATCTATGCTATAGTGAACCAGAGGCTAGGATATAGACTGAACTAGGTCTATATCTCATGTTTTATTTCGATTATCCCCATGAATAGGAGAAATCCCAAGTTTCCATGGTTGGTAAATTAATTTGATCTTATAATATTTTGTAGTTTTTATATTTACACCTCAAGTGGTGCACTTGGGTGTGAATATTACTTGTTATGATATGTGAACATTGGACCGATATGGAAATGGTGGAGATATGTACCCTTGGCCTGATATGGAAAGGGATGATTACTTATGGTTTATTGATAGAAACATAGGATGATTTAAATATATATATATATATATTCCTATGATAAAATATGTGTCATCTTCATTGAGAACCTGGATTACGTTAATAGGGTTTGGGGTGTTTATAGTTTCCTATAAAAAAGTTAATTAGTGTTTTCCTGATTACCCTCTTTTTTATGGAATTATACCCACCCAACCTTGGAATTTTGTTCAGATGAGATATATTTGTGATGTGATTATATGTATACGAATGGGATATATGGAAATAACATATTTATGGGTAGGTAGAGATGATGACAGGTGTAGGGCTGCATATAGTATCAACAAAGAAGATAAATAGTGTTTTCCTACAATGCCTCTTTGGTAGAATTATACTCAACTACCTTAGATTATATGTGACTTATAAGCCTATTTTGGTAAGGCAAGGGGCCATGAGGTTGGATGATATTTGATACCTGAATTTGATGTGGATAGGTAGGGGTCATGAGGCTGGTTAAACTGTGATGCCTGACCCAGATATGGATATGTCAAGAGGCTTGGGGACATTTATCTTTTCAAAAAGTGTGGAGGGAATGTTTATGTGTGGTGATATTGAAATTACTATCACAGATTTACATATCTTCAATATTATATATATATATAGACTATTATGGAATTAAGACTATGATATTGGAATTCAGTGACATTTAACCTTGAGGGATTCCAGTGGAGCATTAGGTGGTATGAGACTTGGTACATCATGTGTGTGCACAAGTTGAGGCCCCTGATGGTTGGAATTAGGCTTTAAATAGATTTTAGGATCATGATTTTTATGTATAGTTATAGCTACATTCTCAAGTAATGGAGGGGAAAATGTAGGATATGGATTATTTTAGTCTATGGCTTGATGAGCAGCTCAGGGTGAGCCCATTTGGGGTAATCCAAGGCATCTATGTAGGAGGTCAGGGAGCTAAGCCATCAATGGAATAACTGACTTAGGTGTTCTTATTGTAACACCTACTACTATTTCATGGTGAGGGTGGAACACTTGAGACTGAGAAATGGATCAAGCTAATTTAGACCATCTTTGAGTATCTTGAAGCACCCCCATGCTAGAGTGTGAAAATCGATATGTACATGAGCAGACGACCAATAAACCAATAGTGGAATGCATAGATTCTTGATGGAATACATGATAGAATGTCCTATAAGGATTTTTATTCCAAATTCATTGAGAAATTATTCTTGAAGACTTTATGGTTGTGACTAGATCGGGATTTCTTGATCCTTCATAAATGATACCTGTATGTCATGGAATATGATTCCACATTCACCAAATTTTCTAATTTTTTACTTGATATTGTGTGCTAAAACAACTTGAGAGTGAGGTACTTCGAGGTTGTTTTATGGCATAGAATTAGGGTTTAGGTAAAAATATTAAAGATAACCTCATTCATATAGTTTTTTAATCGAGCACTGCTAACTGAAGGAAATTTCAAGGACCATTCATATTTGAGTCAGATAATGGAATCCGATGATTATAACGGTAATTAATCAGATATTAAGATATCATCCAGAGATTAATCTCAACATGGTAGATAAAAGAAAGAATTCGAAAGAATAGTGAGGAGTGGGTATTTGATGTTTTTCTTACATTTTGGCTAGCTTAAAATTTTCAGAATTAGCGTGATCAAGAACCAATGTTGTATAAAGATTCTTGAAAGATCACGCATCTCAAGAGGTTCTGTAGGAAGCCTTATTTGATTAAAAGAATCATGGGACCGTGTTGGACTCCATAATTTGAGATTGGATTTATACTTGTAGTTAGATATGGTAAATGGGATGTAACATTGTGTATTGGTTATTTTAGAGATAATGGGACCAATTAGTGGGGTCAGTGGCTGATTAATGGTCAGATCCTCATGTAGGCCATGCCTCATGAAGTTGGGATTTCATCCAGGTACACACTATTGATATTATAGGAGAAAATAAACCTGGTAAGACAACTACACATAGGGGTATTCCATGGGAATGATTGGGGTGATTTTTGACAAGGCCCTTTTTAGATATGTCCAATTTTTGGGGAATGAGGTTCATGTGTTATTTTTTCAGTAACCATATGTTGGTTAGTATTTTTTAATCAACATAGTTTCCGGATATATATATATATATGGGGTATATTGCATTTGGATTTATTATGGGAATCAATGGATGTGTGGCATGTATGAAGTGTGTAGATATCTGGACATCAATATGATGTGGTTTTCATATGAGTTGCAAGGAACCAAGAATTATTTTGATAATTTGATGATATGAAATGAATAAAAGATTCCATTTGAGGGATGGAAACCACAATGGAATTTGTTGTGATGTGGTACTTTATGGATTTCAGTTATGAAATGGGTATGTTTTAAGAATTGGATGTGTTTTTGGAGTGAAGATACATCACATGATGACTTTTGAGTATAGGGTTGGCCAGTGGATCATTAGAATTTTGAGTTTTGGGTCAAAATTAATTATGGTACATAATGTCAAATGTTGGAGAACCTTAATAAATTTGACCTCCAACATGATAGTCAAGGTAGATCAGGGTGATTTGAACAAGATTGGTATGTTTGGTAGCATCTTTAATAATGTTTTATTTCATGGGGATGAGCTATGTTATGGTGGGGGAGACTATAACGACTCCAGTTTTATAGAGAAGGTTGAATTCCTCAACCCTTTGGAATTTTTGGAACATTATGGTAAGAAAAGTACTTTTCATGTTTTTCATAACTTAATTTAACAATTTAATGTTTTCCAAGATCCATTTTTTGAGATGGTTTTAGTTGATAGAAATGTTTCTTAGGGTTTAGAGTGGGATTTTGGTGTGTTAGAAGACAAAAACCATTATTTTTAAGATGTACAGACTCAAGATAACTATTTGTGAATATTTTGTGGCCTCATCTGAGTAACTATGCATCCCTCTTTATTCATTACACATGGTTAGACAAACCATGCATGAGGGGTGAACTACTATGTGGGGGAATTATATGGTATTTGATGAAGCTTCACTCATAGCTTTCATATTATTTTCCAAATTGTGTGGGACAACCATGTATGGTGTGGGGCCTAGATAGTTAGTGAACCCTTGTTGGACCAAGGTTATCCACACAATGTGCCCAAACCATGTGGGTCATTAAATGTTCTGAAAATACCAAATTTCCCCTCCCTAAATTTAATATTTATTCTCCTCTTTTCTTCTCCAATCACACACACAATAAAGGGGTGACCTCTCTTTATTCATCACTGAGTTGTTGATCCATTTTCATCATCTCATCACCATTTTGAGCATCTTCTCTCTCATTGAATCTACATCAGAAATGATTTGAGCCCAATTTCATCTTTCATATATTCATTAACAATATGGTGCGTAAAATATATGTGATCTATTTTACCCTATTTTCATAGTGCTCTTCTAAAATGATTAATGATTCAAAATCATCTCGAGTTAGGGTTTGATATTGTATGAGTGAATGTATTGAAATATGAGGTAGTTAGTGTCTATATCAATATTTGATTAAATTTTTTGTTTGGTGTTGTGTTCTTTAGTGATTTATTAGGTTTTTTGATAGAGACCCGAAGAATGTAATTCATTATTATTATTTATTAAATTGATAATTTGATATTATTTTGGGCATGCACCTTCTTTTCAAAATGGGTAATCTTACTAAGAGGCTTCAATAAACATCATAATATTAGTCTGAGTGTGTTTATTTATATAAATTAATTTGATTTATATATATTGATTAAGATTGTCCCCTAAGAACATGCATGTATTGGCCTAAAAATTGAGGTGGTGATGATCACCAGAAGGAGCCAACATGGTTATTTAGGTTTGGCATGTCTTGGGGTCTATGAGTGATGTTGATAACTTATTGGAGGCATGGAAATTGATTTTAGGCAATGAGATCATCATGACGTAGGAAATGGATCAAGACACTGAGTTGTTGATGACCATCAGGATGAGTGATGTGGATGCAGAGGATGAGGTGTATAGAAGATATTGTAAGCTAATATGTTCATGGATTCTACTCATCGAGATTATCCAACATTAAATTAGAGTCATGTTAATATATATTGTACTCAGATGCTAATGTGGTGTTGAAAACTCTTGTGGGTGGAGGAATACTTTATTTTTTTTTATTTGGATGGTATTGAACATTAATGAGTTTTGAGGTTCTTGTCATAGAATTACACATGGATGGCGATGGACCCCATGTCGATAGTGATGACACAATCAGTTGTGCAATGAGGCTAGACATATATTGTTTCTATTAGGACATGAATATTTTGAGGAAGGATATCATTGTTCTTTTCATCGTCAACTATTTATATTATGGTTAATATTAATTGGATGAGAGACATCATTATGAAAAAGATGCTGAGCTTCGAGTCAATGAGGATTTTTTTGAGATGAGGTCTGAGGGACTAGGTACATGTTTGGGTGTGACTTTAGGATTTATTCCCTTTAATTATGGAATCTGAGGTGTTGGTTGGAACTAGATGTTAGTGATATACTTATTAGAGGTTCCTGAGGGCCCTCCATATCATTATTAATTAGGGGATTCCTTAATATTTATGAAAATTATACTGTCAAATGTAGTTACATATACACCTAAATTTCTCAATATTATATATATATATATATACTAGGGGGAACATTGTAGACTGACGATGGTCGAAGATGGTGATTGCTTCATTGTTGTTGTTGAGAAAAAGGTAAGAAATTACTTTTTATTATGCTTCTGCTTCAAATTATTTTATGTTTAGAACACCTAAATTATAATATGTATAAGAGAATAACACATTGGTGGTGGCCTAATAATTTTTATTCCCACACCCTACAAGGGACTTTTAGGAATTATGCATAAATTATTTTATTGTTATCAGGTAAGGGATCTGGCTACAGAGATGATATGTAGTGATTTTGTCTTATTTATTAGAAGTATGGATGAAAAGGACTTTGGTTTCTTCCAATAGGTGGAGTTTATTTTTTTAATTTTTAACTCTATTAATTGATATGATTATTGTATATATGTTTTAATTCCTACCCATAGGTAAACCTACTATTATATATTATTTTATAGGACCAGATATGAATGCTTGTTTCTAAAAATGGTATCATGTGCTGTTTGATTCTAAAAATGTTTTACAGGATCTTGTTCATTATTATTTCTACTCACATTAATTTTCATTTCTACTTGGGAGTATTGTTGGTCAAATGGATATAATATTTCTTCCACCAATATATTTATCATCAAAAAATATTATTATCTTTACTAGAGGGTATAGTCTACCCACTATCACCTTTGTACTCCCTCGCTTATAGTAATAAGCCATTGGTGTATGGGGACGTGCCCCTATGGCCTAGTGGTAATCCAGTCCTGAGTATTGCTTGTTTGGAAAAAATGGGTAAGTGTGATACAAATATATCTTTTTTTTAAATTATATGACCCATGATTAAAATATTTTGTTTTAAAAATCCAAAAAATGGTAATTATTTCATAAAACAAATCCTTTCATATATTCTTAAATATAATCCTAAAGTGATCTTCATGCGCTTCCTTTCCCTGTTAGTATATAAAACATTCATCTATAAAGACTGTCACAAACTGGTCTTGTAATCACTAAAGAATTTGTTCATTATATCCATGTATATAGAAAGAGTTATAGAAAAACCAAATGAAATCAATAAAAAATGATAGTTTCCATACCTCATAATAAAAATTTTATTGGGTATATCAACTTTCCTAACTCCCAAATGATGATATCCATATTGAATTCCAATAATTAAAAATTATTAAACTCCAAACAATTGATCAAAAAATTCACCAATACAAGGAATTTGGTACTTATTTATGATTTTGATCTTGTTATGTTTTTTATAATCATTCAAGAGAAGCATTGATATATAAATATATATAAAAAAATAATATGGGAACCCCATGGTGATTCACTTGTCTAAATGAATCCCGTTTTCTGATTCTCTTGGAGTTCATTTTTAAATTCATTCAACAGAATCAGTCCCATTCAATTCGGATCCATTGAAATAGGTGTAGCACTATGTAAAATTTCTATTGAAAATCAAAATCATGATTCTATGGAAGACTATTTAACAAGACTATAAATACACCAACATGCTCCCACAAAATATGAGTATCATTGATGTTGAGTTTCCCAGAGCATATAAATAAATAAAACATTTGAATAAGAATCAAGACCCATATAATGGTTGTACATTCAATTGAAATTATATATTTATCATAACATTGATGGATGATTATTTATTATGTTTTAATATCAAATGTAACTTACATTCCCCAACAATTGATTTCAGATTTATGTAGTGAAATCTTGTCCATTTCTAAGACAACATCAAATTCCACAATAGGGAGAAGAAAAATATTTTTAGGAAACACATTATCATATACATAAATTGGATAATAATCCTATATATGAGATGTGATCATCGTAACATTAAGTACTTTTAGTAAAAATTTAATCTCTAATTATTGAGGATGTATTTTTATACCCTTATCAAATTCATTAGATATAAAATATAGGGTTGATCAAAAAATCAAATATGACATTAATAGTTCAAGAGTTGATGGTTATTATACAATTCACCATGTTGTATTATATCTATCATCACAAATAATGATCACATGAGATTTTTATTTTTCTATGGGATTAAGGTATTGTTTCTGTTGATAATAATCATTAACCTTAGGATTTAATAACTTGTTTTCATAATGACCATACTCCATGAATTTGAAACACTAGAGATTCAGTGGTTCATTTTGGGATGAATTCTCTCTATTCTCATGATTGGATAAATTATTGGCATTACATCAACATTATAGTTCCCAATGAACTTACATTCTACACATTAAAACATTTATCAATTCCCATAATATATTTTCATCTATGTTTCCTTCCATAAATCAGGCATAATAAGATTTTAATATTCATCTCACGATGGTTTATTAGAATTTTTTTTGATTTCCATTTTTTCATTTCTATTCAAAAATTGATATTGGTGGTTAAATTCAATCTACATTTTGTCTTTAATAACATATTAAATTATTTCTTCATAGATAATAAATTCTCATATGGATAACACCCAATGGAGAGAAGGATTTAATCCTATAAATAAGCGATCATTCATTCTTGCTGGTTGGATGATAATACCAAACACATACCTCATATGTCTTATAAAATATATGCCTCAAAGTTATTAAAAAATCATCATAATTTTATTTTTTATCAAGTAATTCTTTCCGAACATTCATAGGTTGAACATGAATAAATTAATTATTGAAAATTAATATCTTAAAGACATCCCACTCGAGGGTGTCAATTTCATCCCCTTGCCTCATGTTCCTAATAAGAGTCTAATATTGATCTGTTTCATTTTACAATTGATATAAAATTAAATTAACATTTTAATGTTTCAAATATTAAACAGTAGACAATATAATTTCATTTGTAACTATCTGTTTTCTCAGATTTAAATGGATCGACAGAACCACAAAATGAATTTGTATGATTCCATATAAATGAAATAATATAATGTTGTTCCCTCTTCTTCTCATTTGGAATCTCAATATTGTTCATATATATAGAAACTTTCATAAGCATAAAAATGATATTTTTTAATCAAACTCCCATAACATTTGGTTTCTCATGAAGAAAAACCTTTCATGATTCATTACATTAAGCATTAACATGGTTATTTATGTTCTATATAATTAATAAAACAAAAATTTAATAGTGAAAGAAAAAATGGTCATAATGCAAAAGCATATAAATGGAGAAAATAATTTATAGTATATGAAAAATAGGAAAACTTCATGTCAATATATGAAACCATAGGTTTATCTATGGTCCTTTATTTTCATTATCTATTCAAATCATACATAATAACTCACAGGGAATATTATAGTTATCCAATTATATCAACTGTGAGTGTTAATGTAGGTGTATAGTAACATAACACTCAGAGTGCACAATAAGGATTGTTAATATATATGAAACTAAACTTTTTTCGGTCATTAAACCTATATGATTCTTGTTCTGAAACCACATCTACTTGCAAAATCTTGGCATGTATGATTTTCTAGAAAAATCATACTCATTTTTCTATATCATTGGACGTTATCCTATATAAAGTATTATCTTAAGGGTTCTTACTAATTTTTTCTCATCATTGTTTTTATAAATTAACTAATCCTTACATTGATATCAACTATAAAAACCCATACTATTCATACATAAATATTTAATCTCCTTAGGTAAGTTATCAATATAAAACAATATGAGTAACACTATAATATTATAGTTCTAAATTATTTTGATACATGGACACAATAAAATACATAATATATTAAAATAATATCCCACAATGTTTTTAATAACTATAACCCTTCTTAGAAACATCATATATAAAAACATTCATCATAACCTAGGGAATGTAATACTAATATACGATGATTTATCAACATTAATAAGGGGAAAAAGGTGATAACAAAATTCAATTAACAATAAATATAAATAACGTTATATTAACATGAGAATATAATTTTAAAACCACACTATGAATATCATAGATCATAATAATGTGTTATGGAATAATTATTAGTTATGTAAAAGATATTAATCCTAAAGAAATATGTGATCTAGAACCATGAGAAAATAAAATTGGAATAAAGAATTTGTTCTTAGTGTACACATATATATATGGAAAATCCTTTTATTTTCAAGACTAACTGCAAAGATAATCATATTTTCCTAAGACTAATCCCCAATACATCTTATCATTAGTATAGGATAACTACAAATACTATAATAGGGGTCATAGTCCCTTACTAAACATATTCAATCTCTACTTTATTCCTTATTATCTAATGAGATAAACATCTTTAAGCCATACATTTGATGGATATATAACTCCAATCCCACCCGCTAAAAAATATAAATACTACACTAGTGTTTCAGAAAATCATAAAACATTTATCATAGTACATCCCAGGAAAAAAACGAGTTATATTATCATTTAATTATTTTATCCTAGAATATCCCCTGGAATGAAAAGGAGTTTCATAATGGTTTGATCAAAAATAAAAATAACTCATGGGAAAGAAATGGGTTTCATAGAATTATCATGAAATAATCATCACCATAGTCCGTTAAAATAATTAATGTGTAGAGTATATAAAGAGATTTTTGGATTACTAGTTTTTAAATGGTATTTTATATTTTTTACAACTAACCTTTTTGGAAAATAATTTTTTTTTCTTTAGGATTGGACCTAGTTCATCAGAATGAGTTTTTCTAATAATGATTAAATTTTTGGAATGTTAAAATCCAAAAACAAAGGGGAAGAAATGTTTTTACTTTTGAAAAAAAAAATTAGACACAAGTTGTCGGACTAAGGATAAATAATCCCAGAATTCGTCAAAAATTGAAATTTTTTCATCAGACACATTTACATTCTCAGATCCATTAGAATGATGTTCAAATTCTATCTAACAAAATATTTATAAGAATTAAATTTCTCATAATGAAATTTCAATTTTTTTTTAAATAGGATGAACTATGATAATGGTTTTTGGATTTAGCATGTTAGTAAACATTATAACCATAATCAAGAGGACGATTTTTAAATTCAGAATTCTCGAGTTTCATAAGTTTTCTATAACAATTGTTAGTAAATCCTTTTGTAGAAAATGGCTAGAATAGGTTCTGCTAATCATAATGAGTTTTTGTTAGAAATAAATAAGGTGATAAAATTATGAAATTTCATAATAATTTTCTTTTGTAAGCCATGAGATAATTTTCAAAATTGATGTTCTCAAAAATCAAGAAAACTGTAATTAATTTTTTTTTGTAGAAATGGAGGAATCCGAAAGAAATATTGGTTTTACTAATGAATGTAATGTTATCATAGAATCCAGAAGTTCTACACATAGAATATTTTATAGGTCTGAATGATTTATAACAGACATGGTATGAACAATTAAAAGTCGTATAATGGATTTTACATTGTAATGATAATTAAATTGAAATGATAATTCAATTTAGGCAGAAATTAAATTAGTCTTACATTGATAAATAAAGGTAATTAGACTGACTCAGAGGAGAGAATTCAACAGGACTGACTCTAAAGAGAAAACTATATTAATAATGGGATGAGGAAGTTCCGTCGGACTGTAGAATGGATAGGAAGTCTGAGATAACTAATTATAGAAAAGAAAATAGAATATTCCATAATAGTTGTAATGATTTGATGTAGCCAAAATTATAATTCAATTATGCATAGATATTTTATTTCATGAATTTGAGTAAGAGGGAAATGTTTATCAGTTTCCCCATATTTTAATTATGAGATTTCTATAAATAGAAACACAATAAATTCATGGTATATAAATTTGGATGCAAGTGGAAGAGGATGATCGTTGTATAATTTGTGTCAATGTTATATTTCGGGATGTATAACTCATTATAAGATCATACACCTGATTATTTTTGTTTAACAGACTACGGAAAACCTGACTGAGCATGATTAGAATGAGGAGGATTAAACTGATGATTTGAGAAGCCTTTTAGAATTTTAGAATGACAAATGTAACATTTAATGAAGACAACCAAATTTAGTTAATCATATTTTTTTAAATTGGACTGAAGACCATCAGACTCGGGTTCATCAAACCCATGAATTTTTGTAAACCAATTTGAATAATATTTTCTATTTTGTTATTATCAATTTGTGGAAGGAAAAATTTGTAAATAAATGAGAGTTTGTATGATAATTACTTTTGGGATATAGAAGGTGTCTAATGGGATGTGACATAAGTTTTATTAACTTCATAATTGCAGGGAATTTCCATAGACCCAAGAGAGTGGCTTGGACAGGGATATATGTTCTCACACTATGGAAAATCCTTGTAAATATAGAATTATTTACTTACTTTCCTAATTTTTTGCGTATGATTAGTTACTAAAATATTATAAGGATATGAATATTATTAGGTTAAATTTGTTGATTGACACTTATTAATATTAAATAAATGATTCAGACCCCACCGCTTATCAGTTGTTATTTGATACATCAAAACCTCTATTGGTATTATATAATGGTTCCCATGTTGAATCCTTATAACGCATAAAATCAAATTTTTCTATTGTAGATGAATTCCTACGTTTGATAGAAATATTATTGGGGATGAATGTATATGATTATTTTTTTCTCCTATTCTTTAGACGAGAAGTTGTTGATGCTACTATATTTGGGTTTCCTCCTATTAAGACGGATGCCCCTATGACATTTTGAACTAAGAGAAATATCAACATTGATGGAAAAGAAATAAATTATATCCTTCATTACTTATCAAGAAATTTTTATATTAAGTTAGTGTGTCTCAACTAATAATTTAGTATGTAAAAGAATCTATAAAGTATCTTAAAAATTAATTTTAATGAAAATGAATCAAATCTACAAATCTGGTGTAGTGTGTATGAATACATTAGAAAGAGAGATGAAGAAACACTTAATTAAAACATCACCTCAGTAAATGAAAATTGTTTCAACATAACACGATTCATTGATTTCTTGGAAGATTCTAAAATTGTGAAGATGATAAGGAGAAACATTTTATATAGGATTGATTCTAAAATTTCCTCTTTATATGAGAAGGATGATTTATATCCAATTGAATTTCATAACCTTCTTGTGGCTTATAAAAAGAGAAAACCTCTAATGTTAAAAAAAAGTGAAATATTTAAAGGCTATTAAATCCATGATAAAAAATGAAAATTGAAGATGTTGAAGATGTTGATCATTGTTAATTATATGATAAATATGATGATAAGTTGAATGAATAAATCGTGTATCTTTTATCCAAGAGAAATCGAATATGAATAGGAAATTATGGAAGTAAAATACCTATCATATGTTTTGAGATTGGTGGAATCAAAATATTCTCAATGAATTTCCCCATGATTAATTTTGGAGAATATGAAGATGATTTTGAAGAAATGCCAAAATGGAAGAAATAGATCAAAATTTATAAAAAATAAAAGTCATCCAATAAATATATGAATTTGTTCACTAAAGACGAATGGATCATGCTGAGTAAAAAATATGATTCGAACTCAATTGAAAAATCTATTCATCAAATGTTGAATGTTTAAAAAAGGATATAACATTCATTATTTTTTTGAAAATATAATACTCCTTAAATAGTAAAGATGTAAATGTGAAGACTCTTATAGAGAGTATCATCTCAAACAATATGTGTTTAATGTTTTGAGAAAAACAACTCCCTTAAGTAATAAATAAGAATTATAAAGAAAGATAGTTGAAATTTTTTTAAAGGTGAAAAAGATGGCGTCAAGAAAGAAGAAGAATAAATCCAATTGATATTATGTTACAAACTAAGAATTTATGAATTGGGAAAGGTGTTTTATGGTCTTAGTATTAATCTAGAAGCTAAGAGAGAATAATTTCAAATTTTTAAATAAAAACCTATTGAGTTTGAAATTACCACAATGATAATAAGTGAAAATATAAAAAATCATTGGAAGTAGAAACTGATACTTCTAAAGATGCTGAGAATGCTCAAATCAAGAATCAAGTGAAATCCATAACATCCAAATATAATTTATTATATAATCTTTATAATCATTCTGGTGATAATATAAGTGTTATGAAATTTTTAATTGGGAAGGGATGTGAAGAACTTTTCACAGCTAACAAAGTTGAAAACTTCCTCAGGGAGAACATTTTTCCACTCCAGAAGTATGGTTAAGAAAGAATACGTAATCAAACTAAATATATTTCTATAGAGAAATGTCTTACTTCAATAAAAAATTAATCATTCAATGGATATTAATTATGATGTAGAATATATGGAGGTAGGGCTCTTGATTTTTAGACAACCTATCACTTCTCGGGAGAAGTATTGAAAAAGATAAATAAATGGTGGAATACAGATAAGTCACATTTCTATATAACATGAATTTAGAAAAGAAGAATCTATTTAATTTATAAACCTTCTAAGATAAAATCAATTTGAATGTCTAGATGTTGTTTTTGTAAAATGTGAGATGGATTATTTTCATGAAAAAAGATGTATGTCGCTCATTTGGTCATAAGAATATTATGTTAAAAATGATAAGGTTTTTGGAAAGAATAATGTCCAGGAAATATATTTTTTTGACACATATTGAAGGAAATTAAATGTAAAAGACCATATATGATTGATATTTGTTGTTATTCACATAT
Source organism: Viscum album (assembly GCA_963277665.1). Classification (NCBI taxonomy): domain Eukaryota; kingdom Viridiplantae; phylum Streptophyta; class Magnoliopsida; order Santalales; family Viscaceae; genus Viscum; species Viscum album. Next base: position 909,331,380 of record OY728164.1, read on the forward strand.
TATAGGTGATATAGAAAACATAAAACCTGTTGAAATTCATAATGGAGGAGAATTTACATTTTCTAGGGATAGTTCTTAAAAAGTAATAGGAATCAAAATGTTTGAGATTATAGACGAAAATTTGAAATCCAAGGAATCATTATTTATTGATGTGCTGAAACATAACTAACTTTAAGTAAGTGAAATTATTGATGATGGAAAAGAAGTAATTTCTAGAAAGGTTCATATATTATATGAATTTTGAAAGATTGAAAAGTTGAAAAAAATGATAAATAATCAGCAGTATGATTTTTCATGTTATGAAACTTAATGACACATATTATATAAGTGATTAAGAAGACAATAAGTTGTGGCACTTAATATGTTGGCATCATAGGAAAAAAACATGAACTAAAATTCACAAATTGATTGTTGATGAAATATTCTATAAATAAAATGAATAGAATAATATGTTTTTGTTACTTTTCAGAAATTGACGATGACTAATAAAAGTCATAAGAATATTTTGATTTAGCCTATGAGGCATTTTGAACTTATTTATTCTAATTTATGTGAGAAAATGTGACATCAATCAATAATAGGATATTTAGGCATTTCAATTTTATTTATTGTTTTAGTAATTTGAAAAAAATAATGTATGTTAAACACATGTCATAGGAGGTGGATTTTTTTTTGTTTTTTAGAAAAGTAGTGGAGAATGAAGTGGCTGTTTATTTAAAAAAGATGCGAACATATCATTGTACTAAATTCATAGAAAATTATTCTGAAACATATCTATGAAAAATTTTCGTTAGACATTAGTATAGTTGTCCCTACACTCCAAAAAAAGGACTAGAAGAAAGAAAGATTAAATGTTTGGTAGAAATTAGAAGAAGTATTTTAGCATAATATAAAATATCCATGTTCTACTAGAGATAAAATATTTATACTAATCTACATATTTAAAACATTTTTTTGACATAATAATCAAACATGACTTCATATAAATTTGTTTATAATAAAAACCATCATTTAAGTACTTCAATAATTTTGAAATTACATGATTACTTAAAAATTAAAAATCCAGATCTAGGAGAGTTTGATGATAATTCTAAGAAAAGAACATTTATGAGTTATTCACACAATAGAAGAAGTAACAAACATTGGAACAATAAATTACATAATTTGGTGGAATAAAATGATGTGAAAGTTATTTATAATCCAAATTCATTGAAAAATGTTTCTTGGAATTTTGAGGAATAAAAACTAAAAGTTTCAAAAAAAATTAAATTAGGAAAATTAATGTACATGAAGATTAAAATTAATCATGTGATGTGGATAGTGATGCGGGAATAAGAACTCTAAAATTTTCTACTTTATAAAAAATATTGAAACAAAAATAGTCATTATAAATAAAAAGCTCTAGTTCGGAATAGAAGATATATACAATTAGAAAATCAAACATCAAACATTTCAATTATTGAACTGGAATCAAATTTAGAAGCTATTATTCACAAATAATTGGTGTATTAAATGAAGGAATAATTTTATCAAATTGTTAAAATTGAATCATGGGAACTTTTAACATTCCTGAAACATAAATATTTTTGAAATAATGTTGTTTTAAAGAAACATGTTGACTGAAAAATGATAAAATTCATAAAACAAAGAGAATATTGTTTAGAAAGGCTTTCATAGATGGAAGGTGTGGTTTTTTATAAAACATTCCCCCTATTGGAAGGTTAGAAACAAAAAAATTATATTAGTGGATACTCAAATAAATTACAATGTTTATCAAATAAGTGTAATGTCAAGATTTTTCATTTTAGGAATTGAATAAGAAGTTTACATTAAATAGAAAAGTGGGATTCTATATGATGAGGATGAAAATAATGATTGTATACTGAAGAAATTTTTAATGTGATCTAACAATCTCGACATCCTTAGTATTATAATCTTGAGAATAATTTGAGAATATTGAGTTTTTATGAAGAAAATTTGATATAAACTCATACGTGAAAGATATTGACTCAAGAACTATAAATATAATTGACTATGTTGAGCATATAATTTTTTAAGTGGATGGGTAAGATGATCGTAAAACATTCTATAAATAAATTAATGGGAACATTAAGATTTCATGTAAAGCCCCGACCCCAGAATCCCGAATTTAGTAGATTATTTTAATACATTGGCATGATTACAAGTAATCAAGTCCCGAAGGACCGATTAGTTTAGCATTCTTGGAAAATAGATTGCATACATGAGTGTTATATTAAATTATAAAATGAAAAACAACCACAACATTTTCTCTGTTGACGACATTAATTTCTCTTAGATTATCCCTACAGGTCATTCATAATATACTTCATTGCATCCAGTAAAAAATAATACATAGAAAGGGGTGATCTCAGATGCTGAAAAGGGGTAACAATATAGCGGAAGAATTCATAAATAATCCTAAACATTTAAGGAAACATATAAGACTAAAACATAAGCCATTAATAAATAAAATTCTGCATAATATCACCAATATAAATCAAATAATGTCATTTACTTATTCACATGGATATTCTACTAGTCGAATAATCACATGAAATATCAATATCCAATTTCATAATGATAGAATGTATAATTTCAGACTTCATAACAACATAGTCAAGGACTTGTGCGAAGACTACTAATAAGATTTTTTCAAGGCCTTGTGCTAAGACACTATTTTGTCTCACGATACATACCGATGCATCGAGGAGATATAGCGGGCTCCATCTGTCACTTAATAAGTCTAATGCATTCCTCATATGAAATGGTTTAAACATAACATAAACATTTGTATTAAAACTATCATACAAAATTCCAATATGTTATCCCTAAACCATGAATGGTATAAAAATAATACATCCACAGTCAAAATATCAAAAAAACCTCAATACAATATGAAATTTTTTTATCATAATAAATCAACCTTGATCAAGAATAATATACCCTAATGAATGTTGACATAGTTGAAAATTATCAGTAAAAATATTTCAGAGAAATATCATTTTTTTCATGAAATCATTTAAAAGACACACAATTTATAAAATAATTTATTTAAAATATTGTTTTGAATCAAAGTGTCTCATACCACTTTGAAACTTTTAAAAGTAATTCACATTTTAAAACATTCATGTCAATATAAATAAATCCTTAAAACCATTTTTAAAATAAGGGCATTAATGAGAATGTTTTAGAAGAATAAATTCTTAAAACATTTAAAATGTTGTTTTAGTAAAAAAAGTCTCGTAAAAACAATCCCTTTGAAATATCCTTTATGAAACATGTTCGTGGATAATAAATATGTCCCAAAAGATACTTACATAAGAATAACCTCGGATAATAATGAGATTGTGAAATTAACCCTTGCCTTGTACTTTTCCTTGGTTGAGGGTATGTTGACCACCTGTATAATAGTTAAATAATAATTATTAAATTATACTGGAACCATATTCATATTTCTTATATCATACATGATTCATTTATGACTTTATATTACACATTTAATAATGATTCCCATGTTAAATTAACATTTCGAGTAATAATGGATTTTTTTATCGTAGGTGTTTTAACTTGTTATTTCTTATCATATCATTTAGATACTGATTTAAATACATCATGAATATAAAAAAAGATTTAAATAGAATATATATTTAGAATATAAATATGTATAATAGATAGATATATGAAATGTAAAACACCGTTTATGGATATGGTAAACCTGACGTACGCATAAATGTTGTTTCTGTTTTCATATTGTAATGGATGGAAGATAGTGAATAAGATATATATAAGTATATATATATATATATATTAAGTAGAGTTATTATGTCATATACTATGTAATTATTACAAATTTATATTTTTATAATCATCGTTGAATGGTGAATGTGGAAATGAATCTCATCGCGTCATGGAGACTGTAATCTGTACGTACACACGACTGACAATATCATTATATTAATGGAAAAATCCAATTAAATTGGATTGTATATGATATATACATAATACTTAACATGTTATATTTATTATGTACATCAGTTATACTCATTATTATTCCCATCCAAATAATGAAGCGTTAGAATAACAAACTACACCCCAACGTGGAGACGGTAAGCCGTACGTACGCACGTATATTGAATTTGTCATTTATATGATAGATGGAATAATTTATATTTTTATACCATATTTATAAAAAGAACACAATATTTAAAAGGTACTGTAGTTATTATTTTAGTATGGGAACAACAAAGAAAGATGAAGTGGAATAAGAAAAGAACTTGAAAGAGGGTGGTGAAATTATTACCTCTTTTTCGGGTGTTTCCTTTTGAGTTGATAGAATGGGCTCCTTAGCTTGGATTTCTGATCAAATTAAAGACTATAGTTTGATTTTAAGGAATTTAGGTGCATATTTGGGAAGGGTTTGGTCGATCCAAACGACATTGGTGGTGTGAAATTAAGAGAAGGGGAAGTGCCCTTTTATAAAAGAGGTGGGGGTCACTTTTGGAAAAGATTGAAATATTATTTTATAATAAATTAATTTTAAGTTTCTAATAGCTAAAAAATGAATTATTTCGAGTTTAATGTGGGGATGGGTTGAAAACCTCTCAACCAATTGGTTTTATACAGGTTTAGGTCATCATATTATCCTTATCTTTAACATTTAACTGTTAGTTAAATAGTTTCATATTTAAAATGTCTCATTGTATTTTTATACTATATGGTTAAAAACATACTATAACAATCCACGCGACCCCCAAGTGATTCATTATTAAAATATATAACCTTATATAATTCCTTTATATGAACCATTGTTCTTTATAAATAATATATCATTTAATAATATAATATGTTTTTTAAAAACTCATTTATGTCAATTTCGACACTATTTAGTATTTGGTTTTTGTAAATGTCATAACAATTTGATTACTTCAAAAAATATACATTGAACCAACCCTAAAATGTCATATTCACTAGGAATATTCATGTATTCCATAAAAACATTGAAATTATATTTTTCTGAATATTTATAATACAATTTATTTGATTCTTTCATTAATAAGTTAATTACTACCTCACCATTGTGTCAAAGATAAATTTAATTATATAATGTATAAAAATTATAATTGAAATAAAATTATGTAGTAAATATTTATATATTTCTATGATGTACTTATAGTATAAAATATAACTTATATAACCCCATTTAATAATTGTCTTAATAAAAGATATATGTTTATGTCATTTTTGTCTTAACATTAAATTATTTAATATAAAGTGTCATTATCACTCTCATGTGGCTCCATGGCGTCCCAAAATCGACCCAAGGATGGCCATGGTTGGAAATGTTACAAAAAATAGGAATAAGAAACAATTTGGGGTAATTTAATATTATTATAATAATATTTTTTCCCTTATTTAATAGATATACCCTTTAACAGTGGTAAATAAAATATTTATTGAAGTAACTATTCATAATGTCTAAAAATAAAATTTACATATTTTAAAAAAAATTACCTCTTGATTCCAAATATAAAATCCATTTTTCTAAATTCAAAACACATAAGGGGCAGAAATTAATTTAATATTAATTATTGTTGTCAAAACAAAAAGTGTGTTATTAAGAAATAATAACTATCAAAAGATTAACACTTGTTTATGTCCAGTTTAACTGTGAAATTACATTAAATGACCTAAATTATATTAAATGATAAAAATATAATCTAATTATAATTAGAAACAACTCATGTGTATAATTTAACACTATAAATTATTTTAATTAAAAAAGTTTTTTTCATTAAAATATAGTATTTTCACTATTCATCAAAATATGAATGTTATCAGAAAAGTTCCAAAAATTTATCCAAAATAATTTTTTGTGTCATAATTACAAAGAATAATTTACTTTCATTAAAATTAATATATACGTGTCAAATACTGGTTTTAAAAATGGTTCTCCATTAAAAGGCTGTATAATTTCATTTTCTAAAAATACTTCTTTTATCTGAAAAAATGATTTTGTTCTTATATTATGTCTAATAAATGCATAATATATATTCTAAAATTATATAGAGTATATAAAATTCAAAATTCAGTTAATTCTATTCATAACCGCTTTTGAGTGGCTAGTTTGGTAAGTCGTGGTGCGCTCGAACTTGGTGTTGCGTGTAGTGCAAGTTTTTGAATTACTTTAAAAAAATAACGATTTATGAAATATTGGGGTGTTACATTCTCCCCTCCTTTAATTAATTGCGTCCTCCCAATTTGAAATTTTTCTTCAAAAATAAAATGTTAAAAATAGTAAAATACCTTTATGGAAAACCCACATCAGAAATTTTGTGAATAAAATTTAGTCTTGATAAGAGGGAAAGGGATATGAAAAAGTCACCACCAAATTATGATATCGATTAGAAAAATATTGGTGGAAATTAGAGACACATTATTGGAGGAAAAACATAAATATTTATAAGGATTTATTGAGTTCATAAATCTCAAATAAGTGTAAAATTGAGGGCCTCAAAGACATCAATCTATGATGATTTAAAATATTGTCGGTTCAACTAATCATAAGTTATAAGGATAACACATTTTGGGTTTTAAGATCCCTTACCTAAAGATTAATAATTAATTTATTCATTTAATAAGTGGAAAAAAATATTCTTTAAAAGTAGGGTTTCTTCCTTCAATTAATTCCTACCACAAACTCATCCTTCACTCCAAAAGATTATAGAATTCAAAAATATATCATTTATCCTATTCGTATAGGGTTCCAAAAAATGAATTTATAATTTAACTGTAAAACCCTTTTAAAAAACTACATTATACAAACTAGGGAATCATGTAGGTTAGTGGTAGGTGACACACCTTTATCGCTCTTCGGTTGCGGGTTCAAGTCTCGCAGCCTTGATGAACATGACGGGTTATCGCTCGACCTCCAGGTTGTCATTTTAATAATAATCCCAAAATAATCATAAGAAGTGATTTAACCGTAACAATAGTATCAAATGTCAATCTTAATCCATTCCAACCTTTATACTTATCCAAAATAATTCTATCGAAACTCACAGTCCAAAATTTATAAGGAAGGTAAACACAATGATGATCTTTTTTTCCACGTAAAAACATGTGAATAACTTCATCATGTATTCTTTTAAAACATGATAACACCCTGAATTACCATAAAACCATATTTATAACATTCATTATCCCTTATTCCTTATAAAATATTGGATATACTCCTCACATAAATAAATGTTATAAGGCCCCATAATGATGGAATAAAAAACCCTTAATCGGTTCCAAGGATTTCAATAACATAAAATATAATTTATCCAAATCAATCATATCTTATTCCAAAATAAATACCTTAGTATTAGGACCATATTAAATTTTTATCTTTCCTTCATCCATGTATTTTACATAAAGTTTAACTTGCTATTGAGTCACTTCTCTTGGTACCACACAATCTGATATCCTTAATGAAATAGTAATGCAGTACAATCCTTATATACTCCATAATTATTATAACCAGAACATAGTTGATACAATACACAAATGACATAATTCATTAATATCAACATAAGAACACTAGTGATTACTCCTTATCTGTGGTAATATCATAACTTTATTATTACCTAGCTGCATCATTTTTGGTATACCCTGATGAATTAGAAATTGATTTTTGTATTATCCTAACTTATTGCAGATTAAGAGTTGTACATTTGAAACCTTTTTATTACACTTTCAATGACGTACTCGATGTCCTTTTTCTCCACATTTATAACAAACTCACATTTCCTTCAAGCATTTACCAAGCTGATTCATTCCACAGTTATCACATGTGGGAAAATTATTCTTCCCCTTATTCCCTTTATCCATATTTCTCGCGACCAAACTTTTCTTCTCTGTATTCCTTTCAATGACAGAGGAATCAGAAAATTATTTACCAATATTATTAACACATGATACTAATTCATCATATGATGAGAATACATGGGAACTATTTCCCTTTTAAATGTTGGCTTAACACCATGAAAGGCATGATCCTTCTTAATATTTCGATCATGCGTATTTCTGGAATACTCATTCCATATACCTAGAGCCATTTATAAAAAATATCTTATACTAGGTTTGTTTATGAATTTAAATTCATACTTCCAAACATCTGATATAACTAACGTAAATTGAAAAGATTATGCATATAATCTATAATCATAAAATGTTTTCTTTGAGGAAGTATTTACTCTTAAATCCTTCATAATGGCTGGTAATGAAAATGTGAATTATCTTAAGCATAACCCACGAGAGTGTCATAACCAAGAGTGCAGCAAGACCCATTGTCCTGTACCAAGATATCCTAGGTCAATCCCGAAACTCTTTGTTGGATTTCTCAGTTCATGGAAAATCTATGCTAGAGCTGCCTCTACCTGCTCGTATCCATTCATAGATGTATTTCATGGAAAACTCAAAAAATATATGCATTACAAAAATTCTAGGAAGTTATTCTATAATAATCCTCAAAGTCTATATTAGGGTAATTTTCTATAATCATAATTTATTTAAATATATTTTCCAAGGTTTGTACAAAACTTACCCCGATACCAACTGTAACACCCTAACCCCGGAAGCTCGGAGCTAGTGCATTATTTTAATAAATTGGCATGATAACAAGTAATCAAGTCCTGAAGGACCAATCAATTTATCAATCTTGGAAAATATATTACATACATGAACGTTACATTAAATTATAAATTGAAAAAAAAGCAATGCCTCCATTGACCATATTCATATCCCTTAGATTATCCCTTTAGGTCAGTCATAATATACTTCTTCACTTCATGTGATAAATAAAATATAGAAAGGGGTGAGGTCAGATGCTCGGAAAGGATAACAATATAGCGGAAACTTTCATAGATAAGAATAAACATTTACTTCAATTTATAAGGCTAAAACATAAGCCTTTTAATCATAAAATTCTGCATAATATGGCCAATATAAATCAAATAATTCCATTTACTTACTCACATGGATATTCTACTAGTCAAATAATCACATGAAATATCAACAACCAATTTTATAATTATGGAATGCATAATCCCAAACTTCATAACAACAAAGTAAATGCGTTGTTCTAAGACTACAAATAATATTTTGTAAGGCCTTGTTACAAGACACTAGTTTAACTCATGAGACCTACCGATGCATCGAGGGGATATAGAGGGCTTCACCCATCACTTACTAAGTCTAATTCATTCCTTATATGCAATGGTTTAAACATAACATAAACATTTGTATTAAAACTAGAATACGAAATTTCAGTACAATATCTATAAACCATGAATGGTATAAAAATAACACATCTATAGTCAAACATATCAAAAGACCTTAAATAAAATATGGAATATTGTTATAATAATAAATTAACCACAATTAAGAATAATATCACATAAATAATTTTGTCATCGTAGAAAATGATCAGTAAAAATATTTTAGAGAAATGTCACTTTTTCTTGAAATCAATTAAAAGTCACATAATTTATAAAAGAAGTAATTTAAAAGATAGTTTTGAATCAAAGTATCCCATACCAGTTTGAATCATTTCAAAGGAAATAACATTTTAAAACATTCAAGTTCATATAAATAAACCCTTAAAACCATTTTTAAGACATGGAAATTAATGAGAATGGTTTAGAATAATAAATCATTAAAACATTTAACTTGATGTTTTAGTAAAAAAGTCCCTTAAAAATAATCCCTTTGAAAAAAATTTATTAAACATGGACATGGATAATAAATATGTCCCAGTAGACACTTACGTAAAAACAACCTCAGATAATAACGAGATTTTGAAATTAACCTTTTACCTTGTACTTTTCCTTGGTTGAGGGTATGTTAAACTTTTGTATAATAGTTAAATAATTGTTCTTAAATTATAGCAGAGCCATATTAATATTTATTATATCATACATGATTCAGTTATGACTTTACACTACCCATTTAATAATTATTTCCATGTTAAATTAACATTTCAGGTAATAATTTCTTTCTTTATCGTATGTCCTTTAACTTTTTATTCTTGATCGTATAATTTAGAACAAGATTTACATAATTCTAGAATATAACACATGATTTATATATCATATATATGTAGAATATAAATATGTATAATATATATATATTAAATGGAAATCACCGTTTATGGATATGGTAAACTGTACGTACGCATAAACGATGTTTCCGTTTTCATATCGCATTGGATAGAAGTAACTGAATACGATATATGTAAGTATATTCATATATATATATATATATTATGTATAATTATTAATTCATATATTACATACTTATTAATAATATACATTTTTATAATCATCACTAAATGGTGAATGTGGAAATGAATCTCATCGTGTCGTGGAGACGGTAATCTTTACGTTCACACGAGCAACAATTTCATTATATTGATGGTGAAATAGTATGTAATTGGATGGTATATCATATATACAGAATAATTAACAAATTATATTTATTATTTACATCAGTTATACACATTATTATACCCATCAAAATATTGAAGTGTTTGAATAACAAACTACCCCACGATATGGAGACTGCAAGCCGTACATACACATGTACGATGACTTTTTCATTTATAAGATGGATAGAATAACGAATATGGTTGAACCATATTTATAATAAAATCATAGTATGTTGGAGGTACTTGATTTATTATTTTAGTATGGAAACAACAAAGAATGTGGAAGTGGAAAAAAGAAATGATCATGAAAGAGGGTGTTGAAATTATTTTATCTTCTTCGGGTGTTTCCTTTTGAGTTGACCAAAAGGGCTCCTTATGTTGGATTTATTGTCACGAACCATCCACAAAGGCCTAGGACATGACTACCCCAAGCCTTCCTTTCCTAGGCCAGGGGCTGGTGACTTTCACAAAATGCGTAATTCCCTAAAACTGGGAAGGCATTGCCTTTATAAACTGTAAAAAACACAACAGAGCACATAGCTGGATACGAAACAGTAAGAAAAACTGTATAAGAAAAGAGTGATGAAAGAGAAAGGGTTCAGAAATAAAATCCCCATAGTAGAGTATAAGTACAATTGAAAAACAGGTACAACTGAGGAAAAAGTAAAAATAGCTACCGGTTCGTCCTCTGGGTTCCTACCTTAAGGGTATGTACAGATCTCCTCCTCAACACTCCACGTCAGTCCGTATCCTCCATGTATCGTCTTACCGTATGGTCCTCCTCTGGGTACCGTCAAGTCCTAGTACCCTCAGCCTCAGTCAAAATTGTCTGTCATCTGCATCCAACACAGTGAGGCGCGGGAATAGCCCTTGCATGGGTGAGTATAACGATACTCAATAGGGACCCCGAGACGCTCAAGGTCTCGCAATATCCACCAAGGATAAACCACAAGTATGAAATCAACAGAAAACCCCACGTAATTATATGATCATACATATAACTAAGTTATCAAGTAATCTATCTCAATCGTGTGGAAAACCCAAAAGTTACTGACTCAGCTAAACCAAGATTTTTATTTACATTATCAAAACCATGACATCTGGAGAACTCCTCCTCTGTCGAGTAAAATGGGCATGTCACGACACCAAGCACACTTCCCACTAACCTTGAACTGCTGAGGTATGCCTCTTATCGAGTACCATGGGTCTGCTGTGTCACATAGAGGCGCTCCCCACCGTGGGTCTGCCACCACAAAAAGGCTCTCCCCCTCATAGCCTACAAAGGTACACCTACTATTGAGTAACGCTGGTCTACCACCACAACTAGGCGCTCCACTACCATTGGTCTGCGGCCACAACCAGGCGATCCCCACTGGGCTAGTCGATTCACTCCGAGTCAATTGGTCAGCGGTTGTCAAGTCTCACCCAGCTACAATGTCTCTGCACTCTACTCTCTCTTCAATGGAAGGATCTTCTCCCCGAGCTACAGGTCGATACTTCAACTACCATGAAGTACCACAAAGAAGGATCTTAAAGGTATGACACATCATAGGGGACTCAGCGCAATAGACAATGCATCAATCGGACGCACGGTCTGCGAGTTATTACCCTTTTAGTCCCAAGGTCCCGGTTGGATTCATGCCGGATCCAACCTAACCGTACCTCATCTATACCCCAAACACCAACGGGGTATACTCAAAGGATCCTTCATTCCCCATGATTACCAATGCCACTGACGGTTCACCAAACGTATGGCCAATGCTAAAGATATTTCCAAAAGAATGTAAAGGGTGGTAGTGGGCCCGAGGGCACTACGAGGGGCGCAAGAGCCCGGATTGGCCGGGGTGCCCTGAGGGTCGCATGCGGTCAGAAGGGCACTGCAGTTCATCACATGTAGGAGGATCCGGTTCGGCCGACGGATGTGGTAGCCGGAGCCGGTTCGGCTGGTTCAGTCGGGCAGAGGGTGCGGCCAGGGCGGCATGGTTGAGGGTCAGCACGGCCGAGGCCAGTTCGGCCGAGGTGCGGTGCATCTTGGGCCGTTTTGGATGACGTGTGGCATAGATGGTCGGTGGCGCGGGTGGTGGAGGTCACGGGTAGCATGGTCATTGCCTTCGTTGCATTCATCGTCTCATCGCCTCATCACCATTTTGAAGAGCATCACAAATAAGAACGACAGAGGGGTCAGGCCATGTTTTTTTGTCCCACACCCTCCATGTTTGGGGTGTTAGAAATCGGATCATATTTTTCATTAATTTCAAAGAATTAACAAGAAAGGAAGATAGAAGAAAAATCAATCCAACATCCCACATATTCCCATAAATATAATTCCCAACCCACAAGGAAAAACATCTACAATGATTCTTTGCTTTAGAAGGAAAGAATTAAGGGAATAATATCATATTCAAATAAATTCCCTACCTTGTTCGTTGTTCATAGATTTTGGCATGAGATGGTGAACCTTGATTTGTTGTAGAAGGGAACTTCCAACGTCGATGGAGGTTCTGAGAAAGAAATTCGAAGTCGTTCTTCTTCAGTGGAGCGTTCTTCGTCGAGAGATAAAGTTCTTCATTGGAAGCCTTCTCCCAAGCTCTCTCCTCTCCCAAGTTCTACCAAAATGAAAGTGATCCAAGAAAAAATAATAGATTTAAGTTATCTTTTATTTAGTTTTTGGAACAAAATTCAAAAAGAATTAAATTAATTAATTGATGTCCTCAATTAATTAATGGAGAGGATTTGGAAAAAAAATTATGTGCAAGGGGAGTTGAATAGGCTCTGCTACCCTTAATAGAAGTTTGAGGGTTTCTCTCCATTAAATGGGAGTTTCAAGGGGGTTTATCCTGAGTGGTCCCCAAAAAAATAAATAAGAGGAGGGGGTTTAGACCTCAGGTGGGCCCCACCACTATAATCTTTCATGGGAGGTTAAGGTGTGGTGGTCCCCACCTCCAACTTCTAAATGGAGGTTTTAACCAACAAATAAAAATAAAGTTATAGAACTTTATTTTTTTCATTCATTCACTAAAAACCCAAAAACTACCTTTTACACTTGACCCAGTGTCATCTAGGAGAAAGTCTCCTTAAGCAAATAACGAAACTGTGTGTTCAATGGTGCCCTCAGATTTCAATTCTGAGCACCGATTCAAAAGTTACGAAAGGCCGATTGCGTGTTTACTGAATGTACATGGGAAATTTTTTTGGAAAATTATTAATAGTCACCATCGACTCGTGTCAGTTGAGGTTAGGGTCTGCCTAAGTGAAGCACACCCCAACGAACCCAACGGTGCTCTCTGATTTCCAATCCGATTTAACATTCAAATGTTATGGATTTTACAATAAAATAAATATCACATAAATATTTTATTTACGGCCAAAAAACTAGATTTCACTGGTGGCCCATGCCGACCAAAGTTAGTATCTACTTAAATAAATAATTACCTCATGAATTCAGCGGTGGTCATTGATTTGGAATCCAAGCTACTATTTGTGAGTTATAATCATTTGAAAAATAAAATAATTTATTTATTTATTTTATTTACGATTATTCCATTTTTGGGTTTCCTTATAGGAGGCCCTCACCGACTAAAATTAAGTCGCGCCTCAGGTAAAACAACCATCTTGAACGTAGTGGTGCCCTCAGATTTCTGATTGGAGTTACTATTTAGGAGTTATTCCACATTTTCAAGAAAACAGCTTAAACACGATAATTAAAACTCTACCCAACTATGACGGATCATTTCGGGCACTCCAGGCCTCATAATCATGAACCGTCATATTTCAAAGTCTTGAAATGATTCCATATAAATAAAAAATTTATACAGAATTTCTGGGAAATTACATTCTCCCCAACTTAGGAATTTACACCCCCAAAAGCGAAAAAAAAGGAAAAAAATCAAAAAGAGGGTACTGAGCCTCATACTGAGCCTCCTGCTTCCTTGTGCTCTCCTGGAGGTTCCCATGTGGCCAGAATACACGCACCAGTGGTATCGACCACCCACAAAGGACCCACTCTTATCGATCCTCAATCTCCGCTGGAACCTCAGAAAATGACGCCCCATCTTCTAAGTCCATCTCGACGTGGTCAATGATGTGAAATGGGTCGTGCACATATCCTCTCAGCTGGGATACGAGGAAGACATTGCGAACCCTCTCCAACTATGGTGGAAGATTCAAGCGATATGTTACCTATCATATCATTCAAAAGATCAGAAAATGCCGATAAACCTTAGTGATAACTTTCCCCCTTAGCCAAAACTCTACAATCCTCGTCAAGGTGATACTTGTATGAGGATATGGTATCCCTCCTCTTATAGGAAAAAGATCTCTGCCAGCTCTGAGCAGTTTTCACTTTCTAACAAGTGAGGCAACGTGAGACAAACTTGACAACTAGTTTCTTCATTCTCGGCCACCAATGCTATCGTCGGAGATCCTTGTACATCTTTTCCACTCCTGGATGTACCTCTAGAGGGGATGTGTAGAGATCCATCAACAATTCCTTATAAAGTGACACTGGTACCATAGGAATTCCTCTGAAGAATTTGACGTGATCCCTACCTTCAGAAAATATATCAGGTGCATGACCTGTGGATATCTTAGCACATTGTGTCTCGCAGTCAGCGTCTGCATTTTGCGCCTCCCTGACTCGTTGAAGAAGTGGGGGAGTGACTTTAAGAGACTAAAGGAAGGCTGGTCCATATCAATCCACAAAGGATATCTATAAAGCATCCAGCAGCTCTGTCGCCTTGCCTAGTAGCTGTATACCAAATCTCTTGATGAGTGCATCTGCAACAACATTCCCCATCCCAGGAGTATAGACAATCCTGAAGTCCTAGTCTTGGAGGAACTCAATAAAAAACCACTATCTCAGGTTTAGGTCCTTCTGAGAGAAGATATACCTAAGGCTCTTGTAATCAGAGTACGCAGTAAAATGATTTCCCATCCGATAGTGTTGCCACATATTCAAGGAAAATACCACTGTTTCCAACTCTAGCCCATGTGTAGCGTAGTTCTTATCATGTTGTCTCAGCTAAAGAGAAACATAAGAGATCACTTCTCACTCTTGCATTAGGACACATATGAGTCGGGTACCTGATGCATCGCAGTAGACTACGTACCCTACGCCTTCCTCTGGAAGTGTCACGATGGGGGCACTAGTCAGCCACTACCTTAGCTCCGGAATGCTCTGATGGCATCTCTTCGACCACACAAAGGGTTTCCCCTTATTCTTCAAGGCTTATAGTGGTGCTGAAACTCTAGAGAAGTCTTGTAAAATCCTCTAGTAGTATCCATCCAAACTCCAGGAACTCCATAAATCTGTCACACTTCTAGGTGGCTCCCAAGAAAGTACGGAATCAATCTTCACTAGATCTACTGCAACTCCGACCTCCAAGATGACATGTCCCAGAAAGTGAACCTCTCAGATCCATAAGTGGAACTTTGAGAGCATACCATAAATCTGGTGCTCTCAGATTGTGTTCAGTACTACCTGAAAATGATAGGCATGATACTCCTCAGTAGTCGAGTAGATTAGAATGTCATCGATGAAGACTATGACAAAGCGATCAAGGTATGGCTGGAAGATCCTGTTCATGAGTCCCATGAACACTACTGGAGCATGGTTTATGCCGAATGGAATAACCAAGAACTCATAGTGGTCATACCGACATCTGAAGGTCATCTTCTGCACATCCTCGTATCATACTATGAGCTGGTGATATCCAAATATGAGGACTATCTTCGAGAACCACTGTGCTCCTTTCAGCTGATCAAAGAGGTCATCAATCCTCAAGAGTGGGTAATTTTTCTTCATGGTCCCCTGGTTCAGGTGCCAGTAGACAACACAAAGCCTTAATCCCCAATCCACCTTTTTGGTGAACATAATCGAGGCTGCCCAAGGAGAAACACTGGGCAGAATGAATCTCTTCCCCTGCAAGTCCTCAAGCGGTACCCGCAGCTCTCGAAGCTCCGCAAGAGACATCTGATATGCTAGTTAAGATATTTGTTCCATCCCGGGGTATAATTCAATGTAAATTTCCATCTCTCTATGAGGAGGTCGACCTGGAACATCATCAGGGAAAACATTCGCATACTGGTTCACTACTATAGGATATGTCTGACTTTCCACATAAACTGCTTCGAGGGTAAGGCTAGCCAACTGATGAGTGATCGGTTACACACTCCTCCGAGTAAGTCCATCCAGTGCTGCAAAAGCTTCCATCTCACCGGTGAAGTTAAACCTGGTCCCATATGTGCGGACACACCGCACTTTCCACTTAATACAGTCTATCTGAGTGTGGACTATAGATAACTAGTCCATACCCAAAATGATGTCGTAAGGCCCTGACATCACTACTAAGAGATCCCAGCAGAAGCTCTCATCTCATAGAGTAATCTCACAATACTGACACCAGTGCGTAATTGTTGAATCTGCTCCCATAGAATTCTCTAGCCGTTAATATCGAGCCAACGACTATGTCGAAATCTCCAAGCTCCGAACAAGGGTAGTAGAAATGAAATAATGACTGGAACATGTGTCTATAAGTACTGCAACTATGGTGGAGTATACACATATCGTACCTCGAATCATCTTTGGAGCTCCATGATCATATGCCTTAGCTGGCTGGAGCTGATCTCTCCCCTGTCCACCCGCTCCCTACGGTCGGGGTGGAACTCCTTGTGGTGGTGGCAGTAATACCTCGAATCTTCGACCACCGCTAACTGCACAACCAGCTCCTCTGCCATGTCTGCCTAATCTCTGTGGACTTCCTCGATCAAAGATCTATCTCTGCCTGGGTAGTCCATTGACTATCTGCTGATCAACTGAATGGCAGATCAGACAGTCACGAACCATGTTACCCTAGCTGCCGTAAAAGTAAAACTGCCCGATCTTGGTGTGTCTGGATCTGTCTCTAGTGCCCCGCACAATAGATCCTGAGTCATGTGGTCATCCACCTGTAGGTATGGTCATCTTGGACCTCTGCGACATCTGTCTTCTACAAGCTTCAGAAGACTCCGCTACATGTCGACAGGTGGTAGGTCTCGCTGCTAGAGACTGCTCAACAAGGAAACACTCCACTAGGAGGGCTCTCTCGAACACTTCCACCTACATCGGGATGTTTTGTGAGATCACTGAATCCCTGATCTCTCCCCGGAGTCCCTTCTCGATGGTTTAGTCCCCGAAGAGTGAGTCCCACACCATATCGTTGGAGTAGCGTGAGAGGATTGTGAACCTCTCTGAGTACTGAGCTATAGTCATGTTGCCCTATTGTAGGTGAAGTAGCTCATATATGTGTACTATGAGAAGATTCTCTGGGACAAACTCTGCCCGAAACATGCTATCGATGTCTGGCCAGAGAAGTGTTACCTTATCATGAACTTGGAGAAACGAGCTCTATGATCTTCTTGATGCTGCCTGCAGAAGGCTAGCAGCAAGAATCACCATGAGGTCGGTTGGTGTCCATACTAGTCGGATAACGCTCACCACAGCCTCCAGCCAATCCTCAGCTGCCTACGGTTCTGTCTCTCCCCTAAACCTGGGTGGCCTCTGGTGCTGGATCTCGGGTAACACACTCAAGAGGTGTGCACGGTCTGCTACTGCGGCTGGTGGCATCTGTGGCCCAATGGGTAAAGGTATCACTGGTGCCTCTGCTGGAAAAGGGACCTGCACCGAGGCCTCGTTGCTCAGTGGGCTATCCATGCATACAAATCTCGGGACTCTAGATGGTCGGCCGCGTGGAGGCATACTAAAAGAAACAGATGTGACACGGTCTAAGATTATACCTAGTGAGCTGACCTGGTTGAGCTGCCATAATGAAAACTTTTAAAAAAACACACAGAATCAATGTTTTCATTCACTGAGTTGAAAATAAGAAGCTAGGGTCCTGGTGTATGGATATGTCGGCCACCGCACCAACACTGGACTCCCTGAATATAAATCCACACTCACTACCATTAACATTATTGCTTCAATGAAAAATATCAGAGTACTATGTTCTTCGGTAGAACCCGACTCCTCTGATACCGATTTTTCACGACCCATTCTTCGGGGCCCATGTTCTGACTACCCCAAGCCCGCCTTCCATAGTCCAGGGGCTAGCGACTTTCACCAAAGGTGTAATTCCCTAAAACTGGGAAGGAATTACCTTTATAAAATTTAAACAAACACATCAGAGAACACAACTGGATATGAATCACTAAGTAAAACTGTATAAAAAAAGAGTGCTGAAAGAAAAAGGGGCTAGAAAAAAAAGCCAAACTATAGAGTACAAGTACAACTGAAAAGCAAGTACAATTGAGGAAAAAGGAAAAACAGCTACGAGGTCATCCTTTGAGTTCCTACCTAAAGGGTAGGTATAGATCGCCTCCTCAGCACTCCATGTTCATTCATCTCCTCCTTGTACCATATGTCTGTATGGTCCACCTCAGTGTACCATCCAATCCTGGTACTCTCAGCCTCAGTCAACAGAGTCCATCATCTACATCTAATACAATGAGGTGTGGGCATAGCCCGTGCATGGGTGAGTATAATGATACATAGTAGGGACCTCGAGACCCTAAAAGTCTCTCAAAATCCACCGAGGATAAACAACAAGTATGAAATCATCAGATAACCCCACTTAGGATTATTCTCATACATATACCTATGTTTTCAAGTAATCCATCTCAATCATGCGGAAAACACAATACATACTGACTCTTCTCAACCAGGATTCTTATTTACATTATCGAAACCACATCTACAGGATAACTCCTCCTCTGTCGAGTACAGTGGGCTTTCTGCTACCCCAAGTATGCTTCCCACTAACCATGGACGGCTGAGCCACTCTTCCTATCGAGTACCGTGGGTCTGCTACGTCACACAGAGTCACTCTCCACCATGGGTCTACTGCCACAAATAGGTGCTCCCCCTCATAGACTGTAGAGGTAATCCTCCTGTCAAGTACCGCGAGTCTACCACCACAACCAGGTGCTCCTCTATCATGGTTCTGCCACCACATCCAGGCGCTCCCCACAGGGGTAGTCGAGTCACTCTGACTCAATCGGTCAGTAGTCATCATGTCTCAGCAATCTACTATATCTCCTCACTATACTCCCTCGTCACTAGAAGGATCCACTCCTCGAGCTACAGATCGATACTTCAACTATCAAAAAGTACCACGAAGAAGTATTATAAAGGTTATCCATGTCATAGGGGACTCAACGCAATAAACGGCGTGTTAATCGGGCGCCCGGTCTGTTAGTTATTAGTATTTTAGTCCCGGGGGCCCGGTTGGATTCGTGCACGATCCAAACTGACTGTATCTCATCTATACCCCAAACTCTAGAGGGGTATACTGAAAGAGAAAATCATGCTCCAAGATTACCAGTGATGCTGACGGTTCGTCAAACGGACGTCTGATGCCAAAGATATGACCAAAAGAATGTAAAGGTTTCGTGGTGGGATGAGTCCGGTTTGACCCGGTCAGATCGACCCGAACCGACCCAGTCTAGGCCGACTCGGTTTGGGTCGAACCAACTTGACCCGTTGGTTCTGGCCTGACCCATTTGGTGGGCCAGCCTGTTGTGTTTGGCCCCGCCCGCTGGGCCCAACCGAGCTGGTCGCGAGGGGCCACGGAGGGATGAGAGGGTGTGGAACGTCCACGAGGGTGTGGACCGGCTGCGAGGGTGTGGAACAGCCACGGTTCATCACAATGGAACTGACATGCCACGATTCGGTGCGATGGAGGTTCAGCCTGTAGGGCACTGGGAGGGTGCGGGCCGTTTTAGCCGAGGGCGTCATGAGTGGCGTGGGAGGCCAGCTTGGCCAAGGCACTGCAAGGTGCACAGGAGGGCGGCTCAGCCGGGGCACCGCGAGGGGAGTAGTTTTGATTGGCTCGGTCAAGGCACTGTGAGGGCTTGATTCGGCCGTGGGTGCCTCAAAGGGTGCGGGAGGCCGGCTCGGTTGGGGCGTCGCAAGGGGAGCGTGTTGCCGGGAGGGAATCGTGGTTCGACCCAGGGTAGGGGAGCCGGTTCGACCGGCTGACGGGGTGGCCAGAGCCAGTTCGGCCGGTTTGGCCAATTGGTAGTGTGGCTGGTGGGTGATGTAGGTCGCGGAGGAACCGAGTAGCATGGTCGTTGCCTTCTTCACATTCATCATCTCGTCGCCTCATCGCCATTTCGAAGAACATCACAAACAAGAATGGCGGAGGGGTCGGGCCTTGTTGGTTTGGCCTGCACCCTCCACGTTTAGGGTGGTAGCAAGCATATCTACTCTTTAACGAATTTCAAATAACTAACTAGAAAAGAATACAGAAGAAAAATCAATCCAACTCCCCACATCTTCCCACAAAAAAAATTCCCAACCCGCACGGAAAAACACCCACACTAATTCTTTTCTTTAGAAGGAAAGAATTAAAGGAATAATATCATATTCCAATAAATTCCCTACCTTGTTCATTGTTTGTCGACGTAAGCACAAGAAGGTGGATGTCGATTCATTGTAGACGAGCACGTCCTACGTCGAAAGAAGTTTCGGGGAAGAAAGTCGAAGTCGTTCTTTGTCAGTGGGGAATTCTTCACCGAGAGATGAAGTTCTTCGTTGGAAGTCTTCTCCCAAGCTCTCTCCTCTCCCAAGTTACACCAAAATGAAAGTGAGCCAAGAAAAAAATAATAGATTTAAGTTACCTGTTATTTAGTTGTTGGCACAAAATTAAAAAATATTTTAATTAATTAATTGATGTGCTCAATTAATTAATGGGGAGGATTTGGAAAAAATAATTAAGTGCTAGGGGAGTTGAAGAGGCTCCCCTACACATAATGGAAGTTTCAGGGTTTCTCCCCAATAAAGGGGAGTTTCAAGGTGGTTTAATATAGGTTGGTCCCCACTAAAATAAACAAGAGGAGGGGGGGGGGGGTTTAAACATCAGGTGGACCCCACGACCATAACCTCTAATGGGAGGTTATGGTGTGGTGGTCCCCACTTCCAACATCCACATGGGGGGTTTAACAAACAAATATAAATAAGGCTACACAGCTATATTTTTATTTTATTCATTCACTACAAACCCAAAAACTATCTTTCACTCCTGACCCACTGCAGTCGAGGGGAAAGTCTCCTTAAGAGAATATTGGCATTGTGAGGTCAGCGGTGTCCACAAATTTCAATTTTGAGAACCAGTTCAATAGTTACAAAACGCCGCTTGCGCGTTTACTGAACGTACTTGAAAAAAAGTTTTTAAAATTATTAATAGTCACCCTCAACCAGCACTGGTTGAGGTTAGACTCTGCCCCAATGAAACACACCCCAACGAACACAAAAATACTCTCATATTTATAATCCGAGTTACCATTTAAATTTTGTGGATTTTATAATAAAAATAATTGTCACTTAATTATTTTATTTACGGCTAAAATCTAGCTTTCAATGGTGGCCCGCCCTGGCCAAAGTTAGTATCTACGTAAATAAAGCTTTCCCTCATGATTTTATCGGTAATCTCAGATTTTCAAACTGAGCTACCATTTGTCATTTATAAGCATTTGACAAATATAACTATTTATATAATTATTTTATTTAGCATTATTAGATTTTTGGGTTCTCTCGCAGATGCCCCGCGCCGACTAAACTTAAGTCACGCCTAAGATAAACTCGCCATCCTGAATGCAACAATGCCCTCATATTTCTGGTCCAAGTTACCATTTAATATTTATCCCACTTGTTCATAAAAAATGCTCATGCACACTAATTAAAGCTCAACCAATCTTCGACAGATCATTCCTGGTACACCAGGCCTCGGAATCGCGCACGGTCAGATTTCGCGGTCTTGAAATAATTCCATATAATTAAAAAAATATGCGTAATTTCATGGACATTACATTTCTGATCAGTGTAATGACTCTAGGTTGATGTGAGGAACATTGGGAGGATAGCTGGGCAGGGGTTGGCTGAGCCCAAATGCATTGGAGGTGTGAAATTAAGAGAAGGGTGAGTGCCATTTTATAATATAGGTGAGGGGCACTTTACGAAAAACATGAAATTTAAATTTATAATAAAATAGTTTTCGGTTATTATTGACTTAAAAATGAATTATTTCGAGTATAAGGTTGGTATGGATCAAAACCCTCTAAAACAGTAGGGTTTACATAGGTTTAGTTCCACATATTATCCTTACCTTTTAGATTTAACTCTTAGTTAAACAGTTTGTCATTTACCATGTCTCTTGGTATTTTAATATTTTATGGTTAATAAACATACTATAATAAGGAAAACGAACCCCAAGTGGTTCATTATTAATATATATATCATTATATATGTCTTTTGGCTTATCCTTATTTTTTTTTGGAATATTATATCATTTAATATTATAATATTTTTAAAAAAACTAATTTATGTCATTTTTTACATTATTTAGTATTTGGTTTTTGTAAAAGTCATAAAAACGTGATTACATAGAAAAGGATACATTGAATCAACCCTACCATGTCATATTCACTGAGAAAATTCGTGGATGTCAATAAAACATTGAAATTATATTTATTTTAATATTTATAATAGCATTTATTTTATTTTTTCATTAACAATGTAATTACTACATGATTATTGTGTCATAAATAAATTTAATTATTTAAGAACAAAAATTATAAAAAATAATAATATTATTTATTAAATCCTTTTAGATTTATAATGCGTATTTATATTCAAAATGATAACTTATATAACCCTATTTAAAATTTTTTTTACTAAAAGGTATATGTTTATGGCATTTTTGTCTTTACATTAAATTAATTAATATAATGTGTCGTTATCACTCTCAAGTGGTTCCATGGGGTCCCAAAATCGACCCAAAGATACCCATGGTTGGGCATGTATCATCCAATATAAATAGTACACATGAAAGGGTAATTGAATATTTTTATAATATTATTGTTTACCCTGGTATATAAAATATTTACTGAAGTAATTATTCATTATATATAAAAATAGTAGTTACCTATTTACAAAATTTGGACTTCCTGATTCTAAATATTGAATGAATTTTTCCAAATTGAAAATAAAGAAGTGGAATAAGTTAATTCAAAATTAATTCCCATTATCAAAACAAAAAAGCATGTTTTCTAGAAACAATTACTATCAATAGATTAACAATTGTTTATGTCCAGTTTAAATGTAAAATTATATCCAATGACCGAAATTAAATTAAGTGATAAATATATTATCTAATGAAACTTTTAAACCATTCAAATATATAATTTTACACCATAATTGTTCTTAAAATAGATTTTTTAATTAAAATTTATTATTTTTCACTATTCAACAAAATATGAATGCTATCAGAAAAGTACCAAAAACTTATCCAAACTAAGTTTCTCTATCAGGATTATAATGAATAATTTTATTTAATTAAATTGAATATATAAAACTTTCAAATATTAGTTTTAAAATGTTTTCCTTTAAAAGGCGGTAAAATTGCAATTTTTTAAAAATACTTCTTTTATATAAAAATAGATTTTTTTTCTACTATTATGACTAAGAAACACATAATATGGATTCTAAAATTATTTATATTATATAAAATTCAAAATTCAGTTAATAGTATTCATAAACACTTTTTAACAACTAGTTTGGTAAGTCATGGTGTGCTGGAACTCGGTGTTGCTTATAGCACAAGTTATTGAATTACTTTGAAGAAATAACGTACTATGAAATAATGGGGTGTTATGTGTCATTATTAGGATAACTAGAATTCTTCCTTGTATTATAAGTTCACAAAATATAAACTATATTTTCTTATCTCTTGAAATGTATTCTATAGAATTGTTAAAAAAAATTCATGTAGTAACAACAATAATTTTATACATCTACCTCTATGGGGAGGAAGTAGAGTGAAGATAAGTCCGATAAATTTTTCATTCAAAAATAAATTCAGAAACTGATAGGATTTCTACATTACCATATATCCTCTAGGATTGATATTGTTTATGTTGTGACTTAGTGTTCTTGGTATCAATGTAATTTTATAGAATCCCATCTGTTGGCAGAAATGAAAAATTTGAGATATTTTTTACGAATAAAAATTCATGGGTTGATATAAAAAAGATACCATGAGATGATATTTCATGGTTTTTGTTGATGTTAGTTATCATATATGTTCTAGTAATTGAAAATAAACCACATGTGGATCGTTTTTCATTAGGGAATGATGGGTATGTTAGAATAGTAAGAAAAAAGTTTAGTAACATTGAGAACAGTGGAATTTGAGTTTGTTGTAGCTACATAGTCTTGTGATCAGATGTTTTTGGAATAAATTTCAGCAAGAATATTTTAATGTAAAAGTTTCTAATCCATTGAAGATATATTGTTAATATCCCAGTGTAGTTTATCTTTCTAAAAATCACATCCAAGATTCATGATCCAAAACAATTGATATAAATATCACATTATAAAATTGAAATTTGTTGTTGGAGATTTTTTTGATGGAATATATATTAATAAATTATAAAATTTCTAATATCTTCACAAAAAATGAACGAATATAGTTTTGTTGAATTGTGGTTGCAACGTGATGATTAGACTCCTCTAATGACATTCTAATACTTATATGGAAGTACTAATCATGCTTTGGATTATGTTACCAAAGGGTGAAAGAATGTAAAAAAAAATTCTTCTTAATATGTTTTTACAAATCGTTCTTTAATTTATCTGAAGTTGTGGTTATAAAAAAGGAGGGAAAACATGTGAAAAAAGAATAAAAATTAATTTGAGTTTATCTTCACATGCACACAAAATATTATTATCACAAAGGGATAGAATAAATTGAAAAATATTACATTTCATAGTAGTGTGGTGTGAGGACATTTTCTTTTGTGAAAGGTTGTGTTTGGATAATGGTTTAAAACCATGAGTTGTGAAAAAATTATCAGAGTTTAAAATGTTATTAATGAATGATGTCAACATAACCCAATAGGAATTTTGAAAAACCATTTTGATGAATTATTTATCATTTTCTTATTTGTTGAAATTGGATCTTTTTGTAAAAGAAGGTTTTTTTTAAGGATTAGACACAGTCCATCAGAATGAGTTTTTATAACAATGATAATGTTTTATGAATGATCGAATAAGAAAAAGGGGGGAAATGTTTTTATCTTTGAGAATGTTGTTTCCAAAGATTGGTTCTCAGATTAAACAAAACCATTCACATAATTCGTCATAATGATAATTTCGTTATGAGACATATCATCATCAATTGATCCATCAAACTAAAGTTTACAATCTATTAGACAAGTTGATTCTTTTATAAATACATTGTTGATAATGAAATTATGAATTTTTATGAATTTGTTCAATGGATATTGTGATGTTAGGATTTATAATGTTCATCAAATTTCTAACCTTAAGTCAGATGATGCATTTCACGTTTTTAATTCTCATATATAATAATATGTCTATAACACTGATGATTAAATCCTTATAAATAAAATGACTAGAATATGTTCTTCCAATCATATAAAGTTTTGGATTGAAATAAAGGAGGTTTTGTAGGTATGGGAAGTCATACTACTTTTATTTTTAAGTAAGAAAAAGTATTTCCTATATTTATGTTCTCATAAATCAAGAAAACCCTCATGATAAAATATGTATAATAAATTTATGAATAAAAATGATTGTATCAGTAATGGGAATCAATATAATGTTCTAATCAGATCCAAAAGTACCGGAAATATATGTTTTTTGAAGTGTAAAAGATTAATAACTAATCAAATTTGATGAATTTCAGTGTTTCATAATGAATTTTCTATAATAATTATAATTATAATATAATGAAAATTCCATTGTAGAAGAATGTCAATTAGGCTGACTCTGAGAAAGAATGTTAATTGGGTAGACTATAAAGAGTTTAATTAATGAGTTTGGCTCTAAAAAAATTAATGTAATAATGAGGTGAGTAAGTTTCATCGTAATGAGCTAATGAAGTTCCATTGGATTAAAGAATTTTTAGGAAGTCTGAGAAGTATAATTATGGAGATGAATAAAGAAGATTCATGGATACATATAAAGAGTTCAATTGGTTAAACATAAAATTCAAATATTCATAGGTCTCAGAGTTTTTGAATTTGAGTATGTGGGAAAAGTTTTCCCGTTTTCCTCTGGTGCCATTCTAGGATTCATATAATTATAATCATAGTACATTCATAGTTTATTACCTTTTATGTGATAGTAAGAGGTTAAAAACTAGAGAATTCATGTCAAAGTTATATTTATGGAAAGAGATCTCCTTAGATGATTATACAGTTGAATGTTTTTTTATCAGATTGACTAAAATCAGCCAGAGCATGATCAAACTATGGAATATCAGACAAAGAATTTGTGGAGATTTTGAGAAGTGAATATAGTTAAAGGGAACATAATATTGAGTCTATCATATTGAGTCAATCATATTGTGTTCTTATGACTAACGATCATCAGAAATAGGGCCATCATACCTTGGAATTTTTTTTAGATCTATTTGAAAAAAGTATGTATTCTTTTTCATTGGCTCAATTTTTTATATGAAAACATTATAGACTTACAAGAGTCTGTATAATCATTCATCTCATGATGTTTAATCTTTCTAATGGTATTGGACACAAGTTGTATTCAATTATTATTTTTATTGAATTATATAGACCCACAAGAGTTAGTATGGAAAGGATATAGGTTTTCATAATGAGTTAATACCTTTTAAATATAATTTTATTTACATTAATTAATACTTTTCTTGTAGTTGTGTTTACATAAATAATATAAGGATACATAAATTAGTTGGATGTAGGGGTTAATTGAATCTTATTAGAATTTGACAACTAATTCAGTACCCCTTTCACAATTGTTATTCAATCAATTGGAACGTTAATATAATTAGATCATAACCCCAATAAAGAATATGTAAAATGATGAATTGTTATTATATAAGAAAAATTGCCAACGATCTTGTACCCTAGTGGTACAAGCTTCTGCTTGGCATCCAAAAGACCTGGGATCAAATCCGGGCAGGGGTGAATTTCCGGTACTGTAGCAGGGTACTATAGCTGCACTGTAGCAGGGCACTATAGCAGTATTGTAGCAGCCGTGGAACTGTAGCAGTGGAGACACTGTAGCAGCAGCGGTTACTGTAGAAGGTACTGTAGCAGCGTGGGTACTGTAGTAGGTACTGTTCACCGAGGGGTCCTTTGGGCCAAAAAATGGCATTTCAAGCCTTTTATTCAGGCCATTCGGCCTTGGGCCTTCAGGCTTGTAATGGGTCACCCTCTACCCAGTCTAAAGAGGTAATTTCATTAAATAATAAATTGAGGCTTCGGCCCCAACCATTAAAAAAATTATAGAAGAAAAATTCAATTAAAAGAACACTGATACTATTTGTGAGGAAAATACCATTTCAAATTTGAAATAAATTACTTATAATTTAAATATTTCTAAAATATTAAGGAAAACATTTTCTTTAAAATAAAATTTGGAAACATTTAATTTAATTTTCATTCCATTGATTAGTTATGACAGGGGGAATTTTTTTCATTGTGTACATTAAACCAATGATGCATTTTGTGTTTTTAGCACGAATTCAAAATAACAACATTTATAAAAATAACTGTAATATTGATTTTAAAACATTTATTAAAAATTTTAACATGGATAAAAGTAGATTTAAACAATCACTAGATAATATTTGAACATTATTGAATATATTGTTAGAAATCATGGACATGGAAGAAAAATGATTTTTGATCGATGAATGAAATAAGGTAGATTGTCATTAAAATATTCCTTTGGTCTATTGAGTATATAAAGAGTGGAATACGAATAAAAAATAGTTATTCACATTATATAAAAATATAAAAATAAAATCTATTATTTTCATGAGAGGTATATCAGAGAATATCTTTATTTTAAACTTAATCATAAACAATCCTTGTAAATAAAGAGATTATTACCTAACTCAATTCCATCAAGTTTGAGTAGATTGTAATGCACCTTAAGCACTGGTATAATAAATTTAAATTCCAAAAAATTATATAAAATAATAATTTAATTAATTATAATATCATATATTCTTAAATAATAATATTTCAATAACCATTTGTTAATAAATCCTTATTCAAATAATCATTGGGTTATCTATTTCTTTTATCCAGAGAATTTCAGTTTGATAGTTTCAAACCTGGTACATTGATCATAGTTCCATAATATCCATAATGTTAATCATGATATAAAAAATTTATTATATATATATAAATCCATAAAAATTACTTATATAATAATTAGTTACATCACCCATCGATGTAATAGGGTTGATGTACTCAAAAACAATGTCATAACTTTTCAAAGGATGGAAAAAGGAAATATAAAGGTTAGTTAAACATTATATAATGATTATTATTTAATTTATGTCATTTATTTTCATGAAATATATCCTTGTTACCATCCATGTAAATTTTAATTTAAAAAATGAATCACATTGCTCTGTAGAGGTGGTAATTCACACTTACGCATGAGCAAAATTATCATTTTTTAAGAAATTAAATTGTTATATATTAGAATTTATATTATAATTTTAAAATAATTATTTTGTAAAAAATATTATATAATTTTTTTCCCATCATAGTATCCATCAATTGATGATGTTGATAGAAGATAAATTTTATCACCATGTGAAAACGGTAGTCCAGAAATACACACAAGTGATAATTTCACGTCCCATTTGATGTAATTCTGGAGGGTATTGATGGTAAAATAATAATAATAAAATTTCAGAATATTTATGATAATAAATTTATTATTTAATGTTGAGTACAATATATTTAATTGAGGTAGAAGAAAAATTAAATTGAAACAGGTCAGGTAATAAGATTTCTCTAAATCGATTGGCCTTATATAGATACTATTTAAGGACCCTTGGAAAGATATTTTTACTATAATCAAACATAATAATAATTGATAAAAAGGTTTATAAGATAATAGGAAATGATTTTATTTATCAATATAGCTCAACGAGAGTGAATGAAGATAAAGTCACATTGTCCATTTTTATGTGAAAAAGAGGATATACTAAGAATTTATTAATAGAATAAAATTTAATTGATTTATTACTAAGAAAAATGTAATCGAATGAACATATAGTCAATAATTTTATAGGATTGGATTGAAATATGACTATAAAATAATATTCATAAATATTGAAGTGGAGAATATACCCTTAAATATTGGTTTAACCCCTTAGTAAACATGTTTTATCCTTATCTATGATGATTCTTTTTACTATTTTTACTATTAACTATTAAGAAAATTGAAGCAAACTCATTAGAAAATTCAATTTCTAATTCTGAATAAATAATAACTTTTTTAAAATTCAATATAAAAAAGCATAATAAATTACATTAATAATAATCTCAAAAAACATGATGAAATTCAATTTTCAAAAAAAAATAATTTCATAAGTATACAATTTTTTAAAAATAATATCCCCATAAAAATAATCCAATTTAAATAATTGGATTACACATAATATAAATTAAATAATTTTACTTATTAACAATTTTCAAAAAAATGAAACAACATTTATTTTTTAAGTGAAATGAAATTTTTCAATATAAATCGTTATTTTTTATTATTCATTGAAAATTTAATCTCTTTAAAAATATTCTAAAACACTAACACTTAGATAATTATTACACTTTAATTTCAAAAATGAAGTTCAATTTATCAAATATTTTTTTTGAAAGCGGACAAGAATGTTATTTTATCATTTTATCAGAAGAAGTAATAAAAAATATTTTAGAGGAAAAATGTATTTTGAAAAAATAAAATTACTATGAAAAATTTTTATCTTACTTATCAATATATTTAGTTATTCAAAATAATTTATAAATTTTTTTAGAATTTTTTATTCAAATATATAATTCCAATTTAATAGATATCTTATACTATTATAATATATTGTGGTTCATTTATACATGGGGTACCTTGTATTGAAAAAGAATCAATGAAATTAAATTTATTTAAAGTGTAATATATCAAAAAATCTCTAGGAGGTTACAAAAAAATACCTTCTAATTGATATCAATATGGTTTCCAATTGAAACAAATTTAGATAAATCCCTATTATAACCCATT
Source organism: Viscum album (assembly GCA_963277665.1). NCBI lineage: Eukaryota > Viridiplantae > Streptophyta > Magnoliopsida > Santalales > Viscaceae > Viscum > Viscum album. The sequence goes on from OY728164.1 coordinate 909,361,982, forward strand.
GGGAAATTTACTTCTAATGAAATAATTTTAAATATATTGTGTTCCTCCTCTTAGGAAATCATTATTACATTACACAAAGAAGAAATATGTTTTTGAGTAAAATTACACCATGATCTAGGGGAATCATACTTTATTTACAAGGTAGATCCATCCGAAATAATAGGATGTATATGAAATGGAATAAAAGTTGAAGTAGGAGAAGTATTAACATGATTCAGAATAGTAAAACATCTATTGATTCCCCATTATTCAATGGTAATGGAATGGGGATTGAGATGGGAGAAACAAGGGGGAGTGGCCCAATGAATCTCCCTCTTACAATATATTTATTATAATAGAATGAATGAGATACTAATATAATTATTTTAACCCCTTTTATAAAAAATGAAATCTATAACTCCATTGAGTACCCTATACAGTAGTTTTGGGAACCTGATACCCAATGATCACTCAATATAGAATTTTCATCTTTATAGTTGAAATCTAGGGGCTACATCCTCTAGAACCTCCTTAAATCATTTGATAAATAATTTCTATAGGTTATTTACATTTTGTTATAGGTTTATATTAATCTTCTCCAATATTCTATCGACACCCTAAATTCCCCCAATGCCTGCACAACCAGCATTAATTTAATACGTATTCCCAAAAACTCCAATTCAAATGAAATATTCAAATCCCCTTACTCACAATCCAAAATAATTTAAAAATATATAAAATTGACCACTTTTAATGAAATTAGTCCTAAAAAATTCTATAAAATATGACTCCTCATCCATAATAATCACCCATCAACATCCTCAAGTCAAAGTCCACTTACTATAATTTGATACCACAAAACCTTCCATATCACTAAAAATTCCATCATACCATTTTCAATCCTAATACATAACAAAATAGTATTTTTAAATGAAAATATATTGCAGAACATTACACTTATGAATTCCCTCATAAAGGATATATTATATTCCACCAATTCCACATCATATTTGATTTATCTTGAAAATCATTGGCTTGTCGTCCACTACCCCGACTACATCTGGTATCAGTTTTTTCGGATCATAAAAGTATCTGATACAATGTTTAATTCATGATTTATCTAATTAATAAATATCACAAAAACACCAAGGAACATTACTCATAATTAATCCTCAAGTCATGGTTAAATACACCAAATGTTTTATTAATAATGAAAAAAAAAACCACCATATCGTACTCCTACAGTATCGACCTATGAAAATAATGGGTTATACATTGTATATTCATAGAATCATATATCCTTTAAAACATAATTAAAAATTATCATACCTAAATGAAACATATGAATTCTAATTTTTTTATACATTGAGGAACATGATGGAATTAGGTTACTTATACCACATCATCATTGAGATACCTCAATCTATAAAATCAGATTGTCTTCATTGATCAAAAATTGAGTCGTAGTTTTACCAATATGTGGTCCCCACTAATGGATTAAACTAATTATGGTCTTACATATTTCAACATCATTGATACATCAAATTCATCAAGTATTGCATGACATGATGCTTGTAGATCAAAACCCATTGATTTAAACAAATAAACCCTACTCTTTGGTGATATGAGGGTAGGACATCCATAAAAATCATGTGCCGTATCATGTAGATACATGGTCAATAATACAAACCATCAACTTTCGTGGATCCCTAAAATATTTAAAAATGAACCTTTTGTTGTTGTTTTGAAATATTATTAAAAAAAATTTAATGATGTTTTTAGAAACAGAATAAAAAATCCCTATAATTTATTATATAAAGTTGCAATTTAGTGACACAACTAAAGCCATCGCTATGTCTAATTTTTTTTATTTAATATCTAAGACATAAAAACCATTATGATACTTATAATAATTAGAAATATTTATTAATAAATAATTATTAAAATTAGTTAACTGTTTAACAACTTACTACTAATTAATAATTAGCAATTAAATATTTATTGTTCATAAATTATTATTTCGTATTTTTTAAACTGTTTTTATAAATTATAAATTATTAAATAATAATTATTTATAATTATTTGATATTATTTATTAGAAAAATTAAATAATTATTAATTATTTAGTATTAATTAGTTGATTAATTATTCTGTATTAATAACTAAAAATTATTAATTAAGGATTATTTATATATGTAAATTTTTACAGATAAACACACAGATATACACACACAAACCAAAAAATTTAAATAGATTCTAATATATATATATAGTGGTCAAATAATCTTCAAATAACAAGTGTTCTAAGAGTATTTGAAAATTAGATTTCAACATTGAATGACCAAAACAGTTGATTTGAGAGTTCATGTGTTCTCTAAAAACTATCAAAATAATTGTTAAATTATTATTATCAATTTAGATATACATTTGGTCATAAATAAAAATAATAATAAATTTATTAATGTTCTAAGAGAATTAAAAAAATCATATTTCAACATAGAAAGACTATAAATTTTGTTTTTGTTGATGGATTTTGGGATCGACACCCCATCCATTGAAATCATAAGAAATGATCCAAGAAACTTCTTATTAGAGGTACATGTACCTTAATGTTTCGAAGTCAAAATAGCCATTCAAATCCTCTAAAATACATTTTTATGTTAATGTATATAAATTTTATATCATTTGATAGTATTTATAAATCATTTCAGAGGGTCCCATTATTCTTTTCAGTGGGATATGAATTTATTATTCAAATTTACTTTCATATTGACATGATGTCAATGAAATTTTAGTGGTTTCCCCTTTTTTATTTTATGTTGTGTCTTATATATTATGGATTGTTAGGGATTACTTAATCCTTGATACTTCTCTCATGGTAATTACAATGATTTAATTTGGACAGAAGATATAGTTATATCTTTTTGGTAATTGACATTCCTTTTGGTGGAAAGGTCAAGGTTAAGAATTATGCATGTGTGTGTATTAATTAATATTTATATGGGTGTGTGGGTATTTTCTTATATCAATTTAGTTATATATTTATTTATATGACTAACAACATATAATGAAATATAATGATATATAATTACCAATATATATATATATATATTTATATATATTGACATATATATTCATATGTTAACATATATTTAAAAGTATTCATGTATATTTATGCATATATATATAATGTTGGTATATATATGAATAAATATTTTATATTTGTGTGTATATATATATATTTATATGTGTGATTATTTATTTATTTATATTTTTATTAATGTATATTTTTATTCAAATAGAAATATATAGAAATATATATGTATGTATATATATAAATTTATTTAATTATACTAATAGTTATGTATAATTATATTTTATTTATTTATATTGATGTATATATATATATATATATATTTGTTACAGGGGTATAAATTTGTATGCCTTCGTATATATATTCATATTTATTTATGTATATACACATGTATATATGTATTTTTATGTTTATGAATCCTAAAATATAATTATATTTATGTATTTATACATTTTTATATCTATTCACAATTTACACACACACACACACTTATATTTATAAATGTTTATTGCAATTTGTTTATAATTATATATATATATATTATTTATTATGTCTATATATATATATATATTGATAATTTTAGGTGTATATATATATATCTATGAATTTATGTATGTTTTTTTATCCTTATATATATATATATACACGTAAAAATTAGTTGTATTTCAAATTATATATATTTTCACATGCTTGTATATATTATGTTGGTATATATGTATATATTTGTATATATATATATACATTCTATGAATATTTATATATATTTATATTTATACATAATTATATTCAATGATATATATAAATATATATTTATATTTATATTTATGTGTATTTAAGTGAATTTCATTATATTTATATATATTCATAGATATTTAAATTTGTTATTACAAAAATTTATATATATTATCCAAGCGGGTATATAAAATCATGTTTATACAAGTTTATATACATATTTTTTATATTTATATGTAATTATATATATATCTTTATGTGCATTTCTCTAGGTTTATTTGTATTGGTAAATATTTTTATACATTTATGTATGTTTCTTTATATTTTTTCATTTATATATATTATTGTACATGTTTGTACATTTATTTATAATTATATATATAAATATATGTATATATTTTATGTATATTTGTATATATATATAATTATTTATAATTATATATATACACAATATATTCTATGGGTATATTTTAATATATATCAATATAAATTTATCTATATCTGTATTTATTAAATATATATTTATATATATTTATATTTTCATATAATTATATGTAACTATATATATAGATATTTATATGCAATTATTTATATATATATATATGTATATCAATTTATGTATATTTGTATACATATATTTATATTTACATATATATATATATTCATATATATTATGTGAGTGTATATATATAATTATATTTATATGTGTTTATATATATACCAATATTTATATTAATATAATACTATATATATATGTACATTTATGAACATTTATTTAGTCTAGTATATATATCTATGTGATCATATATTTATATATGTATATATTTTTAAATTTTGAGTAAATATATATAATTATAAATACATATTGATGAGAATATATATATATATATATATATTAAAGTCTATTTAGTTACCACATGAAAATATTAGTGTGGTGGTAAAGGATTTGTAGAATCACAATGATATAAGGGGCTCAAATCCCACTATATATATATATGTTTAATTTTATAGAGAGGGGCAAGAGGGGTTGGATGAAAAAGGGAATAGTGGTCCAGGGTTAGCCCAGTATTGGGATTTTCAGTTGTAATAAAATTATAAAATAATAAACTCAAAATTGTAATAATAAAAATAATAATTACAACCATCCTTAAAAAATCCTATGATAAATAATAAACCACTAAAAACCACAAATAAATGATTCATGATAACACTATCATTGATGTTTTATGGAAAATTCCAAGAATCATTTAGTGGTGGTTTAAACATATTCAAAATACAAAGAAATAGACACTGATTAATCAAAATGACCTCCTCATGTCAACTTCCAATTTTTACTTCAACATTCTCATTTAATACCCACAAGTACCTCCACACCTCATTTAGAGAACCATTAGAATCTATTCTGATATCACACCTCACACTAGCTAAGATATTCTTATTATCCATTACAAACATATGGAACTTCTCCAAAAAGTAGTCTAACAACCATTTTTAAAAAAACCAACATTACCATCATTCCTCTTTAAAATTAGACTACTCCACCATATATTCAACGTGCAATTCATCATGTAAATATCATAATCCACTATGGTGGTTTTTAGTGTTTAAATTAATGATAATGAATATAAACCACTATTACTCTCCCCTTTTTAACATTATATTGGGATCAATAATAATTTTCAAATATCCCTCCCCAATGAAATTTCACTAGGGAGTGACCTATTAGAGGTGTTCTATAAGAAACTACCTAAAAACATCACTATTCAATGTTATGATACCCACTTTATAATAAGAACTCAATAATCCTCCCATAAAAATTTTATATTGTCAACTATTCAAAAATACTAGGTTCCTCAAACCTATGAATTTAAAATTTATCATAATTTAAAATAGTTTTCCCTAAATTTCACATAATCCATCTTCTTAATTCAATAATTTCTCCCATGGAGTTTCATTTCCATGATCTAAAAATAATCTACTTTATAATATAAAATCCAAATTTTCCATTGAATTTAAAACTACAAGTAAAAAGATTTTATTTTACCCCTCTATGATTATCCTAACATCTCGGAACAATTATTGATAGTTATTTCATCTCCAAAAAAACTAGTAAAACACATAAGTATGTCTAAACACTTGTTCCCCCCTTCACTAAAGTGTTAACCTAACATTTGTATCATCTACTTATGCTCCTCTATGAAGGTTTTTGATGATGTCAGAGCACCTATATGGGATATGAAAAGGTCACACTTTGTAAGATCCAATGCATTATTCAAGATATACATGATTTTAAATGACATGAAAATTGAATATAAAAAGGGAATATGGGAGGTGTATACCATAACCATGATTGGATTATTTCATTCAAATTTATAATTAATATAATATCAATATGGTATACCTTATATTTTTGTTATTTCTTCTACAACGTTGTTTATCAATCAATATCAGTTTTAGATTCCCAATTTTTTTATTGAGGGTCCATGGATAGAATCCCTCTATCATTGAACCACATGTGCTCATTTGGATTTCTAGAAATTCTTGAACGGATGGAAAATAAAAGCTTAGATGATGCAATCAACATGTATTTTTTCTGGATCATAGAACAATCACTCAGGCGGGTGGAATGTCTCTTAATCTCTCTGACATTAGAGGATGTTGGTGGAGTGAGATATTCTCTGAAATTTTATACAAAACCCCAATGATTTTTTTGAGAATAGTGTTCCTGGAGAGGATAATTTTGTGCCCAATTATTAACCTTCACACAAATTTCTTATTCATTTATTTATAGACCCAGTATTAGGATTTAGTATTAATTAATTTCATAACGTAGCTTAATAATATAATACCCTATAAAAAACCCCATTCCATGTAAAATAGTAATGTTATGATTTTCTCTCATAGTGTTTTCTAACTCATGCAGCGATAATTATTCTTTATAGTATTCAAAAATTATTATTGGTCATTGGAAAAATTTCTAGTCCCCTCATCTTCGTCGACAAATATTGAAATTCAAAAATAGATACTCTAATAAATATTATTCATTTAATTAATTAATTAATATTCTATTTATAGTATGGAAAATAAATATTTATTTTTATATTATCGTAACTAAAATATTTATTAATTTTAAAAATTAATAGTTATTTATGTACATGAGAATGAAAAATCATAAATAAATATTATTTATTACTATAATTATTTAATTACCTTGTAAATATATATTAATTCAAATATATTCAAATAATAAAGTGTGAAAATATATTAATTTTTTTATCTAAATAATAATATTTACTCCAACAATTGAATATATATTTTTTTCACATACATCAATAGAAATACTAAGCGTGTGACCCGCAAGTATTCTTTTATAGTGGCATGAGGATGGTTGACCGAAAGTCTAATATTTATTTCTAATAATATTTAAAGGCATATGTGAGGACTAATTTAATGTCCCAATAATGAAATGAACTTATGAACACTTGAATTAGAATATAATCTCTTTTTCTTGATATATTATAAAAAATGGTCCATACTCGTTCCATCAACCTATATGCTTGATACTATTTTCTTTGACTTCCTTGAATGAATATGAATAAAATCTATGGTCATGTAATTTATTTTGATTATTACCTTAAATCCAAAGGAATAGTATACCAAATTCCATTATTTTGGAAGGGAAAAATAGTTCCTTCCATTATTTATTAAGAAAATAAAATTCTTGATGTACCCAACATTTCCAACTTCACTATGACCATATGTGATCATTTTTTAGAGAAATAAATATATGTGCTCTTGTCCTGATATGAATATCTAGTGATATGAATGATATGTTATTAATCAAGATTGATGAATTATTATAAAGAAATGTTTATATTAAATATCAATTCAAATGTTTTAACATTATTCGTATGGTTTTTATAATGAAATATATAAGAGGAAATATAGTTTAATTCTCAAAAGGGAATTCTTCAAAAAATATTGGGTTCCTTTTCATTTTTCATAAATATTTTTAAATGGTTTTTTTCAAATATATAAATTTAATATATAATTTTTATAAAATATTTTTAAAAAACATGTAAATGTTTGGTAAATAGTTTAAAATTATCTTTTGTCATTGTGAATAGTAAGTTTGGTAAATATTTTTCTACTCCATAAAGGTAAATTATGTTATAAAGATTAGAAAAAATTGTATAAGGATATAAAAATATTGTTATACCAAAAATATTTATATTTTATGTTTTTTTAACTATATGAATCCAAAATTAATTTATATAGAAACAGGGTTCCATTTTTCATTGATAATTGCATTAATATTTGTTCAAGCAGAGAATAAATACAAATTTTCACACTCTTTGTTTCAATAAATATAATATTTTTAATGGGGATAAAATGTATCTATGTATTTTTAATTTTACATAAAATATGAATGAATTTTTTTATCATAGTATTTTTTTTAATTTTCAGTGATCAAATACTGACAATAAATGCTTATGTAACACCGAATAAGTACTTGTTTGTGTAATGGAAAATTAAAATAAATAATTTTATAAATATCAAAATTAATAAAATTTTCATGATTTATTGTTTTCAAGAAGTCTATGGAAAAATATAATGTATTAGGAATGTTTTAAATTTGTTTATTATAATTTCATTAGTGTTTTTATTTTATAGTTCTAACTATGTAAATAGTCTGATAAATTAATTTTTTAGAATTTTGTGTTTAAAAACATTGTATTAAATGAATAAAAATTTATATAAAAATTTATTTCATAAAATTGAGTTAGATATGTTCATTAATAAATAAAAATTTCTACTTGTGGGTCAAATTTCCTTTTATAGTTAAATTAATTACCCCTAATTTTCAAAAAAAACATTAATGTAGTTTTAGTCATCAAAATGATCAATGAGGGTTAAAAACTCAGAGATACAGGTTAAAACATTATCTAAACATATCTAAAAATATATGGATGTGAAAATTTAGAATTCTCATAATAATATATTTAAAATATTTATATTTTAAGACACATTAAATTAGAAATTTATTTATATTATTTTAATACTTTAAAAAATTAAAGGGGAGCCTTTTTCCTATTTATATAATGACACGAAATCTTCTCTCATCTATACACTTAATACGCCACATATCTCAACCAAACATTACCAAAAAAATTATTATTTCTTAAAAGCATTGCAAAGGTTTTTATATTATTAAAATACCATCCTTAGGGGCTTTAAAGAGTGATCTAAAATATTTAATTTAAAGAAGAGGTAATAATTTTAAGAGTGTTTTCATTTTAATTCTTCCTCTACATCCTTTAATTATTTAATAACTTTTTGATATAATAATATTAGTATCTAAAATTTACAAATATTTTATTATGTTGATTACATAAAATTATTCATCCAATTTTTCCATCATATAGGAAATGAAATTCTCAATCGTACATAATTGTAGAATACCACATACACCAAGAGATATGTTTCATAATCAATCATCACCTCACATGGATTTATATAATTTAAAATTTAATATAGATATATATATATTATTTTAATGATATTATTACAGTTCTATAAAGTTGAATTATTTTTACCTTTATTTCATTTCATTCATAAAAAAATGGACACATTACTCACGGTTACATAAGAACTATCATCTACAGAAAGTTATGTAATTCATTTTCAATTATATTTTTATATTAATAGTTATAAAAGTGAATATAATTATTATAAATAATAATATTGAAATTATAAAATTTATGGAGATGATGGAACCAAGATCAATGTTCAAGTACCAAAACATCAAAATGGAAACATTCATAAAAAATGAAATTATTAACACCAAAAAATGATTTTTTTTAATAAATAATTGTTAATAAATAGTTGTTCATATTTTCTATTTGAACCACATATTTTATTATGTGTATGATTTTGGTTCTTATATATAATTATTGTAGGTTTATGGTGAAGGAGAAGCATAGTTGGGCCGACACCCAATATTAAATTTTACCGTGATCAATTATTATTCCGGGATCAATAAGAAAATGAAAGACATTATCCACAGAATAAAATAAATGATTTAGATAATGATTAAAGAGGCACAAAATATTAAAAAAGTATCGACATATTTTGTTTATAATTAATTAAATTAAATTAAAGAAATACCAATAAGGTTTTCTTTCAACGTTGATTTGTGTGACCGCATATCTGCGGTGAGTCTTTTGTTTCTTTGTGGAGACCAATAATGGATTTACTCTAGGAGTAATTCAATCATTCTCCATGAATATATGGATATATCTAATGGAGTCTTCAGGTGCTAGCACATATGGTACGTTCACTTGCGTTATCCTCCCTTGATCTCCTTGAGTGCCAATTTAAAATCATTCTATGATCCAGTAGAGGATAGCCTATCTAATTATTCAGAATGTTCTTTTAGAAAAAAAATATCTCAAGGCTTGATTGATTTTTATCCAAAATTTTGTGCACAACCAAAATTCGCTATCACGCTTGTGGGTTTCCCTCTATTCTAATAATATAATAATATGCAACCATGAATTAAATTCACTATGTAATAATAAATAATTATTACAATTGACATTACATATTTTATTATTCCATGTGAAACACCCATATAATATAATTATAGAAATACCAATATTTTCATGACATCTTCTTAGATTTCTATTTACAATTAAGCTTTTTTTAATAAAATAGTTTTTTATATTATTTTTCTCATAAGAACATCTAACTCGGTCTGAATATACTCTGAAATATTTATCAGACCATGAATAATGACTATTTATTTATTAAATAAATAAATAAATCTAACATTATTATTCAATGATAAATAAATAAATTTCAATCAGTAATTAATGAATAATTATGAAACCACAACCAAGAATTTTATTTATTCAACTTGTAAAATATAATATTCTTTAACTGAGATTCTGGATAAACTTAGTTTGTTACCATCTAGGCCTATTTTTCAGTTGAATTAGCTGATTCTACTCAAATTCCAAAGTTTGCATCTAGAAACATACCAAGGTACCCATAGAGAAAGAAGATAAATCCATAATGAAATGTCACATCATACAAATTCATCCTATATAATATAATTTATTTACCATAATATCTCTAATCGATAATAATTTTATATAGTTTCGTCATCCTATATGATCGATAACTCATTCTTTGTCTTTACAGAAATTAAAATTTCATATAGAACACCATGGACATGGATTTATTTAGTCTACATAATTTCCATAAAAGGTAATAATATATTTACTTCCGTTAATTAACAGAAGTGATAAACATTTTCTCAATTTATTCGTCAATGCAATATTACTCACGACGCACCCAATTTATCCTACCTCACCATGAGCATATATTATCACAACAACCACCAATACATCAAAGTGTGTAACTCATAATATCCATTAATAATAATATCTACTTATAAGGACCATTACATGTGTCAATATATAGGAACATCCCATCATACATATAATGTGGATTTTCTACTATCGGTTCGTGTTCTCATAATATCCTATGGGATATTACTAGGGGCATGCACTATGATAAGGTGCCTCAATGTCCTTTGAGTCTCCACCATTGATTCCCTATATCATTTTTATCACTTCAAATGATATAATTAGTCCATAGAACATTTATTCAATAATAGTATAATGGTAGTTTAAGGATCTCATCATAGAGGGGAACTGCTATGACATTTTAGTGTGATAGCTACTCTTAGGAAATTATCACAAGACATGTTAAAAACAAGAAAAATCATGGTGTTATATAGAATATATTAATATTAAAAACCATTAATATTATTTTATCATAAATTAAAAATAATTTTGATCTAGGACAACAACTCCATCAATTGTGAAAAAATTTAAATTAATATGTATTATATTATAGTTCTTATTAAGTAGACACATTTGAGGTAATGTTTTTTCATATAACTTTTATTTCGATCAGAATTATTTCATATACCAAACCTACTACCATTGTGCCCTCTATATACTAAATGAGAATTTATATTAGTTCTATTTTTATAAAATTTATTGTATTGTAAAAATACCTATAGTTTTCATTCATTCATGTGGTTTTTATTTAGATATTACTAAATTTTTTAGAGTTCTTCATCACAATATTAATTCCATGAAACATGATTAATGTAATGAACCTATTTATATTTAATATTTGTATATATTTTCCCTTTGGAAAATTATATCATTGATCAATCTTAACTACTGGTATTTAAATTTATAATTATAAATAATTAATCCATGGGGTTTTGATTCGAATGTTTCCAACGTGGTAAGGGTCTATCATCTCAAACTGTCTTCTTTGAGATATATGTTATGGTCTAAATCTATATTATTTTATTAGGTGTGTATTTATATCCAATTTGACATTTTATATCACAAATATATTTATATTCATGGTGGATAATGTTTTATTTAATGTTATCTCATTCATAGGGTCTTGATTAAATTGTTTCCGAGGTGATGAGGGTTTTACATTACAATCTCAATTTATAGTACCGTTTATGCTTAAAATTACAATGATATAATTTATATAATCATTCAATCCTAAATATTAAATCATTTATTATATTTTGCTTCTAGATATTAAATGTTTTTATTTCATTTACTTATTTATATAATTAAGACTCTGAATGAATTTTTTTAAAGAAAACTCACATTTTTTCACTTCGATCGAGAATGATTTTTCACTATGTTCATATTTTATATAAAATGTTTTTATGAATGTTTTTTACAGTATTAAATAATTTTATAATGTTACTATTAATCATGTTTTACAGTCAATAAAAATTATTAGAATGAATATTCTTGTTATTTTTAAAATGAAGCATTTTTTAAATTTTAATGAAAATATGAAATGATTGTTTCGTTGAATCTACATGAAATGAACTGTATTTAGTACGCCAATGACTACTCAATGATTTGTAGCATAATGTTTAGTTTTCATTTCCTCTGTTCAATGAAAATTATTTGTAAATTTTTATGAAAATTTTAGGATTTTAAATAAATTATTTGAAAATGAAAAAGTTATTTTCCATAAGAAATTTTCCAAGGATAATTAAAAATAATTTTCCATATGAGATAACATACTTTCATGTTACTTATGGTTCAATAGGGATATTATTCTTTGATTACATCATTATTAATTATGTGTATGTCCTATGGTTATGATAAAGAAATATTAAAAAAACATGTTTTCTATTCTAATGGTGTAGTAATAATGGAATGAAAAATGTTTACATGATCTTGGGGGATACATAGGAATAGTTTACTAGTGTTGAACTGGTGGGTCCATTATATAACTCTAATTAATTGGGTAATTATTCTAGTTCTATGATCTCATAGGTTATCAGATAGGTTATACCAATCCCAAAATTTGGTACATTGGAGGTGATTTGAACACCAAAAGATAGTTGATGAGAGGTGATACTAAGGCCAACAGAGGTTAAACTAGTGTTATCCCAATCCCTAAGTAGTTGTAAAGGTGTTTATATGAAGAGTAACATTTGAATAATTTATTTTTCATTGAAATTGATATAATATTTATATGATTATGATAACACCATAGTTTATATAGCTCTCATAAAATATGATATCATGATGTTGTTAAGCTATCATGGATCATGTTATTTGATTTCATTATGATGCAAGTCTTATCAACTAGTAATCCTTTTTACATAACTCATGATTATGATTTATCAATTATGGGGTATAATTCTAAAATTTTGATATTATGTTATTATACCATACTTGAATTTGAATTATCAAATTATCGATATAAATATTTAGATACTTTTTTGGGAAAATACATAAAAAAAACATTCACCCATAGACCGAACAATCAGGTCATATCTTCCCACAAGTAACCCACCCTATAAACTCTTATTTGATATTATTTTCCCCTTAAATAGACTTTTGTTTATAATGAAATAAATACCTCATTATATGTCCATAATTCCTTCAATAATCATCCCCAAATCCATGATTTCCCTCACAAAATACCCTTCAGCAATATCCCTAATCGTGATAAGCATCCATCATCAATGTATTGGGTCCCTCAATCCAATTGATATTGTCCTTCACCATAAAATACTTCCCCACAATTATTATACTAATGGATGAAAATAGCCAACAAACCCTCTTAAATTCCCGTAAAGGACACTTCCTATGGTCACACTAACCCTCCAACACTATTAATGCCGCTGGTCCTCCACATTTCACTGATAGAAATTTTGGTATATTCATAATCAACAATACTTTGATGTTTCCATCTCACCAGTACACATTTCTTGGTCCTAAAGATATAAATCAGACTTGACACTCTAGGAGGATAAGTGTGGTCTAATTCATATTTTCATTATCAACCATTTGGATTTATTTGAATAGATTATGATCAGGGATGACCATACTGAAACCTAATGTAACATAGATTTAAAATAAGGTTCTTTTATTTGATATATAATGAATTGTATTTCATTATTATATGGTTTTTCAAAATGATTATTGTTTCTAAAACGATTCTTATGGTGTTTAGTCAGTGGTTGGAATCCAAGAAAATTATATAAATGCTTAATTTAATGGGAAATTCAATTATTATAATACTATGGAAATGAATTATAATTTATTATGAATGAAAAATATCAATTGTATGGTTACATAACATATTAAATCCAATAATCTTTCTACGAATCCAAACATTCAATTTACATAACACCATTCTCTTGATTTTTTCATGATTTGACACCCAACTTCATTTAGTGGGTATACATATCCATGAGTTATTGAGAAATCGAGCATTCCCAGTATAACATTATTTTACATTCTCTAGTTCTTGGTAGATTATTTTATTATGTTTATCATTTGGAAGGAAATGAAGATCAATATTTGACACTTATCACGATCTTGAGAAATCATGTGGTAATTTAATCTTTAATGATTGATGAGTTTTGAAGGTGATTTTTTATAAAATACATTATTCATCTTATTCATAAGAATATTGGGAAATAATCCATTGATCTAATGTATTAGGATGATAAATTTCTTAGTATATAAAGGGAAATCAATTGAATACTTTTATGGTATGCGTCCGGTGTTATCATTGAACAATATAGTACAATTGATTGACTCATTTGTGGTTTATATTAATGTATCTGGAGTAAATTGGAAATAAGAGACTTCAATATATATAATAATAAAATTTCATAAACAATAATGGTAGAAATAGAGATTAAATTTACCCATCCTTCTCATGGATTTTACAAGAAAACAGTCATGGAATTCGAAGGAAAATAAAATAATAAAACCCAAAGAGAGAGGAATATGACCCTTACATTATACGAGTAGTTTGGATGGAATCATGGAGGAAATTATATTAAGGATAACATTAAATGAAACATGTTTGGAAATAAATATCATCATTAAATACAATTATAACATGATATGAAGAAATTAGCTAATGATGTGAATAGAGAAAATGATATATTGAATACACCATTCACAATCCACTGTATCAAATGCAATGAGAAAAGTAATTATGATAACTAGTGATCAGATTCAGGGATCAATGATGATGATTGACATCATTATCCTCTTATTCATAGGGATGAAGGAAAATATCATCTGAACACTATTTTTGATGTGGGGTATGATAATTATGTGGTGAAAGGTACACATACCATCCACTCTAGAACATGTAATGTATTATTTAATTATAGATATACCAAGTCCTTTATATATGAATAATTCACTATGGTTATCACAATAATATCACAATGACTAGATATTGAATTAGTAGTGATAACATTTAATGTTTCGATGATCTTATCTCAGGTGTATCGTTCTTCTCCAAATGAGGTTTTTTGATATATACATCCTAAAAATAAAATTATTTTCCCTCTAACATATTTTGATGTAATTTTTGGAATGGATTAGACTTATTCGTATAAATACGATATAAATTTTACAGTAATTTAAGTGAAATTTGAGATTCTGAAACAAATTATTATTTTATATTAGTTAAAGGATAGATACAAAATTCTAATGGAGATTAAATCAATTTAATTAGTCATAATACAAATTATGGAGTGCAATTTACTCATATGGTCGTACTGAAACTCATCAATGAAGATATTACAATCATACATGAGTTCTTTTGTGTATTTATGAATGAGTTCCATGCCTTTATAAATATCATGATGTTACATTCTCAATATTAATCATACATCATACTACACCTATTTCAATGTATACATATATAATTTCCCCAATTGAGTTATGTTAATAAATAAGAAACTCAAGGATAATATTTATAAGGGATTCATTAAGACACGTGTGTCACAATTAGCTACACTTATTCTTTTTCTTAAGAATAAAGTTGGATCAATACAACACTGCATTGGTTAACAGGAATTGAACATGATATCAATTAACAATAAGTTTCATCTACCTTATCTTGAAGATTTTATCAATCAATTAGATGGAGATTTATATTTTTTCTAAGATTCATCTTCAATATATATACTACCAATTTAGGGTTAAAAGTGATGATATAACCAAGAAATTTTTTACAGGGAAATGAAACTATGAATTTATTGTTATTCCATTTGATATAACTAATTCACCATATATATTCATGGATTTTATGAACATAGTGTTTAGAGATTACCAAAATAATTTTTTGTAGTATTTACAAATGATATTCATATATATTTTAATATTAAAGATGTTTATGTAGATCACCATCTTGGCCATGTAAATGAGAAGACCTAGGAAAATAACTATTAAAATTAATACAAGTAAATAAATAAATATTCATTAGTCTCCCACTATTTTATCAACACCCAATAGCACTCAACATTGGATTTAGAATATCCAATTACAAGGATATTCTAGTAAAAAGGATCCATATTCCATTCTCATCACCCCAACCATGGTTGTTCAAGCATCTTAAATGGTTTTAGGTAAGAATTCTAAATTCCAACTACATTTACTCATAGATACTTGACACGTTGAGTGGACTTCGTAATCCTAAAATCATTATTCTAGATTTCCTCAACACTCACTACTAGAATTCTTCCCTTTACCAATGGCTCAGAACCATTGATAAATTCCTGGAAATCATTGGTATATTATATACCAACGGTTTCCCAAACCGTGTCCAAGTATTCCATAGGTAAAGGCTTATACCAACGGTTCTGTGTAAACCATTGGTATAGGTTTTTGTGTAAATGATATACTGTAACGTCCTGGTTCCGAAAGCCACCCAGAGGTTCCCCGTACCCAGTTGGACACATGGCCTCAAGAGCATTTCTCCGAAGGCCAGAGGCTGCCGACTAGCAGCGAGGCCTTTGGGTGTGATATTGGGGAAAGTATTCTCTCATTGGCAGAGTACACAATGGACGAGAAAAACAAATAACAACAATATCAGAAGCAGTAGACATCCATACAAGAGTTAACAATGAAAAACTGATAAATAAACAACCGGAGTAGAAATATATGTAAATGATACCTGATACACATATTTCTTTAAAAACAACCAAACAATTCACAATACTGAATACAGTACTAAACCAAAGTACAAAAGAAAAATAGATGAGCATCTCCTCAACATCGCAAGCATCGGCTTGGTCCCATGCTCTCCAGCTCCAGTGCAATCAAGAACCTGAAGTCGAAGGGCACTTGAAATTATCTATACCTGCAACAATATAATCTATTTGGTCCCAAAAGAATGACCCAAACAGGGTGTGTGACAAAGTCCCAACAGGAAACCACCTAAAGATCTGTTTCTAACAGTCAGTGATTATATGGAAGGTAATGTAAAGTAAGGAGTAAACAGTAAGCAGTGAAAAGGATAAAACACAACAGTAACAATCCACAGTTTCTAGAATATATTCTACAAACAAGAAATAGCCACTCAGGCAAGTAGAACAAAAGGTAACCACTAGGTAGTTCTCATTGTCTAACCCCTAAGGATTAACCTACAATTACTAGAAACCCTCTAGGAGGAACGCACATTCTCCCCCCTCTAGTTTAGCTATAGAATAGACTCTCTGGGGAAGCACTCACCGTCAATTACCCCTATAGTCTCATATCATACTAAAGGCTCTCTGGGAAAGAACTCAACGTCAATTACCCTTGTGGCCCGCGTCGAGGAACTTCAGACTCTCTGAGGAAGCACTCAACGTCAATTCCCCTTGTGGTCTCGCATCGTAAAATAAAGACGCTCTGGAGAAGCCCTTACATCCAGTCTCTCTATGGCCCACTACAGTAGGTTCTCACAACCCTATGTAAAACAAGCATGCATAGTGCCTGTATCGGCCCAAGTAAACATCAATAACTACTTGGGTATAATTTTAAGGCACAAAAATATAATATTACAAAAGTCCCACTATCCTACAACTAGGCATGGAAACTGGAAAAATACCGAACAAGAAAACAAGCTTTGCAAATCGTTTAGAATATAGTACAATTTACCCTATTCACAAGCAATTACCTCTAGTCCATCAATCATGAAAAGCAGTAAAACAACAAAGGAAAAACAGGAAACACGCAAAACCCCATTCAAGGGTATTGGTGGAATTAGCACAATTATTCAAAGACTTCTTAAAGAAAGGCACAAACCACCTACCTCAATTCTAAGAGATCAATATAAGTGAACCTCGATGATAAATTCACCTTAGAACGTCAAAGAGCTGAGAAAACGTCCAAAACTCTCAACCCACGATAATATGAAAACTAAGAGGAATTGTAAAACAAGGCGCTAGTAGAAGGAAAAACTCACCACTATGGTTCCAACGCAATCGACGACGGTCTATTCAGAGAACAGATGGAGGCATGGGAGCTCGGAGAAGATCCATGGTGGTAAGGCTTATCTCAGACGAACAAAACCTAGACGAAAGGTGTTCTGTCCAGAAGGCAAGACCATGGTGCGTTTAATGAAAAAAAATACACGGCGTGTACTTCTAGGATACACAGCGTGTACTCTATTTTACCGTAATCTACTTTATGCGTCCTCCACATCACCCCTACACTCCGTGTGTGTGTCCTAGACATGGCCAATACATGGCCAGGTGTGGTAAGGGAGTACACGACGTGTACCCAGAAAATACACGGCGTGTACTTCAAAATTTTCCATAAACTCATCTTTTGTAAAAAACACCAGTAAAAGAAGGACATACCTGAAAATAAAGATCTGGGTTATTAAAAACATCCCCCCTTAAAGAAATTCATCTCCGAATTTCCCTAACGAGGCGGAGAAGAAGAAACCCCGAACAGCTCCGGCCACTGTGATCGTACAACATCCTCCCTTTCCCACGTCTCGTCATGTACTCTCCCTTGCTGCCATAGCACCCATACTAGAGGAATAGACTTCCCACAGAGAACCTTCGTACTACGATCGACAATCTGGATATAATTCTCCTCAAACGATGCATCCGCTTCGAGCCCAACCTCCTAGGGATGAAAGATATGAGACGGGTCTGAAAAGTAATGTTGGAGCTGAGAGAGGTGGAAGACATCGTGCATGGATCGATACCTATGAGGTAACTGCAACCAATAGGAAACCAGCCCAACTCTCTCCAATAACTCAAACGGCCCGACATACCGCGGTGAAAGCTTACCCTATCTCTGAATCCTCTTGTGTCCCAACCTCAGTGCGACACGCAGGAAAACCTGACCCTTGACCTCGAACTCCAGAGGTTGTCTCTGCTGATAAGCATACGACTTCTGTCGAGACTGTACTATAGCCATCCTCTTCCTAATCAAATATATCTTCTTTGAGGTCTCTTGAGCTAGGTGAGGTCCCAGTAAAGATACCTCTCCAGCCTCCAACCAGTATAAAGGTGATCGACATGGCCTACCGTACAAATCCTCATAAGGTGAATTTTAAATAGTCGCCTGAAAACTGTTGTTGTAGGAGAACTCTACAACAGAGATATGATTCTCCCAAGAACCTCCAAAGTCTAAAATGCAAGGTCGGAGCATATCCTCAAGCACCTAAACCGTACGCTCGGACTGGCCATCTGTCTGGGGATGGTATGTTGTACTCAGAAGTACCTGTGTACCCAAAGCCTTCTAAAGTCCCTGCTGGAACTGAGAAGTAAAGCGCGCATCCCTATCTGAAACAATGGAGTGGGGGACTCCATGCAGACGCACAATTTTTCAGATGTATAGTCATCCCAGGTCATCAAAACTGAAGGTATCCTTGATCAGTAAGAAGTGAGAAACTTTTGTAAGCCTGTCGATGACAACCCAAACAACATCGTTCTCTCGAGGCGACCTCGGCATACCGGTCACGAAGTCCATCGCGACATCATTCCATTTCCACTCCGGAATGGGTAGCTACTATAAAAGTTATGTTGGTCGTTGATGCTCCACCTTCACTTACTAAAAAGTAAAACACCGCAAGACGAAACCAAGAACATCCCTCTTCATACCTGGCCACTAGTACTGGCGATGAAGATCCCGATATATCTTGGTGATTCCAGGATGAACAGCCCAAACTGAGAAATGAATATCCCGCATCAGCTCCTCACATATGTCTTCTGGCACCCATACGCCTCCCTGGAAACGCAAGATCTCATCCTCGCCCACTGTCCATCCAGGAAGAGGGTCCTCTCCAGACACACTCTGCCGCAGGACTAAGCTTTCTGAGTCTGATAGACGCATCATCTGTACCCGATCATGAAGTGTGGAGGTAACAGCTATAGAAGATAGGAAAGTCTATCCATGTATGTCGCGCACCTCCAGATGCATCTCAAAGAACAGATCCATAATCTTCCACTCACTGCTGGCCTCCTAAACTATATGAATCTAAGTTCTCCTTCTCAACGCATCTACCACTGTATTTCCCTTTTCCGGCATATAGGTAAGATCGAAATCAAAATACTGAAGATACTCGACCCACCTGCACTGTCTCAGATTCAGATCACACTAAGTGAAGATGTACTTGATACTCTTGTGGTCGTTGAAAACCACAAAGTGTTCTCCCAAAAGGTAATTTCCCCATCAACGTAATGCATGAACTACTGCTGCCAACTCCAGATCATGCATCAGATAGTTCCTCTAATGTGGCCTCAACTGCCGAGACCTGTACGCAACGACTCCATCTCCCTGCATAAGCACAGCGCCCAGTCCAACACATGAAGCATCACATTAGACTTTATAGCTCTTTCCTAGCTCTATAATGACTAGTATTTGTGCTAACGTCAACCTTACCTTTAGTTCCTCAAAAGCTGACTCACAAGAAGCTGACCATATGAACTTCAACCACTTCTTGGTCAGACCTGTCAAAGGTGCTGCTAGGCATGAAAAGTCCTGAATGAAGCCTCTGTAGTATCCATCCATCCCTAGGAAACTTCGTACCTCAAAAACGTTTTTCTGCTGCTCCCAAGAAATTACAACTCTCACTTTCTCTGGTTCCACATGTAATCCTACCTCTGAGATGACATGTCCCAAGAAGTGAATCTAATCCATCCAAAAGTGGAACTTCTAGAGCTTAACATAAAGCTGATTCTCTCTCAGTGTAGTCATAATGATCTCAAGGTGGGTAGCATGGTCGTGTCGAGTGTGAGAGTACACCAAGATATCGTCCATGAAGACCACGAAGATGGAGTCCAAGTAATGATGGAATTGTAACACCACGAGATTTTATGAAAAATATTTTTTTAATTTCATTAATGTCTTGTGTTGTACGCTACACCAAAAGGAGCTTGCACAACACGCATCCTTGACTTGTCTTGCATTACACGCAATCATGACCTTCCACGATAGCGTGTGTTGTACGCAATACTATGTTTCGTTAAACAACGATATGTTATATGAACTACCCGTTATTAATAGTATCAACTAAAATTTTAATTTTATAACATTCTTATTCATCTTACACATTTTCTAGAACATGGTGTGAGAACAAAATCAATTTTTCGAGTAAAATAAGTAATTTTAAAAAAATGTAGTTTTGCGGCCTTTTGATGTTGCACCCACTTTAAATCTTGTTTTTGACTTGTTTATAAGTTCAATTTAACAAAATAAAATTCTTATTTGGAACCAGGATATACAAATTTACTTTGGATAAAATTTTCATATTATTCTGATAACTTTCATATTTTAATAGTAAAAACACGCTATATTTTAATTAAAATCAACTTTTTTCATTGCAATAATTTATATGGAAAGATTATATTTTTAATTGTGTTTAAAGTGTAATTAGAATATATTTTTAGCATTTAATCCAATGTTTTTCATTGGAATTAATTTCACATTGAAATTGGATATAAACAAGTATCAATCTTTTGGTTTTTTTTGTCTCTTAAAAACACAATATTTGTTTTGATAACGGGAATTAAATTTAAAATTAATTAATGCCACTAATATGTTATTGGAAAAATATAAATCAATTTTGAATTTGGAATATCAAATAATGCTTAGGCTGAATTTTTGGTAGTTTTCTACAAAACATCAATTTTCGATGAATAGTGAAACCACTTAGTGGTAGTTAAAAAACTGACTTTTTTTAATTTAAATTAAATTTTACCACTTCTGTGAATTGAATTTCAAAAATCCAAGAGACACGGTTAATATGAAGTACTAAAATGTGGTTCAATGAGATCAAAATAATTTTTAGTGAATAGTAACTTTTTACTTTTATTTCCACGGTTAAAAGTAAATAGGATAATTAAGTGTAAAAAGGATGTTATTATTACCCTAACACATGTCCTAATTCTATTGGATAAGTGTAATTAGACCAAAAACAACCTTAGGAATAAAATATGACCATTTAGGCCCACTTGGATTAGATTAGGACATTTAATATTAATTTATTTAAAGAAGGGTTAAAATAGTTAAAATCAAAGTTTAATAAGTATATCATTTTTAATATAGGGTTATACATAAGACAAATTCGACTAAAAAATATTCATTAGAAATATAAAACTATTTCCAACATAATGGTATTTTATTTATAATTTTTAGACATTATATAATTTAATTTATTAATGACACAATGATGATGCAGTAATTATCTTAGTTATAAAATATTGACATAATTGAAGTTATAAATACCCAAATAAATGTAATTGGAGACTTTTTATGCATTAAACTACTTTTATAGCTTAATATGACATGTTAGTATTGATTTAGTTAACTTTTTTCCAACTAATAATTCTGTTATGATTTTTACAAAAATCATGTACCAAATAGTGTCAAAATTGACATAAATAGTTTTTAAAAAATATATTATATTATTAACTGTTATTATATTCCTAAAAATCTAAAGTTCAATCAAATGACTTATATAAGGATATATATATATATATTAATAATTAACCACCTGGGGTTCGTTTGTCTTGTTATAGTAAGTTTATTAAACTTATACTGTAAGAAAACAAGAAGACACGGTAAAAGTAAAATTATTTAACTTAAAGTTAAATCTAAATGATAATGTTAAAATAGGAACCTAAACTTATCTAAATTATATTGTATGAGAGGATTTCGACCCATCCCCACCATAGCTTTGAAATAAATCAATTTGGAGGTATTATAAACCGAATATGACTTTATAACAAAATAATAATTTTAGTTATTCTAAAGGTGCTTCTCTACTCCCTTATAAAAGAAGACCTCATCCCTCTCTTCCTCACACAACTTTGAGCCTTCATTCTCGGACAAAACCTACAAAAATCTCTTCTCCACTTCCATAGAAACATCCTAGAGGTTCTGGTCTTCTTCAAAGACCAATTTTAGTGCCCTAAGAGGAGGTCTCAAAGAGGCGCTTCAAAGAAGAGGTAATGTCTATTACCAATTCTTTCAACTCTATTTCTTCTTCCACTTCTTCTTCTGTAGTTGTTTCATTATGAAGTAATAACATCAGTATAAATAATATACTGATATATTATTATACGTATGAAACAACCCTATTTCACCATCTATCCATCCTACAGAAAACGAAATCACCACGCAGGCGTACGTACAGAATACCGTCTCCACAACGTGGTGAAATCTGTTTTTCCACCAACACCTTACATGGATGGGTATAATGGTGTAAATAATAACTATATATGGGTATTATAACATCATACTGGTTATGATATATTATACCATACACTCCAATTATATTCAATAATTATGGGAATGATATCATCGCTCGTGCGTATGTACGGACTACCGTCTCCACGACGCGATGAGATTCATTCTCCATGTTAACCATAAATGAATGATCATGAAGTATATATAATGAATAATAATGAAATATATGAAATAATAATCCTCTTTTATTTATGTATATATATATGTATGTCATCGATTTTGTTTCATTCAATTCAATAAGGAAACGAAAACAACGTTCATGCGTACGTACGGCCTACCGTCTCCATGAACGGTATATTTCATTCCTTTTATCGATCTATAATATATATATGTATATGATGAATATATATTATATATAAATCATTTTTTACATTCTGGAATTATGTAAATCCGGATATAAGTAATAATATCAAGAATGACAAGTAGAAACACATACGATAAATGAAATGATTTTACCCAAAACGCTACTTTAACATGGAGTTTACAAAAGAAGGGGTAATATAAAGTAATAAGTGAAACATATATGATATCATAACAATGAATATGATTCTATAATAAGTCAACCACATTATTTAAATCATTATAAAGGAGGTTCAGATATGTACGAAGCATATCAGACCTAAGGTAAGAGATAATTTTGCAAATCTCATTTTTATCCGAGATTGCTTATTCCTAAGTATTTACTAGGGTTATTGCTATCATCCATGTCCATGTTTTATAAATATGTATTCATGTATGTTTAAAGTCCTTTTTACCCATTTTGAAATTTACCCATTGGTATGGAAGGAATCATTCTTTTATTTACCCTACAAGGTACTTCTTTGACTTTTCTGACAAAAGTACGAGAAGAATGTTTTTTTAACGTATACGACATGAGAGGAATTTTACGGTTTTATAAAGCCTTATTTTCATTAAGATTCCTCCAAAATATTTCATGACTATTTTCAAAAAAATCATTTTCTTTTAAAATTGCATGACAGTTTCTGAAAAGAAAATGATTTTGAAGAAGAAAGGAAATTTTCCTCAAGATTTCATTTCAAGTGTTTTATCAAAACCATTTTTCATCTAAGATGAAATTATTTAATATCTGTATGTTTCAAGTATAATTTATCTATGATTTACATGGTTCCACTTTTCTTATTATAAAATGATATTAATTTCTTTTATATGGATTATGTAATGATGGGATGATGTTTATGAAACCCATTTTATTTATTAGGTTATTATGAATGATGTATTTTTATTTTGTGGCACAAGTAAGAATGATTTCATTATGAGATGGGTGGGACCTATATCTCCCTCCATTGAATTGGGTAAATATTTATATCTCATGAGATATACATGGCTGGAACGACAAGTTAAACCGGTTCAGTAATACTGGACTGGAACGAGGAGTGAACTCGATTCAAAAAGGGACTTGGTCCACTAAGATGGTCTTGGAAGCAATGCCTTGGCTACTATGGAAATCATATAATGTGCATAATGGTTTTACACAATTACATGTTTAATTCCAATGCTATTTTTCCATGATTAATGTTTATTTATGATCTATTCCTTACGTACTTCCATGATTTATGTCATTTCTCAAGATTCTGATGTTTAAATATTATGTTCATGTTTTGAAGTTCAAATGTATATGATTTGTTTTATTTTATCCATGCTTACCCTTACTGAGCATTTGAGCTCACCCTTTATATATTTTATTTTCCCCAGGGTTTAAAGAATGGTTTTAGGTAATAAAACAAAAAGGGGAAGATCTTATGGGAGGCGTTGAAGATCTTTCACCACGATTAGAAGATTATATTCCGAGTTTCCAAAGAAACTAAACTATTACAATCCTTGTGTGTCTGTTTTTGTTATGTGTTAAGTATTCCGCTAAAGTAATGTAATGTCCATGTACATTATGCTTCGGGTCTCTACAGTTGGTATCAGAGGAAACGTTTTATCAACCCTTGGAAACTAGGATGCGAGAACATTAGTGAGATCCCTAGAGATATTTCTAAGGTATGTCTTGGGATGTCCCTAAGGTTATGTATAATTATAAGTTATAGTCCTAGAATTATGCTAATGATATTAGATTAAACCTAAGATGTTAGACATTGAAGTTACTCTCCCTTTATTATGATTTTTTCCTCTCACACTATTCTTTTTGGGTTTTAGAAAATGGCTGGAAACAGGAAGATTCATGATAATGGAGGATATGACGGACAATGGAATGATATTATTCATGAGAAACCAAATGAAATGGGATTTGGAAGTCCAAACATCATTATTATGCCTAATCAGGAATCTCATAATATGATCAATAATCTCAACTTTGTTAAGTTTCCCGACTTAGATAATAAGAGAAAGATGGAGTTTCATGATGACCATAGAGGAAAGAAAGTTCAATTTCCCTCATGTAAATCATGTGGGAAGAGGCATCGAGGAGATTGTTTCAAAGGAACTAGAAGATAATTTGGGTGTGGAAAACGAGGACACAAAGCCATTAAGTGCAAAGGAAAAGGTTCAGTTAACACCATGGATGAGGATAATGGTATTGATACAACATCAACAATGGTTAAATGTTTTAAATGTGGAATGTACGGGCATTGTGTAAACCAATGCCCTAAGTGAAAGTCTCATGAAGATAATCAGTATGGTCGCATGGGTAGTATTTATGTTGATGATGATGAAGAGACTACAAATGATATGAGAGATGAAAGAATTGTTGAAGCTCAATCAATGGTTTAAGAGGGTAGTGTAATGATTACATGTTTATCAAGTGTAATGTTGTATAAGTAATCTCATGGTACTATGGAATAAAGAGACATCTAAGGATTGTTACACTATTGTCTTTCCTTATTTTTTGAAAGTGTATGATTAATGGTAGCAGTAACCATGAAAGGTTATTCAGATATTTTTGGAAAGTAGATGATATGCGCATAATGATGGGATAAAGAGATAATTAAATGTTTGATAGTATTCATGGGCTCATGAATGATATAAGGAGAAGGTTTTATCATGGTTTGAGTATATAGAATTTTTAGATTTTGGTATTTGGAAAGAGTTAACTTTTTACAACATTCATGCTTTCACTAAGGTTTAATAGGTATTCATTTTTCTAGAGAATACATGATTAAGGTATTCACATTATTGAATTGTGACCAACAAGATATATGGGGGATAAATGATGGTATTCACATGCTTGGTTGATGACATTTCAAGTAATCGTTTTCTATATACTATGAGCTTGGACCGAAGTATTTTAGATAAGCCTAAAGATTGGAATGGATTATGTTGGACATAAGTTTTTATTGTTTAAGGATAGAATTTTTTTCGATATTATTGATGGGATGTTATAGTAATGTAGTTTTAGAAAAAGGACAACCTGCAGGATAGGCGATAGCCCATCTCCTCAGACAAGGCTGTGGGAATCGAACCCACAACCGAAGTGTGACTGGCCTTTATCGCCTACCACTGGCCTATAGGAAGTCCCTGGTTAGTAGAAACTAGTTTTATTTTATTAAGCGTAATGATATATGAAGTATAAGTTCATTTTTGGAATCGTATATGATTAACCTCACTATATATCGACTTATGTATATTTAATAACTTTTCCTAACCTTTTGTTTGAGACAGATGGAATGACCCTTCATTCTATCACATGATCTGCTAACACTTCACAAATAACAAATTAAACTTTATTTCTTTAAGAGATGAAGTGGAAATTGTTCAAGGTACGAACAACAGTGAGATTGTACCAAAATAAAGTAAGTATTTATTCTAATTAATATTCTTTAACTTTAGGGAAATGATCTTGAA
Organism: Viscum album; assembly: GCA_963277665.1. Classification (NCBI taxonomy): domain Eukaryota; kingdom Viridiplantae; phylum Streptophyta; class Magnoliopsida; order Santalales; family Viscaceae; genus Viscum; species Viscum album. The sequence goes on from OY728164.1 coordinate 909,389,729, forward strand.
AACCAAAAATGTTGTCCTAGTGCCCTTATATTCGATGAATCAGATGGTACCTTTGATCATAAAAAATCTATGGCTTTTTGATTGATGGATTTTTCATACCCATGTTCTCTACCACTCTCAATCAGAACATGATGGTTAAATTTTTCTTCCATATCCATATTTTCACCAATGTTCTCCTACGTGGAAACCCATTGATGAGTTAATTTGGGTAACCGTTACATTTCATACTTTAGTTTCTAAATCCAACTTTTGGTATTCTTTTTTACGATGTGGGTTTTTATTAAACAAACTTTCGAGTAGTAAACCATTTATAACCCTGACGAATTTTGAGGGAGAAATTAATTTTAAGGGGGGTAGAATGTAACACCCTGAGATTTTATGAAAAATATTTTTTTAATTTAATTAATGTCTTGTGTTGTACGCTACACCAAAAGGATCTTTCACAACACTCATCCCTGACTTGTCTTGCATTACACGCAATCACGACCTTCCATGATAGCGTGTGTTGTACGCAATACTGAGTTTCGCTAAACAAAGATATGTTATATGAACTACCCATTATGAATAGTATCAACTATATTTTGAATTTTATAACATTATTATTCATCTTACACATTTTTTAGAATATGGTATGAGAACAAAATCAATTTTTCGAGTAAAATAAGTAATTTTAAAAAATGTAGCTTTGCCGCCTTTTGATGGCGCACCCAATTTAAATCTTGTTTTGACTTTTCTATAAGTTAAATTTTAGAAAATAAAATTCTTCTTTTGAATCAGGATATAAAAATTTATTTTGGATAAATTTTTCATATTATTCTGATAACTTTCATATTTTAATAGTAAAAACACGCTATATTTTAATTAAAAACAACTTTTTTCATCACAATAATTTATATGGTAAGATTATCTTTTTAATTGGGTTTAAAGTGTAATTAGAATATATTTTTACCATTTAATCCAATGTTGTTCATTGGAATTAATTTCACTTTGAAATTGGATATAAACAAGTATCAATCTTTTGATTGTTTTTGTTTCTTAAAAACACGATATTTGTTTTGATAACGAGAATTAAATTAAAAATTATTTAATTCCACTTATATGTTATTGGAAAAATATAAATCAATTTTGAATTTGGAATATCAAATAATTCTTCGGCTGAAGTTTTGGTATTTTTCTGAAAAACTTCAATTTTTGATGAATAGTGAAACCACTTAGTGGTAGTTAAAAAACTGACTTTTTTTTAATTTAAATTTTTTTTTCCACTTCGGTGAATTGAATTTCAAAAATATGAGAGACACGATAAATATCAAGGACTAAAATATGGTTCAATGAGATGAAAATAATTTTTGGTAAATAGAAACTTTTTACTTTTATTTACCACGGTTAAAAGTAAATAAGATAATTAAGGGTAAAAATGATATTATTATTACCCAAAAACATGTCCTAATTTTATTGGATAAGTTTAATTCGACCAAAAACAACCTTAGGAATAAATTATGACCATTTAGGCCCACTTTTATTAGATTAGGACATTTAATATTAATTTATTTAAAGAAGGGTTAAAATAGTTAAAATCAAAGTTTAATAAGTAAATCATTTTTAATAAAGGGTTATACATAAGATAAATTAGACTATAAATATTCATTATAAATATAAAAAACATTCTTACATAATGGTATTTTATTTATAATTTTTAGACATTAAATAATTTAATTTATTTATGACACAAAGATGATGCAGTAATTATCTTATTAAAAAAATATTGACATAATTGATTTTATAAATACCCAAATAAATGTAATTTGAGACTTTTTATGAATTCCACTAATTTTCTAGGTTAATATGACTTGTTATTATTGATTTAGATAACTTTTTTTGAAATAATCATTCTGTTATGATTTTCACAAAAATCGACTACAAAATAGTGTCAAAATTGACATAAAATATTGTTTAAAACAAATATTATATTATTAATTGTTATTTTATTCCTAAAAATATAAGGTTCCGCCAAATGACTTAGATAAGGATATATATATTAATAATGAACCACTTGGGGTCCGTTTGTCTTTATATAGTATGTTTATTAACCATATAGTGTAAGAAAACAAGAAGACATGGTAAAAGTAAAATTATTTAACTTAAAGTTAAATATAAATGATAAGGTTAAAATTTTAACCTAAACTTGAATAAATTATATTGGATGAGATTATTTTGACCCATCCCCACCTTTGCTTTGAAATAAATCAATTTGGAGCTATTAAAAACCGAATATGACTTTATAATAAAATAATACTTTTAGTTATTCCAAAGGTGCCCCTCTCCTCCCTTATAAAAGGGCACCTCTTTCTCTCTTCCTCACACCACATTGAGCCTTCAATCTTGGCCGAACCCTACCAAATTCTCTTATCCACTTCCATAGAAACATCCTAGAGGTTTTGTCCTTCTTCAAAGACCAATTTTAGTGCTCTAATAGGAGGTCTCAAATAGGCGCTTCCAAGAAGAGGTAATGTCTGTTACCGATTCTTTCAACTATTTCTTCTTCCAATTATTCTTCTTTAGTTTTTTCATTATGAAGTAATAACATCAGTATAACTCATATACGGATATGTTATTATAAGTATTAAACAACCCTATTTCACCATCTATCCATCCTACGGAAAACGAAATCACCACGCGTGCGTACATACAGAATACCGTCTCTACACCGTGGTGAAATCTGTTTTTTCACCAACACCTTACATGGATGGGTATAACGGTGTAAATAATAACTATATATAGTTATTATTACATGATACTGATTCTGATATATTATACCATCCACTCCATTTCTATTCAATAATTATGGGAATGATATCATCTCTCGTGTGTACGTACGGACTACGGTCTCCACGACGCGATGAGATTAATTCTCCATGTTAACCATACATGAATGATCATAAAGTTTATATAATGAATAATAATGAAATATATGAAATAATAATGCTATTGGATTTATGTATATATATATTTATGTCATCGATTTAGTTTCATTCAATTCAATAAGGAAACGAAAACAACGTTCATGCGTACGTACGACCTACCGTCTCCATGAATGGTGTATTTCATTCCTTTTATCGATCTATAATATATATATATATATATGTATATGATGAATATATATTATATATAAATCATGTTTTACATTCTGGAATTATTTAAATCTGGATATAAGTAATAATATCATGAATGCCAAGTCGAAACATATACGATAAATGAAATGATTTTACCCAAAACGCTGCTTTAACATGGAATTTACAGAAGAATGGGTAATATAATGTCATAAGTGAAACATATATGAAATCATAACAATGAATATGATTCTATAATAATTCAATGACATTATTTAAATTTTTATACAGGATGTTCGGATACGTACGAATCAAATCGGACCTAAGGTAAGGGATAATTTTGCAAATCTCATTTTTGCTTATTCGTAAGTATTTACTAGGGTTATTTATATCATCCATGTCCATGTTTTATAAAAATGTATTCACATATGTTTAAAGTCCTTTTTACCCATTTTGACATTTACCCCTTGGTATGGAATGAATCTTTCATTTATTTACCCTCCAAGGTACTTTTTTTGACTTTTCTGACCAAAGTACGAGAAGAATGTTTTTTTAACATATACGGCATGAAAGGATTTTTACGGTTTTATAAAGCCTTATTTTCATGAAGCTTCCTTCAAAATAATTCATGACTATTTTCAAAAAAATCCTTTTATTTTAAAATTGCATGACATTTTGTGAAATGAAAATGATTTTGAAGAAGAAAGGATATTTTCCTCAAGAATTCATTTCAAGTGTTTTATCAAAACCATTTTTCATCTAAGATGAAATTATTTAATATGTGTATGATTAAAGTATAATGTATCTATGATTTACAAGGTTTAACTTATCTTATTATAAAATGATATTCATGTCTTTTTTATGGATTATGTAATGATGGGATGATAATTATGAAACCCATTTTATTTATTGGGTTATTTTGAATGATGTATGTTTATTTTGTGGAACAAGTAAGAATGATTTCATTATGAGATGGGTGGGACCTATATCTCCCTCCAATGCATTGGGTAAAGATTTATATCTCATGAGATGAACATGGCTGGAATGGCAAGTTAAACCGGTTCAGTAATAGAGGACTGGAATGAGGAGTGAACTCGATTCAGAAAGGGAATTTGTCCACCAAGATGGTCCTGACAGCAATGCCTTTGCTACTATGGAAATCATATCATGTGCTTAATGGTTTTTTCACAATTACATGTTTAATTCCCACTCTATTCTATCATGATTAATGTTTCTTTATGATCTATGCCTTTCGTACTTCCATGATTTATGTCATTGCTCAAGATTCTGATGTTTAATTATTATGTTCATGTTTTGAAGTTCAAATGTATATGATTTGTTTTATTTTATCCTTTGTTACCCTTACTGAGCATTTTATCTCACCCTTTATATATTTTCTTTTCCCCAGGATTTAAAGAAAGGTTTTAGGTAAGAAAACAGAAAGGGGAAGATCTTATGGGAGATGTTGAAGATCTTTCACAACGATTAGAAGATTATATTCCGAGTTTCCAAAGACACTAAACTATTACGATCCTTGTGTGTCTGTTTTTGTTATGTATTAAGTATTCCGCTAAAGTAATGCAATGTCCATTTACATTAATCCTCGGGTCTCTACAGGAACACTTGGTTCATCAGTGCCACAAAAACTTCTGGTGCATTCGTGAGAACGAAAGGCATAATTGTATACTCATAGAGACCATACCTTCTCCTGAAGGCTGTCATAGATATATCTAATGGTCTAATGCACAATTGATGATAACTGAACCTCAAATCGATCTTCGAGAACATGCGGGCTCCTCGAAGCTGATCGAAGATATCATCAATCCTTGGCAAGGGATATCGGTTCTTGACCGTCAACTGGTTCAGCATATGATAATCAACACAGAGCCTCAGGATACCGTCTGCCTTCTTCGCAAATAGGACAGGTGATCCCCATGGAGAGGTACTGGGTCGGATGATACCATTTTCTTGCAACTCCTCAAACTGCTTCTTGAGAACCTAAAACTCTGGTGTAGCTATCCTATAGGTAGGAATGGACATCGGTGCTGATTCTGGCATGATCTCAATAGAGAAGTCTACCTCACGCTCCAGAGGAAAACCTGAAAAGTCCTCTGGATAGACATCCCTGAAACGATCCACCACTGGAAGAAATTCCAACTGTGAAGTCCCCTGGTCATCCAGATAATGTCTAGTGATCTAGGCCATCACCAATCCAAGCCCATTGATGCTCGAGTCCGGCTTGAATCACCTGAACATCCCATTCCCCTCGATGAAGAAAATATTCACCCTCTGGTGAAATTAAACTCACCCTGTGGAGATAACAGTCAACGACTACCTGGAAGGGAACCAACCAGTCCTTCCTGAGAATGAAATCATAGTCTGTCATCTTTAGGACATAGAGATCCCATAAGTGACAATACCCAGCAATCTTGAGAGGGCACTCTCTGTACTAATGTATAATATATTTCCTTGTCCCAAAAGGTGTGTCTAGAGTCAACATGTTGGCAGAAGAAAAGATACAGAGCTCAATGCTCCCACAACAGTAGCAGAGATATAGACATGCGTAGCACCAATATCGAAAAGAGCAAAAGATAAAACTGAGGGTACTAAGATCGTACATCAAACTGTAGAAGGTCATGGATCCAACTCTTGATATGTCTGGTCCACCATAATTGTCTGGACTGCCCCGCGGTCCTGTGACCCTGCTTGACCACTCTGAGCTGATATTCCCTGCTGACGCTGAAATAATGGTGATTAACCACCACAGCCTCGACCTCCACCTTGGACCAAATGACCGGATGAACTGCAGTTCCCTGACTGGTGATAAACTAGTGGTGTTACTCCTAAATGATGAGTCATTGAAAAACCCCCATCACCAGATACTGGTGAGAAAACCTGGCAGAAACACTGAAGGTGACCCATATTGCCGTAATATCGTCACTCCACTAGGTCTCTCTGGCACTACGGCCTTGTGTTCCCGGCCCTTCCACACTGGTAGCATACTTACTGGTTACATGAAGATGTACCTAGCCTCCTAGGATCACCGTGCGTAGACTCCCTACAGTGCTTCCTTCTATCAACTGGAGGAACACTAACTCTGGATGCCGAACCACCCTAGCTCGCAGCTCCGGAGTCTCTCAGATTGCGCTCTGCAATCAGGGACTGGTTGCTGATGGATGTGATGGAAGTCAACTGGAAGAGATTCAACTGTGAGCGGATCTCCCACCTGAGACCATCCTAAAACTTCATTGAAAATAACACCCCACTTCCATTTTGGAGGGGGTGTGAAATGCTGGACCTCGGTGAAACGATAAGAATACTCCATTACAGAAAGAGTACCCTTCTCTAGACTCATGAACTCATGGGCTCGATCGGCCTTCAGGGTGTCTCGATAGAAGTAGTCATAAAACACGCACTGGAACTCCTCCCAAGCCATAACCTGCTAATGACCCGCTTGTGAGACCACGTCCCACCACCTCTTGGTGGAGTCTCGTAGCATATGGGTGGAGAGAATGACCTGCCTCTCTAGAGGTGTTTCAAGATGCTCAATGATAGTCAGCATGGCTTCCAGCCATGACTCTGTAGTGTGTGGTACTTATTACCCTGAGAAAGTAGGAGGTAGATGCTGCCGGAAAACCCACGTCAAGTCTTCCATAGACGTGGCAAGAGGCGGTGCTCCCTGAAATGTCTGCATTATCTTCATAAAGCCTTCCCTAATCTACACATCAACGCCTGCAACTAGTACGACAGCTAGTGCCAAGGCTGGCATGACTGGAGGATCCACAGAAAGTCCCTGATCAGCCCTATCTGGCGTCCGATCACTGCCTGACAACTGATGTACAATCGGAGGATGTCACAGAGGAATAGATCTGAAATATCAAAACCATACCTTAGATCAGAAAAACAATTACATAGATCAAAGGAGTACAAAACGGAAAGAGGAGAAGGAAAGACTCAAGATTTACAAAACATGACTAAAAAGTGTGTATAACCTCTACACGACATGTCCATAACTCTGTTCGCCTGCCCGAGTCTCCTTCCACGGCTAACCCACACAATTTTCTTAAACTGGGACTACACGGCGTGTTCCCCGTGGACATGGCGTGTAGTAGACACGGTTTCAATGACCCGTGATGTTAGATACACGACCGATTACACGGCTGAGACTACACGGCGTGTTCCGAACAAACATGGCATGTATAGGAGGATATATAACCAACCCATGTTGTTTGTGACATGGTCGGGTACCTGGAGCAAGACTACACGACATGTTCTTTACCAACATGGTGTGTTTACTCGACCTTCCCCTGTCCGTGTTGTTAGTGGCATGGCCGGGTACACGTCTTACTACTACACAGTGTGTACCTACCGTACACGGCGTGTTCCTGGAGATTTTTCACAACTTGTGTTTCTTCTCACACAATCAGTGACACGGTTTGAAACTACACGGTGTGTATGTATAAAGTACACACCTTGTATTTTGGGTTTTTCCGGGCAGTAGCTCTGAAACTGCACCAAATCCCATAAAACACCGAAAAATGAGGAAAGAGGTTCCAAATTCCGATCTGTGAGGGCCCATACTCCCCACGAATCAAATCTTGGCATCCAATACTTTTATATATAAGGAAAAAATGGTCAATAATTCACCAATTAACAATTAAATAGGGCACACAACACCTTAAGAACCAAAATTTGGCGTTAATTTAAACAAAGTAAAACACAGAAGTCCTCTACCAAAAAGGAGAGATTCTATCAAAGCATATATCACAACAACATGTATAATCTACACAAAGTCTATCACAACAACATGCAATTGATAATGCACCCTAGATGGAATGGCAATAATGCTTGGCATGTGATTTCTAATAAGTTCCTATATGATGCATGAGATGGAATACCCTCATCTCATCAGGTTTTGATAGAAATAAAATCATAATAGCAACAAAAATAACAACAGAAGGCATGTGGATCACTCTAGGTGAAATCATATCAATCTTAAAATCTCAAAACTAGAAAACTGCAATAAATGAGGTAGTATGGCTTTTCCCTATACAGAAGATAGCTACTCCCGAGCATAGCGTAATACCAAGTACCAAATCTGTCCTATCTCTGGATAAAGGCTCCAAACAGTAAATCAAGAGAAAAGGAACCCTCTGATACCACTTTGTAAGGTCCCGAATCCGGAAGCCACCCATAGGTTCCCCATACCCAGTTGGTAACATGGCCTCAAGTGCATTTCCCTAAATGCTAGAGGCTGCTGACTAGCAGCGAGGTCATTGGGTGTGATTGTGGGGAAACTATGCCCTCATTTGAAGAGTACACGACGGAAGTGAAAAACAAATAACAACAATAGAGGAAGCATTAGACATCCATACAAGAGTAAACAGTGGAAGACTGATAAATAAACAACTGGAGAAGAAATATATGTAAATGATACTTGATACACATATTTCTAGGAAAACACCCAAAAAATCACAATGCTGAATACAGTACTAAACCAAAGTACAATAGAAAAATAAATGAGCAAATCCTCAGCATCGCAAGCCTCGGCTTGGTCCCATGCTCTCCAGCTCCGATGAAATCAAGAACCTAAAGTCAAAGGGCGATTTCCCTTATCTATACATGCAACAATATAATCTATTTGCACCCAAAAGCATGACCCAAACATGGTGTAAGAAAAAGTCCCAATAGGCAACCACCCAAAGATATGTGCCTAACAGTCAGTGAATATATGGCAGGTAACGTACAGTAAGCAGTAAACAGGATAAAACACAGCAGTAACAATCCAAAGTTTCTAGCATATATTCTACAAATAAGAAATAGCCACTCAAGCAATGTACAAATTGAAAACTGATGAGAAACTCCTCAGCATCGCAAGCCTTGGATTTGTCCCATGCATTCAAGCTCCAGTGCAATCAAGAATCTGATGTCAAAGGGATCTTTCCCTTATCTATACCTGCAACAATATAATCTGTTTGGGCCCAAAATCCGAACCCAAACTGGGGGTGAGACAAAGTCACAATAGGCAACCACCCAAAGATCTGTGCCTAACGGTCAGTGAATATATGGAAGGTAACATACAATATGAAGTAAAAAGTAAGCAGTAAAGAGGATAAAACACAACAGTAACAATCCACAGTTTCTGGCTTATATTCTATAAACATGAAATAGACACTCATGCAAGTAGAACAAAAGGTAACCTCTGGGTAGTTCTAATAGTCTAGCCCATAAGGTTCAACCTACAAGTACTAGCAACCCTCTGTGAAATAAATGGTCATTACACAAATAAATGTCATAAGAGGAGATCATTTGAAGAGAATAAGCATGGTCATCAGAGTAACAGTTACATTGTGGATGATGATGAGATGACAAATGAAATATGAATGAAAAGTGGTATTGTTTAATAGAATGATGTAGCATTTTTATTGGAAGAAAAAAGATGTAAATTAATAATATGTTTATTTGGATTGAAGAATAATGTTATATAAATGTTGAAATACATAATGATTTTTTAGTTTATGTATGGTTTTACATGAATACATTGAATGGATCTAATGGAATATTAAGGTAACTTATTTGAAAGGTGATGTCTTTGGAAAACACATGATTAAGGGAAATACAACCTTTAATATGTTACTTATGTTATTATACTATTTTGTGGAAAAATATATTTTTGATACGAATAAGTAAATTACAAGAAACTTATTACCTTAAAACTAATGAAGTACTTGTTTAAAGTTGTATTATACTATAATTGACATAGTTTACAATATTTTGGAATTTATAAAATAAATCCAATATACGTTGAATATGGAATAATTCATGTTTTCAATACGAATTTATGGAAATTCATGTTATTACCATTATTCAAGAGAATATATGATGAGGTTATTTGCATGTTTTGAATATAGAAACCAAAGATACATTATTATATAAGTGGGATCAATTTTAAGTAAATAATTATTTCTTTCTTTCTAATGATTTGGATTTTCATCTTTAATGGTGTTATACAGTTAACCATTCATGAAAATATTATGTTAAACATCATAGTATGTATTTATGGATTGATATTGTATTGAAAACCTTGGTTAAAAGGGTATTTTTTTGTAAACCTTATTTCATGGATTCCGATCATATTTTGAAAATTATATATGTGTGGTTTCAGAGAAGAATATCATGTATGTAGAGTGATAACAAAAAATGTCTGATAAAGGTATAGGTCATGAACCCATGACTGAAGGATGATAAGGTTTTCATGCCTTACACTAGCTTATTTGATGTTCAGGTTAGTGTATAATTATTTATGATGAACAAATACTTACGATGAAATAGTAGTGTCAATTTTTATGTTTATATTTTAATGTATCAACCACAATCCTTTTTATTAATATTTATATAAAAATATCTATACATATCATTATTTTATGGACCTTATATTATATTATGATTTTCAGGGTACAATTACATTCCGATATATACACAACACACACACATAGGAATTAAAGGCCGATCATAGCCCCCCATGGGAAACCCCGCCTTACGAGCCCCTCTATTGGATTATATTTTTTTGGCCTGAAGGACCAGTAAGCATGAATCCCATTACACGGCTCTTATGCCTGAATTTTTTGCACAAGTTGTATTCTATGAATAATACTTTTAGAGTACCGCTACTACTACAATGCTCTCTATCATACCCGCTGGTACAATAGTTTCGCATGTTGCTGTTATATTACATTCTTTTATGGGCCTTAATATAAGATAAAAGTTAATTTTTGTTCTTGGGAATTAATTATAATTCCTAGAAGTCCATTTATTGATATAATGGGTGAATTAAAAATAGTTAAAAGCAGAACTAATGAATAAATTTTTTATATAAATATATCAAGAATATTTCCATATATTCATGGTTAATAAAAAAGTTTCTCAAAGAGAAAAAAAATCATAAAAATGTAATCCTTATACATTAATTTTTACTGAATTGATGGCATTACAAATCATCCCAGATTTATAACTTTCAGGCCCTCCACATTTCTTTGATCATTCCCTGATTTGTTATTAATAACCTCAATCACTCCATTAAAATATTTACTCTTTTTCTTCATGTCAAATTTAGCTGCCAACCATTATTTCCATATCTGTAAACCTAGTTATTTGTTACCATGCATAAATTTTATGTTTCCAACTTTCCATTGTTTATGAAAGTTTTACAATCCATTTTTATAATGTGGGTTTCAATGAATGAAACATTCAACTATGAAATCAATGATAACCCATATAAACTTTGATGGAGAAATTAATTTAAAAGGGGTAAAATGTAACACCCAATTTTTTTAATTATTATTATTTTTGAATTAATTTATCCGTTGTGATGTTTTTTATTTCACATTACACTAAATTTTTTTATTTTATAGTAATGACTTTTTTTGGATTACATTATATGCGACATCGTGTTAATCATTCACTACACAAAACAAAAAATTTATCTTGACTACATGGAAAACTAAGGAAATTACGTGACATGGCATAAATTACACATTATACTAACTTGGCATATGTAGCATGCAATACTGACTTGCTGTAAGTTAGACGAAACACTGTGTTTCTATGAACATTCTTTTAATTGTTATAATTATTTAAGTGATATATTTATAGTACATCCATTAAACATAATAATATAAATAGTTATAAATAATTTTAAAATATATTTTATAATGGTTTTAAATTAATAAAAAATATGTATTATGAAGGATACATTTTTTGGTAAAGTCCTTATATATTTAAAAATAATCTTTTCTCAAAGGAAAAAAATTTAATGTCAATCTGTGAAAATTAATAAAATTAATTTTAGAAACATTTTGAAATTTAATTTTATCAAATAAACATTATTTTTTAATTTTTAATGTCAAAATTATATTAGGGTAAATCTTTTAAATTTTTATGAGATGCATCATTTTTTAGATGAATATCAAAAAATATCGAATTTTAATCTAAAACTGTTTTTTCATCTAACTTATTTGTAATGATAAATTATATTTGAAATTTTATTCAGTGATTAATTATAAATTTTTTTATCAATTAATACAAATTAGGTCATTGGAATCAATTTCACATTGAAATTAGGTACCAGAACATAGCGGAAGTTTGTACATTTCTACATTAAAAACCTGCAGTGTCATCCATTCAGTGGGATGAATTTTAAATAATTATAAACAAATAATGATTTTTTTAATTTGATGAAATATTTTCTATATTTATAATATTATTTAATTATAATCCCTAATAATTTAATAGTAGTTATTCACCAAAAGCATTAGTGAAATTAATTAAAAATATTTAGATTGATTAATGTAAAATCAAGATTAAGTAAAGACTAAACCTTACATTTAAGAACAAAAATTAATTATACACTTTTCAAAAAAACCATTTAATGGAGATTATTCTTACATTAAACTCCCATTATTGAGTTTTATTATATTTAGGAGTTTTTAGGCCAAAACATGGGTACATGTAACATGTTTTAAAAAATACCATGTGTGTTCTTTCCCTTCCCTATAAAAGGACACCACCACTCCATCTTATTCACACCTATCAAAACAATTCAGTTCATCTTGGATATGAATCAAAAACATCCAAAAAATAATCCTTTTCTAATAAAATATTTCCCTTGGGTAGAATGCAGTCCCAGGAATCCTTTTCCAAGAAACCAAAATGAGTTTTCTATTTAAGAGGTAATATTTTCTCTCTAGATCCTTTATCTTTCATTATCCACCTCTACAATATATTTATTCTATTATTTTATTACCATAATAGTATCATAAATATACTAGGATTTTTTATTATAATTTTTCACCAAAACTTATACACACCTCAATATAATGCGTAACGAACATATTGTTGATGTTTACGGTGAACTACCGCATCACTAAATGATGATTTATAATTTTTATTTTACTACCAATCATGATGGAATTTTTGATGGAAATTATGTTTATATATGTTACATATTTTATTTATTATGTATTTATTATTCCTTAATTATTTTACAACACATATCATTGTACATTACATTTTGTGTTAATACAACAATTTTGTTTGAAGAAGTGTGGACTACCACCCCCTCAAAACGATGTGATTCATTCATAAAATACATGGAATGTTTTAAGGTTGGATTTAGTAAATATATATATATGATTTATATGATATATTATATAATATTTAATTATATATATATATATATATTTCTTTTACATACTTTCTTTCAACATGAAAATTAAACGAAAATAGCGTTCACGCGTACGTACGACATAATGTCTCCATGAATGGTGAATTATGATTCATACATATATGTATTAGGGATTATTATAATAAACATATGATTAATATAAATGAAATTTAAACCATGGGTAACATTATTTAAATCATTATGACAATATAAAGACCAAATACATAACCAATCAAGACACTTGAAAAAAATAAAGCAGAGATTACCAGAAGTGAATCCTTACCATAGAAATATTAACAACTGTGTAATATATATAAATAATCAAAAAATATATAGTATTAAAATTAATAATTTTGTTATACTATAGATTTATAATAAATTTATATTTATTATACAAGATGACTGAATGATTATAACGAGGGTAAAGAAACGAGGTAAGAGGATTTTATCTCATTTTTTTATTTCCATGAGATACATGCTTTATTCATCACCCATTCCTTTTGTGTGGTGTGTATAATAACCATGTATATAATAAATTATTGTTGTAGTTAAATTTTTTTTAAATATTAATTCTATGACATTTATATCAAGGGGTTTTAGTTTCAATAGTTATCAAATCAATAAAATAGTTTTATATCAATTTTCATTCTTTGAGGCTAATGTTTTGTTATGTACCTAAAATAATTTTTAGTCATATATAATAAAATTGTACATGATATATAATGAATATACTTATTTTCATGTTATTGTAAGATACATGTTACTTTATTTTTTTACATGTAGAGTATGATCCCAATTTACCCAATATTAAGAATTTATTGAAAGAATCTCACCGCATTTCAAGAATTCTTATGGTTATGTTCCCTTTTATGAAATATTATAACCCAAATATCAAGAAAGATTATTAATATTATTTTAATCAATTAATTAATTGTATATTCATGTATTTGGAACTATTTTTCTACTCCCCAGTACATAATAATGTAATGAAATTATTTTAAACAAATCTTGACTTTACCCTATATTCGATAGAAAATCTATGTTCATTAAAATACCTGTTTTCTAAAAAGTTTTTTCCAAGAATATTGTACCATTATCCTATAAAAATTAGAGTAAATTTTATCATTTTTTATTTTACCAATTTCATCAAAGGATTTTTCTTATCTCATTCCAAATAAGGAATTTTTCAATCTTTTATATTAGACAAAAGTAATGTTATTTTTACCCCATACGACAAGTATAGATTCACCCTCCCTTATTTACTCGAATTTTCTTTTTCATTTTTCAAGAAATTTATTTATGAAAAAAATAAAAGTAATTTTCAAGGAAGACTATTTTCAGAATATTTTCAACATTCTTTTATATGATTTGACAGTTTTTTTTTCAAAATAATATTTTCATTATTTATAAGTTTTCAATGTATTTTAGAAGAAATGGATTTCATATCCTTTTACAGAATTACTTATAAATTTTCAATTTTTTTCAAATAATTTTTTTATAATATTTTGATTCTTTTTTATAAGTTTTCACGATAAAATTTCATTAAAATAATTAAAATTCTTATTTATAAATTTTCTATGTATTTTAAAAAAAATAATTTTAAAATGTTTTTATATATTAAAATTAAAATTTCAAAGAAGAAATGATATTTTATTCAAGAAAATGTTTGAATCATATTTCAAACTTATTTTCCATCTAAAATGAAATCTGTTGGTGTTACTCATTCCCTTCTTGGAAATGATATAAAGGTTCTATTAATATTATTTATATAAATGAGTTATTCTTAATCTCACAGTCTTTATAAAACCTATTTCTTTTTAATGGGTTATATGTTTATGAAATCTATTTCTATATCATGGGTTTATGCTTTTTAAGAAATTATTATGAAACTTTTATCTTTTTTCACAGGTTATGATATGTTTCCATGTGTATGATACACATTTCATTGTATGGGTTATGATATAATTTTTTATTATTTTTTGGAAATGTTATGTATTCTATCATTGTGAGATGGATGAGACTTATATATCCCTCCAAGGCATTGGGTAATGTTTTATATCTCATGATATCTACATAGATGGAATGAGAAATTAACTTGGTTAAGTATTACAGAGTAGAAAAATAAAATGAACTTGGTTTAGTAATACAATGCTGGAACGAGTAGTGAAATTCATTTGGTAATATATGGAGGGAATGTGGAGTGAACTGGGTTCAGTAATACATGGTTGGAATAGGGTGTGTACCAGATTTATTAAAGAAATTTTTTCAGTAAGATGGTTTTTGCAGTGATGCCTTGAATACTATGGGAATCATTATATGTGCTTAGGTTTCAACAATAGGTCCATGAAATATTCATAGGTTGTGATTTTATGGATTATGTTTTTCATTACATTATGATTCATGTCTTATGAACTTCTATGCTTTATGAAATGATCATTTATGTGATATTTGATATGCAGGGTATGATATTATAGTTTCATGTTCATGTTCTCATACCCTTATATTCATAATTATGCTTTTATATCTCCATTATTTACCTTTATTGAGAATTTTAGATCACCCCTATTTATGTTTCCTTCCCCATGTTATGAATATATTTATTAGGTTTGATGTGTATAAGAAGGTTGATAGTGAAAAATAAACTAATGGGGGGAAATGTATCTCATTTATGTTCCAGTTTTTATGTTTCCATGTTTCGAAGGGAACTAGACTAACAGAGTATTTGGGAATTTATTTGTATAGTGTTTTAATTATTCTTCAATGTATACGTAATTTCTATGAATGAAAATATAGATACATTATATCATGATATCTACATACCAAATTTAAAGAGTTTGTGAAATTTTTCTTGATACATAGAATTCCATACATGTCTAATCCAATTGTCTAAAATTATAGTATCCATACAATTCTCTATTGTTCCTTATGTGTATGAGGACAAATTTATTATATTTATTAATTCAATATGAAAAAGGAAAATACCCAATATTTGATTATTCCCTTCTAAATATTTACTGTATCTCATCAATATTTGTACCTTAACTTAGGTTGAGTGGCCAATTGAGTCTACCAAGATGGATCTTGATCCAAAAAATGATTATTTATTTTCCTAGGACATTCTTGGCGAATATTGTGTTTCACCATGTAATAAAATACTAAAATATTGGTTTTTTATTTCAAATATTTTTTATTTCATAAACATATATATTTAGTAAAATGACCACTCTCTCACTAAACATTATTTATACATAAGTATCACATTAATTATTTATGAAACTAAATTATTTTACAGATTTAGGAAAATTAATTATCCATGAAATAGATTATATATTTTATCTAAAAATGGATCTATAAATCATTGATAATATTTTTTTGTTCTTCTGAATCAAAAAATCATTTTTGTTTTTTCATGTAGACATCATTCCTTACATTTTCATTAGGTATTTATTTTAATTTCTTTTTCCAAATCAATATATCATGGAATAAATCTATGTAATTTATAATTCTGATGGAATTTTATCATTTAAACTGGTGAAATGGGTTCATTATAGTATACTCATTAATGATCCTAGATCCCTTTTCACCATATCATTCCATATAGTTACTTAATTGTTCATTCATTTCAAGTTCCTTCTTAAATACCCACTTACCACTAACTTGGTTTATATCCAATAGTGGATATTTGAAAACCTATACATCGTTTTGGTAGTAATTTCTACCAAGGTCATGTAGCACCATGATCCGTTGAGTAGTCTCTATGATTCTAGAATCTCGACACCAAATTATGAAAATCATTACCTTAAATTTATATTTAATATTTTACAGATAATAAATTTAATTAATGTAACATAATGTTGACTGCATATACATTTTTTAATTTTTCCAATAAGTAAAATTTCCCTTAGAGAAGATTTAATTGATACTTTAACTATGAGTTAATATTATTTCAAATAATGTAAAATAAAGTGTGACATAATATGTTAATGTGTTTTTTGTTAAATATTCAAAAATTTACAAATTTAGCATCCATATGTCTTGTTAATATAATGTAAATTTTACATACGTTACTAACCATATAGATATAATATATTTAGTCACAATTGTGTTTTTTTATTTTCATCATTGCACAAGATTCCAGTTATTTATTTGATCAATGTCTTGAATCCAAAAAAACTATGAAATGAAAAAAAATTAATAAAATATGGCATGATCATGTTCTTTAACTGATGATTTTTTATTAATAGAACAACAACACAAACACTATTTCGAGGGGAATAATTCCTTGAGTTGGGTATCATTTCAATTATAGAATTCCTCCAATACTCTAATGTATCACTTGGGTTGGTTCCACCCTAATATATTGTTTTTTTATTTTAACTAATCCATACACATAAAAGTAACGTCATTATATATTATTTTATTTGACACATATGTGAAAGAAAAAGTAATGGTGTGGTTAAATGGAGTTTAATTTGGAAAATAGTTTCCATGTAAAACATTAAATAATAATGATATTGTGATGAAACACAAAACATAATTTAAAAATAATTATAATAATTTAATAAAATGAAACAATTATATTATATAAAACCACACACATAACTAAGCCAATCTAATATCATGAAAATCCACTTATGCAACAAATAAATATTGAATATAATTTTCTAGCAATTATTTTTTCTTGATATTTTTGTAAAATAAATAACTTCGATTATAAAAAATAATTATTAATTTTATATCTTAATATGAATAAAAAATGAATCAGATTCAGACGAATTTTAGTTTTATCCAAATTATTTTTTTTAAATTACTTATGTTCATATTATGTAATGGATGGGAAAATGTTTTATTTCTATTTTAACTACCCTTTATAGTACTTTATGTGTATAGATCACTCAGACTACATGTACTGTAAATTAAATATTATGTAAACAAATTACATGTTCTATTAACAAATGATATACAAAAAAATGTAAATTACACGTTGTGTAACACTAATGCATGTATAGTAGATGGTGTCTTAAGACCAGACTATAAATATAGTTCAAAATTTTGTGCAAAATTAATTTAGCAATTAATACAATATAAAACCATTAACATAAAATGTTTAATTACAATATTGAAAATAAATATTTATTTGTTAGTTTTATTAGAATAATTAATTAATTTCATACCTCAACATAAACTTGTTATATTCACAACATGTACAAGACAACTACACATAATGTGCATCCGTATTTGTTTCATATGAAATACACTCCAAGATACTAGGTGTGATTTATTATATATAAATTTATGAGTTTCATAGATTTTACAAATGGAACACGCCATATAACCTTTTAGTTTCATGGATGTCAGTTCTTATCCATCATGTAATTAAGTATTCTATATATTAAAATATGTGTTTTCCACCTTGAAAACATATGGACTATAAAACATAAAATCAAGTTACAAATTGTGTTGTTTGGAATGTCGTATGGTACTCAATTATGGTGAAAAAGTAGTTATATATACACCATCAATGAATGTTGTGGATAAATAATTTAACATCCATCCTGGAACACTGAAATAGAGTACATGATTTGTAATTTTACAATACATGATGTGTACTCAGGGTTCATTCACCCAGTATCTATGACACGTCAGGGTGAGAATATATTTTTTTAAATTCAATTATTATTCTTGTTTTACATGGTGTTAAATTATAGATACCCAGGATTAACATACATGGATATTACACCATTTTAGATGAAAATATTGTACATTGAAAAAATATGTACCCAACGACTGTAATAGTTTAGTGTATCTGTACACATTGAAACAAAATATTCTATCCTCATGAATGATCTTGAACATATCCTCTAAAGAAATAAACCATTAAGACTTATACCTAAATCATTTCTTCATAACCTTGATAAAGTAATTATAATAAAGGGGTGTGATTATACCCCTATTATGGGAAAACAAGAGATACTTGTAATCATAAATATGAACATAGTAGTATGATAACATGATCATAACATTAGGATATCATACAATGCATATAAAAGGTCATGAACATGATCTATGGGATAATACTTGGTTGTTCATAAGACATGTATCATTAAGAAATAAACATAATTAGTTATGAAATCGTAACTAAGGAATATGTCATAGGATTTGTGGCATATATATAAAAATAGAAACATTTATATCAGTGAAACCTACCAAGACCTTCATAACTTTTTAGGCTTGTTATATGACCCATGTACATATATTGCCTTGTTCTAGGAACTCATGTACCCACTTTCATTAAGTCTTGGGAAAAAACATATATACCCACTTTTTTAGGCTTGGGATCAACCAATTTACCTTGTTGTTTTCAGGATTATACTACTACCCATGTTCCCTCTATTATTTAGGTTTTGGCTACACCTCATACACACTCTTTCATTTTGTGCGTGGGCTACAACCCAGACACCCTCTTTCTTTTTGGGCATGGGATAAAAACCATGTACCTTTTTATTTTCAGGATTGGGCTTCTACCCATGTTCCCACTTTCATTTAGGCTTGGGCTACAATCTGTACACCATCTTTCTTTTCAGGCATGGGCTACAAAACAAACCCCATATTTTTTCAAGATTATGCTACAAACTATGTACCATTTTACAAAATATAAAAAATATCTTTACCCATTGAATTTTATGAAGATATAGGTCCCGTATATCTCATAGAAAAATCATTCACACAAGTTCCACAAGATAATAAAACATTTATCATATCAGGACCCATAAAAATATATAGGTCATATAGATATCAAATCATGAAACATAAAAATAAATGTGAATCATTAAAATTTTATCACATCAATTCCTATGGAAAATATATAGGTTTCATAACCATTTAATTTATGTCTAACCCGTGAAAGAGAAATGGATTTCATAAACAAATAACATGTGAAATAGAAAGAGGATTCATAAAGACCATGACATTAAGGATGTTCCATTCATAGAAAGGATATGAATGGAACCATTATATAATTTTCCAGAAGGGTATAAGTAATGTCAATGGATGTCATATTATATGGAAAATTGTTTGAAATATCTTCCAAAAACATTTCTTGAGTAATATATACTTTCTTCTTTAAAAAGGACATATTAATACATAAAACCATTTTAAAATCATTTTCACAAATAAGTACACGAAAGAATATAATGAAAACATGAATCTATGTTGAAAATATTTTTATTTGGAAATTAATATTAAAAAAATTTCTTAAATATCACCTGTTTAAAAATAAAAATAAATCATAACAGAAATAAATTTGGGTTAATTTGTACATGTTGTGTGAAGTAAAAAATGAACATTTCTTTAGCACAGAAAAAAATATTAGAAGGAATTATTTATTCAGAAAGTGAAAATAATATTCCCTTGAATATATTGTAAAAAAAGATATAAATTTATTTAATTTCTTATAGTATAATGGTATACTATTCTTGGAATCACATTTTAGAGAAAATAGATTTTCGGCCAAAGAATGGGTAAAGTAGGGCCTTCCAAAAAAAATATTATTAACTATATTATATACCAAAGAGAATAATTTTGTATTAATAAATGATTACATTATTAAATAACATATGATATGGAAGCTCGTGAATATTATTGAGATATGGATCATAATCTTTCATCAAGGTAAGCCATAAAAAAATGATCTCGGAAAGTGATGAGAGTGTCTGAATAAACTATTATAACTAGATAACTACGGATCATAAACTCGATGTATAAAAGGGATATTAAATGAAGATTAATATATCATTAAAATAAGTATATTCATTTCTTCACATGTTAAATGTATGTATATACACCTCGATTATGTTTTTAGGTTCTTAACAAAACATGGATCTCAAAAATGGAAAACTGAGTCCAAACTGTTTCACATATTTGGTAACTTTTCAAAGCTAAACACTATGGAATAAGAATAATAAAATTGGAATTTGAATAACTAAAACATTATATAAATGAAACATATAATAAAATCATGGGATGTAAATACACCGCAGAAATGGAAAGTGTGGTGAACATAGCTTGTATCTCACAGAAATTAAAAGTTAGATGAAATCCCCTTACCTCGTGTCATGACTCACTACATACTCATAGGAGATTAATTTTATACTAAATATAATTTTATTATAAATATTATAAAGAATCCTATTATTATATCTGTTAACATATATGTTTTTATTATATTTTTATATTAACCAATTGTTAACAATCCTATATTAATGTTTTACATTGGGTATTATTCTCTTTATTCTTCACATGTGTCCTAATTTGTTATATCATTGGTACTTATACATAAATCCGGATATTGTAATGTATATCATGATAGAAATATCATTTATAACCATTATATTAATATTATAATAATTTATAGCATATATACGTAGAAAATGGAATACACCGTTCATGGAGACCGTCTGTTGTACGTACGCATAAACAGAATTTCTGTTTTGATAGACATATTAAAATAAGGTATGAAAATGGAATATATATATATATATATATATATATTTATTATTATAGAATTAATATATAATATATATCATATAATTTAATTAAACCCATACTTAATTCATTTTTGTGTTATGATAACGAATCCTATCACTTTGAGGGGGTGGTAGTAAACACATCCTCAAATGAGATTATCATATTAACACCAAATGTAAGGTAAAATGGTGTGTGTTTTAAAAAGAATAAAGAATCATAAATACATAATATATATAATATATTACATATATAAATATAGTTTCCATCATAATGGCCACCATGATTGGCGGTATAGGAGAAATATTTAAGCATCGCTTCGTGAAGTTGTAGTTCCACGTACAGAGAAACAATATGCTAAACATTTATTATATGGAGGTGTGTGTGTATGTTGTTAATAACCATATCATAAAAACACTCTTGTCTATATATGATACTGTTTTTGTCAAACAAAAATGTAATAAAGTGATTTTAAGTGGTGGTGAAAGAAAATAAATGGAAAGAGCCTGAGAGATGATGTTACCCTTAAATCAGGTAACTCTTTTAGGTTGGTGAAAAAATGGATACTTGAATAAATTTATACCCTAATGGAAGATTAAATTTACACATGTGGTTTTTTGGGATAATTTGGGAGATTTAGGACTAACTTAAAATGTTTTAGAGGTATGAGGAATTGGTAGAGGTGGGAGCCATTTATTATGAAGGAAAAGGTCTCACATGGAATTTTTAGAAATAAATTATGTATGCACTTTTTATTACTAAACAAATGTCTTAAAAAACTATAACAACTCAATAATTGAAGGTTTATGGAAGAAATATGGACAACACATGGGTGTTGGAGAATTTTATAGGTCATTTCGGACCTTAATGTTAATGTTTTGTCCCTAATTAAGCTTTATTTGGCCTTAATTGCAATGATTAATTTTAGTCACTTTTATTAATAATTCTAGTAAAAAATTAATATGGTATAAAAAAAATCTAAATATTAGACTTACATCAATTTTTTATTTCTAATTTTCGAAACTCACTTCACAGAATCAGGAAAATTACGATTATTGGCAATCCTACTGACGAGTCGAAATAAGGGTGTTTTAAAGTATGAAAATTATAAATATTTGGTAAGATTTTATATTCAGTTTGAATGTGAAATTGATGTTATTTTATTGAAATTTGTAATATTCATAAAATTTGACTTAAAAATATTTATAATATCATTTACCATTAATAATTAATTATAGAAAAAACGAAATTTTCAACTAAAAGGATTATTTTTCACTATTAATCAAAAAATTAAGTTTCTCAGATAAATACCCAAAATTCACAATAGGCATATTTCAATGTTCTGAATTACAATATGACATTTATTTAATAAAATTAAATTTCTATATGTGTCTAAATTTACATTATTTATAAAAAAAAATTTATTCCAGAAAATGATGTTTTAAAACAAAAAAAGGACTTTAAAAAAATTCATATATTTTATTATCAATATATTTTATTTATATAAAACAATTAATAAAATTATTAAAAGTATTTATTACTATTAAAATTAAAAATTATAACATTTATGATATAGTTATCTTATCTCAATAATTAATAAGATAAATGAGATATTTCATAGAAACTCAGTATTGTGTGTATCGCACACCAACTTAGTACTGCGTGCATCATACGCCAAGTCTATATTGTTTGAATTTTACACCATGTAGGTGTTGCATGTAACATAACCCAAGTAAATTCTATATGAAATGTATCTTTGACTTAGTTCATTTCAATATATAAATTTAAATTTCAATTTATTTCTAAAAAAACGTCCATAAAAACTCGAGGATTTACATTCTACCCCCATAAAAATGTATTTCCCACTCAAAATTCGTTTTGGTTATTAAAGGTTTAACACATGAAAATTCTATTCATAGAAACACACATAGTAAAAATGTATACTAAAACATCCCTTGAAAATAGAAAATTGGAATCATAATGATTACCCAAAATAATATATAACTAGGATTCCACATAGGAGAATGTAGGTTGAGAGTGAATATTGGACATAAATGGAAAACACAAATATTTATAGGGAGTTTTCAAAGTAATAATTCACAAACATGTGAATGATAAATTTAATGTTGGGAGCCTGAAATTTATTAATCTATGATTATTTCAAAATCAATTGGTTCAAAATAATTTAATGTATTAGGGTAACCTTTTTTTGTATCACTTTCAAAATTTTGAGTAATTCATAAAAAATTCAATAAAAATATTGATTTTTGGGTTGTGTTTTGAAAAATTTATAATACATCCATTACCTCATGGAATTAATGTCCATGAATTAACATTGATGAATAATGTAATAAAATTTGTTTCTAATGAATCTTAAGAACCACAAAAAATTCAAAAAAGTCTATCCTTTTGTCTTTGAAAAAAATAAACATCCATTAAAAATAAAAAGTAACACTACTGGTTCATAATTAATATGTATTCATCAATAATAAATATGCATTAACCAGGACATCACATAGGCTTGTGTTGGGGTGAAACCCTCGTCATCCTTTAGTCATGGGTTCAATACCCACAACCTTTCTAGACTTTATTGGTTGTCACCAAGCATGCATGATGTACTTTTAACAGAAAATATAAAATATGGACATAATTAAAATAAGGTTATTCACGAAATATCTTTTTAACCAATGTTTTCATCATAAAATTAGTGCACAAATACTTCCTTTAAATCTAAACTTAAACATTTCATGAACATTTATCTTATAAACCTTTTAAAAGGTGAAAATCAACAAAATTTTAAAGAGAGTCCCAAAATAACCTTAACATTGATTCCCTTGTATATCACAATGTAGATATTGGTTGTCACATTCCAATCATATGGTTAACATCCTCATATATTTTCTTGATACATTGTAATAACTTGAATTACAATATATCCTTTTGTAAAACATGCATTCTTCTTTATTTCAATGATTTTTGGATACATCCATTAAATGAAAAAAGTGATAATCTTCATCCTGGATGACATATAACATTTTTTCAATAATAAATTTCAAAGAAATATTTACTATCTTATTAAATTATTCATTTATAGTATATCATTTTTCAAACATCATTATCATGTAATTCATCATTAAATAGAGATTCATTTCCCTTATTCAAAATATCACATTTCAATGAAATCTCTTTTCTACTCCATCATGACCATTCAACATATTATTGTAAATCATTAAAATAACACAAACTGAACAATCCATATATAATTTACCATTCTTAATTATAGAATCCAAATACATAATTACATAAATCATTCATCTTTAATGTTTGGAATTTAATAGGTTCTTATATGGTTTATAAAAAAAAATTAGATTGGGGCATTATGTTGGGTAATCCCCATGTTATCCATAGATAAGACATTACACTCCATGAAAAATAGTCACTCTATGACCCTTTTTCCTACACAAATAATATCTTACCATCCACTTAAGGTATCATCCAAGGTTCTCTATCTCTTATTGTTGAAATTTAGGAAGGTGAATCTTCTTTACCATGTCTTCCTTACCATGAATGTACACATTTCTCTTATTCGACCAGTTAGAAAAATCCCCAAGTATGACATTATTAATCATATACTATTATAAGTAATTCAATATAATCACAATATCATGTTCACCACTGATCACCCCATTGGACTACTAATCAAAAAATCATCCCTCACATGAAGCATTAAACTAATTAATTTTGGTTCATTCCCTAAACTAATACTAAAAGAATAGTGTGAACAATAATTATTATAGGATAAAACCACATAGTTATGAAAATAATTACATATAGGATGTCTAAATCATGGCACCTTCCATGAAATATAAAAACATAGGCTTATACTCGGTAATCCATAGCTATATAATATCTAAATCCTTAATGATGGTTAATGAGAAGTATATAAATTCCAAAATCATATCCTCTGGGAGTGTCAAACTAGGTGTGCAGACATGCCAATTATCGTGTACCATATTAACCCGAGTCTAGGATAGAACATCTTCTCAGAGTTTTTACCCCTAGGTACATATGTTATAGAGCCACATCTCCTTGTAGTATTCTTAATTGCATATATTTCATGGAAGAATCTCACTCTATCGAATACCATAATTCAAGGACATTTTTATAAATGTAATGTTGTACTTATAATTATCTATAGATATGCCCCTAGGCATGTCCTAAGAAATATACCTAGTGATATAACAAAATATTTCTAATCCAAGTTTACAAAAGTTGACTATAACTTTCCATTGAGACCAACAATAGAAAACCTGGCTAACATACATGGATATTATATCATTGTAGATTTATATTTAGTACATTGAAAAAATACACACCCCAGGATCGCAGTAGTTATGTTTCTTTGCAATCATGGAAATAAAATCTTCTATCATGGTGAAAGATCTTCAATATCTCCCACAATGATCGACACCATTAAAAAATATTACTAAGAACATTCATCTTAACCTAGAGAAATGAAAAATAAGGAAGGGGTGATCTTCGATTCCATGTAATGGTAAACAAGAGAGACGTGTCAGCATAAACATGAATATAGTAGTATGATAACATGATTGTAACATTAGGAGATCATAGTCTGCATATCAAAGGTCATAAACATGAGCTCTGGGATAATAATTGGTAGTTCAAAAGACATGAATCATAAGTAAAAAACATCATGAGCCATGAAATCATAAATATGGAATAAGACATTGGATTTGTGGCATACATATTATAATTGAATCTTTTATGTGATGGATACCAACCAAGACCATTATAACATTATAGGCTTGGGATACAACATGTGAAACAACTTTAGGCTAGGGATAATAACCCATGTACACACATTCTTTTAGGATTGGCCTACAACCAGTGTACCCATATTATTTTAGGATTGGGTTATAACCCATGTACCTTCTTGTTTTCAGGATTGTACTACTACACATGTACCCTCTTTCATTTAGGCTTAGGCTAAAACCCATACACCCTCATTATTTTGGGAGTTTTATACAACCCAAACAACCATTTTATTTTAATTCTTGGGATACATACCATGTAACATCTTGTTTTAGTTGTTGGGATACTACTTGTTTACCCTCATTCATTTAGAATTATTTTACAACCCATACACCCTCTTTCTTTTTGGGATTGGGCTATAACCTAAACACCATATTTCTTTTAGAGTTTAGGATACAACCTGTGTAACCTTTGAGATAAAATAAAACATATAATTACCCAATTCATTGTATGGATTCATAGGTATCACCCATATTAATGTAAAATCATTCCCATGTGTGTGACAATATAATAAAGCATGCATCATATGCAAACATTAAGTGTGACCCATTCAAAGAAAGTATATGAATGGAAAATTTAGATCACATACAGAAAGGGAATTAGTAACATTAATTTATGTCATCATAGATGGATAATAGTTTTCAAATATAATTAAAAAATGATTCTTGAGGAAAATATTCATTAATCTTGTAAAAAGGCTAGTTAATAAATAAAACCATTTAAAAATCATTTTCTCAAAAAAATACTTTGAAAAAATATAAAGAACACATGAAACTATTTTGAAAATATTTATCCTTGGAAAAATATTTTTAAAAAAATTCCAAAAATATTATCCATTTAAAAATTAAGTGGAATATTCAAATGAATGATAGTTGGTTAATCCGTACATGTCATTCGAAGCAAAAAAGGATAGACGGAGTTCCTTGTTCATAAAGAGAAAAAAATATTCAATTAAAAATATTGGTAATATAAAAAAAAGATTAAAAATTTATTTAAAGGTTTATTGTGTAATGGTATTATATTCTTGGAATCCCTTTTTAGAAAACATTGATTTCTGATCGAAGAAAGGATAAAGTCAAACTTTCCTAAAAACACTTTATTACCTATATTACGTAAAAAGTGTAGAATATGGAACTAATACATGAGTATATCTTGAAATAATATATTATAACTAAAAAAAAGAATATTTTTGAGAAATGGAACATAATATTTTATTAAGGTAATTGATAACATTAAAAAACACAGAAAACGATGAGATTGTCTCAATAAACTCTTATAACATGGTAACATGTGATCATACTCCCAATGAAAGAAATGGAAAATAAATAAAACATAATATATCATGAAAATATGTATTATCATGGTATAACAACTAAAATTTAAGTATATAATCCTCAAAGAAGAGTTCAGGTTAATAAAAAATATGAATTTTAACGAAGGAAAATTGAGAAAAAATTGTTTTAGCGATCTGGTTACTTTTTAATGATAAACGCTATGAATGAAGGATCATAAAATGGGAATGTGAATACCCAAAATTTTACATACAAGATATATATATTAAGATATTTTATATTATATACCCCCAAAAAATGAAAGAGTGGTGGACATATATTATATCTCACTGAAATTTAAAGTGAAATGAAATCTCCTTCCCATGTGTCTTCACTCTCTCCATATGCATACAAGATTCCTATATAAAAAATATATGTTTATTATAAATCATTTGAAGAATAATATTTCTATATCTATTTCCATATATGGTTTGATTATAAACTTATATTACCCTCTTTTTAATGATCTTATAACAATTTTTAACTTCAGATAATATTTGCTTTGTTCTTTACATGTGTCTTAATTGGTTATATCGGTGGTCCTTATACTTATGTAATGATTAAATAATCGATGTTATGAAATAAATATCAGTTGTATAAATTATATTAACATTATAATAATTTATATCATATAGAAGTATGAACTGTAATACACTATTCATGAAGACAGTAAGCTATATGTACTCATTAACGTTCTTTCTTTTTTTATTGTTGTATTATAAGAAAGTATGTAAATGAAATATTTATATATATATATATTTATGTATATATATAATTATTACATAATAATTACTATATCACAATTTTTATATAATTTATTAAAATCAACCTTCATACATTCTATGTGGTGTGTGAACGAATCACATCGCTTTGAGGTGGCCGTAGTCCACACTTCCTCAAACGAGATTATCTTATTAACCCCAAATGGAAGATAAAAATATGTGTGTAGTAAAAGGAATACCGAATATTAAAGGCCAAATGAATATTCAATATAACATATATAAATACTTTTTCCATCATAATGTCCACCAGTATTGGTGGTAAGGGAGAAATGAACAACCATCACTTTGGGAGGCAGTAGTTCAACATACATAGAAATATTATGTTCAATATCCTTTCGATGAAGGTTTGTGTATTTTTATGTCAAAAACATTAAGTAAAAACATCATAGTATAAGTATTATATAGGGTTTTTACCAAATAATGAAATAATGATATTGGATGGAGTTCATAAAGAAAATAAATGGAAGGAGTTTGAGAATAGATGTTACCTCTAAAAGGGTAACTCTTTATGGATTGTTCCAAATGGATTAATTGAGAAGCATTATAACCAAAGAAAATATTCCAGTTATATTGAAGGACTGTTGGTAGGATACTAGGGTAGATCGTGGAAGAAATTAAATTGTTTTATATGGGCGAGGAATGGGTAGAGATGGTGTCATATTATTGGGAAGGAGAAGGACTCAAATGGACTTTTTTGAAAAAAAAATATCTTTTCACTTGTTCTTACCTAAAAAAGTCATAAAAAACCATATAAACTAAATAAACAAAGGTTTATGTAATTCTTATGGATAAAAAATGGGGTTCGGACATGTTCTTAGGTCAGTTGGTCCTTGAATGTTGTGGTTTATTCCCTAATTATGCTTAATTAGGCCTTAATTGCTATGATTACTTTTAATCACTTTTAGTAATACTTTTTGTCAAAAATGAATATAGACTCAATAGAATCTATATATTACTATGAATATATTTTTATGTCATATTTTTTAAATTCACTTCACAGAGGTGGAAAAATTATGACTAGTGGTAATCTCGTAGAAGGGTTGAAATAGCCGTGTTTTAAAGTAGGAAACGTTCAAAAGTTTGATAAGATTTTATATTCACTTTAAAAATGTAAAGGATCCTACTATATTAATATATTTAATATTTATATAATTATATCTTGAAACATATTTATAATATCATTAAAAATTAATAATTAACTATAAAAATTGAAGTGTTTAACTAAAAAGCAGTATTTTATACTAATCATCAAAAAATGATGTGTCTCAGAAAAATCCCAATCATTCACCAAAGGATAATTTTGAAAATATGAAATCAAAAATTATGTTCATTTTATTAAATTAAATTTTAAATGTTTATAAAATTAATTTTATTATAAAATGCCGGTCATTCTAAAAAATGATGTTTTTAAATATAAAAAGGTCTTTAAAAAAATGATAACATTTTTTATCAATATGTTTTAATTATATAATAAAATTATAAACAATATTTCAAATTTAGTTAATACAGTTAATATTACTAAGTAAAAATTCAAGTTTATAATTATCTTATTTAAATAACTAAATCAATAAAAAGTGATATTTTATATAAACATAGGGTTGTGTGTATCACACGCCAACTCAGTGTTTCATGCATCGTACTCGAAGTTGATGTTGTGTGAAATGTACACCATGTCGGTGTTGTGTGAAACGTATACAAATTCATTGTTTTATGTAACGTACACTAATTTAGTTCTATGTAAATAGAATCTTTGACTTATTTCATTATAATATATAAATGAAAAATTAAATTTACATGAAAATCGGTCTATAAAAAGAAGGGGTTTTATATTCTACCCCCAATAAAATGAATTTTCCCTCAAAATTAATCTAGCTTATCAAAGGTGTAATACATAAATTTTTCAATCATAGAAACCCACATCGTAAAAATGGATACTAATATTTCCCTTAAAAAGTGAACTTTGAAACCATAATGGTTACCCAACGTATCATATGACTGGGTTTCCACATAAGAGAATATATGTCAGGAGTGATAATTAGAAATATAGGGAAAATTTAAATATTGATAGGGTGTGATAGAGTTCATCAATCACAAACAATTGAATGATAAATGTAATTTTGAGGTCCCCAATGTCATAAATCTATAACAATTCTCGAAGCCATCTATTAAAAATAAATTGTGGTATTTAGACAATACTTTTTTGTATCAATTTCAGAATGTTTGGTAATTCGTGATATATTTATTTAAAAAAATTCCATTTAGGGGTTGTGCATTTAAAATTATCTAATAAATCCACTACCTCATCAAATGAATGTCTAGGAATTATATTTTAAGAATAAAGCACAAAAATAAACTTTTAATGGATCTTAAGACATATAAAATTAAACAAAGTGTCACTATTTTTATCTTAAAAATCAATATGATTTAAAAATAAAAATTAGCACTACTGGTTCATCATAAATATTTATTCATAAAATAAAATTAAGCATTAACTTGGAAATTTTGTAGGCCAGTGGTAGGAATGAAATGCTTATCATCAATCAGGCATGGGATCAAGACCCACAACCTTGCCAGACTTTATTGGATGTCACCAAACATACATGACGTCCTTTTTGATAAAAAATATAAAAAATATTTTCATCCTTAAATAAGTTTAATCAGTGATTAGACATTTAACTGTGGTTTTTAATAGAAAATCTATTATCAAATACTACCTTTGATGCATAACATAAAATTTTCTTGAACATTTAACCTTATAACCCCTCTCCAAGGAGAAAATTGAAAACATTATAAAGAGAGTCACAATATCATTTTAACATTGATTCCCTGTTATGTCACAAAGTAGATCTGGATTGACACATTCCATACATGTGAATAATCTCATTATATATTACATTGAAAAATTGAAATAACCGAAATTACCATAAATACTTTCAGAAGACATGCATGCTTCTTTATTCCAATAATTACTGGTTACATCCCTTATGTCCATGAAGATGTAATCTTCATCCTTGATGACATATAACATTTATTGAATAATCAATTCTAGGGACATCTATATTGTCCAATTTAAATATTCATATCTAGTATATATTTGTCCAGACAGCATTATCTTAGAGTTAGGCATTAATTAATATTTACCTTCCCTTAATCAAAATATCAACTTTAAATAAAATCACTCTTCTATTCCTTCATCAACATTCAATATATTATTGTAAATACTTATCAAAAAATAACTTGAACAATCTATACATAATTCACCATTATTAATTCTGGAATCCAAATACAAAAATACTTAAATAATCCAATTTTAATATTCTCAACGGAATATTTCATTAATTGTAGTAGAAGTAAATATTTATCTCATGGAATTATGTTGGGTAATTCATATGTTCTCAATAGATACAACATTTAACTCCATGAAAACTCATCACACTATTACACCTTTTCCTGCAAAAAAATAACATCTTACCCTCCATTTGAAGAATTCCTCAATGTTGTTCATCTCTACTTCTTGAAATGAAAGAAACTGAATCGTCTTTCATATATGTTCTTTACCATTAAATTACATCTTTCTCTTACTCGATCAATTAGTAATATCCCAAAAGATAATATTGTTAATTATATATTGTGATAGCAGATTTTGCATAATCACAATATCATTTCCTACACTAATCATCCCATTTGACTTTGTCATTAATAAATCGTCCATCACATTCAACATTAATCTAGTTACATCTGGTTCATTCCATTGAATAAAACTAGAATAATACTTTTTTAAATAATTATCAAACAAGAAGACAACATATTTATGAAAATAATTACATATATGATGTCTAAATCATGGATCCTTCCATAATCTATGACAGTATAGATTTATCATAGGTTATTCATAGATAAATTATATATAAATCATTCATGATGGTTCATAAAGATTTTAGGATTTCCAAAATCATATCCTTCTTGAGTATTAAACTATTTGGGTAGTAAGGCCCATTATCCTAAGCCAGACTATCTCCAGTCATGTAAACATAATATTAGAGTTGTTACCCCAAGGAAAATATGTGATAGAGCCACATCCACTTATATTATTCATATATGGATGTATTTCATGGAATCCACTTAGTCTATCCATTACCACATCCTAGGGATCTCACTAATGTTTTCTCATCCAAATTTAAAATAGTTAACTAACCCTTCCCTTTGATACATACTATAGTGATCCAAGCATAACATACATGGATATTACAACATTTTAGATGAATATTAATTACATTTCCAAAATACACGCCCAAGGACCTTAATGTTTTGGTGTATTTGGAAACATGTAAACAAAATCATCTACCATACTGAATGATCTTTAACGCCTCCCATAAAGATCTTTAACATTAACACTTCTACCTAAAACCGTTCTTTATAACCTAGAGAAAGGAAACATAAAAAAGGGATGGTCTCAAATTCTCAGTAAGGGTAATCAAGGGAGATATTTAAGCATAGAGACGAACATATTAGTATGATAATGTTATCATAACATTGGTAGATCATATCCTACATATCAAAGTTTATAAAAATGATCTATGGGATAATGGATGGTATTTCATCATACATGAATCATATGTAAATAAACATCATGAGCCATGAAATCATAACTAAGGAATAAGATATAGGATTTGTGGCATACATATAATAATAGAATATTTTTTGCTAGGGCTACCTAGAATTTCCTTTACAACATGTTAGGAATGTGATACATTCCATTTACATACTTTGGTATTGGTCCAGAAACCCATTTACCCACTTTATTTTAGGCATGGGCTACAACCCATATAACCACATTCTTTTAGGATTGGGATACAACCAATCTACCTTATTCTTTTCGGGCATGGGCTACTACATGTGTTCCATCTTTTATTTAGGCATGGGCTACAAACCAAACACTCTATTTATTTTGGGGCTTGGGATATATCATAGACGCCCTATTTCTTTCTGAGCTTTGGAAACAACCGATGTACCTTCTTTATTTCATTCATGGGCCACTACCTATTTATCACCATTAATTTGGGTTGGGGCTACAATCTTAATGCCCTCATTCTATTTGGGATCATGATACAACCTAGACACCCTTTTTATTTTCATTATTGGGCTACAACCCATGTACACATTAAGCTTATATAAAAAAATATTATTACCCAATGAATTAGAGGGAAATATACATCCCACCCATCTCATAGTAAAACCATTCAATCATGTTCCACAAGATAATAAATCGTTCATCACATCATGCCCAGAAAAATATACTGGTCTTATAAACATAAAATCATGACCCATAAAATGAAATGGGAATCATTAACGTTTCATAATGTCATAACTTATATCCTTTTAAAGAGGATCAAATTTCATAAACATATTACAAGTTAAGAGAAACTGATTTCATAAATACCATGACATTAAAGGTGACCGATTCATTGAAATTATATGAATGGAACCTTTAGAGAATTTCTAATATGGTACTGAGTAAAATGTATATTTTTCATCTTAAATGGAAACTCATTTTGAAATCTCTTTCAAAAATGTTTCTTGAAGAAAATATCCTTTCTTCTTTGAAAAAGTCTTGTTAATACATAACAGCATTTGAAAATAATTTTCTCAAAAAATACCTTGAAACTATATAAAGAATACCTGAAACTATTTTAGGAATCCTTTTATTTTAGAATAACGTATAAAATAATTTCATAATGTTTAACCTTTTAAAAATTAAAAGGAATCTTACAAGGAACTACAATGGGTAAATCCGTATATATCGTATGAAGTAAAAAAGTAAAATTCCTTTTTCACAGTAATAAAGGTTATAAGAAATGCCTTGTTCAGAAAGTGAAAAGAAGAGTAACCTAAAGATATTGTAAAAAGGGAAAAAGTTTAATAATTTCTTAAAAATATTATAAGATAATGGTAATATTTTCTTGGATACACTTTTTAGAAAACCTATATTTCCGACCGATGAAAGTGTGAAATATGACTTTCCAAAAAACAATTACTTATCAATATATATACCAAAGAGTAGAATGTGGTACTAATAAATGAGTATATCATGAAATAATAGAGGATAATGAAACTCATTGATATTATTGATATATGGATCATAATATTTCATCAAGCTAAACAATAATATAAATAGTCTCAGAAATTGTGAGATTGTCTCATCAAACACTTATTACTCGGTACCATGATATCATAGAATTCATGTAAAAAATGTAAATTACATGAAGATTAATATATAATTAAACTATGTATATTCATTGTATTATATGTAAAATGGATTTATATACACCTTGATGAGAAATTTAGAATCATAACAAATCATGAATCTCCAAGAAGGAAAATGGAGACAAAACTATTTCACCGATTTGGTAAATTTTGAAAGATCAAGCCCATTTAAGAAGGATAATCAAATAGAAATATGAATACCCAAAATTTTATGTAAAAGATACATATAATACAATAATGGAATTTACATAAACCAAACATAAGTATAGAGTGGAAAACATAGCTTGTATCTCACATAAATTATGAGTGAGATGAAATCACCTTACCTTATGTCTTCACTCTCCCCATACTCATACAATATTCATGTGTAATAAATACAATTTTATTATAAATCATTTACAAAATAATATTCTAATATCTATTAACATATATATTTTTTTTGTAAACTTATATTACCTGATTTTTAATGAGCCTATATTAAAGTATCACTTCTATTAATATTCTCATTGTTATTCACTTGTGTCTTAATTTGTTATATTGTTTGTCATTATACATATATAATGATTCCAGAATGTATTCCATAATATGAAAATTAGGAATATCCAGTATATTAATATTTTAATAATTTATATAATATAGTTTTATGTAATGGCATACACCATTCATGAAGATGGTAAGTCGTACAAACGCATGAACATTGATTCTATTTTTATTGTCGTATTAAAAGAAATTATGTAAATGAAGTTTATATATATATATATAATTATTACAGTAGCATTAATATATCATATATATCATATAAGATCATTATTCCCATACTTAATAGATTCTATGTGGTGTGTGAATGAAATGCATTGCTTTGAGGGGGTAGTAGTCCACATTTCCTCAAACGAGATTATTGTTTTAACACCAAATGGAAGGTAAAATGAAATGTATTATAAAGAGAATATATAAATTTAAAAATATAATAAATAAAATATATTTCATATATAAATATATTGTACATCATAATTTCCATCATGATTTGTTGTAAAGGAAAAATGATGAATCGTCGCTTCATGAGGTAGTAGTTCACCGTACACAGAAACAATATGTTCAATATCCATTTGATGAAGATGTGTGTAATATTAGGTCATAATATTTGAATAAAAAATTAAAAATATATGGAGGGTATAGTAATTTTATAATAAAAATGTAATAATAATAATGTAGTGGGTGAAGAAATAAAATAAATGGATGGATCTTTAGAGAAGACGTTACTTTTAAATCGGGTAACTCATTTTGGTTTGTGCCAAAATGATTCCTTGAAAATATTTAATCCCAAATGTATGATTCATGGGGGAAGGGAGGATTTTTTGGAAGGATAATTGGATATATTTTGAAATATATTAAAATGTTTGAGAGGTGTGATTATTGGGTAGAGTTGGTGGCCTTTTATAGGGAAGGAAAAGGACTCACATAGAATTTTCAAAAATAAATTAGGTGTCCACAAGTTCTTACCTAATAAAAGTATAAAAAGACAACAAAACTCAATAATGGATCTTTTATAGATTATATATGAACATAAAATGGGTGTTTAATAATTTCCTAGGTCATTTGGGCCCTTAATTTTAATGTTTAGTCCCTAGTTAAGCTTAATTTGGCCTTAGTTGTAATGGATAATTTTAATCAATTTTACTAATCATTTTGGTATAAATTTTAAATTTTCTCATTAGAATATAAATTTTATTCCAAATACCATGTTTTAGGTCTGATATTTTCAAATTCACTTCATAGAAGTGAAAAAATTAAGGTTAGTTTGAATCTTGTAGATAGGTTGAAATTACAGGGTTTTAAAGTAAGTCTTGTTCAAAAGAATGTCAAGGTTTTATATTCTATTTCAAAGTGAAATTGATCCTATTTTATCAATATATTTATCTTTCAACTAATTTTACCTTATGAAATATTTATAATATCATTTAACATTAATAATTATTTATACAAAAGTCAATTTTTAATATAAAAATAGTATTTTCAATATTCATAAAAAATGATGTTTCTCAAAAAAAATCCCAAAAATTCACCATAGGATAATTTTGAAATCCTGAATTCAAAAATAATTTTTCTATTACCCAATTAAATTTATAAATGTTTTTAAAATATCTTTTATTATTAAAAGTAGTTCATTCAAGAAGAAAAGTTTTTAAACATAAAAAGGACTTTACCGAAAATCTTATCTTTTATTATTAAAATGTTTTATTTATATAAAAAATTATAAAAAAATATTTGAAAAGTAGTTATAACAATTCATATTACTAATTTAAGCCTTTTGGTTATAATTATCATATTTAGAAAATTAAAAAAATAAAAACATATATTTCATATAAACTTAGTTTTGTGTGTTTCACATGTCAAATCAATGTTGCATGCATCATATGCCTAGTTGGTGTTGCACATAAAATATGCCAAGTCAGTTTTGTGCATAATATACGCTGAGTTAGTTCCATGTTAAATGAATCTTTGAATTATTTCATTGGTACATATATAGGATTATACAAATTTATTATAAAAAAGTCTATAAAAACTCATGGTGTTGTAGAAATGATATGTCCAAAAAATATACATAATGAATATATGAAATAGAATTTGTAA
Source organism: Viscum album (assembly GCA_963277665.1). NCBI lineage: Eukaryota > Viridiplantae > Streptophyta > Magnoliopsida > Santalales > Viscaceae > Viscum > Viscum album. The sequence continues at coordinate 909,427,422 of OY728164.1, forward strand.
AAAGGGGTGGATTTTTCATGTTAATTTATAAATAATTTATATAAAGAATATATTACTCAGTTTTGTGATTATTGATCAATTTAGTTTTTCATCAGTCAAACATGGTTTGAGTTTCAACATAATTTCATTAGGATCTAAGGATATATTCCCTCTCTTAGAGATCTAAAGACAATCACATATAAAAATGAATGTCACCGAAGGAATGATATATCCAAGTAAAAAAGTTTTTTTTCTTGGGTCATTCATCATTATTACATGACAATAGGTGGGGTTGGATGATTATCTCATAATCTATCTAGATTGAGTGGAATGAGGAGGGGTATGAGATTCCATCAATAATGAGATAATGTCCTATGGAAGTTCATTATTTTATTAAATTTATATATAGTATAATATTTTGAATAATTATTACATTTTTCTAAAATGAGATAATCATCTATTTATATAACCATATTTGGGGTTTAATAAAAACCAATTACATAAAGACACTTAATAATATATCAAACAAATAAATAACCCCATAATATGTAAAATATTAGAAATATCTTTTTATCTTATGGTGTGTCCTAACATAGAGTGGTAAATGTTTTTTATTGTTTATAAAAATAAATATATATTATTGGAACAATATCCATTATGATTTTACTATTTGAAATTTATTTAATTTCTTAGTAAATAAATAAATAAATATTATTCCTTCATTAAATAAATCAGTATTTTATTAATATCCTAGAGAATAAATATTTATTTTATTATTTTTGTAAATAAAAACATTATTTAGATAATCAATATTTTATTATTAATTGTATTGAAATTTCAATATATAAATAACTTTTATATATCAATATATTTAATTAAAAAAATAAATAAATATTTATATATTTACCAATATTCAATAAATCCTGAAGAAATATTACTTATTGATATGGGGAAAATATTTATTCCAAAAAATAAATTTATGATTATATATCTATGATCAATGGAAACACTAAGTGTTTGACCCTCTATGATTCATCCTCTGCGGCATTAGTTAGGTTGTTCTAAAGTAAAATAAAATTATTAAACCACATGTAAAGAAATAAAAGAGGAAGAAGTTAGTTCCACAATTATGATACCCACATAGAAAGAAGTATCGTGTAATATAATCCATTTAACTAGATATATCATGAAGCATGATGTAAACTTGTTTAGTCATCCTATATGCCCAATACGTATTTCAATGACTTCTTGAATTAAATTTTCCTACACACCACATATAAAGAATTTAGTTTTGATGCTCACAATATAATCACTGTTCCAGCATATAAAATTCTATTATGTATGAAGGTTAAAATCCTTCATTCACATTTTAATTAATAAAATACAATTCTTGATGCAGCAAATATACCCCACTTTATTGTGAACATATGTCTTCACTTTTTACTAAAATATATCTAAGTGAATGTATCATGATATGAACTAATCATAATCATCAGGTATGAATATGATGAAAATTTAGTGTAAGTAGTATTAACTAATTATACAAAAACTTGTGAAATTCTGGTCAACCTATATAAAATCATAATATCTTTTTTTATAGACTACCATGTCTGAAATACAATAAAAAAAGTGTCATCTAATTATGAGTTCTAGAACATAATAATAAATATAATATGTGTCCCATAATTTAATGTTATCTTATCTATATGACTAAATTTATGAGGTATAATAATTTATTCTTAGGGTTCCCATCATATATGGTAGTTTCTATTAACAGTATTGATACAAAATATTCAGTAAATTTTTTTCAAATTATAGTTACTCTCAAAAGTACCAATAATCAGTGATATTATATTAAATAATTTTTTATTTTATTAATATACATACAATCTAAAGTAAAAGTAATGATTGTTCTTAGAAACTAACTCCAACACTCTCAACCAGGTTTAAAAAAACCCCATGAACATCTTAACATGTATGATTACACGAAAATTTCTTCCATGAAATGATGGTATAATAATATAACATGCCTGATAGGAATGCGAGGTTCAACAATCACTTTACCAATAGTAAAAAAAATTAACATATAAATAATGAACACACTATATTTCCTCTTAAAGCATCATTACTAATGTCACCAAGAGTTAGATCTCATTATCCGAATGAAATATTACCTACTATCACATCCCACATAAAGGTTAATATCAAAATAAACATAAAATATAATTTTTAACCACATCCTTGATTTCCATATCTTAATTTAAACCAATCCCAGAACACCTTGTACCCAAACCTATCCAGTATAGGGTTGTTATAATTTATTTTCAAGATTGTAACATCAATATATCATAAAAAAACATAAAAAGTCTTCTGTAGTTTGTTATATTAAATAATACACTGCAACAACCCATACATTCATAAATGGAATTATATTTTAATTGAATAAATTCATTATTATGTAATATATTTATAAAAAACACATGTAGAATATTTCATTTGTTATTTTAGATTACTATAAAATATTGCCACATTTTTTCTATTGGGATAGAAGTACTGTTAAAAATAATAACCATTGATAATATAACCATTCTATTTTAAACATTAATAATATTATATATTAATGTTCATAATAATTTTTAATTAACATTGAAGTTAGAATTGACTCCATACACCAGTAAATTCCTACCCATAAAGCTAATCTTTCATATCATCTAAGGGTAGAAGATCAATTGTGTTTTCCCTTTGACCATTAACAAGTTGAGATTCAACAACTGAATCTTGAGAAAACCATTTATAGAAAAAATTAAAGCATATTGATATCATTAGTCATACCATGTTGACAAAACCACCCTAACAAAGTAAAAATATCATATAACTCACCCATAAAAAATACACTGGTGTAATAAGGGGTTATGTATCTAGAAACGATTAGTATGAATTTATTTATTTTATTTTTTCAAAAATCATTAAAATATTTATTATTTTTATTGGTTACTTCATATGTATAAATGATTATAAAAATAGTTTTATAAAAAAATAATTTGGGTACACTGAAAAAAAATTTAATTTTTTTGAAATATATAATTAATCCACTCTTTTTAAAAAATACAGGATGTTTTAAATATTTTTTATTATCTTGAAACAGTGTTATTGAATAATATTAATTAAAATAAAAATTTTATCAAAATTTAATGAAGTCCCGCATGATTTGTATGAGGTTCAGAATGTTGTTTGTTTCATAAAAACTAATATTTTTTAATAAATAAGGATATTAAATTTAAAAAGGAAATTCAAATATATTTTTATGATTATTTGGTAAAATACATATTAATATTGAAATAGACATATATAATGTATTAAATGGTGTTTTTTTCATAATTTTATAAGGAAGTAAAATTTTTTTGAGAAAAATTAACACGTTATAAATATACAGAACGTATTATGACATCATAATATCCAAAATGTGAAGTAATACATAGCATAAAAGGATCCATGATGAAAAATAAGTTTTCCATATAAAATAATTTTTATTTCAATGTTATTTGTATAATTTTATAAATAGATAATGAATTTTCCAGAATCTTTATAACATTTTATGTTTTTAAAACCATTTCCTTATAAACATGGATCACATCCCAATGATAAATGGAATTATATTAATTATTTTGGTTTTTAACATTATAAATATGGGAAATGAATCATATATTTTAGACTCCTTGGAAAAACCAATTACAACGTCAGTGAGTTTTATTATTTTATTAATTTGGTTAAAAATCTTATATTTGAAAGCTAATAAAAAATTTCTTTCTCATTTGCTATAAATTCTCATCCAACATCCATTTAAACATCACTAAAAACACTTTTACAATTGAATTCTTTTTTCACGACCTCTCTAAATTCTTATTAATGTGTTCTCATGCTCATTAGATGATCCTCCTAATATTTTTCAAATAACCTCTCCGTTATGGGGTTCCCAAGTAATAAGGGACCACCTTTTACTAATATTTATCCTTTCCATGAAACATTTTATACACAAATAATTCTATTAAAATTATTATATTATTTTTAAAATAAAAAAATTTTAATGTTGAATACCCATAAGAATTTTTACTCAAGATTATTCACCTATTTTTTTATCCTTAACTGATAGAATACTTCAATGTATAGAACAATATTTCTTTAATCATGAGGATAAAAGTTATTTAATACTTTATTATGATTTATGATATAGCAATCCCCCAAATTCATATACAAAAACATTACAATGACGCGAGAGCCATAAATTTTACACCCCTATAGAGCATGGGGTAATGTTTTAATCTCATGAAATACCATGTCTTATGAATAGGTGGTTATCCTAATAATATTATGTTATGAAGTATCTATTGTAGGCCTTGACATATTCTTATGATGTCATTTTTATTTTTTTTTACAAATTCCTATTTTGCATTGGTGTTTTCATATTATGTCACGATACTATGTTCATGATTATCATTCTCGACTATTTATTTCACCAAGTTCTTCCCCATGACACCGATGTATGTATCTACATCATTATAAGCATATATTATATCTTTAAAGAAATTTTCATCTTATTATAACACACTACACATCCCCCCCCCCCCCACACACATTTAATTTTTTTTAATTTGAGCTCGTCCTTTTACACCTCTACTATCGGGGATCCTCCATCCCTGATGGTGGGGAGGATAAATTCCCCCCATTCTTCCTTCCTAGACAGGGATTTCGTAATTCCCCTAGTGGGAGAACCCACCCCTATGGTCAACATTGTAGCGTTGACTAGTTCCTCCCACAAAGATGTCCCCATCTGCCCTTCACCTGCTATCCAAAAATCCATTACATAGATTCATAAAGACGATGTATAGTATCTCTATTTGGACATAGTAGACAATGCTACAAATCTTAATTTTTCAATTACATTTTTATGGGAAGTGGTGTCATCCAACTGGTGGATTTTATTGGGTAATTTTCGGAGTTGAAAAGTCACATATCTCTCTCCTCTAGACATTCATCGTTTCTTTAATATATGAATCTTTGAACATAGTCTCAGTTTTTAATAATAAATCATATTTCATGGTACTTTAATCTATGTATGAATTCACGAAAACATGGTATTTCTCCTTATGTGAAGTCATTAAGATGAATTTTACATTATCTCGATTGTTAATGGAGTCTCATGCCGTGAACGATTATTCATAGGTAGAGGTGTGGATAAACCTTCATGGTATACCTCTCCCTTTCAATAATCTATTTTTTCATCACAATATAGGTTATGAACTTGGATCTTTACTTTTTAGGGATGTGTGAACCCCCAATTGCTAATATGCCAAGGTGGAAAGGGTATTTGTGGAAATAGATCATTCTCAGCCCCTCCAGGAAAAAGTTCTCCAAAATGATGTAGACTTGGTATCATGGTGGAAGACTCTTAATTATCCCTCTATATTGAATTTTTGTGACTTTTATCGAATATAATATCACTCCATCCATTCAAAGAGGAATAATCACACTATACCCTATGATCTATGTCACAAGAAGACTTCTACTCTAGTAAAGCTCTATTTCTCATGAGGGTTTATTTATATAATTAATATCATTCTAGAATGGCCTTCACTACTAAGGAGGATACATATTTCAACCACCCTTCCCCATATCTTGTGTTGTCAACTCTGATTACTTAGTTATGTATTCTATATTATCTGTTATCACTATATTTGTATCTCTCTAATTAAATGAGGTTCATCCACCTAGAATTAGTGTTGTATAAAATGAGATCAGACTACTTCATCCCTGCAGTCCCTTCTCCAAATCCCCTAGTAATCACTATTAATATTCTTCAGTATATAAAATTGGGTTCTCTTCACTTTTTGGTGTACCAAAATCCCAAGACCAATGATCAAGGATTATATGGTAGATGTAATATCCCCAATTTCAATTTCAACTATTTATTATCAGATTTCCCTAAATATTATTTCCTAATTTCCAATTCCACTACATCTCTGGTCAGTGATTTCTGCACCAGATCCCACTCCATTTGAGTTTTATTATTTCTTCCCTAACCATGATCTCTTCCATGATATGGGCCAAATCAAGGAATCCCTTTATCCATTGATCAAAAATATCATCTGTAATTCACATGTCATTAGAGCATATGTAAAGCCACATTTTATATCTAATTAGATACATCATAAAAAGGAATCATGGGATGTGTTTTACAAACCCAAAACATCCTTCCAATATTCTATCATTCCCTAAAAAACTCAATTTATGAAACTTCACTCTTATATAAACCTCTAATAAATACATTTGAATTTTATAGAATAGATTTATGTTAATGAAGATGTTGGGAAAATCCAATAATCCCATTTATACAATGGAGAGTTTATGTAGATTATGGATATTGTTATACTAATTTCATTCCATGTGTAATTCTCGTGATATATAATTAATCTACCATAATATTGATCTTTTTAATATGAGGGACTCCGATTAGCTCTTCTGAGGTGACCTCAACTCTATTTTGGACCATTTAATGAAATAATTCATAGGTGTTTATTATAGGAATAAAATGTATAATTTATCTTCATTTTGATCCTGAAAAGGGTTATCATACATGGTATTCATAAGGGATAGGTCCACATAGTGTAGTAAATAGAAAATATGTTTTTGTACCCGGGGATTTACTTATCATTAATTTTCTAACCATTATTCCATATCTAGAAACTTGAACACAAGAGTTTACCACATTGATTGGAACCTCTTGAATCACTCTATGATTATCATTAGTTTGGACCTTGGATTGGTGGATAATGATTAATTATTTTTCTCAAGTCAATGGTGGTCATACCAAACCAACCACCTCATGGAGTAGACAAAATATAAACAACCAATGAAATATCACTTATAGTTTGGTTTAAAGAACATGGGTAGATGTATAAAAAAAGCCATACAATCCTAGAATAATAAAAAACCACCTTTACAACCTGAGGTAGATAACATTAAATACAAGATTAAAAAACTAAAACAAACCTTGAGGACATGTGGTATGATAAGATATTCATTAACCATTCCCAAAAAGAATCATATTTTATAGGCTCTCTGGTATAAATAATGATCATTACCTAAATGGATATGAAAATCATGGCTCAAGGGGGGGGGGAATAAGGGTTTTTAGGCCTGAATAAAATAGAATAAATTATTCTATCCTCATAATATCTTACATGAGAATGATTTTTTCACTAATTATATCACAATGGTTGGACTTATAGAAGAGTAACATTTTATAAATTTACTAGATGAAACTAATCCTCATATATAGTGTTGTCACCATGGGGTCAATATAAAAAATTTCGACTCCCTCCACTCGGTGGTGTCCACTACCAATAACTCAATATTAGAGAAACACCAATAAGAGTAAGATATTATTGTATCAATATTCTATCTTAACCATGTTAGTTCACATGGCTCTGATAGTTTCAATGATTATTCTATGTAGCCTATCTGGATCTCATTAATGGTGACATCCTTGAATTAATCAAATACATTTACTAGGTAGGGATCTTAAATTGGGTATCCTAGAAAACCACATATTTCATATCATAAGGTTATGGATCTATCATCTATTAACCAATACATACCCATTAATATATGGGAGTTTCTTAACAAGGTTCTCACAAGATTCCTCAACAGATGGATCATGTCTCACCTTCTTCAATGGGTCTGTGATGAAAAGTCTAGTTTTGTCTTATGTACATTTACTCAGGCATCCATTTCACTAGACAAAGAAATGGTAAAAGAAATTAATAATAAGACTCACATGTACAATACTATTATTTAAGAGGAAAAGGAAAAGGGATAAAATAGGATGGATTGAGGATTCATCATTAATGTTGTGGCCTTCATGTCATTCTCTCACTAGGTGATTTATATATATTTTATGTGTTATTTATATAGATATTTTTCAATATTTTTTATATGGAGGTGGAGTACATTATTCAAATATGTATGGGAGATAAAATAGGTTTATTTATTATCCCCCATAATCTTTATTATAGTTCGAAAATCTGGTAGAAGATATCATTATAGAAGCATTAACAACAGTTTGATTTCCCAGTTTTACTATAGGTACCACCTTGATAGAATTTCACACCTTCTATTCACTAGAGATATGGAATATTATTATTGGAATCCATATATCCATCAATGAGTTAAATAGGATATTGGGGGAGTATTAGAAATCTAGTGGGATGATTATTAACTAAAGGAATAGTAGAGTTGTTATTTATTAAATATTCATCGAAAAAAGAGGGTAAAATAATGAGGAAACCCTAGGAGTTCATATAATATACTTCTAGTAGGAATACATGGGATCCCCCTATTCTCGTGGAAGACTCCACATTTACTATTTCTATAGTCTAGTTTATGAAATATCCAATGATATCCTAAATTGTGAGAACCAGTTTCAATATTTTAAGGAAAATAACCCACATCAATTATATCCTCACGTCCGTTGTAATTCAAGTATTATACATCCTAAAAGTTTCAAGGAGAGTGTTGATTAACATTGAATATAAAATTTCATCCTTCAACTAGGATGTTCATGTGGAAGGGAGGGGTTACTGGGCATCATGGAATAGAATAGAGAAGGAAAACTTAGATGGAAATATCAACTTATGATGTGATGTTGTGACCACTATTCCATGAATGAAAATATTGATTTTAAGAAATCTGTTTCATAACATATAAAAAAATTCTATTAATTAACAGATCTCATCATCTAGGGCTATTTTACAATAGATATATCCTTCACTCAAGATAGAAGAAATTACAACATCATCTAGGAGATCTTCTATCCCACACAATATTATATCAACACCAAAATCACTACGATCATGGACAATTTTTTATTCTTCTACACAGACACAAAATCATCTATATTTTTCAAAAAAATCCAATCTATATGTTTTCTATGAAAATGACATCCCAAATGAATGGGGATGTATCATCTGAAAAAAAACATTCTGGTAAAGATTAACTTCACTATTTTAAAAATCCTTAATCATTCTATTTCAACTAATAAGGAGGTGAGGAAAAGGTGGATATTTCTTTCCTCAATAATACAATTTAATTGGATATCCTATGGAGAAACAACCTTCCATATTTTTTCTTATAATGACTTAGTGGTCACTATTTGGAATGATTTTGATGAATTATCCATACATGATTTTCAGGTGTCTACAATAATAGATTTTCTCCATACCTAGTTCAATACTGTGAGTAGTAATAATCTTGAATGGAAGGCATTGACCATGTTTTTGGTGGTTGGATTCTAGTTAATGTATAATACATGGAACATGGCTAGGATGGAAGGTTCTCATAGCTCTTGTATGCCTTTTGGTATTCATGTCTATAATCTTTGCGGTAGATATTATCCCACTTGGAAGATGATTGTATTATTCCCCTCCTTATGTTTGTTCATGGATTATAGGAACACAACATTCCCCTACCAAAAGAACTATATAAAAGGGATATGGGTCTACTGGACCCCCCCCAATTAGTGCATTCAGACTGAATGTTTATTTTTCTAGATAAATCTGTTCTATATGGGGGTGTGTGGAAGGGGTTTTAGGGACCCAATAGTTATTATTCTCTACACATTTACTATATTATTTGGTTTTTGTGACTCACTAATGGAAGAATCATGTTACATAAACTAAATATTTAGGATATGCCACTTCAAAATCATTATAATGACCTTTTTTGAAACCAAATATAATATTTTTTTCAACTCCCCATATGATAATAAAACTATACCTTTGTTCTTATCTTGTTAAATATGTAGAAGAATGATACTCATCCACAATTGTGTGATATTGTTTCACACATAGCGTGAGGGTTACAAATTCATAGAATTTATAGACTCTTTATTTTCTCAGATAAATTATTTTATTTTTTCTCTAGCATGAGATACCTACCACCTGAGATTTTAGTTACTATCATAGATGATTTTCTAGATTTTCACATCTTTAGAACACCCTGACCATATCTTCCTTTTTCCATTTTATTTTTTGTAATATTGGATGGGGGTGGGTATTTTAACCCTATTACCCAAATTATTCCATTATTGGACTTTATTTATAAAACATTTCTTATATATATCAATCAGTTATCCCAAGATGAATTATAAAATCAATGGAATTTAAGGTTCTACAATGGAGATATAATATGATGTAATTGTATCCCTATTTCTGGCCCTTATTCAATGTATCTAATATTCAAAAGTCACAAAGCCTCTCCATCTTTAAAGATTTTATTTTTGGCATCAATATAACAAATAAAAAATAATCTATATTAATCGTATGAATTTTAAAAGTTGGTATTAGAGAAAATAATATTTATTTATGGTAACTAGGATTAGAAAAAATTCATGAAAATTATAAAAATAATATAAAAAATGAGAATAAATACCTAATTTATTTTTAAAGTATATTTGTTTTGGTTTTATATTGAAATATATCTTTGTCATGATACTGAAAAGTTGGTATGGCGATGGAACAGATGTACCCAATAGTGATAACAATGAAAGTTTTGATTGGGTATTAAATTAACATATACCTATTTTATAGTAAATAATAACAACAATTCACACTTAGCTAGATACTCTCTAAGAATGTTATATTTTTAATCATGTTCTTTTTAAAAACCATTATAAATGGATAAAAAAATTCTCATAAGTCTCTAATAAAATAAATTAAATACTCAAAATGATTGGTTAAAGAAGTCATTTTATTTATAGGTTGTACTTAAATTTTTTATAAATTAATATTTTTGTGTTTAATAATTCAAGATGTATCATCCTTTATTTTACCTATATTTTATACAATCAATTAAAATATGTGGAAGAAAGCCTATAACCAAAGTGATTAGTAATGTGAGGACTGGCCAAATGAGTTGTCCAATATGGTTGGAGCATGAGTTGTGGACATCATAATAATATTTATTCAATTAACATATATTTCTAATAGAAACATGAATCATGAGGAGCTTCCAAACCCCTTCCATAAATAGAATGTTACAATTTACATATATATGCGACAAAGGAATCTTAATTTTAGTGTATATTTTATTCTCTTAATAACATAACAATGAATCAATTAAAATGAAAATATATTCCGACTTCATCAATGATGTAAGAATGAAAATACTCTAATGATTATATATTACTTAGATGGATAATATGATAAATTGTGGATGTTTATTTTTATAATGAATCCCAAATAGTAAATGGAAGAGATGGAATAGAAATAATAATTGATTTTTTTTGGATAAATATCTTTCTCACAATCATTTACATAAAACGAAGGGGGTGTTCTGTTGTCTCAAGATTACTTTTCAAGACTCTATCCTTGATGTAAAAGTAAAAATTCGAACGACATGGATTATAATCCCAAAATTTTATCATTGAGCTTGAATGTTAATTTGACAACATATTTATTGGGATAAAGATAGAACCTTGAAAAAATATAGTGATTTACGACTTTAATAACTATTAAGAAATTTATTAATCTGTTCTGAAAATCCAAATAGGTATGAAATAATATAAATGGCCTCACAACACCATAGATAGGAAATTTATAATATTTTTTAATTATGGAGTGGGTGATGGAGAAATATTATATTTCTATGAATTTCCATGTTCTGACTTATCAAATGTACTAGAAGAAGCATCCTGAAAATTTCTTGATAGGGAAAAGGGGCAACATTATGGTTGGGAAGGAGGAGAACCATCCTAGTAATTGTTGACAAAAAAACCCCACTAATATGATGGAGGAAATGAAATTTTGATTCTACACTCATCCTATTTCCAAATGTTTCAACTGTAAAGAACAAGGAAAATGTGGGAACCAATAAACTAAGATAGTGGTTGTTGAATATAACTTAAAAAATAAACCTCTCGAACATATAATGCAATGGTGTGAATATTCAATCATGAATGATTATGGGGATTATGAAAACAATGTGCGGATAGTTATTACAGTTAAATATTTTTGAAAAGATAACATAGTGTTTGATTTAGTTTTTATGTATTATTTCATATCATGAAAGTTTATTAGAGTAATTAAAACCCTACCTCAATGCATAGAAGTTTATTTATCTTAGAAAATAAAAAGATATTGAAAATATTGTATCCAATTCATATATATTATCCAACATATTTTTTGATATCGTTTCCCATTGAAATTTTGGAAACTCCATTTATTGAAATTTGATTATATATTTGGAATGGAGTAGTTCTCATTTTATAGAGACAACATAAATTATTAATAGAATGAAATTAACTTCATTTTATGAATCTCTCTCTGATTATATAAATATATAAGTAATAGATTTTGAGAGTGGTTTCACTAGACCGATCTCCTTTATATACATTAGGTACTATTACATATACACAATTTGATATATAGCTGTGTTTATTTTTACACTTATAGTGTTGATACTTCTACATAAAATATTTACATGGTAATATCGTTTTCTAATTTTTCATATAAACTGGTTATATTAGTTACTAAGTATAATAAAAACCCTGACAGACTATGAAAGTGGTCCAAAATATATATCATATGGTATAGACACTTTATAATTGAATGAAATAGGTGATGTCGAAATGTCAGGTGTTGGTGGGTTATAATAATTAATACTTTTTCTCGTAAAGTTCATATGTGGAGATATTGAGTTGTTGAGATCATGATGAAATACCAACTAATAGAAACACCACATTTTATTGGGTGTCATAATCTATTCTTATATATGAATTTTTTTTAGTCTCAATACTTGAGATTATTATGAATGGATATTATTTGATCACTTACCTTAATGTAAGGTAAAACCATGAAATTGAATTCATATAGAGGTATCTTGTGTTGGATGAATCATTGGTGGTATGGAAATGGTTCAATTATTAAGATAGAATTTATCACCTCAAAGATAAATGAGAGAAATGTCATGGTCTCTGGTTCTCTACAATTAGAGTACCTTTATTAAATCTATGACCATGTTACAAAACTAAAAGTTTATATGATAATGTAATGAAATATTTAAATCTTTAAAATAATTATGACACATGTTTTCATCATTTTTTATGATAAATTATGAGAAAAAGATAATATATTAAATAAAACATGTTCAAATGAGTTAATCATATCTATGAATTTCATTATCTACTTAGGGTCCATGGTAGGTTTCTAGACTCTACTCTTTTTATTTTGGTCGGACACACCATTATTGAGATAAGGAACTAGAAGGCTAGAACATAAGTGTATACACAATTTTCACCTAATTAATGAGTAATATTTTATGACTAAGTGGACCCACATACAAGGGATAGTGAACTGTTGAGTTTGAATGATCACATGCATACAAATATTCAATTATAGTATTCATGTTTAGAATAATTTTGATTGATTTTATTTCTCAAGGTTTTGACAAGTTATTTGATAGAAAAATTAGAAAATAGAGAATATAATTTTTTAGAAGAACATAACACATATATGATTTTTTATATTATTTGGGGTTCTTAAGAGAAAATTAATGGGATTTTATTGAATCTTGTATATTTTAAAAGGGTTACAAGTTAGTGATACTTTTTTTTTCAAATTTATGAAATGTTTATTTAAGCCATATTTTTTAAAAAGGATCTAAAATGAATGTTATAACATTATAGCGACCAAAGTGAAATTTAGATATTTATACGCTATGTATACATTTTAAATTGAGACTAAATTATAATGTCCTCAATAATTTTGCTGAATTTTAGAGCTCTACCCACTTCTCTATAATATTTAGTGTGAGAAATTAAATGAAGAAAAATATTGGATTCATCCATTCTTCTAGATTAAATCCTCATTCTTCACATTGTAAAAGGGATATTCTAAATATCTTAAATTTCCTATTCCATCATCGATGAGTCATATATCAGAGTTACAAGGGATATTAAATATGTGTGTATATTATAAAGGATGTCTATCTTGGAGCTCTTGATCCATGTCATTCTTAAGGGGAATGAATCAAATTGAAGATTTCAAATGTGAATATTACCGTTAAAATTTTTATTTTATTTTATTTTTCATTCTTAAATTTAATTTCATGATATTTTTTGAAAAAATCCAGGAAGTGTTCTTTTGTAGATAATGTTTTTAAAATGAATCTTAACATAAAAGTTTAAATTTCATATTTTTCAAGGTTTTTTTACACCTCGAGTTCCAATAATTTATATCATAGATAATTTGAAATTTATTAATTATATTAATTTAAAATATATATAATTATTTCTATGATATGTATTGAGGTATTTGATATGGTTCTATCACAACTCATGACTAGTCAATCTTAGTTTCTATGGCCGTGATTTATTTAATATCAAATTTATGTGCTTTAGGGGTATAATGTGATATGATAAATAATTTTTTTCTTCATCATTTATAGATAACACTACTATGTATTTTCGGTCGGGGTATGATACATTTTCATTGAGTTTTTGATGAAAATACTGAAATGTGGTGGGGGTAGTCCATTAGCTTCAAGGGTTACTATGGAAGATTGAATTAAAATCCATAATAAATTATAATATTTATATTCACATCCATCTCTATGGAGGTTAATATTTGTTAATATTTTTTGAAAGGATTCCACAGCCTAAAAATGAAGCATGTTCTTTTTGGACCACCCCATTTATGGAGAGGATTATTTTTACAAATAAAAAAATTTATTATAAATATAAATATTATATTAAATTTTCCATTATATATTTTATATAATATATAATATAATATTATGTATATTCCCTTTAATGGATTCCATAATTCGACTTGGGTTGGACGAGGGTATTTCAGATACAACTTTCCCAACCCATCGACTCAATCATATGCATAAATTAATAACCAAATCTCCCCTATAGGTCTAAAAGGACACCTAAAAAATATAAAATTCATAGATTAAATTCAATTTTATTAGATTGAATGACAATTATTTTAAATAAAGTATATTTTTTAAGTTGATTTGTCAAAAATTATCCCACTGGCCATGTGGATTTAGAATAGAGACTCTAGTTTTGGAATGACAGTGATTATTATCACCTCCCAAATTACTAATTTTCATGATTTATGTTTGGTAAATAATATAAGTTGTGTGGCTCTCAAACTCAAAATTATAAATTCTCTATTGGTAACCATCTGATTCAGTGGAAGAATATGTGGGCTCAATAAAAAAATAAACGATATTATATGGAGCAATATTACATTTAAGATAAATGATATCTCTCAATCTTTTGATATTGATGTTAAAGAGGGTGAAAAAAGTGTTGTAATGATACTAGTTCTGCCTCTAAACATGATAAGGTCTCCAGTGGGCCTATTGATGATTCCCATTCTGTACCTCTTGAAGAATCCCGAATTCATGAGGATATATTTCTCAATGCTGTTACACAACAATGTAATAACGAATTTTGAATTTATATAGATTCATTACTCCTTATCTAAAATATATATGTAATCATATTTATGAGTCTAATTAGGAAATAACCATCATAAAAATCCCATCAAGAATGTGTGTAATGGTAACTAATTACCTTCCAAAACATCAGGGGAAAAATGAAGGATGAAATCTATTTGGTCATCCAATGAGGGAATCTAAATCGAAAAATTTATCAATCTTGAATTCATCCGAATTCATATATTACAGTACTGATGTTATGAAGATATTGACAACTATTAGTAATTAAAGTTATGTTATAGATTTTTTGAGATATAAACTATAATTTGATGTTGATTAATATGATGAAATTTTGTTAAAAAACTATAGTTGAGAACTGACTATGGAGGTTTATCATTAAACCATAAAATGAATGTTCACCATGATGGTGTATTAATTCAATTTAAATAATGATTTTATTATTATGAAAATTATATGGAAATCATTTCAATTTTGCTTAATCTCCTATTTAAATTTGGATTTTCTTAGAATAGTTTAATAAATGGTATGAGATATTTTAATCGGTTCATGAATATCATGATCTTGTGGTGTTGATATCTTCTCCTGCATTTTGGGTGTTTTCTTAGAGGTACCCCAATTGAAAGTTTTGATTAGATTAGTTTTTTCCAATGTTGTTGTTCTTATTATCTTTTTCACCATTATAGTGTTGATTCATCATGTTCTCAGTTTGGTTTCTTGTTCTATCTGGGGGGTTTGGATTTGTACATTCTATTATATATTGTTTTTCTCGTTTCACATGGTAGTACTATTTATTATGTCATTGTGTTGATAGTTTTTGTGGATCTGGTGGAAATCCTTATTTTAACACTATATGAGATCGTACAATGAATGTGTGGTTGCTATTGAATATTCAAATGAACTTTTATCATAATTTCACTGGATTTGGATTCCTCATGATAAGATGATATTAATCCTTCATTGTCTGAGCCGACATGAAGTGGGAACTATCAATGAAGATGAGTTACTAAACTATTAGTATAAGGGTATTAAATATTAGTTTAAGTCTTATAAAATTTATCTTGGAATATGTATTTGAAGGACCCCATAACACCATGGGAAGGAAAGGGTGAATTACAGTGTCAACATTTACTTTTAAAATGATGGATATTTTCTGGATGTTTATAGGAACATGTTGAACATTTCTGAATGTAATACGTAGTAATTAAAACATTCATAAGCAGAAAGACAACACTAAAACATTACTTGGTTCAAAACTAATGACTTTTCTAAGGAGTATAAGCTAACAATGTTGTAATGGTACCTTAATCCACTAATCTTCACTGCCTGTGTAGTAAAAAAATTTAGGTTTAGTCGCTCTGTAATAGGAACATAGCATTTAAAATATTTTATGTTTTGTTCACTACCTCCCTTTGAACACTTTTTTCAACTCCCTTTGGTACATTGCCTTGGTAGGATTCCAAATTCCGTTTACTGACATGTATGTCCATTGATCCTAATTATATAATGCATCCACAAAGAAAGATAAATGCTATATTGAATTCCATCATTTATCTGTAGTTATAATACACTTTTCTATACAGTAATAATTCATGAACTATTCCTCTGTGAACTAGCATGTTTCCTCCAAGAATTGTTCTGCACCATGTACCATGTGTTCTTCGCAGACCACCTCTCCTCCACTGACTTCCTCCACTTCTATATAAATTATATTCTTCTGTGTACTACCTCTACATATCACCTATGTGTACCACCTCCCCATCCCACCTCAATGAACTGCCTTCGCAAACCGTGTTCGTATAATAACTTCCTGAACCATGTACTCATACTACCTCCACTTCTTTGGAATTTTTTCTTTTGTGGACTACTTCACCCTTCATGTAATTCTAAGTCACCAACCTCTTCACCTTCATAGACTCCTCACTAACTCTATTTTACTTATCTGAATTTATTTCTAAATAGAATATATTTTCTAATGAAAAACTCATCCACATTATAGATGGGATTATCACTCCATATATAGGAAAATATATCCAAAAATCATGTAAATACATTTTACATAAACATTTGATGTGGTATATCCTTATATGCACACTCCTCCTTCCATGAACTATTTTCCCTATGTCATCTTCATACTACCACTCTTCCTTCACGGTGGCCAATCTCTTCCCTAGATGAATCCATTCATAGAAGCACAAAACACTCTACCATTTCCACAAACTATGATGCAACCTGTGTATTTTAATAATTCCATGAATCATTTTCCTCCCTCTAATGGGTTTCCTCCAAAAAATAGTAAAGATCTTGTGAACCATCTCCCCAACGCGGCCTGGGTAATACTCTCCATAGTCTATTAACTGTTTTTTAGTCTATAAATTGTGTACTTTAATGCAGAAAATATTACATTACCAAAAAAATCTTATTTTGAGTCCCACAAATTTGGAAGACACTATAAAACTATTCCACCTTAAGAACATTCATCGTTCTATAGTATTAGAACACTTTTCTGGAAAACTTCTTCCTATACCCAATGTGGATGGACAATAAACACTATCCGTACACCATTTCTAGTGATGAATATCCTTGGTTCCAACATTATTCATGTTGGTTGATACTCCCCACCACTTTTTTAGATCTTTCTTATGGATGAATTTGGATTCATGCTAATGAGGTATGATTCACTATTTTTGTACATGTATGATGTAGTATTTTTCTATTATGTCACATTCATTTGTATCTCCCTCAATTCCCTATGGTGTAAGCTCATTACACCATGTATATGTATAGTAATAGTTATTTTATATAATAAATCAATTAGGGGAATTAATTGGTTGATAAATTCATTTTTCATTCTATTAAAAAAATACAAAATAATATTATCTTAGATGCTATGGTATAGATCAATATTTAATTAATTATTTTAAATCTTGTTAAATAATTTAAAAATTACCCTTCATTATAATTTTGGAAAATTAAATATTTCTTATTAAATACAATTTAACGTCTACTAATCATTAGAAAATACCGACAAGTGGATAGTATATTCATTATTTATTTATTTTAAATTCTCATTTATTTATTAAATTTAGATAATCATTTTCTTTTTATGATCAATGCCTTGTCCCTCTATCGTTAATTTGAATATGGGACTATGTGTACACATTTATGTAATAGATTATAATTTGACATCATGATTTTCCCCCACCTATGTGTCAATATTTAATGACCCGTCCCCCGGGGCCCATGTTGTGACTATCCCAAGCCTTCCTCCCAAAGGCCAGAGGATAGAGACTAGCACTGAAGGAATTGTTCCACAAGTGGGAGGCTTTTTCTTGAGTACCTATACACACGTACATAACTCCCATAAAAAGGTACAAGAAAGTAATGTCCAATGAAACCATTAATTAAAACCAGTATGTAAAACACAACCAAATTATAATATAAAGTAATGTACAGGGTGGAAACTTGAGCTAGTATAAATGAACACCAAAGAAATAATAGAACAAATTTAATACTCTAAGTCCCTAAAGCTCATCTTCCAGGAAGCCTACTTCGAGGTTATGTGAAGTATAGTTGTTTGAAGATGTATAAGTGCACCTCATCTGTCTGATCTCACCTAACCCCCACAGGCCATGGTACTCCCTAGACTCTTTCAAAGCGTCAGTCATCTTCACAAGCCACGACGCGTGTGAGGAAAACCCATCAGGGGTGAGTAAAACAATTCTTAGTTGGGGACCCCAAAACCACATAGGTAAAGCACAGGAGAAACTCAAAACGGAATGCACAGTTAGATCTTGTTAGGTATATGCGCATACGTATACCGTGACCAACCAAAAATACTTGAATCATCCACTAATAAAACATGTGGTCCCAACTACACATCTAGCATTATGATTCTAATAGAAGGCTCAAGTCATAACACACAAACCAGAAGATCACACTCCAGAAGCTCAGCCATCCATGATGGTACCCTTCTAAGAGATGCACTCCATTGGTTACAATCATACAATTGTAAATGGTACATACAGGATAACTTACTCCATTGGGAACATTCTACTAGGTCTGACTCCAATGCCCAATGATGGAGGTCTAGTCATCACAAACTTACGCCTGATGCAAGACTGTAGAAAACCCAAGCGATGATGCCCTCCCTCATCACTATACATGTAAGTGGGAACCATTATCCTAACCATATCATCAAATCATTATCTATCCTATAATGAGTGGCTCTAACCTCAGTTCTTCAATGGATAACTAGGTTTTATCTAGTAATCTCATTCATCAATTGGATGGGCCAACTCCTCGCTAATCAGTCTGACATCTGAGGGATATCCATCTCCAATCGAGGACCCACAACCTACCCAGTAGGAGAGTAATACTTAGTTAATAGAGGACCTGCACCCTAGTATGATAGGGGAGTACTGAATTTGTCAAGTCATGTATGGAGGACCCATGCCATAGTACGATAGAGGATTACTTACTCCTATAATAGAGGAATCACACACTACCTGTTAAGGGATTACCAACCCTATTCGATTATGTGTGTAGGATCCATGCCCTGAAACAGAAGGGGAGTACTAAATCTGTTATTTTTTTTCTATGGGGGGACCTGAGCCATAGTACGTTAAGTGTGTACCAACCCCATAGTAGAGGAACTTCTCCCTAGAATGGTAGGGGTGTACCAACTCTGCTGTATCACTGTGTAAGGATGATCTGCACCCTGGAAGGTCATGGGAGTGCCGACTCCTACAATAGTGGACCCACTCCCTACCCTGTAGGGAATTAATGACCCGATATGCATTATGTATGGATGGCCTTCAACCTAGTCCAATAGGGGTGTGCCAACACCAAGGATAGAGGACAATATCCCCAACACAGCAGGAGAGTAATGACTCTTCCTTTATGAGCTTCCCCAAGAACCAATTTTATAAAACCTAGAGAGTACCATCTCTACCGAATCAGAGGGAAAAAGAGTACCCAAGCCTGGAGTAATCAGGGGAGTAACTGTCCAAACATCTCATCATAATAATCACTCTGATTCTACCATAATTCTGCTCGTACCGGGAGGGACTACTCTTCATATCAAATAGGTTTCCCTCAAAAATTTTCCAGAAATCAATTGGATTATCTCAAAAGGATAGTCTCATCACAATGATCCCAAATTCACCAATGGATTTTCAAAAATATGCTTCGTTTGTACGTAATGGTAATTTTTGTGAAATGGTGGTTGGTGGGTTCTGGGTCCGGTCTGACCCGGCCCATACCGGATGAGACACTAATTTTTCTCGGCCCACTAGCTGGGTGCATCTCACCATCTTCCACCTGTCCTGCCTAAGCGGGCCAGATTCTATAGCCCAGACACAACATATCCATATCTGTTCTCTCCCCATGCCACACCATCTGATTTCACCACATTAGTTTACCCGTCCGCTCAAGTGCACCTGGTTATCCAGCGTGACTGGCATCTTGTCATGGGTCCATGCAACATAGTGACCGGAGCTGTGGTTTCTACACACTGGACATTTCGATATATGGATTCCATGGACACCACCCCCACAGTTCTCCATGACCCCCAAGGAATCCCACCCCGCAATCTAGAATGCGGTCTTTGGCACTGATGCGACGGTAGAATGCTCTAAAGACCACCGAACACGGTCTAGTGGTCCGTTCTTCCAACCCGGAGAAGTCCAGAATCCCTATGTTCTATTCTTCACTGTCATGGGTTCAAAAAATATCCACTATCCCTTAATTTGATATGCTCTCGATTGGAGGCATATTTCACACCACATCAATCCATTTTTTATCATCATCGTCGTACATCAATTGTTGTTGCACGATGACCGATGACTCTGCATCCCACGAACAATGGGCATCCAGTGGGGAGAGGAAAACCCAAAAAAAATTAATAAACAAACATCCTCCATCATTTTCATGGTGTTATTCATCTCCCATTATAAGGGTTTATTAGAACAAACATAAAGAACTCAAATCCCAAAAATATAATATGAATTTAAAAAACCCTCCAGCAAGAATGACCAAACTACTAGTCAACAGTTTCGTGGGATGATCCTTATTTGTTGCTTAAATACAAGAATGGGTAAAAGAACAATATTTAAATAACAACCCCTACCTAGGTAGGATCATTCATTGGTGATGAATGGCATCGATGCATTTGTCGTTTCAAAATCCTCTATTTATGGTCATTGTTCAACTGTCGTTTATGATGATCCATTAGAAGGGGGTAGGTGTTTGTCATCATCACCCACCATAGAATTAGAGTAGAGCTAAGATTGTACCGGTATTTTTTCATCATCTTCTTGGCCATTAAAGGAAAAAACAAAAATCAGCGTTTCAGTTACGTTGTTGTTATGAAGTTGTTATGTTGTTTCATTTAATGAAATAATGTATTCAGTTTCATTGCGTTACAAGTTATTTCAATAAAATCATTTGAAATATTCAAAAAAAATCCACTTTATTTTATTTTAACATTTTCTTATAAAGTTTGAAAACTATCATTTCTGGTTGACCTGTGTCGGTTGATGTTAAGTCCATTCGTAGGTTATGTAATTGTTCTAGACTTAACAGTTCCCTTTTATTTTCAGTCCTGGAACCCATTTACAAGTTACAAAAACTTCACACTCGTGCCCTTTTAATTCGTTTAAAAATACTCCAATATTAACTTTCACCATCGACGCATACCGGTTGAGGTTAAGATCTTACAACGTAGAACACTACCTAAGGAGATCAATGGTTATCTCAGATTATAAATCCGTGTTTCCATTTAGGAGTTATAAGGATTTTAAAATAAAATAATTGTTACTTAATTATTTTATTTATGGCCAAAAACTTATTTCCAATTTCGGCCAATGCCAGCCAACATTAGGTATCTTTGAGGTGAATCCTGATATTCTAAGTTCAATGTTACCCTCATATATTTGATTTGATCATAGGTTCAAAAGATATAAAAACCATCTTTCACATTTAAATAATTTTAAAATGTTTGGAAATCCATTTCGGCCACTCTGGGTATTAGAATTACACGCTATCTTAGAGGCCGGTATTGAAAAAATCGTAGTTAAATTTGTGAAAAAATCCATGGAATTCTACGAAATTACTCTCTTCACTTATTAAGTCTTTCCATCCCCAAAAAGAAAAATCCTAAACTGAAGGGAAGAAAATTGAGTTCATCAAGGGTCTCTTCTCAGTATACAAGCACACACCTTGAGAATCCACCAAGGTCAACCACTTTCATGTCAATCTTCTTCTAGGTCAACATTGTACAATAATGAGAAAACGTCACATTATATATGAAAATTGAGAAAATATAAAAGGACTTCGATCTATTTGTATTAATGTGGTCTAGTGGCTCACCACTATGTTAACCTTACGTAGATAAAAAAAGAAATCTACATTTCTCATCCACAATTGGATGAACTATTCTAAATCCTCCACAAGCGTTATAAATTCATGTTTGATTCTAAACACATAAGGGGTATTTGAAAATGAAACAGGGCTATCCATGAGTGAATGTTTGGTCTTACAAGGCCCTCTGTCTACAACCGCAAGCGGGCATAGAACATGCTGAAGTTGTAACACTTCCAAACTCAGAAGTGGTATTCCAGCTGATTATGGATGGTAAACAACCAATTTATACTGCAGAAACATCATGGGGTCTAACTCTACCACCATGGAATGTTTCTAATAACGAGTTTTCTTGAGATTCCACTATATTATACCTATGTTTTCCATTAACCAAAAGGAAAACTTGTTTTCACCCTTCTGTATACACCTCTTCCATTTCCTAATACAGTTATTCCAGTTACGAATGGTAGTATTCCATACTGAGAATGACGTCGCATGGCCTTGACAACATGACTAACAGATCTCAATTGAAACTCTCACCTCCAATAGTTAGGTAAAACTATCAACACTAGTGTGTTATCAACAAGTCTCCTCCATAAAGAATCTCTATGAATATGGGTCGAGTCTACAGTCCATCAGAACATCAAAGTCTGAAACAGAACATGCAAAAAAATAAGGATGACTAAAATTTGTGTCTTTTTTAAAAAGGCTTCCCAATGAAAAGGCATAGATCATACCTTGAATATCTCCCAGAGATTTTTGGTCAAAATATATGACTGCATGCAGCTGTCCTCGCCCTCATCCTCCGGCTCCATGAGCCTGGTGCAAACTACCTTATGCTTCTCATTTGGATCATATGCCCCACCTTCCAAATTGTAGAACTTCATGATCCAAGAACTGTCTCTACCAAGGTGGCTCGTCATATGGCCCCCTATTAGTTGTAGGGTTGGTCGGACAACCCCTAGAAGGATTCACCTTGCTGTTTCAAGCATAACACCACCTCTCATGTGGTTGATTTTTTTCTTGGCGCTGCTCCTACGCCACATACCCATGTGTCTGTGTTCGAGAATGGGTATGCCTCCCATGACACTATCATTTCATCTGTCATATTATAGCTCTAGAAGATTCCTATACCTCAGGACCTATGTTGTTGGTCACATCCATCTTCTGCCCTTCCAGGTAGCTGTCAACCTCTATGGCTCGCTCCATCAACCTAGCATACGTCAGAATGCAAAGGGGTATCGTCTTCTACCGGATCTCCCAATGTAGTCCCTTATAGATATTCCGGGCCCTAAAGTAAGTGTTCCAAACGATATATTTAGTGTATTGAGAAATATCCATGACTCTTTCCAATTTATCTACTACCATAATGCTACCATGTCATTGGTACAACAGCTCCTGTATACGCATAGAGTGTAAATTCGTCAGAATGAACTCCTCCCTGAAGAGGTGATCAAAGTCAATCCAGGGAGGGTCTCCTCATCGTGTGTTTGTATTGTCAGCTCCACCATATCCTAGAAGATCCTTGAAGTTGTCTAGAAGCTAATAATTCCATCTGGTCAAGTGTCATCCTCTCTAGGCAGAAGACTTTCATAACCGTATCAAGCCAATCCTCATCTACCTAAGGATCTGTCTCGCCACAGAACCTGGCAGCTCTCTACCTCTGTAACTCGTGTAGCATATTCTTCCTGCATTCATATTATACTGGTAGTGGTGGTAGAAAATTTTTATCAATGAGTGGTTGTATCACTGGTTCACCACCTAGTGGTAGCACCACAGAATTAGGGCCGTGCACCGGAGCCTCCACCCCGGGTAGATCATCATTTTGATCACGCAATGAAATCCTATCTAGATGTCATCATAATCTCATCATAATATATATCAAGATGATGAAAAATTAATGAGTATTTTTAGATAGATGACTCATGAAGGACATGTAAGAAACAACCATTCCAACATGATGCATGTACCCTTTATTTCTCAACAACTAGTTCTCGCATGTACCGAGTTGGAAAATAGGTGTCCAGAGTCCTCGTGTATGGATACGTCAGTCTCCACACCAACACAGGACTCCCTAACCTAAAATCCAAACTGAAAACACCTAACAATATTTCCCAAACCAAAAACTATAGACCCTTGGTCTTTAAGGTAGAACAAAAAACCTATGATACAAATTTTACACGATCCGTTCCCCAGGGCCTGTGTTGTGACTACCCCAATCATGCATCCCAATGGCAGGGGCTAGTGATTAGAACCATCAAAATTATTTCATTAGTGGGAGGAATTTTCTTCAGTACATATACACATGCACATTACTCCTAGCCAATGGTACTAGAATGTAAAATCTAAGGAAACCATTCATTCAAAACACTATGTAAAACACAAATATAGTACAACAGAACGTAAATTATAGGCTGGAAACACATGCCGGTATACAAGCCCACCAAAAAAACATAACAAATGTAAAACCCCATGTCAAAGAATCTCATCCAATAGGAAGCCTAATCGGAGAGAAGGTGATGGGTAGCTTCCTAAATATGTAGAAGTACAACTTGTCATTTTTATCTCACTAAACACCATCAGATCTTGTTCCTCCCAAGAATCTATAAAAGTGTTGGTCATTTTCACAAGACATGACACATGAGGGAAAAACCTATGTAGGTATGAATAAAACAATACTCTATAGGGGACCTCAAAACCACAAATGTAAATAACAAGAGAAACCCCAAAAATTAAGGCACTGTTATCTCTACTCGGGTATATGACCATACATATACAATGAAAATCCAAATATTCTCATCTCAGCCACTAAGATAACATGTGGTCCCAACCACACAACCAACATTAGGATTCTCATCGAAGGCTCAAGTCATAACAGACAAACTATGAGATCTCACCCCATGAGCTCAGCCATCCCAAATGGCACCCATCCGAGAGATGCAGTTCATCTGGTACAAGACTACCATTCCAAATGGAATTTCTGAGAGAACATAATCTCAAGGGAAAATTCCACTAGGTCTAAGTCAAGTTCCTGACATTGGAGGTCTAGTCTTCATAACCATGCACCTGATGAAATACTATGAAAAACCCCATGTGAAGTGACCCACCCACACCATTTTACACGTAAGAAGGATCTATTCTCTTAACCATCTCGTGAAACATCTGTTTCCCTTATAAAGAGTGGACTTCACCTCAGTCTGTAGAGGGAGTGCGAGATCCTATTCATGAATAGCTTTCATCATGTGGATGTGCCACTCCTTGAAACTCTGTCCGATAGCCAAGGGAGCTCCATCTCCAATAGTGGACCAAAACCCTACCTGGTAAGGGATTAATACTCACTAACTAGAGGACCCGTACCATGGTACTGTGAGGGAGTACCCTCTCTTTCAGTTCATGTGTGGATGAATCGCACCCTAGTAGGATAGGGAAGTATATACTTATATAATAGAGGACATGAATCCTACTGAGTAGGGGAGTACCAAATCTATTAAATTATGTGTGGTCAACCCACTCCCGAAAATAGTAGGGGAGTACCAACTCATTTAGTTTGTTTTATATGGGGGACCCACACCCTATTATGTTAGATTTGTACTAAGCCCATGATAGAGGACCCGCTCCCTAGAATAGTAGGGGAGTACCTACTCTACCGTAGCACTGTGTTTGAAGGATCCACACCATGGAATGGTAGGGGAGTACTATGTACATCAATAGAGGACCCATTCCCTACACGGTATAAGAGTACTAACTCTATATGTGTTAGGTTATGAGAAATAACGCCCTAGTCCCATAGGGGAATGACAAATCCAACGATAGAGGAGCGACTCCCTAGTAGGGAAGGGGAGTACCGACTCTTATTTTATGACCATCATCGATAACCCACACCCTAAAATATGGGGAGTCCCATATCTACCAATGTATAGGGATAAGGAGTACTTTCCCCTTGAGTCATAAAGAGAGTAACTGACAAACATATCATCAAAATAATCACTCAAATTCTACAGAATGTTTACCCAAAACGGGATGAAATACTCTTGATATAAAATAGTTCACCCTCCAACTTTCTCAAAAACACAGTAAGAGTATCTAAAAAGTAATGTCTCATCGGAAGGGTACCAATGATGTGGAAATCTCATCAAACAGATGCTCCATTTGGAAGTTACAAGCACTTTTGTGAAATGGGGGTTGGTTGGGTATGGGTTCAGTCTTACCAGGTCGGTCCTACCCAACCTGACCCAATTCGGACCTAGCCCAACGTGCCAGGGCCGAACTGGCTGGGCCAGTCCCAGCCTGCTGGGCCGCTGGTCTAACCCAGCCCACTGGTTGGGCAAGACCCGTCATCTCACGACTGACCTGCCTTAACAAGCTGGAGTCTCCAGCCCGGATGTGGAATATCCATGTCTTTTCCCCCCCTAGGTGGGTCTAAATCACATCACCCCATTAGTTGTCTAGGTTTCTATTGCGGACCTAGTTTTCTGGCATGACCCGTGGCTTGTTTTGTGCCTAGGTTACTCTGTATTAGGAGTCGTGGATTCTACATGCAGGTAGCTACACTGTGTGGCCTCTCTCACCGCAACCACCAACACATTCCAATGTGCATCTTCCATCACATGTGTGGTGGCAGGATACACCACGGACCACCGAACATACTCTGGTGGTCATTTCATGGAACCGGAAGAAGTCCGACGATCCTTGTATTGTGTTCTCCATTGGGAGGGGTTCAAATCATTGTTCTGATCCCTTCTATCGATAAGAGCTCGATTGGAGGCATATTTTTCACTTCCTCGATCCATTATACAACATCGTTATCTCACCTCTTTCCTTGTTACTCAATGACTGACAGCTCATCATCCCGTAAAGAATGCGAAGAACGTACGTCAAGTGGTGAGAGGAAACCCTAAAAACAAAATTTGACGAACGAATCATCTATGTCATTAGTCGTGGTGTTAATCAGATCTTTTTAGAAGGGTTAAGAAGAAAAATCACCCAGAACTCAATTCCCCTAATGATAACCCTAATTAGAAATCCCTCATGTAGAAACGATCGAACCGAGGGTCAACCTAGTTATGGGTTGATCCACGTTCTTCATTTAAAGCCAAGAATAGGGAAATTAAGGGAATTTGAATAAAAATATCTACCTAGGTCAAATCTTTCATTGGAGATGAATGGTATTACTGAATTTTTAGTTCTGTAGTCATCTATTTACAGACGTTGGTCGATCTTCACTTGTGGCGATGTGTTTCAAGGGGGGTTGGAATTCGTCGTCATCACCCACCAGAGCATCAGTGAAGAGCTAGGATTTTTCCAACAATCCTACATCGTCTTCTTGGACATTAGAGGTTGAAATGTTAATCTGTGTTTTAGTTATGTTGTTGTCATTAAGTCATTATAATCCTTCATTTAATGAAACAACATATTCAGTTTCCTTTCATTACACATTCTTTCACTGCAATATTTTAAAAAGATCAAAAGAATAAAATAAAACATCCACTTTATTTTATTTTAATTTTTTTAAATTACATAAAACAATCTTTTCCGGTTGACCCATTAAGATTATTGTTAATTCCATTCGTAGGTAATGTCATTATTCCAAACATAACATTTCCCTCATATTTTTAATCTGATCACCCGTTTATATGATTCCAAAATCGCGCACCTCCACCATTTAATTCTCTTAAAAAAACAAAAAACTAACATTCACCCCCGACCCATTCCAGTTGAGGTTATGCTTCTCCTATGTAAGAAATTACCTCAAAAACTCAACGGTACTCTTGGTTTTCTAATCCGAGTTACCCTTTAAAAGTTATAAACATTTAAAAATAATATAATTGCTACATAATTTTTTTTACAGACAAAAAATAACTTCTATTGTTGGCCCGCTGCATGAAATTTTTGTTACCTTCTAGGAAATTCCCAACATTATATGTTCAATGGTTATATCAGATTATGGATCCAAGAACCGGTTCAAAATATTAAAAAACCCACTCATACATTTAATTAATAGAAAAAGTCAAATATACATTTCAGACAGTCAGGATATCAAAAATATGTGTCATCTCAGAGACTGGTCTCGTAAAAATCCCATTTAAACGTGAAAAAAAATCTGATGGAATTTTTGGACATTTCACAATATGTATTTTTATTATCAGAGGAGTTTATGGTGATGCAGATCAACACTACCGTATGTGTAAACCAAAAATGGTAAAGTGAACTATTATTATGGGAATATCTATTTGAGTCAGGAATAAGCTCAAAGAATCCTGTTAGGGTCTCAATTTACTATTATCCACATGATGTATTTAGTTATGGTTAAACACTAATGACCACATGATGTTTTTTTTATTTTATCTTTTGGTTGATTTATTATTTTATGAATTTATATTTATTAATCATGGTCACATAATATAATTATAAATAGAAACAAATAAATAAAATGAACAATTATGGGGAAGGTATTTTAATTACAAGTAGTTTTATTTTTTGAGTGAAATAACATAGAAACATATTGTAATATATACAATCATTTCATTCAAGAATAATTAAATTTTCAAATCCCTTAATGAAAAAATTAGGTCCTAAAATTTCTTGATGGCTTGAATTTGTACATGATAGATTTTTTTTGGTGCTTGTACGCCATAGAGAAGGTATTATCTTACTAATAAAGTGTTATTATGTGAACGGTGGGTTGAATTTACTAAATTTTGAGGAAAATGATTTTCCATCAGTAGATGTTTTCAAATCTAGAAGAAAATTATTGAGATATGAAATGTAAATATTTATAACAGATGTGACTCCAATAAACATATCATCAATCCTTATGTTAATGTGGTTATCCTATCAAATATCTAACATATACTCTAAGAGTATTGTAGATATAATAGTTTGTTATAGTAATTTGGTTTATGCAAATTTTCTAGTAAAACACTCATATGATTCAGTGGTATGAATCTAGTCATTGAGGGATACATGGATTTGATAAATAGTTAGAGACATTTGAAATTGATTAAATTAGGATGTCTATTTGTAATAAAGATAATGTTGAATATTGTATATGTACTGTTTATTTACAAATTATAATTCTTCACCAATAAAATTTCAAAGTGATCAATATTATATAAATAAAATATCTTGACAAACCATAACATCAAGGAGTTATACAGAAGCATGAACATTGTAATATTCCAAAAGAGCAAGATTTACATCCCATGTTCCCCATTTTCTACTGAATCCACTCATAAATATAAAAATTAATATAAATTCAAATAAAATAAGTATATTGATGATGATTAATGTGTTCGGTGCTTCATGTTTTCATTTAAGTCCATTGATCAACATAAAATATATGAGGAAAAGGTTGCATTCTAAATACTCTGTTATCTCAAAGAGTTATACCAGGACCGAAATTTCCATGATATATATGAGATATACAGTTCTCTATATTGATTTGGTCTAGAATAATGTAATCAATATGGAACTCCAGTACTCTTAAAAATCAGGTACATTGAGAGACTAGATACCATTGGGTGAAAATTGAACTAATAACACATAAAAAATTTCATTATTGTCTCATTACCACATAACTTATCAGTATTCATTGTTATTTATAATTTGATTAATTAGATAAGTAACTCCTATATTTTTTGTAATTATTTCACTATGATGAAAATGATATGATGAATTCAAACACTTCAGTAAATATGATGATCAGAAAAAGAAAATAAAAAAAATGGAAGAAGTGCTAAAGCATATGTCCTAGACAAATAAATCTATGCACCGCCCCCTTGAAAAGCCATAGATAAAATGGGAGAGTAATTAGTGGGAATCAATATTTTATTTCTATGATAGGAATGTCCACATTATGATGAAATTCATATTTTTGAATATTATATTATTAATATTTCCAAGTGGAATGGATATTTTACAAAATTATTTTTATTATATACCATAAAATACCCATAATCTAATCTTAATATAGAGTATCTGAACTATGATATTTTCATTCATGTTTTTAAAAAATAGTATATCTTATATATAAGAAAAATCTATTTTATGGTATGACCCATTATAACAATTGGTTTAATATTATAGAAGTTGAATATAAATAACTTTAAAATCAATGGAAAATCATGAGTGAATACTCCCACCCTACCTAACTATGGAAATGCATACATGTTCCTAAAAACAATAATAATTAAAGAAAACTATATGAAGGATTATATTTATACTCTATTAATTTTTTACCAATGGATTCTTATATCAAATATTTACATGGTAAAATGACCAAATCACATTTTAGTGGGAAATGAGAAAGAGATAAAGAATCATGGGAAATATTTCTTATTTATGCATGTTTTATATTTCAAATAGATAAATGCGGTGGATTTTCATTAATTGTTACTTTTAAATATAACTATAGTAGATATGGATGTGTATAATTATTTATTTATAAGTAATAATACATTAGCATGTTGAATTAATAATAGAATTAAGTAGAGAATATACATTTTAATAAGACAAGTAAACTCATATTAGAACATAAAGGAGATTATCTTACTCATGTTTTAATTAATCAACTAAAGGAGTGTGGGATTGTTCTAAAAACACTCCTCATCATACTCTTTAGTGGAATGCTATTTCTGAATGTAGGAAATATACCCTTTGTGACATGTTTATATCGATGATGAGTCATTCAACTCTTCAATTATCATTTTGGGGAAAATAGATACAAATTAAAATATATAAAGTAATCCAAATACTAATTCAAATATGAATGTGTTATTCCATATTACATTTCATATGGAAAGAAAGAAATTCTATAGAACATATTGGAATGGGGATGTGAGGGTTTTTCAAGAAGATACATAGTAAAAAATTACTATCTCGGAGGATAGAGTTTAGGTTTATATTTTATCATAATGAGACTAAATGATATTACCTATATAACCCTTTGTGTCTAAAGTTTATTAAAAAAAGAGATATGGTATTTAAATATTGGTAAAACATTTATAATATAAATAGTGGGAGAAATATTAAATTAAATGAGGTTAATGGTCTAGATGCAAATGTTTTATATGAGAAAAATATTTATATGAGATACTGGGAGAGTAAAATTCCCCTAAGACAAAGTACTGAATTTATCTAATTGAGAGGTTATAGAACCAGTGAGATATGGTTTTTTTATAACTGAATCAGGTGAAACCTTTCCTCTATTGAATAATGATCTTATAAACTCTTTATAATTATTAGATGACTTGAATACCACTAAATGGAAAGAATCAACATATATTTAAATGGATTACAATTACAAAAATAATTTTTCACTTTGGGTAGACCCACCAGTTGATTTAAAACTTTTTGTGTGTAAATGTGTGTTCAAGAAAATGATGGACATGGATGATCAAATGAGTACATGTAATTCACAAATGATTATCAAGTGTATCAAGAAATGTCACTGTATTAATTATGATTAATCCTTATCACAATTATCATAAATAAAATCCATCAAAATATTACACGAAGTTGTTGCCTTCCACGATTATGATATTAGGAAAATGGTTGTCAAAACTAATTTTCTAAAGGGGAATATGGATAAAGAAGTCTATAGGATATAAATCGAAGTGTTAATTTCTTGAAGTATTTTTACTAAATTATGAAAACAATATATATATATATTTATGGATTGGTATAGGAATCACAATAAGAAAATGTTCATTTTGAATAGTCTATAAGAGAAATTTAGATTCATCAAGAATGAATAATGATACCTATTTCTATTGAATTTTTTGTGGGTGTGTTATAAATTTCATAGTATTGTATTTTTATGAAATATTATTAATTTGAAATTAAGCGGATGTCTTGTATTTTATGAATACATGGTTAAATGAATTCGTAACATCGAATAACTTCGGTGATGAAATATAAATTATAGAGATCAGGATATATCAAGATAGATATGATAGGGTAATTTAGATAATTCAAATAACATATATTGATAAGGTACTTAAAAGGTTTAACATGAAATAATTCAAGGAGATAATGCTTCTAGGGTCACATAAAATTAATTTCTCCATGAAAAAATATACTCGGACATAGGAAGGGATTGAATAATTGGGAAGAATAATGTATTATTCTATAATGGGATATATTAAGTTTGCCATGCTATTCTCATGATTTTATATCGAATTTTATTTATGCGTAGTGGGATGATATCAAGATAATCTCGGAGAGCTACATTGGGAACCATTAAAACATATACTAATGTACTTGATAACTTTATAGGATATATTCTTAGTTTATGGAGCATATCAAATCCTAATATTTAGGGGTAACACATCTTCTAGATTTTAAATATATCATGATTATATATATATCATAGTTAGACTACGTGTTTTTAATAAATGGATGTGTAGTGAACTGTATAAGCTCGATACATTCTGTGGTTGCTAATTCTGTAGTAGAATCTGAGTATATAGCAGCTTCTGATGCCACAAAGGAAGTAGTTTGAAATTTATATTTGTATATAAGTTTATAATTATACCTAGAAGTATAAAACGTATTACTTCTTGGAGATATTGTAAATAGAGAGGTTATATCATTGTTATTAGAGTATCTATAGAGAATAATTTGGAGCACCCCTTTACGGAATCCATATCTCATTAGTAGCATGATACTCAAGTGAAAACCAGGTTGATGAGAATTGTAATCATCTAGAACTAATGAATCTGGCTGTGTTGTGAGTTGATTCCCAAAACCCAACTCCATTAATTACTTTGATTACAATTACATATAATTTTTTTGATATATACATATGTTTATTCCTACCATAATAGTGTTGATACTTCTTCATCAAAAATAAAAATGGTAATTTTCATATTTGTTTGGGTTGTATCAACATGTTAAAGAAGTTCCTCAGTATAATGAGAACTTTGATATACTATGAAAGTAATATTTCATATATTTCTATGTGTTAAGTAGAATGATCTTGTTCTTTCATTTATATTGATTTTGTTCTGGAAATCACAAACCCTTCCATAAAAATAGTTTACTATATTTTTATGTCCTATGTTTTTTAAAAAATTTACGTAAAAAACCATACACATTAGAATATTTAATGTTTATTCAGAAGTATTATGGATATAAATATTACAGTACTCATTATGATCATCATAATGAGTATGTTTCTGTTTAGTTAGACTCTCCGTTATGAGAACTAGAAGATAAAATTTATGTTGTGTCATTCATACTGGGAAACTTTATACAGTTAGACTGATACCAGAACTGATAACATCAAACAAATAACCAAAATGACTATCGTATTAAAATTTTTATGGTTGTCTTTTAGTCTAACTAACATTATAATAGCAATAAAAAGACATATTTCTAATATAATTAATCTCTTAAACACTGTGATGGTGTTTACAAATATGGTGTAAAACATTTAGTTCATCAATATCGTTTTGAGAAATCATGTTTCTAGTGTCTAAAGTTATTGCAATAAACATGGAAAATATGATCATTGTAAGGATTACTCTAAAATGCAGTCCATTTGAAGAGTTTGGGGGTAATTACTCAATTGAGTTATTACTTTTTCTCTCTAATTTTTTGATGATTACATTGTGTGAACAACTCCTTCTTAATCTATTGAAATTATTTAGAGAGATTTGATTTAAGGAACCTTTATATGATTTCTCCTTACGAGATTTTTTAATAGTTACCTGTATCTGTTCATCATTATGATTGTGGGATTTTGGGGATAGTAAGTTAGAGAATAAATTATTTTTATTAAGGTCTTATATGTATAGTATGATATAGATTATCATCATATCAAGGGATTCCAGGGATATGAAGATATATCAATTCAATCTTTGTCTTAAGATCTATAACAAGTAAGGGGAAATAGAATTTATTGAATGCATAATATAGTGAGTCATCGTATAAATATTTATGTTCTATTTTTTATTGTATTAACTATTATTATGATATATACTCTAATTAATTATATCTATCATGATTCCAATATCTTAACTCTAATATAATTAGACCACTGTCTGGTTCTGATTCTCTTGCTTTATTAATGGGGAAGAGTCTTATTGCAATAATCTACATTAATATGATTTTTTATTGTTTAGTTTAATGTGTAAAAAAATATTTTCAAAAATAAAAATCACCCCCTATTATAATTATAGACATCTGACATATTGTAACGATCATAAATATTAAATAGGATATACTAATTTAATACAATGGTCTAGATACATCCAAATGATATGATGTAGATGAAGTTTAACTATAATGTGTTGGGGGATCATAATCATTATTAAATATCCTAAATAAGTTTTCACTTGGTGATATCAAGTAAACAATATTATGGAGACTCAAAAACTAATAGAAACACTACAGTTTTAATGTGTCGTTGGTTTTTCCTACATATCAAAATGTGTGATAAATATATTTTATTAACTAGAAAATGTTCATAGGAGATAGACATAGGTTTTGAATTCCTTGTCTTCTTAGGGGGAATTATGGGTTATTAGGATTTACTAATAATATATTGTTTTGAATCAATGATATTTATATAATGACCTAGAGGTTTACACACTATGCCTATCCACAAATTCCCTCAAATAAGATGAATATTATTTAAAGATGAAGTTCACCCTATGCGTGGGGTCCGGTGAATGGATGACTGTTAATGATCAAAAGAAAAACTAATTAAAATATAATATTCAATTTTCAAATAATGATTATTGAATTTTCATTAAAATCTATTCCCAAGCTGTTTCATTATAAAATTAAATACAATAAAAACTAACATTTCATCTAAAAATAAAACATTCATGGTTCATTAAAATACATGTGGTTCTTATGAGTTGAGTTAATGATTCATATTTTATCACATAACATGTTCAAATATCATACGATAGTTATAAAACATTCCTAAAAATTATGACAATTTTCATAAAGTCATATTTCTGTACAAGTATCTAAAATGATGGTTACAACATTCCAGGTGAGCAATGTAAAATTTAAGAATGTATAACCTAATTATATAAGTATAATTTAAACTCAATATTATCTTCCTTAACTATTTCCAAATATTTGAGAGCTCTGATCTCTTCTCCATTATGTTTGGAGTAGGAAAAAAATGG
This sequence comes from Viscum album, assembly GCA_963277665.1. NCBI lineage: Eukaryota > Viridiplantae > Streptophyta > Magnoliopsida > Santalales > Viscaceae > Viscum > Viscum album. The sequence continues at coordinate 909,463,430 of OY728164.1, forward strand.
AGGAAAAAGGATGGAAAATCATATCTTTTCATAGATTTCAACATTATTTACATGGTCTAACGGAAATTACAAAGCTATTAAATATATTAAGCTGGTACCAAGTAATCATAAATAAAATATCCATGTGACATCGATTGTTTTCAAACCATGTAAAATTTTCTAAAAGAATTTTAAATTTCTTTTTTGGTTATGGATCAATTATCAGACAGAATTTTGGATCATAATTCTTGGTTTCAGTAGACTTAAAGGTGTTATTTTTAAATGTGCTTTAAGGCCCAAAAGTAATAAAAAATTCTCAGATGAGTTTCTAGAAAACTGAGATTTGAAAAATAATTTTATGGATGGGAAAGAGTAGTATAATGGGTGCAATACACAACTTGTAAAATTGTGCTATGAAATATGAAATGCATTCCTTAGAGTACAGTGGCCACAAAATGGGTCGTGCATGATTTTGCATACTGTGTATATAGTAGTGCATGTGGTATATCACTAAGATATTAATTGTTCATGGTTTTAACATGTTTTTGTAATCTATGATTCCAAATCATGTGGTTTTTAAAAGAGGGAAAAAATAAGGATTTCCCTTCCACCTTTAAATTATCCATCCCTCTTTTCTTATTTTACTCATGAAAATTAGTTGAGGGCCGATCTAGCTCCTCCACATATCCTACTTCCTTTCATATTTCTCCCATGTTTAGACTCTGTTTTGAGTGATGTTAATTACCATTGAAGTGTATTAGTGATCCTATGACTCCTCCTTCCTCCTTTCATGGTTTCATTCACCATCTTATATCCTATCATTATGTGAGCTAATTCTACCAAATATTATGGTGTTTTCCTATTTCATTAATTTATCTTCAACCTTATAAAATAAATGCTTGATATTGGAGGTGTGTAGCTTCCTATATTAAAGTTTGGTGGTATATACATTTTACATTAATGTCTCTCTATTTTATATATTACTTCTTTGTGTTGAAACCAGACTATCCATACATTTTCTAGTAAATGTGAAATTAATTATGTCAAACCTATTTCATTAAATTAAGTAGCTGATGTGTTCGTAATTTATACAATTGTAGGTTTTTATACTTTACCAAAAGCACCCCTTGGGTGAATATCTAATATTTCATAACCCTCGTGGATTAAAATGGGTTTAAAATCACCTCTTGAAAATTTGAACAAAATATTCTATAAAATTACTAGATTAATAGAATTAAATGATCCATTAGTGGAGCATATGAATGAATGAAATTAGGAGACCTTTTTAAAATATTCTAGATATATCCATTATAAAAGAAATGACTAAATATAATTTAGTGGTATTCTTGATAGTAGCATTTACCCCTGTACAATACCAAATTTTCAGATCGTGTGTTTGAATCCTTCACCTGTAATTGATGATACAATTATTATTTTTATTGTCCAAGTTGTGTCAAATGATGAATGTCATTAATTTTACCAAAGAATAATAAAATTATAATTATATGGAATGATCCAATTGTATAATTAATTTTTAATGTGGAATGCTTATGGAAATTACCTCTTAGTAATTAAATTTAATGGATGATATAAATTGTATTACGCCTGGAGCGATACTTGGGTTCATCTTTATATAAAGGCCAATATGGGTTCCTAGGTTGTTCATATTACATGTACAATAAAAAATAATCAAGTTACATATATAGAACACCTTTTATGAGTTCCGAGGATACTCATATTATATTAAATCTTAAGTGATACATAAGTTACAATTTTATGTAATTCCGTTGATAGGGTCATTTTTTAGATGAATTTCCATATACTATATATAATAATAGGGTTTTATTTTATGGAACACAATGGATGGGATCATTGGGAAGTTAAATTTGACGAGGGATAAAATTATTTTATCTCTACTAAATGTCAATTATGAGAAAATAAATTAATATTATTACGTGACATCTGGGGAAAAACTTGGGTTACTCATTAGGGACACCATAGATGGGCTCATACAATGTATGTATTCTATCATGCATGTTTATAAATTACATAACATTAGTTGTATATCATTATTTAGATTTTGAAAATGTCATAAAAAATCAATTCATTATATTCTTTTAATTATGTAACTTATTTAAAATATGAACTTTTATTATATATTCAAGTAGTTAGATATGAGGTCCTTTAATTAAAATAAAAAATCTTCATTATTATTTCATAGTTGTATTACTTTGAATTATTCCTTTGTTCAATTATAGTGAATGAATATATTTGAAAAATCATTTCTTATGAATATATATATATATATATATATATTACAGAATTTTTGCATATAAATTCTCTCTTAAGTTGAATTAGGTTTGGTCGGCCAAGAGTTAAAGAGGAACCTGATAATGACTTTTTTAATTTTATTTATTCATTAATATTTTTATATGTTATCCCTGCACACTATTTTATGATATACAGATAGACTTCATAGCTATATTACACAATTTTGGTGGCCTACTAAGTATATTTCATTCCCTATTCATCCATCCATTTCACATGGGTACACAAATAGATCTCATGGTTGCAAGATCAGGTTCTGGTTATGGCTTACATATTGGCCTTTTTAATATGATAGATTATGAGAAAAAGACTAATTCGATGCGTAGAATGACCCGGGATATATACCATGTGATTTTTTTTCTATACGTTTATATGTGTTTTATTGTATCACCTAGTGAATTTCTACCAATTAAGATTATGTAGCTTTATATAAACAAAAATGTATGGTCATATTTCTAGAATTGGATATATAAAATGTTACTATTATCTTTCCCTCTTTCGTATTTAATTTATACTAATTTGACTATTGTTCATTGTATTTATTATTATATAATTATTGTAATGTAATTATAAGGGTGTAATATCCCAACGATACAATTATTCGACCATATCTTCTAGTCGGTAGCCTCAGGAGTAAGGGTAGACATGCTTGACTCTTAATAGCAGAACGACGTAACACACCATTCTATGTGGATCGTGAGTCAATACGCTACGTGTGAAATCATAGGTATTTTTCCAACATTTTAATTTTTTGTATTGGAATAAAGGATACATGGAATGTTTCAGTTCTAGGTAAATAGCAATGTCTGGGAGTGATCAACCCACACATGGGAAAAAATCAAGTGTTCAATAATGATTTTTTTTTCTGTTCATTATTATAGTTGATTATTATTTCACTTTGTGTGAATGGCGCACCTTCCACTATTACTATATTATGAGATTTAAAATAATTTAAATTTTTTTTAAAATATAAATTAATTAACATTTCATGCATCATTATAGGCATACAGAGATTAACATTCCATGCATATTCCATGATGATGACATGACATGTACGCTTCATTATACTTTTGATATGTTTTTTGATTATTATTACATGTTTCTGTAATTTATATATGATGCTTTCATATAAATAATTATTTTGTTAATATTGTTCAATTTTTATCATTTTTGCTAATATAACATGATTGGATGCATCCTTATTAAGTAGAATCCTATCAAAATTGATAGTATTTACTACATATTACCGGACAAATATTTATAATTGTGATGCTTGTTTGGTTAAATAAGCTGTCAGCATCAACCTAAGTGGAATTTACCACACAGATTGAAGGTGGAATTCTATTTGACTAACTGATAGTGACATGTTTGAACTATGAAAAAATGATTGCATGGGATGAAACATACTGGTTGTGATTAAATGGGTGCTAACAAGAGATCTAAAATTATATATGCACTCTATATATTTTGAACTGGTAAACCATATAATTGAACCCTCATATATGATCTTGATGTAACTTTAGACTAATTTATAAATTTATAAGCTATTAAATTAGGGCAATAAATTAATTGACTTCATATATACCTTTTAAATGACTCCTCCCAGGCCGGTAGTTCTTGAATTATTATAATTATAACATAGACATTAGTAATCCTATTTAGGCTTTTTATGAATCTAAATTATTATTAAGGGACCCAATTATGGTGTTTCAAAATTTTAATGATTTAATATTTTTCATGATTTCATAAGATGAACCCAGAATGGATTAATGGGACCCTCATTGGTTGCCTATATTTTCGTATGACTCGGTACATAATCTCTTAGGGGTATGGTTAAATTATATAAGGTTGATTATTTAAATCAACTACACCGTATTATATTTTGTTACATATAATCATAAATTGGATTCTTAGTTAACTATTTTCCTTAAATAATAAAAGACGTATTGTCTTTGTTGAGATGAAAATATATGCATAATTAGTTGACTAAAATGGAAATTACATCCTATAGGGTTTGTTCCTATATAAGTTGGAATATAAATTTTTCTGAACTAAAACAATTATGAAGGGTATGGATAAATAAATAATTAGAAAATTGGATTTTATAATATGAACTACATGATATGGTAGGATGTTAGAAAAATATTAATACCTTAATTGAAGAACGAAATAACCTTCACATGTAACCTCGTGGTATTAGCATAAGTAAGTTCAAAATTTTTTCATATAAAGGGAACTAAATTTTAATTAACTTTACCTTTAATAATTTGATAAAATAAATTACAAAAAATGAAAATGGTTTCTAAAATTCATTAATATAGTGTTCGCATCTCAAACCTCGTGTAAGAGTTAGTTCTTATATTTTTTATAATTACACTGGAATGGGAATGTGAGTGTTTGACATAGATTTATTCATATATCACTTGAACCTATATAATAGGATATAGGGCCTGGTGTTATTTCAAAAAATGACTCTATATTAAGTATTGAAACCTTGTGATAAAAAATCAATGTGTAATCCTAGTTGTGGTAGATCACTCAAAATAATAATTATTTCACACTACTTGTGAGCCACTGTAGATGTCTAGTTTTAGTTTTCACTTTTCCCATGTAGAAATATTTGTTTCTAAAACTACAATTAAGCAGGATGGTTGGTCTAGTGATAATTTTACCCATGTTATGGGTGCAAGAATCCGGTAATGGTTGATTTATGTGTGTTATACATTCCTAGTGAATGATCTTCATCGCGGTAAGTCATGTGACCCTTAGCATTTTTCGATGAATGACATGGATTTACATTGGATTCTAGTAGTCATGTGAGGTAATATGACTCTAGAATGTGAATTTTTATTTGGATGATGAATTGATCAAGATAATATTGCATGTTTTACTATTGTGAATTGTGGGGTAGTCCCCTATCATGATATCATCAAGAAACATGATGGTTATGGAATGTTGATAATTGTGACCCAATATATTTACAAGTATATTTTGATATGATAAATAGACTATTAGGTTGTTATAGGCTTGAATAAAACATATTTAAAAAGACATGGTTATCCTTGAGTGATACTTGGGTTCTCATGTAGGAACCCCTTGCACGAACTCTTGTATACAAGATGACTATTTGATTTGGTTTCTATTGGGATCACCCTATTTTCCAGATACATGGATGGTTATCCTACGTAACAATGTATCAACTTCTAACACACATATATGGACTAACTTGGATAGTCTCCATGGACTCTTTTAGTAGAACCCAGGGTTTTCTGAGACTTGTGGTCGAGCTCGGATGAGATGTTTTTGGTGTGATGATCCAAGTGTATCGAATTAGGTATACACCTTGGTTTCTATAGTGGAATGACAACATAAGTAAAAGCTATAGCTAGATACATAAGAGTAATCCATTTTCCAACTTCAGAGAGTTTTCTCATAGAAATATCAAGGTACCTTCATTTAAAGGTATACTTATCTCTTTTTTGAAATTCATTGGACATATAAGCAATGTATTTTTTGAAATAGTCATATGGAAGTGGATAGAATTATTATCTGCTTATTTAATTGTATGAGGTCAGTGAGGAACTAGTTTGGGAACATGATTGGGAGGATTCATGTTTTTTTAAGGTTATTGATGAATCTTCTTTGAATAGATGGTTTAACGAAGATAGATTTTGTTGATTTTAAATCGACAATTATACCATTTTAAAATAAACCCAAGAATGTTATTAAAACCAAAAAGGGAATGATTACAATTTCAATTATGATGATGTATGTATTATGGAATCTAATTTTCTAAATATATATAAGGAAATGACCTGAACTATTATAGAATCCTTAGTTTGTAAACATTAATTTATTCTCTTACATTTCTGGATCATTTACGGTTTTTTGTTTTATAGTAATGAATCCATAAATCATAGATAAAAATAAATAAAACAAAAATTCTATACTTCAAATTAGTATCAATTTTATCATAAAATTAATCTTTTAAAATAAATAATCATTTATTTTCCTCGACAATATCCACAAATTTCATCTCGAATTCTTCGTTTTCCAAACCAATCCATAAACCACGTGACAATAATTTTAAAACATGGGATGAGAAAAAAAATCAATTTTAGAAATAAAAAAAGAATACCATCTGTATAGTGAAAAAAGTAATAATAATATAACATTTACATTTACATTAATTTTTTTATTTCATGAAATAAATAATTTCACATGAATAACACAATTTTTTTTTTTCAAATAAATACATTAAAACCCACAAAAGAAATTACAAACCAATTTTTGGAGACATAGAGAATAATATTCATTAAAAACTTTCAAAATCATTTTAATTGTAATAAAAATATATTTGGATTCAAAAATAATCTTTTCCCAATGCATTGGATCGCAAAAGGGGGGTCACACTTCAAATAAGACATAGAGGGCCCAACCATGTTTTCATGAGCTATAATTGGGATCAACACATCGTATATATTATATCAGGCTGACCTGAGATAAATAATGGGGATTAAAACATCATATAATATATATCATGCATAACCATTTCATATAATTTTCTTGTAGCATATCATGAATAAAACACATTCTTTCTCTTTTCCATCAAGAGATCCTTTGAAAACACTTTAAAACCTATAAGAAAGGCAATTTCGGATAACAATACCCATTTTTTTATAATCACATTTTTAATAACAAAATACCTATATAAATAGAAAAAGGGATGTTCATTTAGTGAAAAATAAAAACATTTAATATAATATAGAAATAAAATAATGGCAATGGGGGGGGGAATTATGTGTCGTGGATGTTTAGAATAAAACATTCATTTTGTTCATTTTTCAAAATGATACATATAAAACATGTAAAGATATTCCTTTTTAAATTATTTAATATAATGTAAAAAGTGACATAAAATGAAATTTATAAATCTTTTATGTTCATATATTAATTATAAGGACCTGGCCATAAAACCTTTCATAATCATGAATTAAATTAATAATTCACATAGGGGTTCTTTTTAGGTTTAGAGTTTTAGAGAATTAGGACATAAATATTAAATCTCAAAAGATTACAAAGTAGACACTTTTACTAAGATTCCATAAAATAAAAACTATTAAAAATAAACATATCTAGTTCCATGTTTTAGATAGCATGTCTTTCCTTGATCCCATCATTGACCCTATTCATCTTTATGTCCAATGGAAACCATTTCAAAAACATGGGATGAGCATAAAAATCCCAATAAAGGATACACAAAGAAGGAAAACTGTTAGTTTTTCAAAACAATTAGTAAACCATGAATACTTTATCAAAGTAATACTTTTCACCTTTACAAAGTAGTAAATACTATTCACTGAATAAAACATCACCACTTATCCTTTGTAACCAAAATATTACCATAAACCCATATAAAGAACACATAACATATAAAGGTAACTTGGGACATAAAATACTTAAATGGAATAACCATACAGTCGACTTCAACACATATATTTACATTGAATAGCCATACGACCGACTTCCATACCCAATTCATTGGAGGTTATAACGTAAACACCCGTCCTGGTATTCACAGTACCAACCATCATATGGTTCATCATGTAACCACCCGTCAAATGTCTATATACCATTACAAAATCATAAAACATAAAACCAATATAATGGAAAGAATACATTTCCACATTTCAATCACGATATATAACATAAATATATTGAAATAACAAATCCATTATCAAAAAAATTTTCAATACCAAAATACATAAAAGATTATATGTTTTTTATATTATTTTAAAAAACATTACGTCTTGTTAGGGAAGCCAAAGGTCAAATAGTACTCACGGTGGCGGAAAATGTCATTGTCATGACATACGTTAAAAGAAACATTCCTTTTTGTCATTTAGTAAAATGATTAGTAGAAAAGATTACATTTTAATGAAATGAAATGTCAAAGGATTTTATATAGCATATAAAAAAAAGTCGTGTATTAGAACAAAATGTTCCTCAATGAATGGAGATTGAGACGAAGTCCCTTACCAAGACGGTATCCTTTGATAAAGGATAAATAAATTACATAATTATGTGTGACAAAAGAGTAAACCAAATATAAGTGGATATTAAGTGTAAAAAAAATATAGGTCATTCACACGTATTCATAAAACGGCATATTCAAGGAGTACATGTTTAACCCAAAGTATTGAAATTGAGTTAAGAAGTTAACTTGAAAAAATTCGACAGCCTAACGACATCACTTTAAAATTCAAAAAATGAGGTGATAACAGAAAAATGGTATCTCATCACTAGGACAAAAAATTTACATCAACGAGGATATATAATAACATATCCCAACATAATAAGATGTAAATTAAAAGACATAACAAAATAAGTATTTTAAAAAGAGGAGGGTGAAAGGTTCCCTTACCAATTTTGGTAACTTTCGAAACGTACACCCCATGGAAGAACGATCATACAATGAAGATATAAATACCCATAAATGAAATTATATAACACAAATAGTATAATAATGTGTAGTACATACACCAATCAGAGGAGATGGTGGAAAATGTATCATAAATCTCACTGGAATAAATGTGAGATGAAAAATCCCTTATGAAAACTCGGCATCCTAACAGCGCCACTTAAAACTTCCAAAAATGAATTTATGAGATCAAATAGGGTCTCTAGTAATATGAAAATAAAAATTATAGTATGATGAATTTAAAATAACATCCCCAAAAATAAGAAATATGAGATTAAAAGAAATAACATAAATGAGAGTACTTAAAAAGAGAGAGAGTGGTAGGATCCCTTACCTCAAGTCCAACTTGTCTTGTTCGTTTCATTATATTCCTGAATAATAAACTTTGGTCAATTCATAATTGCTTAAGGACCTAATTTAATGTTTATTATTCAATTCATATCACATGTTATTAGTTAATTATGTGAGTTCATTTCCGAATTTTTTTTCGATGCTTAGTACATGAGTCAAAAAATGAACTTGTTTGAAAAGAATTGTCCATGTAGTTATATGTACATCATCTCCAGAATAGTATTAATGATTTAAATATAATATATATCCATTATATATTCATTTTAAACTATTCCTTCAAATTTGGAGATAAAAATAAATGAAATGCACCAATCATGGAGACGGTAGGCCGTACGTACGCATGAACGCAACCTTCATTTCTTTGGCACAATAATGGAATTAAAAATAGATGAGAGAGATATATATATAATAATTCCAGTATAATATATATGTTATATAGGTCACATAAGTTCATGAATTTCATTCTTTATTCATTCCATGTATTGCATGAACGAGTCACATCACTTGAGGTGGCGGTAGTCCGCACTTCCTCAAATGAAATTATCGCATTTTCACAACATGAAAAGCATAAAGGTATGTGTTAAATATAAAATAAAGAATCATAGAGAGGAAGTAAATATAAAATATATCATAAATAAATATAGTTCCATAATAATGGCCACCATGAGAGGTGGTAGGATAAGATATAACAATCATCGTTTAGTGAGGCAGTAATTCTCCATCCACGGAAACAGTATGTTCATCAACCATTAGATGGAGGTGTGTGTAAGTGTAGCTCTAATCCTTATCATAAAAACATACTAGTATTTTGAAAATACTTGTGTTTTTCCAAAAGAAACTAATAAAAAGAGTTTAGGGGGTTCTAAAAGAAAAATTAAACAAAATAACATTAGGGAAGACTTTACCTTTAAATCGTGTAACTCCCCTTGGTTTTAACCAAAAGGGTTTCTTGAAGAGCCTTCTGCTTAAGGGAATGCTTCTAGGATGAAAAGAGGGATTTGGAGAGATAAAATGATCAGAGTTTGGCCGAGCCAATGGCTTGAGAGGTGTGGGTAAATAGGTAGAGGTGGGGGCCTTTTATAAGAGGGAGGAGGGGCACTCTTGGAAAGTCTTGAAAAGTTACTTTATTATAAAATGAATTTCGGATATCAAAGGTCCCACAATTATTTATTTCAAGGATAGGGTGATAAGGGTTCGAAATCCACCCATCCAATACTTTTTTTACAAGTGTATGTCTTATATTTTACATTATCTTTTCATTTTATTTAAATTGTTCATTAATGAGGTAATCACTGCATCATCATGGTGTCATAAATAAATTAATTTATTTAATGTCTAAAAATTATATAAAAAAATACTATGATTTATTAAATATTTTTATCTTTATAATGAATATTTATAGTCAAAAATATGACTTATGTAACCCCATGTAAAAATTGTTTTAGTAGAACAATACATGTTTGTGACATTTTAATTTTAACATTAAGTAAAAAGTTATTAGTGTCATTTTTTACCCAAGTGGTTCTATGGGGTGACCAAGCTGAGCCATGGATTGTCTTGGTCGGCCATGACTCTTCAAATAAGGGTAGTACATGTGTCAAGGTAATTTCATATTATTATAAAAAAAATTTTCCTTAAATTACACTCATTACCTTTAATCGCGATTAATAAAACATAAAAGTAACTATTCACCAAAAAATTCTTTTAATCCCATTGAACCAAATTTTACTTCCTAATGAAAACCATGTATGTAATATTTTTGAAATTCAATTCACAGAAGTGGTATAGTTTCATTTAAACGAAAAATCAGTTTTTTAACTACCACTTAGTGGTTTCAGTATTCATCAAAAATTGATGTTTTTCATAAAAATACCAAAAGTTGACCCTAAGATATATTTGATATTTTGAATTAAAAAATGATGTCTATTTTACAAAATACAAAACATATAAGTTGAATTAATTAATTTAATAATTAAACCTTGTTGTCAAAACAAATAGCATGTTTTTATGAGACAATATATATCAAAAGATTGACACTAGTTTAAGTCCAATTTCAAAGTGAAATTAATTCAAATGACCACTATTGTATTAAATGGTAAAAATATATTATAATTCCACATTAAAACCAATTCAAAAGATAATATAATCATATAAATAAATTAGATTAAAAATATGTTTGGAATTAAAATACAACGTTTTTCACTATTCATTAAAAAATGAACATTATCGGAAAAATACCAAAACATTACACAAAGTAAATTTTGATGTCACGATTCTAAAGAAGAATTTTCTTTTGTCCAATAGAATTTATTAGAGTGAAAAAACTATATTTACAAAGGGTTCTCCATCAAAAGAAAATAAATCAACCTTTTAGTGAATAATAGATTATCTATACCTAAAATTGAATTCTTTTCTTATGTTAAGCCATTATCTTTTATTGGATAAATGTAAAAACATTTAACAGACATATATATACATATTTTAGTTATTTCTATTCATCCCCTCCAATACAACTGTTACGTGTTAACTACCATTTAAATTATTATTTTTATATTACTAGTGTGTAGCGTAATATTTCAAAAAAACTCGTTGTTGCGTATCGGGTACGCTATTGAACATAGAAACCCATTTAAAGTAAAATAAATATTTAATTCGCAAATATTAATAAATATGAAAATGTATTATTCTTTATTTACATGGGATGTTACATCCTCCCCCCCCCCTTTGGGAACTATGTCCTCACAATTTTATTCACTTATCAAAACAAGTGGGGGTATTTATCCTTCATAGCATTTTCAGATTCCAACATTGCCTCTTAAACCATATGGTTTTTCCATAAAACCTTCACCTGATAAATTACCTTATTTCTCAATATATTCTCTCTTCGGTCAAGAATATGGACTAGTTGTTCTTCATAAGAGAGATTCTCCTCCAACTAAACTACCTTTGGGCTAAAAACATGAGATGGATCTGGCATATACTTTCTCAACATCGAAACATGAAAAACATTGTGTACCTGAGATAAAGTCAAAGGTAAAGCCACTTGGTAAGAAACTGATCCAACTGTCTCCAGAATTTCATATGGTCCAATGAACCTTGGACTCAGCTTTCCTATCTTACCAAATCGCATCACACTTTTCTATGGTGAAACTTTGAGGAAGACATGATCACCTACCTCAAAAGAGAGATCCTTCCTCCTGTTGTCTTCATAACGTTTCTACCTTCTCTGAGCTGTTCTGATGTGTTTCTGTATCAGCTGAACTTTTTCTTCCAACTCTTCTACCAATTCTGGTCCCATCAACTTCCTTTCACCTACTTCATCCCAAAAAGCTGGAGTTCGACACCGCTTCCCATATAATGCCTAAAATGGAGCCATTTGTATACTAGAATGAAAACTGTTATTATAAAGAAAACTCAACAAAGGAAAAATGTTGGTCCAAACTTCCCTGATAATCCATCGAGAAAGCACGTAGCATATCCTCCAAGGTCTAAATTGTTCGTTCTGACTGCCCATCTGACTGAGGATGGAAAGCTGTACTAAAATTTAATTTAGTACCCAATGACTTCTGAAGGCCTTTCCAAAAGTTATAAGTAATCCTGAGATCACGATCAGATACAATAAAGAGGGGAACTCCATGCAACCTGATTATCTCTTTAACATACAACCGAGAAATTTGATCTAGAGACAAAGTATCTCGAATAGGAAGGAAATGAGCAGATTTAGTCAATCGATCAATAATAACCCAGATTACATTATTACCTCGAGATGTCTTTGGTAATCCCACAACAACGTCCATGGATATATTTTCGCATTTCCACTCTGGCACCGGTAATAACTGCCATATCCATTTCAGTAACTTCTGCTCTTCTTTAACCTGCTGGCAAGTCAAACAAAAAACAGTAAAATCAGAAATATCGCTTTTCATTCCATCCCACCAGTAATACTCCCATAGATCTCTGTACATCTTAGTACTGCCAGGATTAACTGAAAATTGGGAACTATGAGCCTCACATAACAATTCATTCTTCAACTGTGAATCACAAGGCACATATAATCTCTACCCAAAACTCAAAACAAAATCATTATCAATGTTAAATTCCGGTAAATTCCCTTTCTGAACCAGCTATACCGTTTTATGCAACCCACTGTCCTTCTTCTGCGTTTTCTTAATTTTGTCTAATAGAGATGATCTCACTGACACCTGAAACAAAACATAAGAACTTCCTGCACCAACTGCTTCTATGCCAAATTTCATCAAATCAAAAACCATAGGATCTCGTTCGAAATGTAACATGGTTAATGAAGAATTACTTTTTCGACTCAAAGCATCTGTCACTTTATTTGATTTTCCCGTATGGTAATGAATTGTACAATCATAACCCTTGATTAATTCCACTCATATCCTCTGTCTCGTGTTCAATTCTATATGATTGAATATATATTTTAAAAATTTTGATTATTATATATTTCACACTTTACTCCACACAAATGAAGCCTCAAAATTTTTAGAGAAAAAACAATAGAAGCTAATTCCAAATCATGTGTAGGGTAATTTATCTCATGAGTTTTCAACTGACGTGAAGCATAAGAAATTACCTGAGCATTCTGCATAAAGACACAACCAATTCCCTTCAATGAAGCATCACTGTAGATAACCAACTCACCATTCCTATAAGGATGTTCTAAAAAAAGAGCATTCACCGATATTCTTTTCAATTCCTCAAAACAATCATCACATTCTTTTGTCCAGATAAACTTAACACCCATCCAAGTCAGCTTTGTCATTGGACTAGATAATCGTGAAAAATTATCAAAAAACATCTGGTAATAACCTTCCAAACCAAGAAAACTACGGATCTCAATTACATTTGTGGGTCTTGACCATTTTTCACCAACTTTTTTTTAGCAGGATCAACAGTTATGCCATTTTTTTAAACAATGTGACCAAGGAAAGAAATTTGTTGTAACAAAAAACTCACACTTTCTAAGTTTTCCATACAGTTTCATTTCTTTTATGGATTGAAAGATAACCCATAAATGACTTTCATGCTCCTCTTTAATTTTAGAAAATATCAAAATATCATCAATGAAAACAACCAAAAACTTATCCAATAACTCCTGGAAAACTATATTCATAAGGTCCATGAATACATCAGGTGCATTGGTTAACCCAAAAGGCATAACTACAAATTCATAATGGTCGTATCTAGTACGAAACACAGTTTTCAGAGCGTCTGCTTCTTATACTTTCTAGTGATGGTACCCCGACCTCAAGTCAATCTTTGAAAAATATTGAGCTCCCTGGAACTGATCAAACAAATCATCGATATGTGGAAAAGGATACTTGTTCTTAACAGTGATGTTATTCAAGGATTTATAATCAATTCAAAGTCTCATTGAACCATATTTATTTTTAACAAACAAAACTGGAGCACCCCATGGTCATGTGCTAGGTCGAATGAAACCTTTATCTAATAACTCCTGTAATTTCTTCTTTAACTCTAAAAGTTCAACATGATCCATTCAATAAGGGGGTTTTGAAATTTGCTTAGAATCAGGAACTAAGTCAACAGTAAATTGAACTTATTGATCATGAATAATACCAGGAAACTCATTAGGAAAAACATCAAGACACTCATTTACCATTGGCACATCATTAATCTTAATACTTCATTTATTTTCAACAATATCTGCATGGTAACATTCATTTCCATATTTTACTAGTTTATCAACTTCCTGATATGTTATCAAAAGAAAGGGTTTATTCTTGTACACAAACTAAAAATATTTCTGAAAAGAAACCTCTTTAGCTCTGCAGTCAATCTTAGCATGATAAATAGAAATCCAATCCATGACCAAAATCACATCAAACTCTACTAAAGGAAAAACAATAAGGTTTGCAGGTAGATTCTTTCCACACACAAGGATAGGAAGGTTATTATAATTTCTTTCTGTCTCAACGTTCCCTCCGAGTTTTTTTACCATATGTTCAGGATTCATATCTTGAAATGGAATTCTCAATTTTATAGAAAACTCATCAGAAATGAAAGAATGTGTAGACCCTGAATCAAACAACACGTTGGCATAATTTGAACAATCAAACAGTGTACCTGATACCGCTTCATTCGATGGCCCTACAACTGCTGAAGTAGTTTCAAATGATTTCACCACCACTTTCTGCTGGTAGTCTGGATACTTTTCCCTAGTTTAGTTCTTATTTAGACACTCATTTTTATAACGACCCATTTCATTACACTTAAAACATCTTACCGCTGGCTTTTCATTGCCTGCTTGATCATATTCTTTATAGTTACGAGCAATATGACCAGACTTACTACACCGAAAGAACTTTCTAGACAAGGATAATTATTCTCTAGGATGAAATTTACCACACCTCTCACAGGGTGGATATTTTGTTTTCTTACCTCCATGCTTTGTTCATGAAATATTCCCCTTTTCTTACCAGCTGGACCTCTTATTCTGTTGTTTGTCAAAGAACACTTGATCATCGGAAAACTCCATTTCCACCTTCTCTACATATCAAACAAGTTTTTCATAACTTTTGAACTCACAAGAAGATAAATCCCTTCAATACTATTGCTGTAACCCTGAGTAAAAACAGTTGATTTTATTATCAAGATCTCATATGAAATTTGGAGCATAACTTGCCAGTTGAGTGAACTTTGCTTCATAAGCAGCCACTGAGTCATCCTCCTGCCTCAATTCCAGGAATTGTTTTTCCATCCTAAGACGAACCAGATTAGGAAAATATTTCTCAAGAAAAATACCTTTGAGTTCTTCCCAGTGAAGATCATCAATCTCATCACTATCCATGATATTTTTCATCATCTACCACCACTGATCAGCTTCACTCTCAAAATGGTAAACAACAATACTAACCGTTTGATGTTCTGAACACCCCATGACATCAAAAGTCTTTTCCTGTGCATTAATCCACCCTTCTGTTAGCATATGGTCAGATGATCTTCTGAATGATGGGGGATGTTGTGTCATGAAATGTTCCACCACTAACATGTTCCTCTGCGGTTGATCTGGCTGATCTTGTGCATGGATACCACCACTATTTATCGCTTGAGTCAACTATGCCATTACTGCAACAAACTGTTCAGTTCCAATTCCGACCATCTCATGTTGCGGATTTGGAAGGTTTTCTTCCACTTGATGTCGTCCCAACATAGCTGCCTTATTTCCTATGCGGAAAAAAATTCTAAAGACAGAAATATCTTAGGCGAAGCAACATGGTAATCTTTAAATGCTATATCATTTCAATCATACCATAAATTAATTTATAAATTTAACAATTTTCTAACTCCTAAAGTTGTCTAAACCGACATTTGATACCAACTATAAGGACACGGACTTAAAACATTGCATAATCATGAATTAAATGAATAATTCACATAGTGGATCTTTTCAGGTTTAAAGTTTTTGAGAATTAGGACATAACTATTACATCTAAAATGATTACAAAGTAGACACTTCTACTAAGGTTCTATAAAGTAAAAACTCTTAAAAAGAACCATGTCTAGTTCCATGTTTTAGATAGAATTTATTTCCTTGATCCCATCCTTGACCATATTCATCTTTAAGTCCGGTGGAAAACATTTTGAAAACAATGGATGAGCATAAAATGCCCAGTAAGGGACACACAAAGAAGGAAAACTAATAGTTTTCAAAACAATAAGTAAACCATGAATACATTATAAAAGTAATACTTTACACCTTTACGAATTAGTAAATATTATTCACTGAATAAAATATCACCACTTATCCTTTGTAACCAAAATATTACCATAAACCCATATAAAGAACACATAACATATAAAGGTATCTTGGAACATAAACATACTTAAATGGTATAACCATACGGTCGACTTCCACACATATCACTACATGGAATAGCCATACGGCCGACTTCCATACCCAATACATTGGAGGATAAAATGTAACCACTCATCTTGGTCTTCGTGACACCACCTGCCATATGGTTTATCATGTAACCTGTAACAGCCCGAGATTTTATGAAAAATATTCTTTTTTATTTCACTAATGTCTTGTGTTGTACGCTACACCAAAAGGATCTTGCACAACACGCATCCTTGACTTGCCTTGCATTACACGCAATCACGACCTTCCTCGATAGCGTGTGTAATACGCAATACCGAGTTTCACTAAACAACGATATGCTATTAAAATATTATTAAAACTACCCGTTATGAATAGTAATAACCACTTTTTAAAATTCTGTAAATCTTATTTTTCAAAATGAACTTCATTTTTGGATTCGGAGTATCGAATTTAGCCTAAGGTGAAATTTTGGTACTTTTCGGATAACTTTCATATTCTGATGAATAGTGAAAATTACTAATTTATAATTAAAAACAAATTTTTTAATCGAAATAATTAATAGTGATAAATTATTAATTTGAGTGGTTTTAAAGTATATTTTTACAATTTAATACAATTTTGGTCATTGAATGTAATTTCACATTTAAACCAGACATAATCAAGTGTCAATCTTTTGATAGATATTGTTTCTTAAAAACACGCTATTTGTTTTAACAGCGGGATTTAATTATAAAATTAATTAATGCAACTTCTATGTTATGAATTTGGTTAAATAGATTTCATTTTTGAATTCGGAATATGAAATATAACTTAGGATGAAATTTTGGCATTTTTCTGAAAACCTTCAATTTTTGATGAATAGTGAAACCACTAAGTGGTAGGTTAAAAACTGAATTTTGCATAAAACTTAATTTTACCGCTTCTGTGAATGGAATTTCGAAAATCCGACAGACACGGTTAATATCAAGGACTAAAATGTGGTTCAATGAGATTAAAATAATTTTTGGTGAATAGTAACTTTTTACTTTTTTTTACCACGGTTAAAAGTAAATAGGGTAATTAAGGGTAAAGATGATATTACTATTACCCTAACACATGTCCTAATTCTATTGGACAAGTGTAATTCGACCAAAAACAAACTTAGGAATAAAATATGACCATTTAGGCCCACTTGGATTAGATTAGGACATTTATTATTAATTTATTTAAAGAAGGGTTAAAATAGTTAAAATCAATGTTTAATAAGTAAATCATTTTTAATATGGGGTTATACATAAGATAAATTCGATTGTAAATATTAATTAGAAAGCTAAAAAGATTTCCTACATGATGGAATTTTATTTGTAATTTTTAGACATCAAATAATTTAATTTATTTATGACACAACGATGATGCAGTAATTATCTTATTAATGAAATATTGACATAATTGATGTTATAAACACCCAAATAAATGTAATTTAAGACTTTTTATGAATTCCACTAATTTTCTAGGTTACTATGATATATTAGTGTTGATTTAATCAACTTGGTTCGAATATATAATTCTGTTATGACTTTCAAAAAAATATTATATCAAATAGTGTCAAAATTGACACAAAATAGTTTTTAAATCAAATATTATATTATTAATTGTTATTGTATTCCTAAAAATCTAAGGTTCGGCCAAATGACTTAGATAAGGATATATATATTAATAATAAACAATTTGGGGTTCGTTTGGCATGTTATAGTAAGTGTATTAACCATATAGTGAAAGAAAACAAAAAGACATGGTAAAAGTTAAATTATTTAACTTAGAGTTAAATCTAATTGATAAGGTTAAAATAATATCCTAAACTTGTCTAAATTCTATTGGTTGATAGGATTTCGACCCATCCCCACTTTAGCTTCGAAATAATACCCTTTGGAACCATTATAAACCGATTTTGACTTTAATATAAAATAATATTTTGAGATATTCCTAAGGTGCCCCTCTCCTCCCCTATAAAAGGACACCTCCTCCCCCTCCTCCTCACACCAATTTGAGCACTCAAGCTCGGACAACCCCTGCCAAAATTCCTTCTCCACTTCCCTAGAAACATCCTAGAGGTTCTGGTCTTCCTCAAAGACCAATTCTAGTGCCCTAAGAGGAAGTCTCAAAGAGGCACTTCAAAGAAGAGGTAATTACCGTTACCAATTCTTTCATCTTTATTTCTTCTTCCACTTCTTCTTCTTAGGTTGTTTCATTATGAAGTAATAACATCAGTATCACTCATATACTGATATGTTATTATAAGTATGAAACAACCCTATTTCACCATCTATCCATCATACGGAAAAAGAAATCACCGCGCGTGCGTACGTACGGAATACCGTCTCCACGCCGTGGTGTAATCTATTTTCCACCACCACCTTACATGGATGGGTATAATGGTGTAAAGAATAACTATACATAGTTATTACAACATCATATTGATTCTGATATATTGTATAATCCACTCCAATTCAATTCAATATTTATAGAAACGACATCATCGCTCGTGCGTACGTACGGACTACCGTCTCCACGACGCGATGAGATTCATTCTCCACGTTAACCATTTAAGAATGATTATAATGTATATATAAGAAATAATAATGAAATATATGACATTATAAAGCTACTGGATTTATGTATATATATACATATGTATGTCATCTACTTACTTCCATTTCAAGACAATAAGGAAAGAAAAACAGCATTCATGCGTACGTACGGACTACCGTCTCCATGAACGGTGTTTTTCATTTTATTTATCTATCTATTATATATATATATATATACTGAATATATATGATATATAAATCATATTTTATATTCTGGGAGTAAGTAAATCATGATATAAGTAATAATGATGTCAAGAACAACAAGTCAAAACACCTACGATAAATGAAACGATTTTACCCAAAACGCTTCTTTAACATGGAATTTACAAAAGAACGGGTAATATAATGTCATAAGTGAACCATATATGATATCATAACAATGAATATGATTCTGTAATAAGTCAATGACATTATTTAAATCATTATACAGGAGGTTCGGACACATACGAAGCAAATTGGACCTAAGGTAAGGGAAATATCACAATCTCATTTTTATCCGAGATTGTTTATTCGTAAGTATTTACTGGGGTGTATTTTATCATCCACATCCATGTTCCCTCAATATGTAATATTATTTCCATCCACCTACAATTGTTTAAATCCAATTTTACCCTTCTATGAGTTTTTAGTAAAGGATATGAAAGGAATCTTTTTTCGTTTTTCGTACGAGGTGCTTTTTGACTTTTCCGACAAAAGTACGAAGAATGTTTTTTTAACTTATACGGCACGAACGGATTTATACTGTTTTATAAAGCCTTATTTTCATGAAGCTTCCTCTAAAATATTTCATGACTATTTTCAATAAAATCTCTTTCTTTTAAAAATGCATGATGTTTTGTGAAAAGAAATTGATTTTGAAGAAGAAAGGATATTTTCCTCAAGAATTCAATTCAAGTGTTTTATCAAAATTATTTTCCATATAAGATAATAAAGGGTTCTGTTTCTATCCATATTTTTACATTGATTTGACTATGTTGTGATGAAATTTTGTTTATGAATTCCTTTATCTTATATGAATGGTTTTATGATGTCATGTTGTTTAAGAATCCCATTTTTATTACATGGGTTATGCAATGATGTATGATTTATGATTTTGTGGCACACATAAGAAAGAATTCATTAAGAGATGGGTGGGACCTATATCTCCCTCCAATGCATTGGGTAAAGATTTCATATCTCATGAGATAGACATGGCTGGAATGGTAGGTTATACCGGTTCAGTGAAACAGGACTGAAACGAGGATTTCTCGATTCAGAAAGGGACTTTGTCCACTAAGATAGTCTTGGCAATGAGTCTTGACTAACATGAAATGATTCTCTATGATTATGTGTGTATGCCACAATGAGTAATGTTTTAAGTAAGGGTTTCATTTTCACTACTATGATTTATCCCATGTTATGAAATTATGCTCTCTTTTGCAGGTTAAGATTTCCAAAAATGTTATGTTCTTATGAAAATTATGTGATTGATATTTCTTTTGTTTACCCTTACTGAGCATTTGAGCTCACCCTTTTATGTTTTCTTTTCCCCAGGATATAAAGAAAGGTTTTAGGTAAAAAAAAAGGAAGATCTTTATGGGAGATTTTGAAGATCTTTCACCAGGATTAGAAGATTATAGTCCGAGTTTCCAAAGACACTAAACTATTACGGTCCTTTTGTGTGTGTTTTTTTGCTATGTACTAAGTATTCCGCAAAAGTAATGTAATGTCCATGTACGTCAGGCTACGGGTCTCTACAGTTGGTATCAGAGGAAAGGTTTAGTCAACCTTTGGAAACTAGGATGTGAGAACGTTAGTGAGATCCCTAGAGATATTTCTAAGGTATGTCTAGGGATGTCTCTAAGGTTAAGTATACGTATAGGTTATAGTAATAGAATTACGCTAACGATCATAGAATTAAACCTAAGATGTTAGATATTGAGGGTACTAACCCTTTATTATGTTGTTTTCCCGAGCATGATTTTTGCCTCTCACGCTATTCTTTTTGGGTTTTAGAAAATGGCTGGAAACAAGGTGATTCACGATAATGGAGGAAATGATGGACAATGGAATGATATTCTTTATGAGCAACCAAATGAAATGGGATTTGGAAGTCCAAACATCATTATTATGCCGAATCAGAAATCTCATAATATGATCAATAAATTAAAATTTGGTAAGTTTCCTGACTCGGCTAATAAGAGAAAGATGGAGTTTCATGATGATCATAGAGGAAAGAAAGTTCAATTTCCCCTATGTAAATCATGTGGGAAGAGGCATCAAGGAGAATGTTTCAAAGGAACTGGAAGATGCTTTGGGTGTGGAAAAGAAGGACACAAAGCCAGTAAGTGCAAAGGAAAAGGTTCAGTTAATACCAGGGATGAGGATAATGGTATTGCTACGACATCAAAAATGGTTAAGTGTTTTAAATGTGGAATGTATGGGCATTATGCAAACAAATGCCCTAAGGGAAAGACTCATGAAGAGAATCAGTATGGTCATATGGGAAGTATTTATGTGGATGATGATGAAGAGACTACCAATGGTATGTGAGATGAAAGAATTGTTGAAGCTCGGTCAATGGTTTAAGAATGTAGTGGAATGATTACATGTTTATCATGTGTAATGTTGTATAAGTAATCTCATGGTACTATGGAATAAAGAGACATGTAAGGATTGTAACATTGTTGTCTGATTAATGTTACCAGTATCCATGAAAGGTTATTCAGATATTTTTGGAATGAAGATGATATGCACATAATGAAGGGATAAGGGGAAAATGAAATGTTTGACAGTATTCATGAGCTCATGATTAATATAAGGACTAAGTGATATCATGGTTTGAGTATATAAGGATTTTGGTATGTGGAAAGTGTTAACTTTTTTCACTAAGGTATTCAAGAGAATACACGATTAAGGACTTTGAGTGTTTGGAATGTGACCAACAAGACATATCTTATGATATGTGGGGATCAACGACAGTATTAAATCTTTGGTAATCGTTGTCACTATATTATGAGAGTGGACTGCAGTATTATGTATAAGCCTAAAGATTGGAATGGATTATGTTGAACATAAGTTAGTATTGTTTAAGGATCGAAGTTTTCTCGATATTATTGATGGGATGTTATAGTAATATAGTTTTAGAAAAAGGACAACCTGCAGGACGGGCGACAGCCCATCGCGTCGGACAAGGCTGTGGGAATCGAACCCACAACCGAAGTGCGACTGGCCTTTATCGCCTACCACTGGCCTACAGGAAGTCCCTGTTTAGTAGAAACGAGTTTTATTATATTAAGCAGCATGATATATGAAGTATAAGTCCATTTTAGAAACCATATGTGATTAATCTCACTATAGATCGACTTATGTATATAATTTTGCTAACCTTTTGTTTGAAACAGATGGAATGACCCGTCATTCTATCACATGATCTTCTAACACTTCACGAATAACAAATTCAACTTCATTTATTTAAGAGATGAAGTGGAAATTGTTAAAGGCACGAACAACAGTGAGATTGTACCAAAATAAAGTAAGTATTTATTCTAATTCAAATTCTTTAACTTTAGGGAAATGATCTTGAAAACCAAAAATGTTGTCCTAGTTCTCTTATACCTGATAAATCAGATGGTACCTTAGATCATCACAAATTTATGGATTTGTGATTACTGGCTTTTCCATAGCCATGTTCTCTACCACTCTCCATCAGAACATGATGGTTAGATTTCTCTTCTATATCCATATTTTCACCTATGTGGAAACCCAGTGATTAGTTTATTTGGGTAATCGTTACATTTCATACTTTAGTTTTTAAAGCCAAGTTTTGGTATTCCCTTTTACGATGTGGGTTTCTATTAAAGAAACTTTCGAATAGTAAACCATTTATAACCCCGACGAATTTCGAGGGCGAAATTCATTTTAAGGGGGGTAGAATGTAACAGCCCGAGATTTTATGAAAAATATTCTTTTTTATTTCACTAATGTCTTGTGTTGTACGCTACACCAAAAGGATCTTGCACAACACGCATCCTTGACTTGCCTTGCATTACACGCAATCACGACCTTCCTCGATAGCGTGTGTAATACGCAATACCGAGTTTCACTAAACAACGATATGCTATTAAAATATTATTAAAACTACCCGTTATGAATAGTAATAACCACTTTTTAAAATTCTGTAAATCTTATTTTTCAAAATGAACTTCATTTTTGGATTCGGAGTATCGAATTTAGCCTAAGGTGAAATTTTGGTACTTTTCGGATAACTTTCATATTCTGATGAATAGTGAAAATTACTAATTTATAATTAAAAACAACTTTTTTAATCGAAATAATTAATAGTGATAAATTATTAATTTGAGTGGTTTTAAAGTATATTTTTACAATTTAATACAATTTTGGTCATTGAATGTAATTTCACATTTAAACCAGACATAATCAAGTGTCAATCTTTTGATAGATATTGTTTCTTAAAAACACGCTATTTGTTTTAACAGCGGGATTTAATTATAAAATTAATTAATGCAACTTCTATGTTATGAATTTGGTTAAATAGATTTCATTTTTGAATTCGGAATATGAAATATAGCTTAGGATGAAATTTTGGCATTTTTCTGAAAACCTTCAATTTTTGATGAATAGTGAAACCACTAAGTGGTAGGTTAAAAACTGAATTTTGCATAAAACTTAATTTTACCGCTTCTGTGAATGGAATTTCGAAAATCCGACAGACACGGTTAATATCAAGGACTAAAATGTGGTTCAATGAGATGAAAATAATTTTTGGTGAATAGTAACTTTTTACTTTTTTTTACCACGGTTAAAAGTAAATAGGGTAATTAAGGGTAAAGATGATATTACTATTACCCTAACACATGTCCTAATTCTATTGGACAAGTGTAATTCGACCAAAAACAAACTTAGGAATAAAATATGACCATTTAGGCCCACTTGGATTAGATTAGGACATTTATTATTAATTTATTTAAAGAAGGGTTAAAATAGTTAAAATCAAAGTTTAATAAGTAAATAATTTTTAATATGGGGTTATACATAAGATAAATTCGATTGTAAATATTCATTAGAAAGCTAAAAAGATTTCCTACATGATGGAATTTTATTTGTAATTTTTAGACATCAAATAATTTAATTTATTTATGACACAACGATGATGCAGTAATTATCTTATTAATGAAATATTGACATAATTGATGTTATAAACACCCAAATAAATGTAATTTAAGACTTTTTATGAATTCCACTAATTTTCTAGGTTACTATGATATATTAGTGTTGATTTAATCAACTTGGTTCGAATATATAATTCTGTTATGACTTTCAAAAAAATCATATATCAAATAGTGTCAAAATTGACACAAAATAGTTTTTAAATCAAATATTATATTATTAATTGTTATTGTATTCCTAAAAATCTAAGGTTCGGCCAAATGACTTAGATAAGTATATATATATTAATAATAAACAATTTGGGGTTCGTTTGGCATGTTATAGTAAGTGTATTAACCATATAGTGAAAGAAAACAAAAAGACATGGTAAAAGTTAAATTATTTAACTTAGAGTTAAATCTAATTGATAAGGTTAAAATAATATCCTAAACTTGTCTAAATTCTATTGGTTGATAGGATTTCGACCCATCCCCACTTTAGCTTCGAAATAAGACCCTTTGGAACCATTATAAACCGATTTTTACTTTAATATAAAATAATATTTTGAGATATTCCTAAGGTGCCCCTCTCCTCCCCTATAAAAGGACACCTCCTCCCCCTCCTCCTCACACCAATTTGAGCACTCAAGCTCGGACAACCCCTGCCAAAATTCCTTCTCCACTTCCCTAGAAACATCCTAGAGGT
Source organism: Viscum album (assembly GCA_963277665.1). Lineage (NCBI taxonomy): Eukaryota > Viridiplantae > Streptophyta > Magnoliopsida > Santalales > Viscaceae > Viscum > Viscum album. The sequence goes on from OY728164.1 coordinate 909,488,919, forward strand.
TCTGGTCTTCCTCAAAGACCAATTCTAGTGCCCTAAGAGGAAGTCTCAAAGAGGCACTTCAAAGAAGAGGTAATTACCGTTACCAATTCTTTCATATTTATTTCTTCTTCCACTTCTTCTTCTTAGGTTGTTTCATTATGAAGTAATAACATCAGTATCACTCATATACTGATATGTTATTATAAGTATGAAACAACCCTATTTCACCATCTATCCATCCTACGGAAAAAGAAATCACCGCGCGTGCGTACGTACGGAATACCGTCTCCACGCCGTGGTGTAATCTATTTTCCACCACCACCTTACATGGATGGGTATAATGGTGTAAAGAATAACTATACATAGTTATTACAACATCATATTGATTCTGATATATTGTATAATCCACTCCAATTCAATTCAATATTTATAGAAACGACATCATCGCTCGTGCGTACGTACGGACTACCGTCTCCACGACGCGATGAGATTCATTCTCCACGTTAACCATTTAAGAATGATTATAATGTATATATAAGAAATAATAATGAAATATATGACATTATAAAGCTACTGGATTTATGTATATATATACATATGTATGTCATCTACTTACTTCCATTTCAAGACAATAAGGAAAGAAAAACAGCATTCATGCGTACGTACGGACTACCGTCTCCATGAACGGTGTTTTTCATTTTATTTATCTATCTATTATATATATATATATATACTGAATATATATGATATATAAATCATATTTTATATTCTGGGAGTAAGTAAATCATGATATAAGTAATAATGATGTCAAGAACAACAAGTCAAAACACCTACGATAAATGAAACGATTTTACCCAAAACGCTTCTTTAACATGGAATTTACAAAAGAACGGGTAATATAATGTCATAAGTGAACCATATATGATATCATAACAATGAATATGATTCTGTAATAAGTCAATGACATTATTTAAATCATTATACAGGAGGTTCGGACACATACGAAGCAAATTGGACCTAAGGTAAGGGAAATATCACAATCTCATTTTTATCCGAGATTGTTTATTCGTAAGTATTTACTGGGGTGTATTTTATCATCCACATCCATGTTCCCTCAATATGTAATATTATTTCCATCCACCTACAATTGTTTAAATCCAATTTTACCCTTCTATGAGTTTTTAGTAAAGGATATGAAAGGAATCTTTTTTCGTTTTTCGTACGAGGTGCTTTTTGACTTTTCCGACAAAAGTACGAAGAATGTTTTTTTAACTTATACGGCACGAACGGATTTATACTGTTTTATAAAGCCTTATTTTCATGAAGCTTCCTCTAAAATATTTCATGACTATTTTCAATAAAATCTCTTTCTTTTAAAATTGCATGATGTTTTGTGAAAAGAAATTGATTTTGAAGAAGAAAGGATATTTTCCTCAAGAATTCAATTCAAGTGTTTTATCAAAATTATTTTCCATATAAGATAATAAAGGGTTCTGTTTCTATCCATATTTTTACATTGATTTGACTATGTTGTGATGAAATTTTGTTTATGAATTCCTTTATCTTATATGAATGGTTTTATGATGTCATGTTGTTTAAGAATCCCATTTTTATTACATGGGTTATGCAATGATGTATGATTTATGATTTTGTGGCACACATAAGAAAGAATTCATTAAGAGATGGGTGGGACCTATATCTCCCTCCAATGCATTGGGTAAAGATTTCATATCTCATGAGATAGACATGGCTGGAATGGTAGGTTATACCGGTTCAGTGAAACAGGACTGAAACGAGGATTACTCGATTCAGAAAGGGACTTTGTCCACTAAGATAGTCTTGGCAATGAGTCTTGACTAACATGAAATGATTCTCTATGATTATGTGTGTATGCCACAATGAGTAATGTTTTAAGTAAGGGTTTCATTTTCACTACTATGATTTATCCCATGTTATGAAATTATGCTCTCTTTTGCAGGTTAAGATTTCCAAAAATGTTATGTTCTTATGAAAATTATGTGATTGATATTTTTTTTGTTTACCCTTACTGAGCATTTGAGCTCACCCTTTTATGTTTTCTTTTCCCCAGGATATAAAGAAAGGTTTTAGGTAAAAAAAAAGGAAGATCTTTATGGGAGATTTTGAAGATCTTTCACCAGGATTAGAAGATTATAGTCCGAGTTTCCAAAGACACTAAACTATTACGGTCCTTGTGTGTGTGTTTTTTTGCTATGTACTAAGTATTCCGCAAAATTAATGTAATGTCCATGTACGTCAGGCTACAGGTCTCTACATAACCACCTATCAAATGTCCATGTACCATTACAAAATCTTAATACATAAAACAAATATAATGGAAAGAATACATTTCCACATTTCAATCACAATATATCACTTAAATATAATGACATAACAAATCCATTGTCAAAAAAATTTCCATTCCAAAATACATAAAAGAGTATATGTTATTTATTTTCTTTTAAAAAACATTACATCTTGTTAAGGAAGCCAAAGGTCAAATAGTACTCACGGCGGTGGAAAAAGGTCATTGTCACCACGTAAATTAAAAGATAAATTTCTTTTTGTCGTTTAGTAAAACGCATAGTAGAAAAAAGATTGACGTTGAATGAAATGAAATGTAAAAGGTGTTTATACAGCGTATAAAAGAAAGTCTTGTATTAGAAAAAAATATTCCTCAATTAAAGGAGATTAAGACGAAGTCCCTTACAAAGATGGTATCCTTTGATTAAGGATAAATCAATTACATAATTATGTGTGACAAAAGAGTACACCAAATATAAGTGGATATTAATTGTAATACAATCAGAGTTCATTGAAACATATTTATAAAACGACATATTCAAGGAGTACAAGTTTAACCAAAAGGATTGAAATTGAGTAAAGAAGTTCCCTTCCAAAAATTCGACATCCTAATGACGTCACTTTAAAATTCAAGAAAATGAGTTGATAAGAGAGAAAATGTTATCTCCTCACTTGGACATAAAATTTACATCAACAAGGATATAGAAGAATATATCCCAACATAATAAGATGTAAATTAAAAGACATAACAAAAGAAGTCTTAAAAATAGGAGGGTGAAAGGTTCCCTTATGGATTTGGGTAACTTTCGAAACATACACCCCATGGAAGAAGGGTCATACAATGAAGATGTAAATACCCATAAATGAAATTATATTACTCAAAGAGTATAATAATGGGCAGTACATACACCACTCAATGGAAATAATGTAAAATGTATTATAAATCTCACGGGAATAAAAGTGAGATGAAAAATCCCTTATGAAAACTCAGCAGCCTAACGACGCCACTTAAAACTTCCAAAAATGGATTTATGAGATCAAATAGGGTCACTCATAATATGAACATTAAAATTTCAGTATGAGGAATATAAAATAACTTCCCCAAACATAATAAATATGAGCTTAAAATAAGTAACATAAATGAGAGTACTTAAAAAGAGAGAGAGGTAGGATCCCTTACCTCAAGTCTGACTTGTCTTGTTCGTTTATTTATATTCATGAATAATAAAAATTGGTCAATTTATAATTGATAAAGTACCTCCTTTAATGTTTATTATTCAATTCATATCACATGTTATTAGTTAATTATGTGAGTTCATATCATAATGTTTTGTTGATGTTCGGTACATGAGTCAAAATTGAACTTGTTTGAAAAGAATTGTCCATGTAGTTAAAACTACATCATCTCCAGAATAGTATTAATGATTTAAATATAATATATATCGATTATATATTTATTTCTTTCTATTCCATCACATTTGGAGATAAAAATTAAAGAAATTCACCATTCATGGAGACGGTAGGTCGTACGTACGCATGAACGCTACCTTCATTTCTTTGGCACATTAATTGAATTAAAACTAGATGAGATATATATATATATATATATATATATATATTAATTCCAGTGTAATATATATGTTATATAGGTCACATAATTTCATCAATTTCATTCTTTATACATTCCATGTATTTCATGAACGAGTCACAACACTTGAGGGGCGGTAGTCCACACTTCCTCAAATGAAATTATCGCATGTGCAAAACTTGAAAAGCATAAAGGTACATATTAAATATAAAATACAGAAGCATAGAGGAATTAAATATAATATATATCCTAAATAAATATAGTTCCATAATAATGGCCTCCATGAGAGCTGGTAGGAGAAGATAGAACAATCATCATTTCGTGAGTCAGTAATTCTCCATCCACGGAAACAATATGTTCCTTAACCATTAAATGGAGGTGTGTGTAAGTGTAGCTAGAATAATTCTCATAACAACATCCTAGTATATTTAAGATACTGTTTTTGTTTCAAAATAAAGTAATAAAAATATTTTAGGGGGTTGGATAACCAAAATAAAACAAAAAAAACATTAGATAAGACTTTACATTTAAATCGTGTAACTCCCCTTGGTTTGAACCAAAAGGGTATCTTGAAGAGCTTTCTACCTAACGGAAGGCTTCTTGGATGAAGACAGGGATTTGGAGAGATAAAATGTTCTGAGTTTGGCAGAGCCAATGGCTTGAGAGATGTGGGTAAGCACGTAGAGGTGGTGGCCTTTTATAAGAGGGAGGAGGGGCACTCTTGGAATGTCTTGAAAAGTTACTTTATTATAAAATGATTTTCAGATATCAAAGGTCCAAAAATTATTTTTTTCAAGGATAAGGTGATAAGGGTTCTAAATACACCCATACAATAGGTTTTTGACAAGTGTATGTCTTATATTTAACATTATCTTTTAATTTTATTTAAATCGTTCATTAATGAGGTAATCGTTGCATCATCATGGTATCATAAAAAAAATTAATTTATTTAATGTCTGAAAATTATAGAAAAAAATACATTTATGTAGGAAATATTTTTATCATTCCAATTAATGTTTATAGTAAAAAATATGACTTGTATAACCCCATGTACAAATTGTTTTAGTAGAAAAATACATGTTTGTGTCATTTTAATTTTAACTTTAAGTAAAAAGTTATTAATAACATTTTCTTACCCAAGTGGCTCCATGGGGTCCCCAAGTTGACCCATGGATTTTCTTGGTCGGCCATGACTCATCCAATATGGGTAGGACATGTTTCAAGGTAATTTCATATTATTATAACATTAATTTTACCTTAAATTACACTAATTACCTTTAATCGCGATTAATAAAACATTAAAGTTACTATTCACCAAAAAATTATTTTAATCCCATTGAACCAGATTTTACTTCCTAATGATAACCATGTATGTTGGATTTTTGAAATTCAATTCACAGAAGTGGTAAACTTTCATTTAAATGAAAAATCAGTTTTTTAACTACCACTTAGTGGTTTCACTATTAATCAAAAATTGATGTTTTTCAGAAAAATAACAAAAGTTCACCAAAAGTTATATTTCATATTCCTAATTCAAAAATGATTTCAATTTTAAAAAATTTAAAAAATATAAGTTGCATTAATTAATTTAATAATTAATTCCATTTTTCAAAACATATAGCGTGTTTTTATGAAACAATATATATCAAAAGATTGACACTAGTTTAAGTCCAATTTCAAAGTGAAATTAATTCAAATGACTACTATTGTTTTAAATATTAAAAATATATTCAAATTTTAATTTAAAACCAAATAAAAAGGTAATATAATCATATAAATAAATTAGATTAAAAAGAGGTTTTGAATTAAAATACAACATTTTTCACTATTCATTAAAAAATGAACTTTATCGGAAAAATACCAAAAATTTACACAAAGTAAATTTTGATGTCCTGATTCTAAAAAAAGAATTTTATTTTATCCGATAGAATGTATAAGAGTGACCAAATCTATATTTAAAGAGGGTTCTCCATCAAACGGTGATAAATCGACCTTTTAGTGAATATTAGAGTATCTATGCCTAAAATTGAATTCTTTTCTTATTTTAAGCTTTTATCTTATATTGGATAAATGTAAATACATTTAACAATCATATATAATCATATTTTAGTTATTTCAATTCATTCCCGCCAATACAACAGTTACGTGTTAACTACCATTTAAAATAATATTATTATATTACTAGTGTGCAATGTAAGATTTCAAAGAAACTCGTTGTTGTGTATCAGGTACTCTATCGAACATAGAAACCTCTTTAAAGTAAAATTAATATTGAATTCGGAAATATTAATAAATATGAAAATTTATTATTCTTTATTTACCTGAGATGTTACATTAATCTTCATAAAAATAATTTTAGAAAATGGACATTGAAAAGGATTTGTAAAGAAAACATTAAATGATACTTTTTAAAGAAAAGTCCCCTATCAAATTGGAAATATTGGAATCTTGAGCCACAAGAATGAATAATATTAAACAACTATAAATACAATTTTAATAGATAAATTAATTATTATCATTTCAAAATGGAAATATATACACCTTGTAAAAGAGTATTAGTGTATAATATAGAAATTTTCCTCGGTGAGTGAAAATTGAGACGAAGTCCCTTACCATGTAACATACACGCAATGTGTGGCTTTATCTTATTGAATAATAACAGTATTTTAATTATTTACATTATTGAGAACATTTTTAATGATTATTATTAATTTTAATTCATTAATTACCATTTTATTTACAATTACTTAACCAATTAGTTTTTCATCTGATGTTTTTATCATATTTAGATTATGTTTCAAAAATTACATTAGTAGGTTTACTATTATCAATGAGGTCATTATTTTAAAATATAAAAAATAATCATAATGAAATATTTATCATATTTATAAATCAATTATTCTTTTAGGTCAAAACATGAAAGAAGTTTTTTTGAAATGAAGTATGTTATATTCATAGAGATGGTATATCTTATATTTACATGGATAACATTACCATTTCTCAATGATAATTATCTTAAATAAGAGGGTAATATATTAACATTACATAATGATCATAATATAATATATAAAATATTATTCCATTAAATTTTTTTATATATCATCGACATGATCTTTTTATAAAAATATAGTATCATCACTTTGTGAAGGTGGTAGTCCACACATACATGAAATATGGTATAATAATTCTGTGTAAGGAAGAAACCAATATATTATATTTTATGAATGAAAAATATTCCATGAATTATCATAAATATTTACTTAATATAAATTATTTATTAATATTTTCCGTATTACATTCCCGGTAACATTTTAGTGAAAAATGAATCACATCGCTCCCCGAGGTGATAGTATGAGGTACACAAGAGGGACATTATCGTATTCCATATAAAGTGGAATATAAAAAGGATTATATGATATAATGAATAAAAAGGTGTAATTAGGGTATATAATTCATATATATGTATATATATATATATATGTTATCGACATCATTATTATCAATCTAGAGAGGTGGTAATGGAAAAATGAATGACATCAGTTCACAAGCCAGAAGTCCACCATACACATGAACGATGATTTCAAAACCCATTTGATAGAAGATGAAATTAATTTAAATTATAAATTTGACATAACAATATCTAATTATACTTAATATATTGAGTATATTACATAATCATGTTTTATGTTGAATTTATGGGGGATGTGGAAGAATTAAAATAAAATATCTCACTGAATAATCTTACATCTTCTTTGTGTTATCTCTATTGGTTTTCATTAAAAGACTTCATCTGATTTCATTATGCACAAAATAAGTTTAGTATGATGAGAGGATGATAATGTTTTTGTTATTTTAGGATGTTTTTTTCTTTACAAATGTATAGAGTGTTTTGAAAATTTATGTGTAGTCAGGGACCACTTATAATTGATAATGGGCGTCATTTTTATACGTACAAAAAATTACTAAATAATGGGAGGTCACTCTAACTTCCTAATGCTCAAAACATGACAAAAAATGGATTTTATGGTTTACTATTCTATTATAGACCCCAAATAATCAATATCAACAAATTTTTATCAGGTTATTCTTAATTATATAAGTTTTCACAATTTTAAAAAATTAGATTTTACCACTGGGGTTTGAATATTTTTATTTTCCTAGTTAATTTATCATTTAAAAATACATTGAAATTATGAATTTTCAGATAATATATTCCTAGTAATATTATATATTAAAACCAATTTATTGAATAAAAATCCAATTTGTGTGGATAATTAACTTTAACACAAGTGCATGTAATACACCAAACACCATTTTAACCATAATAGTAGTAATAAATTTTTTACTACCTTCACTAATCATTATGGTAATAAATTAATTTTATAAAATTAGATAATATAAATTATTATGATTCAAATTATTTTATCCATTTTATCAAAATTCAATTCATGTATTTGAAAAGCTTCATTTAAAATTAACCCCAGAGTCATGATGAAAAAGTTAGTTTTCTGAATGAAAATATTCAATGGATTACAATTATTTTATATCATCACTTCATATGAAGAAATTAAAGTTAAATAAACCAGTTTAATGTATAAATAATTTAACTAAATTTACTTAAAAAGAAATTAATTATATAATTTCAAAATATAAATAAGTCAAAATGAAAATGCAGTTTTCAATTAAAATTATGTATTTTTTACTACTCATCAAAATTTCATATATTTCTAGAAATTAGAAAAAATTAACCCAAGGATAATTTTGATATTCGTAGTTAAAAAATAAGGATAAATTTTTCAAAAAAATATACAACATATATCAATTAATTTTAAATTATGTGCTCAAAATGTGACTAAACGATCTTTGAACAAAAATATTGTTTTTCAAAAAACAACATTTCATTTTCTTCCAAATGGTTTTAATTTTTTCTCTTATAAATAGATAACAATTTTTTATACATTGAAACAATTAAATTTTAATAATTTAATAATTTTTATTCATACTCACATATTTAATGAGTAGTTCATAACAGTTATATATTTAGTGTGTCATTTAGGCTCGGTGCAACATGTCTTGTCTGATATCGACAATAAAAATATTATGGTTGTGTGTAACGAAATATATTGAAGAAATTAAATTTATTCAAAAAATTAAAATATATTACTGTATTTGGGGTTTTATTATCATATATGACTGTTTTTAAATGTCATATATTAAATCAAACATAATTTTCTTGTTTTAAAATCTCAGAGTGTTACAACCTAGACCTGTTTAATAAATTACATCCTTTTAATTTGAACTTTATCTCAGTAAACAATGGATAGAAATTTAAAAATACAGTTTTTAAACCCACACGATAAAAATGGATAATAAAAAATCGTATAAATAATATTTAAAGGAGATTACAAGGGTCATATGGAACAGAATATAATAGGGTTCTTGTATAAGAGAACTTTAGTGGATTATGATGATAATAAAATGGATGAATATAAAAAATAATTATAGAGACTGATTGGGGTCATTTATCTTAAAAACTTTAATGATAAATGGAATTTTTTGGGTCTCAAAATCAGAAATCTATGATGATTAGAAGGACCATAGGATCTATCATATATGAGCATAATATGATCTCATTTTTTTTCCAGATCCTTTTCTAAATGTTAAGGAATTATTTTACTGTCGATGAATTTAAAGGGATATATTTATTTGATCCATTCCTATTTCATAAGCACAGTTTAACTATTTGGGTTTTCTTCAGACAATTTATGATTCATCCCTTACTCTATTAAAAGAATATCTAAAATTTCATTTTTTTCAAATGCACAAAAAATCACTATTAACATGTCATGTGATCCATAAATTGGTGAAGAGTCATCATGTATATCTCTAAAATTTTTATAATACCAAAATAGTTTGAATAATAATTCTAATATAATATAATAATTTATAAATCTAAAAATTAAAATCATGGGAACATAATTAGTAAATATTTTTCAAATCGATTAACTAAAAACATTGTCATATTAACAAGGACATCATATAGGATTGTGGTAGGAACAAAAACCAAATAATCCATCAATCATGGGTTAAAGAACTAAGACCCTGTGGAATAAGATAGGTTACCACCCATCATGTAGGTTATCATTTCATAAACTATGTTATATTAATTCTTATAATATTCACAAAAAATTATTGTCATCCAAAAAATAAAATTATTAATGTAATAAAATTTTTAAAAAGTTTTTCAATTCAACCATTTTTTATAATTTTTAATAATACAACATGACTATTATTAATATGTCATTAATGATCATTTTGAAACCTAAAATTTTTCAGTGAAATAAAACCTATGTCTATAAAATATAAAATAATGATTCCTCAAACATTTTTATCAGACATATCATATTGGAAACAGGTTCAATATCCCAACATACATTTATCAAAATTTATTTTTCCACACCTATAACATGATTGGGGACTACCTCAACCTTTTTCTGATGGATTCTTCTCCATTTCATACCACTTTAACTATATTTTCTTGTTTTCAGCTCATGGAACATAACTATCAGAATACATCATCTATGTTTTCTAAGCACAATGAAAAAATTTCCCATTACTTTTAATTCTAATGTGGCTTAATATTTGTATAATTTTAGGTTTAATCATAGGTAAACAATGTTAAATTTAGTACCATTTTCCTGAAAAAATACGGTATGTAACAAGCCAATATTATAAAATTAGATCTATACATGACCACACAATCTTTATATTTGTTCTTTAATTTTAGTATTTTTATAATTTTAAAAATCATGGAAACCATAGGAAAATATTTCTCAAGTAGTGTATTCTTAAATGTTTCTCATTCCACATCATCAAGAACATCATTCTCCCCAGTATTCATAACTAAATACCACAATCAATTTAACTCACCATCAAAATGTTAAATGTAAAGTGATTCCTTTTAACGTTCTAAAGATCCTGTGAATTCTAATATATTTTACAGGGAATTAATACATCCTTCAGATACCACAAGGAAAGATGATCCACTGAATGATGGGGGACATTCCCTCAGGAAATTTTCAAACATAGACATGTTCCATCATGGAAGAACAGGTTCCCCTCTAGCCTCAATACCACTAATACTTATAGATTATTTCAACTACTAAATCCAAATAACAAACTATTATCCAACCATTCCATCCATCATGGGATGTTTCTTTTTAAGGGTGTTTTCCCTATGGGACCTTCTCACTAGAACTCCTCTTTTTTCTTCCATGTAAAACCATTCTGATCATATGTATTTTAGATGAAAAAACATGGTATTAAAAAAATTCATTATTAGTTAAACTTATAAATATAGTACAATATTTAAATGGAATGTTATTATCATTTTCATAACCTCTAAATTTAACCAAACAATCCTATGGTACAATGTAGAGACCCGAATCTTGACGTACATTGACATTACATTACTTTTGCGGAATACTTAATACATAACAAAAATAGACACACAAGAACCGTAATAGTTTACTGTCTATGGAAACTCGGAATATAAACATCTAATCGTGTTGAAAGATCTTCAACATCTCCCATAACGATCTTCCCCTTTTCGTTTCCTTACATAAAACCTTTATTTATTTCTTGGGGAAAATAAAACATAAATAGGGTGAGCTCAAATGCTCAGTAAGGGAAAACATGGTGAACATAAAACAATCCAAAAACATTTGAAAGCAAAAACATGAACATGAAATCAAAACCTTAAAACCTTGAGCAAAGACATAAATCATGGAAGTAAGTAAGGCATTTATCATAAAGGAACATCAATCATGATAAATTTTTATGGGAGTAAGACATGTAATTGTGGAAACCATTCAGCACATGTTATGATTTCCATAGTAGCCATGGCATTGCTGCCAAGTCCATCTTAGTGGACAAATTCCCTTTCTGAATCAAGTTCACTCCTCGATCCAGTCCTGTATCACTGAAATGGATTAACATACCATTTCAGACATGTCTATCACATGAGATATATAATATTTACCCAATTCATTGGAGGGATATATAGGTCCGACCCATCTCATAATGAAATCATTCTTACTTGTGCCACAAAATAAACATACATCATTCATAATAACTCAACGAATAAAATGGGTATCATAAACATCATCCCATCATCACATTATCCAAATAAAAGAAATAGATATTTCATCATAAGAAAAGTGAAACCATGTAAATCATAGAGACATTATACATGATACATTCACATATGAAATAATGTCATCTTAGATGTAAAATGATTTTGATAAAAACACTTGAAATGAATTCTTGAGGAAAATATCCTTTCTTCTTCAAAATCAATTTATTTTAACAAAACATCATGAAATTTTAAAATAAAAGGATTTTGTTGAAAATAGTCCTGAAATATTTTGGAGTAATCTTCATGAATATAAGGCTTTATAAAACCACATAAATCCTTTCATTCCGTATACGTTAAAAAAACATTATTCTCATACTTTTGTCGGAAAAATTAAAAAGTACCTTGTAGGGTAAATAAAAGAAAGATTCCTTCCATACCATTGGGTGAAATTCAAAATGGGTAAAAAGGACTTTAAACATACATGAAAACACTTTTATAAAACATGGACATGATGGATTGCAATAACCCCAAATAATATTTACGAATAAGCAATCTTGGATAAAAATGAGATTTGCAAAATTATCCCTTACCTTAGGTCTGATATGCTTCATACGTATCCAAACCTCATGTATAATGATTTAAATAATGTCATTGACATATTACAGAATCATATTTATTTTTATGATATCATATATGTTTCACTTATTACTTTATATTACCCGTTCTTTTGTCAATTCCTTGTTAAAGAAATGTTTTGGGTAAAATCATTTAATTTATCATATGTGTTTTGACTTGTCGTTCTTGATATTATTAATTATATCCATATTTACATAATTCAAGAATGTAAAACATGATTTATATATAATATATATTCATCATATACATATATATATTATAGATGGATAAAAGGAATGAAATACACCGTTCATGGAGACGGTAGGTCGTACGTACGCATGAACGCTATTTTCATTTCCTTATTGAATTGAATGAAGCCAAATAGATGTCATACATATATATATATACATAAATCCAGTAGCATTATTATTTCATATATTTCATTATTATTCATTATATAAACTTTATGATCATTCATGTATGGTTAACATGGAGAATGAATCTCATCGCGTCGTGGAAACGGTAGTTCATACGTACGCACAAGCGATGATATCTTTACAATAATTATTGAATAGAATTGGAGTAGATGGTATAATATATCAGAATCAGTATGATGTTATAATAACCATATATTGTTATTCTTTACACCATCATACTCGTCCATGTAAGGTGTTGGTGGAAAAACAGATTTCACTACGACGTGGAGACGATATTCCGAATGTACACACGCGTGGTGATTTCGTTTTCCATAGGATGGATAGATGGTGAAATAGGTCTGTTTCATACTTATAATAACATATCAGTATATGAGTAATATTGATGTTATTACTTCATAATTAAACAAATAAATAAGAAGAAGTTTAAGAAGAAATAAAGTTGAAAGAATCGGTAATGGACATTACCTCTTCTTTGAAGCGCCTCTTTGAGACCTCCTCTTAGGGCACTAAAATTGGTCTTTGAAGAAGAAAAGAACCTCTGTGATGTTTCTATGGAAGTGGAGAAGATAATTAGTCAGGGGATGGGCGAGCTTGAAGGCTCAAAGTGTTGTGACGAAGAGAGGGAAGAGGTGCCCTTTTATAAGGGAGGAGAGGGGCTCCTTTGAAAAAACTAAAAATATTATTTTATTATAAAGTCATATTCGGGTTTTAATAGCTTCAAATTGATTTATTTAGAAGCTAATGTGTGTATGGGTCTAAATCCTCTCATACAATAGAATTTAGACATGTTTAGGTTTCTATTTTAACCTTATCATTTAGATTTAACCTTAAGTTAAATAATTTTTCTTTTACCGTGTCTTCTTGTTTTCTTACACTATAAGGTTAATAAACATACTATAACAAGACAAAAGAACCCCAAGTTGTTTATTATTAATATATATAACCTTATATAATTCATATTGCTGAACCATAGTTTTTTAGGAATAAAATAACAATAAATAATATAATATTTGTTTTAAAAACTATTTTATGTCAATTTTGACACTATTTGGTAATTGATGTTTGTGAAACTCATAAGAGAATTATTAGTTCTAAAAAACTTAATTAAATCAAAAATAACATTTCATATTTACCTATAAAATTAGTGAAATTCATAAAAAGTCTCAAATTAAATTTATTTGGGTATTTATAACATCAATTATGTCAATATTTCATTAATAAGATAATTACTGCATCATCTTTGTGTCATAAATAAATTATATTATTTAATGTATAAAAATTATAAATAAAATACCATGCTGTAGGAAATAGTTTTATCTTTCTATTGAATATTTATAGTCGAATTTATCTTATGTATATTTCTATATTAAAAATGATTTACTTATTAAACTTTGATTTTAACTATTTTAACCCTTCTTTAAATAAATTAATATTAAATGTCCTAATCTAATCCAAGTGGGCCTAAATGGTCATATTTTATTCCTAAGGTTGTTTGTGGTCTAATTAAACTTATCCAATAGAATTAGGACATGTGTTAGGGTAAGAATAATATCATTTTTACCCTTAATTACCCTATTTACTTTTAACCGTGGTAAAAAAAAGTAAAAGTTACTTTTCACCAAAAATTATTTTCATCTTATTGAACCAAATTTTAATCCTTGATATTAAACATGTTTCTCATATTTTCAAAATTCCACTCACAGAAGTGGTAAAATTATGTTTTGTGTAAATTTGCAAATTCTTCTAGGAGGTGGGTAAAAGACGGTGACAAGTTCAATAAAATTTTTATATATCAAAAATTATTATAAAATGACTCTAATGAATTAATTTGAACTTATAAAGGTATTATGTATCAATTTTGACCTAAAATAAATTATATAAAATACATAATTATTTAAATAAAATGTCGGTTTTTAAATAGTAACCCAGTGTTTTCACTATTCAGCAAAAATTCAAAGTTTTCAGAAAAATACCAAAATTTCACCCCAATCTAATTTCGATATTCCGAATCAAAAAATGAAGTCCATTTTGAAAAATAAAAATTACATAATTTGAAATAGTGGGTATTACTATTCATAACAGCTAGTTTTCATAATATTTTAATAGCATGTTGTTGTTTAGTGAAACTCGGTATTGCGTACGACCCAAGCTATCGAGGAAGGCCGTGATTGTGTGTAATGAAAGCCAATCTAGTGTAATGAAAGATTCCTTTGATGATTTATATAACATAAAAACAAAATATTTCTCATAAATTTCTCAGGTGTTACATTCTACCCCCCTTAAAATGAATTTCTCCCTTGAAATTCATCGGGGTTATAAATCGTTTACTATTTATAGAAACCCACATCGTAAAAAGGAATACTAAAACATGATTTTAAAAACTAATGTATGAAATGTAATGATTACTCAAAGAAACACATCACTGGGTTTCCATATAGGAGAACATAGGTGAAAATATGGATATGGAAGAAAAATCTAACCATCACATTCTGATGTAGTGTGGTAGAGAATATGGCCATGAAAAAGCCATCAGTCACAAATTCATAGATTTGTGATGATCTAAGGTACCATCTGATTCATCGGATATAAGGGCACTAGAAAAACATTTTTTGTTTTCAAGATCATTTCTATAATGTTGATGAAATTGGAATTAGAAGAAATACTTTCATGATTTTGGTACAGTCTCACCGTTGGTCATTCTTTGGTAATTTCTACTTCATCTCTTAAAAAAAGGAAGTTGAATTTTTCATTTGTGAAGTGTTAGCAGATCAAGTGATAGAATGATGGGTCATTCCATCTGTCTCAAACAAAAGGTTATAAAAGTTATAAAAAATACATAAGTCCATCTATAGTGAGATTAATCATATATGGTTCCTAAAATGGACTTATACTTCATATATCATAATGCTTAATATAATAAAACTAGTTTCTACTAAACATAGACTTCTTGTAGGAAGTGGTAGGTGATAAAGGCCATTCGCACTTCGGGTGTGGGTTCGATTCCCACAGCCTTGTTCGACGCGATGGGCTATCTCCAATCCTGCATGTTTTCCGCTTTCTAAAACTACATTAATATAACATCCCATCAATAATATCGAAAAAAATTCTATCCTTAAACAATAATAACTTATTTCCAACATATTCTATTCCAATCTTTAGGCTTATCCATAATAATGCAGTCCACTCTCATATTATAGTGAAAACTATTACTAGATAATTCATATAAAAAGTATTTTAATACCATCATTGATCCCAATATATCATAAGATATGTCTTGTTTGTCACATTCCAAACATTCGAAGGCCTTAATCATGTTTTCTCTTGAAAATTTAATACCCATTGAATCTTAGTGAAAACATGAGTACTGTCAAAATTTAACTCTTTCCACATACTAAAAACCCAAAATTCTAAATACTCAAACCATGATATAACTATTTCCTTATATCAGTCATGAGCTCATGAATACTGGAAAACTTTTCATTTTCTCCTTATCCCTTCATTATGCGCATATCATCTTTTTTCCAAAAATATCTCAATCATATTCTATGGTTTCTGATAACATAAAATTATTGAAAACCACAATAGAGCAATACATAAATATTCCAATATTATATGATACTATATACAACATTATTTTGGAATCCCATTACATAAAAATGTAATCATTCCACCACATCGTTGTCATGTTCAACATCGCCAATAGTGATTATATGTGACTTCCCATTGTCCATTGCCTTAATTGGTTGCTCAGGTCGATCATCACTAACCCTTGGATTATGGCATTTATTAGCATAATGCCCAATTTCCTTTCACTTGAAGCATTGAAGTGTTGGTGGTGCATTCTCTGTAGTCTTTTCTGTATTCACATCATTAGCAACCCTTTCTCCATTAATTCAACGCTCAGCTGCTCGCTAACCTTCTTTTCCACACTTAAAGCATTTTCCAGTCCCTTTAAGAAAATCTCCACCATGCTTCTTTCCACACATTGAGCATAAGGAAACATTCATCTTCCTTTCACCATTACTCTGAGATTTCTCATTGAACTCCATCATTCCTTTCTTGTCAAAACCATGAGATGGATATGTAACACCAACTTCCATTTTTACCTTGATAGCACAACGCACAATTTCTTCATAGCTACTGAAGTCTCTTATAGCTAATTCCCTTCGATGATTTGGTTTCACGCCACTGATGAATCGATCAACTTTACTTTCAGGTTGGATGATAAAGATAGATGCATACCTTACAAGCCTTGTAAAATTTTCTTCGTATACACCAACAGATTCATCATCCTTTTTCTATAGTTCAAGAAACTCCTTCTCCATCTTTGTTAGAAGAATATGAGGTAAGTACTTATTGAAAAATAAGTTATTTAACTCTTCCCATTACATGGACACAATTTCATCTCTTGGCCTCGTATTCTTGATAACATTCCACCATTTATCAGCTTCACCTTCCAAACTATATAATGCTAAGATGACTATATCATGTTCAGAACAATGAAGAACTTAAAATATCTTTTCAGTCGTACTGATCCATTGTTCTGAAACAAGTGGATCAGAAGACTCACTGAAAGAAGGTGGATGTTTCCTCATGAAGGAATCAATAGAATATTGTTCCCTTCTCTACTTATTTGGATGTCCAGAATGATTCATAGCTTGTGTAAGTATAACAAAAAGATTTTTCACTCCATCTCCCATATCATTTGTTTGTTCAGGAGGACAATCATTTCATTGTCCATTGCATTGATCAACACGGTTCCTTCGGGTTCCAGCCATCATCTAAAACCCAAAAAGAATAGTGTGAGAGGAAAAAATCATGCTAGGGAAAACAACATAATAAAGGTGGATTACCTTCAATATATAACATCTTAGGTTTAATTCTAAGATCGTTACCATAATTCTAGGACTATAACCTATACTTATACTTAACCTTAGGGACATCCCTAAACATACCTTAGAAATATCTCTAGAGATCTCACTAATGTTCTCGCATCCTAGTTTCCAAAGGTTGACTAAACCATTCCTCTGATACCAACTGTAGAGACCCGAAGCATGACGTACATGGACATTACATTAATTTTTAGGAATACTAAATACATAACAAAAACAGACACACAAGGACCATAATAGTTTAGTGTCTTTGGAAACTTGGAATATAAACATCTAATCTTGTTGATATATTATCAACATCTCCCATAACAATCTTACCCATTTTGTTTCCTTACCTAAAACCTTTTTTATTTCCTCGGGAAAATAAAACATAAAAAGGGTGAGATCAAATTCTCAGTAAGGGAAAACATAGAGAACATAAAACAATCCATAAACATTTGAAAGCAAAAACATGAACCCGAAATCTAACCCTTAAAACCTCGAGCAAAGACATAAATCTTGGAAATAAGTAAGGTATTTATCATAAAGGAACATCAATCACCATAAAATAGCATGGGAATAAAACATGTAATTGTGGAAACCATTCAGCACTTTTGATGATTTCCATAGTAGCCAAGGCATTGCTCCCATGTCCATCTTAGTGGAAAAGTCCCTTTCTAAATCAAGTTCACTCCTCGATCCAGTATTGTATGACTGAACCAGATTAACTTACTGTCTCAGCCATGTCTATCTCATGAGATATATAATCTTTACCCAATTCATTGGAGGGAGATATAGGTCCCACCCATCTCATAATGGAATCATTCTTACTTGTGCCACAAAATAAACATACATCATTCATAATAACTCAACGAATAAAATGAGTTTCATAAACATCATCCCATCATCACATAATCCATATAAAAGAAATTCATATTTCATCATAAGAAAATTGAAACCATGTAAATCATAGAGATATTATACTTGAAACATACACATATGAAATAATGTCATCTTAGATGTAAAATAATTTTGATAAAACACTTGAAATGAATTTTTGAGTAAAATATCCTTTTTTCATCCAAATAAATTTCTTTTCACAAAACATCATGCAATTTTAAAAGAAATGGATTTTTTTGAAAATAGTCATGAAAATATTTGGAGGATTCTTCATTAAAATAAGTATTTATAAAACAACAAAAATATTTTCATGCCGTATACGTTAAAAAAACATTCTTCTCGTACTTTTTTCGGAAAAATCAAAAAGTACCTTGTAGGGTAAATAAATAACCGATTCCATCCATTCCATGGGGTAAAAGTCAAAAAGGGTAAAAAGGAATTTATACATACATGAAAACACTTTTATAAAACATGGAAATGGATGATTGCAATAACCCCAGTAAATACTTACGAATAAGCAATCTCGGATAAAAATTATATTTTCAAAATTATCCCTTACCTTAGGTATGATATGCTTTGTACATATCCGAACCTCATGTATAATGATTTAAATAATTTCACTGACTTATTAAAGAATCATATTTATTGTTATGACATCATATATGTTTCACTTATGACTTTATATTACCCGTTCTTTTGTAAATACCATGTTAAAGCAGCGTTTTGGGTAAAATCATTTCATTTTCATATGTGTTTCGACTTATAGTTTTTGATATTATTTATTAAATCCTGATTTACATAATTCCAGAATGTAAAAAATGATTTATATATAATATATATTCATCAAATACATATATATATTATAGATCGATAAAAGGAATGAAATACACCGTTAATGGAGACAATAGGCCGTACGTACGCATGAACCCTGTTTTCGTTTCCTTATTGAATTGAATGAAACTAAATATATGAAATAAATATATATATAAACATAAATCCAGTAGCATTATTATTTAATATATTTAATTATTATTCATTATATAAACTTTATGATCATTCATGTATGGTTAACATGGAGAATGAATCTCATCGTGTCGTGGAGACGGTAGTCCGTACGTACGCAGGAGCGATGATATCGTTCCCATAATTATTGAATAGGATTGGGGTGGATGGTATAATATATCAGAATCATTATGATGTTATAATAACCATATATAGTTAATCTTTACACCAATATACCCATCCATGTAAGGTGATGGTGAAAAAACAGATTTCACCACGGCGTGGAGACAGTATTCCGTACGTACGCGTGCGTGGTGATTTCGATTCCCATAGGATGGATAGATGGTGAAAAAGGGTTGTTTCATACATATAATAACATATCAGTATATGAGTTATAATGATGTTATTACTTCATAATGAAACAACTAAAGAAGAAGAAGTGGAAGAAGAAATAAAGTTGAAAGATTCGGTAATGGACATTACCTCTTCTTTGAAGCGCCTCTTTGAGACCTCCTCCTAGGGCACTAAAATTGGTCTTTGAAGAAGACAAGAACCTATAAGATTTTCTATGGAAGTGGAGAAGATAATTTTTCAGGGGTTGGCCGATCTTGAATGCTCAATGTGGTGTGAGGAAGAGAGGGACGAGGTTCCATTTTATAAGGGAGGAGAGGGGCACCTTTGGATAACTAAAACTATTATATTATTATAAAGTCCTATTCGGTTTTTAATAGCTCCAAATTGATTTATTTAGAAGATAATGTGGGGATGGGTGGAAATACTCTCATCCAATAGAATTTATACAAGTTTAGGTTTCTATTTTAACCTTACCATTTAGATTTAACCATAAGTTAAATAATTTTACTTTTACCGTCTCTTCTTCTTTTCTTTCACTATAAGGTTAATAAACTTACTATAACAAGACAAACGACCCCAAGTTGTTTATTATGAATATATATAACCTTATATAAGTAATTTTTCCAAACCTTATATTTTTAGGAATAATATAACAATTAATAATATAATATTTGTTTTAAAAACTATTTTATGTCAATTTTGACACTATTTGGTAATTGATTTTTGTGAAAATCATAACAGAATGATTAGTTAGAAATCAATTAATTAAATCCAAACTACCATTTCATATTAACCTATAAAATTAGTGAAATTCATAAAAAGTATCAAATTACATTTATTTGGGTATTTATAACATCAATTATGTCAATATTTTTATTAATAAGATAATTAGTGCATCATTGAGACGGTAGTCCGTACGTACGCACGAGCGATGATATTGTTCCCATAATAATTGAATAGATTTGGAGTGGATGGTATAATATATCAGAATCCTTATGATGTCATAATAACCATATATAGTTATTATTTACACCATTATACCCATCCATGTAAGTTGTTGGTGGAAAAACAGATTTCACCACGGCGTGGAGACGGTATTCCATACGTACGCATGCGTGGTGATTTAATTTTCCATAGGATGGATAGATGGTGAAATAGGGTTATTTCATACTTATAATAACATATCAGTATATGATTTATACTGATGTTATAACTTCATAATGAATCAACTAAAGGAGAATAAGTGGAAGAAGAAATAAAGTTAAAAGAATCTGTAATGGACAATAACTCTTCTTTGAAGTGCCTCTTTCAGAGCTCCACATAGGGCACTAAAATTGGTATTTCAAGAAAAAAAACCTTTAGGATGTTTCTATTGAAATGTATAAGATAATTTGGCAGGGTTTGGTCGAGCTTGAAGGCTTAATGTGGTGTGAGGAAGAGAGGGAGGAGGTGCCCTTTTATAATGGAGGAGAGGGGAACCTTTGGAAAAACTAAAAATATTCTTTTATTATAAAGTCATATTCGGTTTTTAATAGCTCAAAATTGATTTATTTCGAAGATAATATGGTTAGGGGTCTAAATCCTCTCATCCAATAGAATTTATACAAGTTTAGGTTCCTATTTTAAAATTATCATTTAGATTTAACCTTAAGTTAAATAATTTTACTTTTACCTTGTCTTCTTGTTTTCTTACACTATAATGTTAATAAACTCACTATAACAAGCCAAAATAACCCCAAGTTGTTTAATATTAATATATATAACCTTATATAAGTCATTTGGACGAACCTTAGATTTTTAGGAATAAAATAACAATTAATAATATAATATTTTTTTTAAAAAACTATTTTATGTCAATTTTGTCACTATTCGGTAATTGATTTTTGTGAAAATCATAACATAATGATTAGTTCTAAAATAGTAAATTAAATAGAAACTAACATTCCATATTAACCTAGAAAATTATTTAAATTCATAAAAAGTCTCAAATTACAATTATTAGGGTATTTATAACATCAATTATGTCAATATTTCATTAATAAGATAATTACTGCATCATCTTTGTGTCATATATAAATTATATTATATAATGTCTAAAAATTATAAATAAAATACCATTATTTAGGAAATAGTTTTATCTTTCTAGTGAATATTTATAGTAGAATTTATCTTATGTATAACCCTATATTAAAAATTATTTACTTATTAAAATTTGATTTTAACTATTTTAACCCTTCTTTAAGTAAATTAATATTAAATGTCCTAATCTAATCCATGTGGGCCTAAATGGTCATATTTTATTCCTAATGTTGTTTTTGGTCGAATTACACTTATCCAATATAATTAGGACATGGGTTAGGGTAATAATAATATCATTTTTACCCTTAATTACCCTATTTACTTTTAACCGTGGTAAAAAAAGTAAAAAGTTACTATTCACCAAAAAATATTTTCATCTTATTGAACCAAATTTTAATCCTTTATATTAACTGTGTCTCTCGGATTTTCGAAATTCCACTCACAGTAGTGGTAACATTAAGTTTTATGTAAATTTTCAAATTCTCCTAGGAGGTGGGTAAAAGACTGTGACAAGTTCAATAAAAATTTTATATATCTAAAATTATTAAAAAATTACTCCAATGAATTACTTTGAACTTATAAAGGTATTATGTATCAATTTTGACCTAAAATAAATTTAAATAAAATAAATAATTATTTAAATAAAAAGTCGGTTTCTAAATAGTAACCTAGTGTTTTCACTATTCATCAAAAATTGAAAGTTTTCAGAAAAATACCAAAATTTCACCCTAGGATAATTTCGATATTCCGAATCAAAAAATGTAGTCCGTTTTGAAAAATAGAAATTAAATAATTTCAAATAGTGGGTATTACTATTCATAACGGCTAGTTTTAATAATATTATTATAGTATATCGTTGTTTAGTGAAACTCGGTATTGCGTACGACGCAAGCTATCGAGGAAGGTCGTGATTGCTTGTAAAGCAAGCCAAGCTAGTGTAGTGAAAGATTCCTTTGATGATTTATAAAACATAAAAACAAAATATTTCTCATAAATGTCTTGGGTGTTACATTCTACCCCCCTTAAATTTAATTTCGCCCTCGAAATTAGTCGGGGTTATAAATCATTTACTATTTATTGAAACCCACA
Source organism: Viscum album (assembly GCA_963277665.1). Taxonomy (NCBI): domain Eukaryota; kingdom Viridiplantae; phylum Streptophyta; class Magnoliopsida; order Santalales; family Viscaceae; genus Viscum; species Viscum album. Next base: position 909,512,292 of record OY728164.1, read on the forward strand.
TCGTAAAAAGGAATAATAAAACTTGATTTTAAAAACTAATGTATGAAATGTAACGATTACCCAAAGAAACTCATCACTGGGTTTCCATATAGGAGAACATAGGTGAAAACATGGATATTGAAGAAAAATATAACCATCAAGTTCTGATGGAGAGTTGTAGAGAACATAGCTATGAAAAAGCCATCAATCACAAAGCCATAGATTTGTGATGATCCAAGTTACCATCTGATTCATCGTATATAAGGGAACTTGGACAACATTTTTGGTTTTCAACATCATTTCCCTAAAGTAGGTGAAATTGGAATTCAAAGAAATACTTTCATGATTTTGGTACAGTCTCACCGTTGGTCATTCTTTGGACAATTTCCACTTCATATCTTAAATAAATGAAGTTGAATTTGTCATTAATTAAGTGTTAGAAGATCATGTGATAGAATGACGGGTCATTCCATCTTTCTCAAACAAAAGGTTATAAAAGTTATAAAAAATACATAAGTCCATCTATAGTGAGATTAATCATATATGGTTCCTAAAATGGACTTATACTTCATATATCATACTGATTAATATACTAAAACTAGTTTATACTAAAAAGGGACTTCCTGTAGGCCAGTGGTAGGCGATAAAGGTCAGTCGCACTTCGGTTGTGGGTTCGATTCCCGTAGCCTTGTCCGATGCGATGGGCTATCGCCCATCGTGCAGGTTGTCCTTTTTCTAAAACTATGTTACTATAACATTCCATCAATAATATCGAAGAAACATCTATCCTTAAACAATACTAACTTATTTCCAACATAATCCATTCCAATCTTTAGACTTATCCATAATACTGCAGTCCACTCTCATATTATAGTGAAAATGATTACTAGAGATTTCATTTAACAAGCATGTTAATACCATCGTTGATCCCCATATATCATAAGATATGTCTTGTTGGTCACATTCCAAGCATTCGAAGGACTTAATCATGTATTCTATTGAAAAATGAATACCCATTGAATCTTAGTGAAAACAAGAGTGCTGTAAAAAGTTAACTCTTTCCAAATACCAAAACCCCAATATTCTATATACTCAAAACATGATATAACTATTTCCTTATATCAGTCATGAGCTCATGAATACTGTCAAACATTTCATTTTCTCTTTATCCCTTCATTATGCGCATATCATCTTTTTTCCAAAAATATATCAATCACTTTCCATGGTTTCCAGTACCATAAAATTATTGAAAACCACAACAGACCAATACATAAATATTTCAATATTCCACAATACTATATACAACATTATTTTGGAATCCCATTACATAAACACTTAATCATTCCACCACATCGTTGTCATATTCAAAATCACCAATAGTGATTGTATCTGACTTCCCTTTATCCTTTTCCTTAAGTGGTTTCTCATGTGGATCATCACTAACCCTTGGATTAGGGCATTTGTTAGCATAATGCCCAATTTCCTTGCACTTGAAGCATTGAAGTGTTGCTGGTGCATTCTCTGCAGTCTTTTATTAATTCACATCATTAGAAACCCTTTTTCTATTACTTCGACACTCAGCTGCTCGACGACCTTCTTTTCCACACTTAATACATATTCTAGTCCCTTTAAGACAATCTCCACCATGCTTCTTTCTATAATTTGAGCATAAGGAAACATTCAAATTCTTTTCACCATTACTCGGAGATTTCTTCTTGAACTCCATCTTTCGTTTATTGTCAAAACCATTAGATGGATAAGTAACACCAAATTCCATTTCTACCTTGATATCACAACACAAAATTTCTTCATAGTTAATGAAGTCTCTTATAGCTGATTCCCTTCGAAGATTTGGTTTTAAGCCACTGAAGAATCGATCAACTTTACTTTCAGGTTGGACGATAAAACCAGATGCATAACTTGAAAGCCTTGTAAAATTCGCTTCGTATACACCAACAGATTCATCATCCTTTGGATTTAGTTCAAGAAACTCATTCTCCATATTAGTTTGAAGAATATGAGGGAAGTAGTTATTGAAAAATAAGTTCTTGAACTCGTCACATTCCATGGACACAATTTAATCTCTTGGCCACGTATTCTTGATAAGATTCCACCATTTATCAGCATCACCTTCCAAACGATATACTGCTAAGATGAATTTATCAAGTTCAGAACATTGAAGAACAGAAAATATCTTTTCAGTGGTACTGATCCATTGTTCAGTAATAAGTGGATCATAAGACCCACTGAAAGAAGGTGGATGTTTCCTCATGAAGGAATCAATAGAATATTGTTCCATTCTCTGCTCATTTGGAAGTCCAGAATGATTCATAGCTTGTGTAAGTATAAAAATAAGATTTTTCACTCCATCTCCCATAACATTTTTTTGTTTAGGAGGAAAATTGTTGCATTGTCCATTGCATTGATCAACACGGTTCCTTCGGGTTCCATCCATCGTCTAAAACCCAAAAAGAATCATGTGAGAGGAAAAAATCATGCTAGGTAAAACAACATAATAAAGGGGGATTGCCTTCAATATCTAACATCTTAGGATTAATTATAATATCATTACCATAATTCTAGGACTATAATCTATAATTATACTTAACCTTAGGGACATCCATAGAAATACCATAGAAATATCTCTAGGGATCTCACTAAAGTTCTCGCATCCTAGTTTCCAAATGTTGACTAAACCTTTCCTCTGATACCAACTGTTGTGACCCGAAGCTTGACGTACATGGATATTACATTAATTTTTAGGAATACTTAATACATAACAAAAACAGACACACATGGACCGTAATAGTTTAGTGTCTTTGGAAACTCGGAATATAAACATCTAATCGTGTTGAAAGATCTTCAACAAATCCCATAACGATCTTCCCCTTTTCTTTTCCTTACCTAAAACCTTTCTTTATATCATGGGGAAAATAAAACATAAAAATGCTGAGCTCAAATGCTCAGTAAGGGAAAACATAGAGAACATAAAACAATCCATAAACATTTGAACGCAAAAAATTGAACATGAAATCTAAACCTTAAAACCTTGAGCAAAGACATAAATCATGGAAGTAAGCAAGGCATTTATCATAAAGGAACATCAATCAGGATAAAATATCATTGGAATAAAGCATATAATTGTGGAAACCATTCAGCACTTGTTATTATTTCCATAGTATTCAAGCCATTGATTCCAAGTCCATCTTAGTGGACAAAGTCCCTTTCTGAATCGAGTTCACTCCTCGATCCAGTCATGTATCACTGAACTAGATTAACTTACCATTTCATCCAGGTCTATCTCAGGAGATATATAATATTTACCCAATGCATTGGAGGGAGATATATGTCCCACCCATCTCATAATGAAATAATTCTTACTTGTGCCACAAAATAAACATACATCATTCATAATAACTCAATGAATAAAGCTGGTTTCATAACATCATCCCATCATCACATAATCCATATAAAAGAAATGGATATTTCATCACAAGAAAAGAGAAACCATGTAAATCATAGAGACATTATACTTGAAACATACACATATGAAATAATGTCATCTTAGATGTAAAATGATTTTGATAAAACACTTGAAATGAATTCTTGAGGAAAATATACTTTCTTCATCAAAATCAATTTCTTTTCACAAAACGTCATGCAATTTTAAAAGAAAAGGATTTTTTTGAAAATAGTCATGAATTTCTCTGGAGGAAGCTTCATGAAAATAAGGCTTTATAAAACCACAAAAATCCTTTCATGCCGTATACGTTAAAAAAACCTTCTTCTCGTACTTTTGTCAGAAAAATCAAAAAGTACCTTGTAGGGTAAATAAAAGAAAGATTACTTCCATTCCATGGTGTAAAAGTCAAAATGGGTAAAAAGGACTTTAAACATACATGAAAACAATTTTATAAAACATGGACATGGACGATTTCAATAACCCCGGTAAATACTTACGAAGATGTAATCTCGGATAAAAATGAGATTTTCAAAATTATCCCTTACCTTAGGTTTGATATGCTTCATACGTATCCGAACCTCCCGTATAATGATATAAATAATGTCATTGACTTATTACAGAATCATATTCATTGTTATGAAATCATATATGTTTCACTTATGACTTTATATTACCCGTTCTTTTGTAAATTCCAGGTTAAAGCAGCGTTTTGGGTAAAATCCTTTCATTTATTGTTAGTGTTTCGACTTGTCGTTCTTGATATTATTACTTATATCCTGATTTACATAATTCCATAATGTAAAAAAATGATTTTTATATAATATATATTCATCATATACATATATATATTATAGATCGATTAAATGAATGAAATACACCGTTCATGGAGACGGTAGGCCGTACGTACGCATGAACGCTGTTTTCGTTTCCTTATTGAATTGAATCAAACTAAATAGATCACATAAATATATATATATACATAAATACAGTAGCATTATTATTTCATATATTTAATTATTATTCATTATATATAATTTATGATCATTAATGTATTGTTAACATGGAGAATGAATCTCATCGCGTCGTGGAGACGGTAGTCCGTACGTACGCACGAGTGATGATATCATTCCCATAATTATTGAATAGTATTGGAGTGAATGGTATAATATATCAGAATCAGTATGATGTTATAATAACCATATATAATTATTCTTTACACCATTATACCCATCCATGTAAGTTGTATGTGGAAAAACAGATTTCACCACGGCGTGGAGACGGTATTCCGTACGTACGCACGCGTGGTGATTTTGTTTTCCGTAGGATGGATAGATGGTTAAATAGGGTTGTTTCATAATTATAATAACATATCAGTATATGAGTTATACTAATTTATTACTTCATAATGAAACAACTAAAGAAGAAAAAGTGGAAGAAGAAATAAAGTTGAAAGAATCGGTAATGAACATTACCTCTTCTTTGAAGCGCCTCTTTAAGACCTCCTCTTAGGGCACTAAAATTGGTCTTTAAAGAAGACCAGAACCTCTAGGATGTTTCTATGGAAGTGGGGAAGAGAATTTGGATGGGTTTGGCCGAAAATGAAGGCTCAAAGTGGTGTGAGGAAAAGAGGGAGGAGGTCCCCTTTTATAAGGGAGGAGAGGGGCACCTTTGGAAAAACAAAAAATATTATTTTATTATAAAGTCATATTCGGTTTTTAAGAGCTCCAAATTGATTTATTTAGAAGCTAATGTGGGGAGCAGTCAAAATACTCTCATCAAATAGAATTTAGACATGTTTAGGTTTCTATTTTAACCTTATCATTTTGATTTAACCTTAAGTTAAATAATTTTACTTTTACCGTGTCTTCTTGTTTTCTTACACTATAAGGTTAATAAACTTACTATAACAAGAAAAAAGAACCCGAAGTTGTTTATTATTAATATATATAACCATATCTAAATCATTTTTTTGAAACTTAGATTTTTAAGAATAAAAGAAAAATTAATAATATAATATTTGTTTTATAAACTATTTTATGTCAATTATGACACTATTTGGTAATTGATTTTTGTGAAATTTATAACAGAATTATTAGTTCAAAAAAAGTTAATTCAATCCAAACTAACATTTCATATTAACCTATAAAATTATCAAAATTCATAAAAAGTCTCAAATTACATTTTTTTTTGGATATTTATAACATCAATTATGTCAATATTTCATTAATAAGATAATTACTGCATCATATTTGTGTCATAAATAAATTATATTATTTAATGTCTAAAAATAATAACTAAATTACCATTATGTATGAAATCGTTTTATCTTTCTAATGAATATTTATAGTCGAATTTATCATATGTATAACCCTATATTAAAAATGATTTACTTATTAAACTTTGATTTTAACTAATTTAAACCTTCTTTATATAAATTAATATTAAATGTCGTAATCTAATCCATGTGGGCCTAAATGGAAATATTTTATTCCTACAGTTGTTTTTGGTCGAATTACACTTATCCAATAGAATTAGGACATGTGTTAGGGTAATAATAATATCATTTTTACCCTTCATTACGCTATTTACTTTTAACCGTGGTAAGAAAGTAAAAAATTACTATTCACCAAAAATTATTTTAATGTCATTGAACCACATTTTAGTCCTTGATATTAACTATGTCTCTCGGATTTTCGAAATTCCACTTACAGAAGCGGTAAAATTAAGTTTTATGTAACTTTGCAAATTCTCCTAGGAGGTGGGTAAAAGACGGTGACAAGTTCAATAAAAATTTTATATATCTAAAATTATTATAAAATGACTCCAATGAATTACTTTGAACATATAAAGGTATTATGTATCAATTTTGACCTAAAATAAATTTAAATAAAATAAATATTTATTTAAATAAAAACTTGGTTTTTAAATTGTAACCGAGTGTTTTCACTATTCATCAAAAATTGAAAGTTTTCAGAAAAATAAAAAAAATTCACCCTAGGCTAATTTCGATATTCCGAATCCAAAAATGAAGTACTTTTTGAAAAATAAAAATTTCAAAAATTTCAAATAGTGGGTATTACTATTCATAAAAGCTAGTTTTAATAATATTTTAATAGCATATCATTGTTTAGTGAAACTCGGTATTGCGTACGATGCAAGCTAACGAGGAAGGTTGCGATTGCATGTAAAGAAATCCAAGCTAGTATAGGGGAAGATTCCTTTGATGATTTATATAACATAAAAACAAAATATTTCTCATAAAAGTCTCAGGTGTTACATTCTACACCCCTTAAAATGAATTTCGCCCTCAAAATTCGTCAGGGTTATAAATCGTTTACTATTTATAGAAACCCACATCGTAAAAATTTATACTAAAACTTGATTTTAAAAACTAAAGTATGAAATGTAACGATTACCCAAAGAAACTCATCACTGGGATTCCATATAGGAGAACATAGGTGAAAATATGGATATGGAAGAAAAAACTAACCATTAAGTTCTTATTGAGAGTGGTAGAGAACATGGCTATGAAAATGCCATCAATCACAAAGCCATAGATTTGTGATGATCTAAGGTACCTTATGATTAATCGGATATAAGGGCACTAGGAGAACATTTTTGGTTTTCAAGATCATTTCCCTAAAGTTGATGAAATTTGAATTAGAAGAAATACTTTCGTGATTTTGGTATAGTCTCACTGTTGGTCGTTCTTTGGAAAATTTCCACTTCGTCTCTTAAAGAAATAAAGTTGAATTTTTCATTCGTGAAGTGTTAGCAGATCATGTGATAGAATGATGGGTCATTCCATCTGTCTCGAACAAAAGGTTATAAAAGTTATCTAAAATACATAAGTCCATCTATAGTGAGATTAGTCATATATGGTTCCTAAAATGGACTTATACTACATATATCATACTGCTTGATATAATTAAACTAGTTTCTACTAAACAACGACTTCCTGTAGGCTAGTGGTAGGCGATAAAGGCCAGTCGCACTTCGGTTGTGGGTTCGATTCCCACAGCCTTGTCTGACGCGATGGGCTATCGCCCATCCTGTAGGTTGACCTTTTTCTAAAACTATGTTACTATAACATCCCATCAATAATATCGAAAAAAATTCTATCCTTATACAATAATAACTTAATTCCAACATAATCCATTCCAATATTTAGGCTTATCCATATTACTGCAGTCCACTCTCATATTATAGTGAAAACAATTACCAGATATTTCATATAACAAGCATGTTAATACCATCGATGATCCCCACATATCATAAGATATTTCTTGTTGGTCACATTCCAAACATTCGAAGGGCTTAATCATGTATTCTCTTGAAAAATGAAAACCCATTGAATCTTAGTGAAAACATGAGTGCTGTCCAAATTTATCTCTTTCCACATACCAAAACACCAAAATTCTATATACTCAAACCATGATATAACTATTTCCTTATATTAGTCATGATCTCATGAATACTGTCAAACATTTCATTTTCTCCTTATCCCTTCATTATGCGCATATCATCTTTTTTCCAAAAATATCTAAATCACTTTCCTTGGTCACCGGTACCATAAAATTATAGAAAACCACAATAGACCAATACATAAATTTTCCAATATTCCACGATACTATATACGACATTATTTTGGAATCCCATTACATAAACACTTAATCATTCCACCACATCATTGTCATCTTCAACATCACCAATAGCGATTGTATGGGACTTCCCTTTGTCCTTTTCCTTAAGTGGTTTCTCATGTTGATCATCACTAAACCTTGGATTAGGGCATTTATTATCATAATTCCCAATTTCCATGTACTTTAAGCATTGAAGTGTTGGTGGTGCGTTCTCTGCAGTCTTTTCTTTATTCACATAATTAGCAACCCTTTTTCCATTACATCGACACTCAGCTGCTCGATGACCTTCTTTTCAACACTTAAAACATTTTATAGTCCCATTAAGACAATCTTCACCATGCTTCTTTCCACACTTTGAGCATAAGGAAACATTCATCTTCTTTTCACCATTACTCTGAGATTTCTTCTTGAACTCCATCTTTCGTTTCTTTTCAAAACCAAGAGATGGATAAGTAACACCAACTTCCATTTCTACCTTGATAGCACAACAGACAATTTCTTCATAGCTACTGAATTCTCTTATAGCTAATGCCCTTCGAAGATTTTCTTTTAAGCCACTAAAGAATCGATCAACTTTACTTTCAGGTTGGATGATAAAGCAAGATGAATACCTTGCAAGCCTTGTAAAATTCGCTTCGTATACACCAACTGATTCATCATCCTTTTTCTTTAGTTCAAGAAACTCCTTCTGCATCTTTGTTCGAAGAATATAAGGGAAGTACTTATTGAAAAATAAGTTCTTGAACTCCTCACATTCCATGGACACAATTTCTTCTATGGGCCACGTATTCTTGATAAGATTACACCATTTATCAGCTTCACCTTCCAAATGATATACTACTAAGATGAATTTATCATGTTCAGAACATTGAAGAACTGAAAATATCTTTTCAGTGGCACTGATCCATGTTCAGCAACAAGTGGATCAGAAGACCCACTGAAAGAAGGTGGATGTTGCCTCATGAAAGAATCAATAGAATATGGTTCCCTTCTCTGCTCATTTGGATGTCCAGAATGATTCATAGCTTGTGTAAGTATAGCAATAAGATTTTTAATTCCTTCTCCCATAACATTTGTTTGCTCAGGAGGACAATCATTGCATTGTCCATTACATTGATCAACACGGTTTCTTCGGGTTCCAGCCATCGTCTAAAACCCAAAAAGAATAGTGTGAGAGGCAAAAATCATGCTAGGGAAAACAACCTAATAAAGTGGGATTACCTTCAATATCTAACATCATAGATTTAATTCTATGATCGTTACCGTAATTCTAGGACTATAACCTATACTTATACTTAACCTTAGGGACATCCCAAGACATACCTTAGAAATATCTCTAGGGATATCACAAAAGTTCTTGCATCCTAGTTTCCAAAGGTTGACTAAACCTTTCCTCTGATACCAATTTTAGAGACCCGAAGCTTGAGGTACATGGACATTACATTAATTTTTAGGAATACATAATACATAGAAAAAATAGACACACAAGGACCGTAATAGTTTAGTTTCCTTGGAAACTCGTAATATAAACATCTAATCGTGTTGAAAGATCTTCAACATCTCCCATAACGATCTTCCCCTTTTCGTTTCCTTACCTAAAACATTTATTTATTTCATGGGGAAAATAAAACATAAAAAGGATGAGCTCAAATGATTAGTAAGGGAAAACATAGAGAACATAAAACAATCCATAAACATTTTAAAGAAAAAACTTGAACATGAAATCTAAACCTTAAAACCTCGAGCAAAGACATACATCTTGGAAGTAAGTAAGGAATTTAAAATAAAGGAACATCAATCATGATAAAATAGTATGGGAATAAAACATGTAATTTTTCAACCAGTCAGCACTTGTTATGATTTCCATAGTAGCCAAGGCATTGCTGCCAAGTCCATCTTAGTGGACAAAGTCCCTTTCTGAATCGAGTTCACTCCTCGATCCATTCCTGTATCACTGAACCGAATTAACTTACGGTTTCAGCCATGTCTATCTCATGTGATATATAATCGTTAATCAATACATTTGAGGGAGATATATGTCCCACCCATCTCATAATGAAATCATTCTTACTTGTGTCACAAAATAAACATACATCATTCATAATAACTCAACCAATAAAATGGGTTTCATAAACATCATCCCATCATCACATAATCCATATAAAAGAAATGGATATTTCATCATAAGAAAAGTGAAACCATGTAAATCATAGAGACGTTATACTTGAAACATACACATATGAAATAATGTCATCTTAGATGTAAAATTATTTTGATAAAACACTTGAAATGAATTTTTGTGAAAAATATCCTTTCTTCATCAAAATCAATTTCTTTTCACAAAACATCATGAAATTTTAAAAGAAAAGGATTTTGTTGAAAATAGTCATGAAATCTTTTGGAGGAAGCTTCATGAAAAGAAGGCTTTATAAAACCACAAAATTCATTTCATTCCGTATACGTTAAAAAAACATTCTTCTCGTACTTTTGTCGGAAAAATAAAAAAGTACCTTGTAGGTTAAATAAAAGAAAGATTCCTTCCATACCATGGGGTAAAAGTCAAAATGAGTAAAAAGGAATTTAAACATACTTGAAAATACTTTTATAAAACATGGACATGGACGATTTCAATAACCCCAGTAAATACTTACGAATAAGCAATCTTGGATAAAAATGAGATTTTCAAAATTATCCTTTACCTTAGATCCGATATGCTTTGTATGTATCTGAACCTCCAGTATAATGATTTAAATAATGTAATTGACTTATTACAGAATCATATTTATTGTTATGATATCATATATGTTTCACTTATGACATTATATTACCCGTTCTTTTGTAAATTCAATATTAACGCAGCGTTTTGGGTAAAATCATTTCATTTACCGTATGTGTTTCGACTTGTCGTTCTTGATATTATTACTTATATCCTGATTTACATAATTCCAGAATGTAAAACATGATTTATATATAATATATATTCATCATATACATATATATATTATAGATCGATAAAAGGAATGAAATACACTGTTCATGTAGACGGTAGGCCGTACGTATGCATGAATGCTATTTTCGTTTCCTTATTGAATTGAATGAAACTAAATAGATGAAATACATATATATATACATAAATCCAGTAGCATTATTATTTCATATATTTAATTATTATTCATTATATAAACTTTATGATCATTCATGTATGGTTAACATGGAGAATGAATCTCATCGCATCGTGGAGACGGTAGTCCGTACGTACGCACGAGCAATGATATCGGTCCCATAATTATTGAAAAGAATTTGAGTGGATGGTATAATATATCAGAATCAGTATGATGTCATAATAACCATATATAGTTATTCTTTACACCATTATACCCATCCATGTGAGGTGTTGGTGGAAAAACAGATTTCACCACGGCGTGAAGACGGTATTCCGTACGTACGCACGCGTGGTGATTTTGTTTTCCATAGGATGGATAGATGGTGAAATAGGGTTGTTTCATACTTATAATAACATATCAATATATGAGTTATACTTATGTTATTAATTAATAATTAAACAACTAAATAAGAATAAGTGTAAGAAGAAGTAAATTTGAAAGAATCGGTAATGGACAATACCTCTTCTTTGAAGCGCCTCTTTCTGACCTCCCCTTAGGGCACTAAAATTTGTCTTTAAAGAAGACCAGAACCTATAGGATGTATCTATGGAAGTGGAGAAGAGAATTTGTCAAGGTTTGGCCGATCTTGAAGGCTCAATGTGGTGTGAGTAAGAGAGGGAGGAGGTGCCCTTTTATAAGGGAGGAGAGGGGCACCTTTAGAAAAACAAAAAATATTATTTTATTATAAAGTCATATTCGGTTTTTAATAGCTCCAAATTGATTTATTTAGAAGCTAATGCGGGTATGGGTCGAAATCCTATAACCTAATAGAATTTAGACAAGGTTAGGGTTCTATTTTAACCTTATCATTCAGATTTAACCTTGAGTTAAATAATTTTACTTTTACCGTGTCTTCTTGTTTTCTTACACTATAAGGTTAATAAACTTACTATAACAAGCCAAAAAAACCCAAAGTTGTTTATTATTAATATATATAACCTTATGTAAGTCATTTGGCCTATCCTTATATTTTTAGGAATAAAATTACAATTAATAATATAATATTTGTTTTAAAAACTATTTTATGTCAATTTTGACACTATTTGGTAATTGATTTTTGTGATAATCATAACAGAATGATTAGTTCAAAAAAAGTTAATTAAATCAAAAATAAAATTTCCTATTAACCTATAAAATTAGTGAAATTCATAAAAAGGCTCAAATTTCATTTATTTGGGTACTTATAACATCAATTATGTCAATATTTCATTAATAAGATAATTACTGCATCATCTTTGTGTCATAAATAAATTATATTATATAATGTCTAAAAATTATAAATAAAATACGATTATGTAGGAAATCTTTTTTTCTTTCTAGTGAATATTTATAGTTGAATTTATCTTATGTATAACCCGATATTAAAAATGATTTACTTATTAAACTTTGATTTTAACTATTTTAAACCTTTTTTAAATAAATTAATATTAAATATCATAATCTAATCCAAGTGGGCCTAAATGGTCATATTTTATTTCTAAGGTTGTATTTGGTCGAATTAGACTTATCCCATAGAATTATGACATGAGTTAGGGTAATAATAATTTCATTTTTACCCTTAATTATCCTTTTACTTTTAACCGTGGTAAAAAAAGTAAAAAGTTACTATTCACCAAAAATTATTTTCATCACATTGAACCACATTTTATCCCTTGATATTAACCGTGTCTCATGGATTTTTGAAATTCCACTCACAGAAGCGGTAAAATTATGTTTTATGTCAATTTGTAAATTCTCCTATGAGGTGATTAAAAGACGGTGACAAGTTCAATAAACTTTTTATATATCTAAAATTATTATAAAATGACTCCAATGAATTACTTTGAACTTATAAAGGTATTATGTATCAATTTTGACCTAAAATAAATTTAAATAAAAAAAATAATTATTAAAACAAAAAGTCGGTTTTTAAATAGTAACCTAGTGTTTTCACTATTCATCAAAAATTGAAAGTTTTTAGAAAAATAAAAAAATTTCACCCTAGGCTAATTTCGATATTCCGAATCCAAAAATGAAGTCTGTTTTGAAAAATAAAAATTAAAAAATTTAAAATAGTGGGTATTACTATTTATAACTGCTAGTTTTAATAATATTTTAATATCATATCGTTTTTTAGTGAAACTCGGTATTGAGTATGATGCAAACTGTCGAGGAAGGTCGTGATTGTGTGTAAAGAAAGCCAAGCTAGTGTAGTGAAAGATTCCTTTGATGATTTATTTAACATAAAAACAAAATATTTCTCATAAAATTCTCTGGTGTTACATTCTACCCCCTTTAAAAGGAATTTCTCCCTCGAAATTCGTCGGGGTTATAAATCGTTTACTATTTATAGAAACCAACATCATAAAAAGGAATACTAAAACATGATTTTAAAAATTAATGTATGAAATGTAACGATTACCCAAAAAAACTCATCACTGGGTTTCCATATAAGAGAACATAGGTGAAAATATGGGTATTGAAGAAAAATCTATCCATCAAGTTCTGATGGAGAGTGGTAGAAAAGTTCGCTATGAAAAAGACATCAATCACAAAGCCATATATTTGTGATGATCTAAGGTACCATCTGATTCATCGGATATAAGGGCACTAGGAAAACATTTTTGGTTTTCAAGATCATTTCCCAAAAGATGATGAAATTGGAATTAGAAGAAATACTTTCGTGATTTTGGTATAGTCTCACTGTTGGTTGTTCTTTGGAAAATTTCCACTTCATCTCTTAATGAAATGAAGTTGAATTTGTCATTCGTGAAGTGTTAGCAGATCATGTGATAGAATGATGGGTTATTCCATCTGTTTCAAAAAAAAGTTTACAAAAGTTATCAAAAATACATAAGTCCATCTATAGTGAGATTAATCATATATAGTTCCTAAAATGGACATATACTTCATATATCATACTACTTAATATAATAAAACTAGTTTCTACTAAACAGGTACTTCCTGTAGGCCAGTGGTAGGCGATAAAGGCCAGTCGCACTTCAGTTGTGGGTTCGATTCCCACAGCCTTTTCCGACACGATGGGCTGTCCCCCATCCTACAGGTTGTCCTTTTTCTAAAACTACATTACTATAACATCCCATCTATAATATCGAAAAAACCTCTATCCTTAAACAATACTAACTTATTTCCAACAGAATCCATTCCAGTCTTTAGGCTTATCCATAATACTTCAGTCCACTCTAATATTATAGTGAAAACGATTACCAGAGATTTCATATAACAAGCATGTTAATACCATCTTTGTTCCCCATATATCATAAGATATGTCTTGTTGGTCACATTCTAAACATTCGAAGGCCTTAATCATGTATTCTCTTGAAAAATGAATACCCATTGAATCTTAGTGAAAACATGAGTGTTGTAAAAAGTTAACTCTTTCCACATACCAAAACCCCAAAATTATATATACTCAAACCATGATATAACTATTTCCTTATATCAGTCACGAGCTCATGAATAATGTAAAACATTTAATTTTCTCCTTATCCTTTCATTATGCGCATATCATTTTTTTCCAAAAATATATCAATCACATTCCATGGTTACCGGTACCATAAAATTATTGAAAACCAAAATAGACTAATACATAAATATTCCAATATTCCACGATACTATATACAACATTATTTTGGAATCCCATTACATAAACACCTAATCATTCCACCACATCATTGTCATATTCAACATCGCCAATATTGATTGTATGTCACTTCCCTTTGTCCTTTTCCTTAAGTGGTTGCTAATGTCGATTATCACTAACCCTTGGATTAGGTCATTTATTAGCATAATGCCCAATTTCCTTGCACTTGATGCATTGATGTGTTGGTGGTGTGTTCTCTACAGTCTTTTCATTATTCACATCATTAGCAACCCTTTTTCCATTACTTCGACACTCAGCTACTCGATGAACTTCTTTTACACACTTAAAAAATTTTCTAGTCCCTTGAAGACAATCTCCACCATGCTTCTTTCCACACTTTTAGCATAAGGAAACATTCATCTTCTTTTCACCATTATTCTGAGATTCCTCCTTGAACTCCATCTTTCATTTCTTGTCAAAACCATGAGATGGATAAGTAACACCAACTTCCATTTCTACCTTGATAGCACAACACACAATTTCTTCATAGCTACTGATGTCTCTTATAGCTATTTTCCATCGAATATTTGGTTTTAATCCACTGAAGAATCGATCAACTTTACTTTCAGTTTGGATGATAAAGCCAGATGCATACCTGGAAATCGTTGTAAAATTCGATTCGTATACACCAACAGATTCATCATCCTTTTTATTTAGTTCAAGAAACTCCTTCTTCATCATTTTTTGAAGAATACAAGGGAATTACTTACTGAAAAATAAGTTCTTGAACTCATCCCATTCCATGGACTCAATTTCATCTCTTGGCCTCGTATTCTTGATAAGATTCCACCATTGATCAGCTTCACCTTCCAAACAATATACTGCTAAGATGACTTTATCATGATCAGAACATTGAAGAACTGAAAATAACTTTTCAGTGGTACTGATCCATTGTTCAGCTACAAATGGATCAGAAGACCCACTGAATGAAGGTGGATGTTGCCTCATGAAGGAATCAATAGAATATTGTTCCATTCTCTTCTCATTAGGAATTCCAGAATGATTCATAGGTTGGAAAAGTATAGAAATAAGATTTTTCACTCCATCTCCCATAACATTTGTTTGTTAAGGAGGACAATCATTGCATTGTCCATTACATTGATCAAAACGGTTCCTTCGGGTTCCAGCCATCGTCTAAAACCCAAAAAGAATAGTTTGAGAGGAAAAAATAATGCTAAGGAAAAAAACATAATAATGGGGGATTACATTCAATATCTAACATTGTAGGTTTAATTCTAAGATTGTTACCATAATTCTAGGACTATAACCTATACTTATACTTAACCGTAGGGACATCCCTAGACATACATTAGAAATTTATCTAGGGATCTCAGTAAAGTTCTCGTATCCTAGTTTCCAAAGGTTGACTAAACATTTCCTCTAATACCTACTGTAGAGACCTAAAGCATGACGTACATGGACATTACATTAATTTTTTGGAATACTTAATACATAACAAAAACAGACACACAAGGACCGTAATAGTTTAGTGTCTTTGGAATCACGGAATATAAACATCTAATCGTGTTGAATATATTCAACATCTCCCATAACAATCTTCCCCTTTTCGTTTCCTTACCTAAAACCTTTCCTTATTTCATTGGGAAAATAAAACATCAAAAGGGTGAGCTTGAATGCTCATGAAGGGCAATCATAGAGAACATAAAACAATCTATAACCATTTGAAAGCAAAAACATGATCATGAAATATAATCCTAAAAACCTCGAGAAAAGACATAAAAAATGGAAGTATGTAAGGAATTTATCATAAAGGAACATAAATCAAGATAAAATAGCATGGGAATATAACATATAATTGTGGAAACCATTCAGCACTTGTTATGATTTCCATAGTATCCAGGGCATTGCTTCCAAGTCCATCTTAGTGGACAAAGTCCCTTTCTGAATCAAGTTCACTCCTCGATCCAATCCTATATCACTGAACCAGATTAACTTACCGTTTCAACCATGTCTATCTCATGAGATATATAATATTTACCCAATGCAATGGAGGGAGATATAGGTCCCACCCAACTCATAATGAAATAATTCTTACTTGTGCCAGAAAAAAACATACATCATTCATAATAACTCAACGAATAAAATGGGTTTCATAAATATCATCCCATCATCACATAATCCATATAAAAGAAATGGATTTTTCATCATAATAAAAGTGAAACCATTTAAATCATAGAGACATTATACTTGAAACATACACATATGAAAAAATGTCATCTTAGATGTAAAATGATTTTGATAAAACACTTGAAATGAATTCTTGAGGAAAATATCCTTTATTCATCAAAATCAATTTCTTTTAAAAAAACGTCATGAAATTTTAAAAGAAAAGTATTTTGTTGAAAATAGTCATGAATTCTTCTAGAGGAAGCTTCAGGAAAAAAAGGCTTTATAAAACCACAAAATTCCTTTCATTACGTATATGTTAAAAAAACATTCTTCTCGTACTTTTGTCGGAAAAATAAAAAAGTACCTTGTAGGGTAAATAAAAGAAAAATTCCTTCCATTCCATGGGATAAAAGTCAAAATGGGTAAAAATGACATAAAAAAGAAATGAAAACACTTTTATAAAACATGGACATGGATGATTGCAATAACCCCAGTAAATACTTACAAATAAGCAATCTCGGATAAAAATGCGATTTTCAAAATTATCCCTTACCTTAGGTCCGATATGCTTCGTACGTATCCGAACCTTTTGTATAATGATTTCAATAATGTCATTGACTTATTATAGAATCATATTCATTGTTATTACATCATATATGTTTCACTTATGACTTTATATTACCCGTTCTTTTGTAAATTCCATGTTAAAGCAGCGTTTTGGGTAAAATCATTTCATTTATCGTATGTGTTTCGACTTGTTGTTCATGATATTATTACTTATATCCTGATTTACATAATTCCAGAATGTAAAAAATGATTTATATAGAATATATATTCATCATATACATATATATATTATAGATCGATAAAAGGAATGAAATACACCGTTCATGGAGACGGTAGGTCGTACGTATGCATGAACGCTGTTTTGGTTTCCTTATTGAATTGAATGTAACTAAATAGATGACATAAATATATATATACATAAATCCAGTAGAATTATTATTTCATATATTTAATTATTATTCATTATATAAGCTTTATGATCATTCATGTATGGTTAACATGGAGAATGAATCTCATCGCGTCGTGGAGACTGTAGTCCGTACGTACGCACAAGCGATGATATCGTTCCCATAATTATTGAATAGAATTGGAGTTGATGGTATAATATATCAGAATCAGTATCATGTTATAATAACCATATATAGTTATTCTTTACACCATTATACCCATCCATGTAAGGTGTTGGTGGAAAAATTGATTTCCCCACGGCGTGGAGACGGTATTCTGTACGTACGCACGTGTGGTGTTATCGTTTTCCGTAGGATGGATAGATGGTGAAATAGGGTTATTTCATACTTATAATAACATATCTGTATATGAGTTATACTGATGTTATTACTTTATAATGAAACAAATAAAGAAGAAGAAGTTGAAGAAGAAATAAAGTTGAAAGAATCAGTAATGGACATTACCTCTTCTTTGAAGCGCCTCTTTGAGACCTCCTCTTAGGGCACTAAAATTGGTATTTGAAGAAGACCAGAACCTATAGGATGTTTCTATGGAAGTGTAGAAGATAATTTTCCAGGTTTTGGCAGAGCATTAAGGCTCAAAGTGGTGTGAGGAAGAGAGGGAGGAGGTGCCCTTTTATAAGGGAGGAGAGGGGCACCTTTGGAAAAACAAAAAATATTATTTTATTATAAAGTCATATTCGGTTTTTAATAGATCCAAATTTATTTATTTAGAAGATAATGTGGGGATGGGTATAAATCCTCTCATCCAATAGAATTTAGACATGTTTAGATTTCTATTTTAACCTTATCATTTAGATATAACCTTAAGTTAAATAATTTTACTTTTACAGTGTCTTCTTGTTTTCTTAAAATATTAGTTTAATAAACTTACAATAACAAGCCAAACGAACCCGAAGTTGTTTATTATTAATATATATAACCTATTAAGTCACTTGTCCTAACCATGGATTTTTAGGAATAAAATAACAATTAATAATATAATATTTGTTTTAAAAACTATTTTATTCCAATTTTGACACTATTTGGTAATAGATTTTTCTAAAAATCATTACAGAATGTTTAGTTCGAAAAAAGTTAATTAAATCCAAAATAAAATTTCATATTGACCTATAAAATTATTAAAATTTATAAAAAGTCTCAAATTACATTTATTTGGGTATTTATAACATCAATAATGTCAATATTTCATTAATAAGATAATTACTGCAGCATATTTGTGTCATAAATAAATTATATTATTTAATGTCTAAAAATTATAAATAAAATACCATTATGTAGGAAATAGTTTTAGCTTTATACTGAATATTTATAGTAGAATTTATCTTCTGTATAACTCTATATTAAAAAATGATTTACTTATTAAACTTTGATTTTAACTATTTTAAACCTTCTTTAAATAAATTAATATTAAATGTCCTAATCTAATCCATGTGGGCCTAAATGGTCATATTTTATTCCTAAGGTTATTTTTGGTCGAATTACAATTATCCAATGGAATTAGTACTTGTTTTAGGGTAATAATAATATCATTTTTACCCTTAATTACACAATTTACTTTTAACCGTGGTAAAAAAAAGTAAAAAGTTACTATTCACAAAAAATTATTTTCATCTCATTGAACCACATTTTAGTACTTGATATTAACCTTGTCTCCCTGATTTTCGAAATTCTACTCACAGAAGCGGTAAAATTATGTTTTATTTAAATTTGCAAAATCTCCTAGGAGGGGGGTAAAAGACGGTGACAAGTTCAATAAAATTTTTATATATCTAAAATTATTATAAAATGACTCCAATGAATTACTTTTAACATAAAAAGGTATTATGTATAAATTTTTACCTAAACTAAATTTAAATAAAATAAATAAATATTTTAATAAAAAGTCGGTTTTTTAATTGTAATCCAGTGTTTTCATTATTCATTAAAAATTGAAAGTTTTCAGAAAAATACCAAAATTTCACCCTATGATAATTTCGATATTCCGAATCCAAAAATGAAGTCTGTTATGAAAAATAAAAATTACAAAATTTCAAATAGTGGATATTACTATTCATAATGGCTACTTTTAATGATATTTTAATATCATATCTTTGTTTAGTGAAACTCGGTATTGTGTACGACGCAAGCTATCGAGGAAGGTCGCAATTACGTGTAAAGAAAGCCAAGCTAGTGTAGTGAAAGATTCCTTTGATGATTTATATAACATAAAAACAAAATATTTCTCATAAGAGTCTCGGGTGTTACATTATACCGCCCTTAAAATGAATTTCGCCCTCGAAATTCGTCGGGGTTATAAATTATTTACTATTTATATAAACCCACATCGTAAAAAGTAATACTAAAACTTGATTTTAAAAACTAAAGTATGAAATGTAAT
This sequence comes from Viscum album, assembly GCA_963277665.1. NCBI lineage: Eukaryota > Viridiplantae > Streptophyta > Magnoliopsida > Santalales > Viscaceae > Viscum > Viscum album. The sequence continues at coordinate 909,532,728 of OY728164.1, forward strand.
GATTACCCAAAGAAACTCATCACTGGGTTTCCATATAGGAGAACATAGGTGAAAATATGGATATGGAAGAAAAATCTAACCATCAAGTTCTGATGGAGAGTGGTAGAGAACATGGATATGAAAAACCCATCACTCACAAAGCCATAGATTTGTGATGATCTAAGGTACCATCTGATTCATCGGATATAAGGGCATTAGGACAACATTTTTGGTTTTCAAAATCATTTCCCTAAAGTTGATGAAAATGGAATTAGAAGAAATACTTTCGTGATTTTGGTACAATCTCACTATTGGTCGTTCTTTGGACAATTTCCACTTCATCTCTTAAAAAAAATAATGTTGAATATTTCAATCGTGAAGTGTTAGTAGATCATGTGATAGAATGATGGGTCATTCAATCTGTCTCAATCAAAAGGTTATAAAAGTTATCAATAATACATAAGTCCGTATATAATGAGATTAATCATATATGGTTCCTAAAATGGAATTATAATTCATATATCATTTTGCTTAATATAATAAAACCAGTTTCTACTAAACAGGGACTTCCTGTAGGCCAGTGGTAGGTGATAAAGGCTAGTCGCACTTCGGTTGTGGGTTCGATTCCCACAACCTTATCTGACGCGATGTGCTATCTCCCATCCTGCAGGTTGCCCTTTTTCTAAAACTACGTTACTATTAGATCCCATCAATAATATTGAAAAAACTTCTATCTTTAAACAATTCTAACTTATTTCCAACATAATCCATTCCAATCTTTAGGATTATCCATAATATTGTAGTCCAATCTCATATTATAGTGAAAACGATTACCATAGATTTCATATAACAAGCATGTTAATACCATCGCTGATCCCCATATATCATAAGATCTGTCTTGTTGGTCATATTCCAAACATTTGAAGGCCTTAATCATGTATTTTCTTGAAAAATGAATACCCATTGAATCTTAGTGAAAACATGAGTGCTGTCAAAAGATAACTCTTTCCACATACCAAAACCCCAAAATTCTATATACTCAAACCATGATATAACTATTTCCTTATATCAGTCATGAGCTCATGAATATTGTCAAACATTTAATTTTCTCCTTATCGCTTCATTATGCGCATATCATCTTTTTTCCAAAAATATATCAATCACTTTCTATGGTTACCGGTACCATAAAATTATTGAAAACCGCAATAGACCAATACATAAATATTTCAATATTCCACGATATTATATACAACATTATTTTGGAATCACATTACATAAAGACTTAATCATTCCACCACATCGTTGTCATATTAAACATCGCCAATAGTGATTGTATGTGACTTCCCTTTTTCCTTTTCCTTAAGTGGTTGCTCATGCCGATCATCACTAACCCTTGGATTAGGGAATTTATTAGCATAATTCCCAATTTCCTTGCACTTGAAGCATTGAAGTGTTGGTGGTGCGTTCTCTGCAGTATTTTCTTTATTCACGTCATTAGGAACCCTTTTTCCATTACTTCGACACTCAGCTGTTCGATAACCTTCATTTCCACACTTAAAACATTTTCTTGTCCCTTTAATACAATCTCCACCATGCTTCTTTCCACACTTTGAGCATAAGGAAACATTTATCTTCTTTTCACCATTACTCTGAGATTTCTCCTTTAACTCCATCTTTTGATTCATTTCAAAACCATGAGATGGATAAGTATCACCAACTTCCATTTCTACCTTGATTTCACAACGCACAATGTCTTCATAGCTAATAAAGTCTCTTATAGATAATTCCCTTTGAAGATTTGGTTTTAAGCCACTAAAGAATCGATCAAATTTACTTTTAGGTTGGATGATAAAGCCAGATGCATACCTTGAAAACCTTGTAAAATTCGCTTCGTATACACCAACAGATTCATCATCCTTTTTCTTTAGTTCAAAAACTCCTTCTCTATATTTGTTTGAATAATACGAGGGAAGTACATATTGAAAAAAAAGTTCATGAACTCGTCCCATTCCATGGACACAATTTCATCTCTTGGCCTCGTATTCTTGATAAGATTCCACCATTTATCAGCTTCACCTTCCAAATGATATACTGTTAAGATGACATTATCATGTTCAGAACATTGAAGAACTGAAAATATCTTTTCAGGGGTACTGATCCATTGTTCAGCAATGAGTGGATCAGAAGACCCATTGAAAGAAGTTGGATGTTGCCTCATGAAGGAATCAATAGAATATTGTTCTCTTCTCTGCTCATTTGGAAGTCCAGAAAGATTCATAGCTTGTGTAAGTATAGAAATAAGATTTTTCATTCCATCACCCATAACATTTTTCTATTCGGGAGGAAAATCGTTGCATTGTCCATTGCATTGATAAACACGGTTCCTTCGGGTTCTAGCCATCGTCTAAAACCCAAAAATAATAGTGTGAGAGGAAAAAATCATGCTAAGGAAAACAACATAATAAAGGGGGATTAACTTAAATATCTAACATCTTAGGTTTAATTCTAAGATAGTTACCGTAATTCTAGGACTATAAACTATACTTATACTTAACCTTAGGGACATCCCTAGGCATACCTTATAAATATCTCTAGGGATCTCACTAAAGTTCTCGTATCCTAGTTTCCAATGTTTGACTAAACCTTTCCTATGATACCAACTGTAGAGACCAGTAGCTTGACGTACATGGACATTACATTAATTTTTAGGAATACTTAATACATAAAAAAATAGACACACAAGGACCGTAACAGATTAGTGTCTTTGGAAACTTGTAATATAAACATCTAATCGTGTTGAAAGATATTCAACATCTCCCATAACGATCTTCCCCTTTTCGTCTACTTACCTAAAAACATTCTTAATTTCTTGGGGAAAATAAAACATAAAAAGGGTGAGCTCAAATTCTCAGTAAGGGAAAACATAGAGAACATAAAACAATCCATAAACATTTTAAAGAAAAAACTTGAACATGAAATCTAAACCTTAAAACCTCTAGCAAAGACATAAATCGTGGAAGTAAGTAAGGCATTTATCATAAAGCAGAATCAATCACGATAAAATATCCTGGGAATAAAACATGTAATTGTGGAAACCATTCAGCACTTGTTTTGATTTCCATAGTAGCCAAGGCATTGCTGCCACGTCCATCTTAGTGGACAAAGTCCCTTTCTGAATCGAGTTCACTCCTTGATCCGGTCCTATATCATTAAACCAGATTATCATACCCTTTCAGGCATATCTATCTCATGAGATATATAATCTTTAACCAATGCATTAGAGGGATATATAGGTCCCACCCATATCATAATGAAATCATTCTTACTTGTGCCACAAAATAATCATACATCAATCATAATAACTCAGCGAATAAAATGGGTTTCATAAACATCATCCCATTATCACATAACCCATATAAAAGAAATGGATATTTCATCATAGTAAAAGTGAAACCATGTAAATTATAGAGAGGTTATACTTGAAACACACACATATGAAATAATGTCATCTTAGATGTAAAATGATTTTGATAAAACACTTGAAATGAATTCTTGAGTAAAATATCCTTTCTTCATCAAAATCAATTTGTTTTCAAAAAATGTCATGCAATTTTAAAAGAAAAGGATTTTGTTGAAAATATTCATGAAATATTTTGGAGGAATCTTCATGAAAATAAGGCTTTATAAAACCACAAAAATCCTTTCATGCCGTTTACGTTAAAAAAACATTCTTCTCATACTTTTGTCAGAAAAATCAAAAAGTACCTTGTAGTGTAAATAAAAGAAAGATTACTTCCATACCATGGGGTAAAAGTCAAATGGGTAAAAAGTACGTTAAACATACATGAAGACACTTTTATAAAACATGGACATGGACGATTGCAATAACCCTAGTAAATACTTACAAATAAGCAATCTCGGATAAAAATGAGATTTTCAAAATTATCCCTTACCTTAGGTCCGATATGCTTCGTACGTATCCGAACATCCTGTATAATGATTTAAATAATGTCATTGACTTATTAAAGATTCATATTCATTGTTATGATATCATATATGTTTCACTTATGACTTTATATTACCCGTTCTTTTGTAAATTTTATGTTAAAGCAGCCTTTTGGGTAAAATCATTTCATTTATCGCATGTGCTTTGACTTGTCGTTCTTTATATTATTACATATATCCTGATTTAAATAATTCCATAATGTAAAACATGATTTATATATAATATATATTCATCATATACATATATATACTATAGATTGATAAAAGGAATGAAATACACCGTTCATGGAGATGGTATGCCGTACGTACGCATGGACACTGTTTTCGTTTCCTTATTGAATTGAATGAAAATAAATAGATGACATACATATATATATACATAAATCCAGTAGCATTATTATTTCATATATTTCATTATTAATAATTATATAAACTTTATGATCATTCATGTATGGTTAACATGGAGAATGAATCTCATCGCGTCGTGGAGACGGTAGTCTGTACGTACGCACAAGCGATGATATCATTCCCATAATTATTGAATAGAATTGAAGTGGATGGTATAATATATCAGAATCTGTATGATGTATTAATAACCATATATAGTTATTCTTTACACCATTATACCCATCCATGTAAGTTGTTGGGGGAAAAACAGATTTCACCACGGTGTGGAGACGATATTCCGTACGTACGCACGCTTGGTGATTTCATTTTCCGTAGGATGGATAGATCGTGAAACAGGGTTGTTTCATACTTATAATAAAATATCAGTATATGAGTTATACTGATGTTATTACTTCATAATGAAACAACTAAATAAGAAGAAGTGGAAGAAGAAATAAAGTTAAAAGAATTGGCAATGGACAATACCTCTTATTTGTAGGACATCTTTCAGACCTCCTCTTAGGGAACTAAGATTGGTCTTTGAAGAATACCAGAACCTCTAGGATATTTATATGTAAGTGTAGAAGATAATTTTTCAGGGTTTGGCCGAGAATTAAGGCTCAATGTGGTATGAGAAAGAGAGGGAGGAGGTGCCCTTTTATAAGGGAGGAGAGGGGCACCTTTGGAAAAACTAAAAATATTATTTTATTATAAAGTCATATTCGGTTTATAGTAGCTCCAAATTGATTTATTTATAAGCTAATATGGGTATGGGTCTAACTCCTCTCATCCAATATAATTTATACAAGTTTAGGTTTCTATTTTAACCTTATCATTTAGATTTAACTTTAAGTTAAAAAAATTTACTTTTACCGTGTCTTCTTGTTTTCTTACACTATAAGGTTAATAAACTTACTATAACAAGCCAAACGAACCCCAAGTTGTTTATTATTAATATATATAACCTTATCTATGTCATTTTTTCCGAATTTTATATTTTTAGGAATAAAATAACAATTAATAATATAATATTTGTTTTAAAACCTATTTAATGTCAATTTTGACACTATTTGGTAATTGATTTTTTTGAAAATCAAAACAGAATGATTAGTTCGAAAAAAGTTAATTAAATCAAAACTAACATTTCATATTAACCTAGAAAATTAGTTAAATTCATAAAAAGTCTCTAATTACATTTATTTGGGTATTTATAACATCAATTATGTCAATATATCATTAATAAGATAATTACTGCATCATCTTTGTGTCATAAATAAATTATATTATGTAATGTCTAAAAATTATAAATAAAATACCATTATGTAGGAAATAGTTCTAGATTTCTAGTGAATATTTATTGTTTAATTTATCTTATGAATAATTCTATATTAAAAATGATATACTTATTAAACTATGATTTAACTATTTTAACCCATTCTTTAAACAAATTAATATTAAATGTCCTAATCTAATCCAAGTGGGCCTAAATGGTCATATTTTAATCCTAAGGTTGTTTTTGGTCGAATTAAACTTATCCAATAGAATTAGGACATGTTTTAGTGTAATAATAATATCATTTTTACCCTTAATTACCCTATTTACTTTTAACCGTGTTAAAAAAAATAAAAAGTTACTATTCACCAAAAATTATTTTCATCTCATTGAACCACATTTTAGTCCTTGATATTAACGGTTTCGCTCAGATTTTCTAAATTCCACTCACAGAAGCGGTAAAATTATGTGTTATATAAATTTGCAAATTCTCCTAGGAGGTGGGTAAAAGACGGGGACAAGTTCAATAAAATTTGTATATATCTAAAATTATTATAAAATGACTCCCATGAATTAATTTGAACATATAAAGGTATTATGTATCAATTTTGACCTAAAATAAATTAAAATAAAATAAATAATTATTTAAATAAAAAGTCGGTTTTTAAATAGTAACCCAGTGTTTTCACTATTAATAAAAAATTGAATGTTTTCAGAAAAATACCAAAATCTCACCCTAGGATAATTTCGATATTCCAAATCCAAAAATGAAGTCCGTTTTGAAAAATAAAAATTACAAAATTTTAAATTGTGGGTATTGCTATTCATAACGACTAGTTTTAATAATATTTTAATAGCATATCGTTGTTTAGTGAAACTCGGTATTGCATACGACGCAAGCTATCGAGGAAGGTCGCGATTGTGTGTAAAGAAATCCAAGCTAGTGTAGTGAAATATTACTTTGATGATTTATATAACAAAAAAACAATATATTTCTCATAAAAGTCTCGAGTGTTACATTCTACCCCCCTTAAAATGAATTTCGCCCTCAAAATTCGACGGGGTTATAAATCGTTTACTATTTATAGAAACCCACATCGTAAAAAGGAATATTAAAACATGATTTTAAAAACTAATGTATGAATTGTAACGATTACCCAAAGAAACTCATCACTGGGTTTCCATGTAGGAGAACATAGGTGAAAATATGGATATGGAAGAAAAATCTAACCATCATGTTCTGATGGAGAGTGGTAGAGAACATGGCTATGAAAAAGCGATCAATCACAAAGCCATAGATTTGTGACGATATAAGGTACTATCTGATTCATCGGATATAAGGGCACTAGGACAACATTTTTGGTTTTCAAGATCATTTCCCTAAAGTTGATGAAATTGGAATTAGAAAAATACATTCGTGATTTTGGTACAGTCTCAACGTTGGTCATTCTTTGGACAATTTCCACTTCATCTCTTAAAGAAATGAAGTTGAATTTTTCATTCGTAAAGTGTTAGCAGATCATGTGATAGAATGATGGGTCATTCCATCTGTCTCAAACAAAAGGTTATAAAAGTTATCAAAAATACATAAGTCCATCTATAGTGAGATTAATCAAATATGGTTCCTAAATTGGACTTATAATTCATATATCATACTGCTTAATATAATAAAACTAGTTTCTACTAAACAGGGACTTCCTGTAGGCCAGTGGTAGGCGATAAAGGCCAGTCGCACTTCGGTTGTGGGTTCGATTCCCACAGCCTTGTCCGACGCGATGGGCTATCGCCCATCCTGTAGGTCTTCCTTTTTCTAAAACTATATTACTATAACATCCCATTAATAATATATAAAAAACTTCAATCCTTAAACAATACTAACTTATTTCCAACATAATCCATTCTAATCTTTAGGCTTATCCATAATACTACAGTCCACTCTCATATTATAGTGAAAACGATTAACATGGATGTCATATAACAAGCGTGTTAATACCATCATTGTTCAAAATATATCATAAGATATGTATTGTTGGTCACATTCCAAACATTCGAAGTCCTTAATCATGTATTCCTTAGAAAAATGAATACCCATTGAATCTTAGTGAAAACATGAGTGCTGTCAAAATTTAACTCTTTCCACATTCCAAAACCCCAAAATTCTATATACTCAAACCATGATATAACTATTTCCTTATATCCGTCAGGAGCTCATGAATACTGTGAAACATTTCATTTTCTCCTTATCCCTTCATTATGTGCATATCATCTTTTTTCCAAAAATATCGCAATCACTTTCCATGGTTACCGGTAGCATAAAATTATTGAAAACCACAATAGACCAATAAATAAATATTACAATATTCCAAGATACTATATACAACATTATTTTGGAATCCCATTACATAAACACTTAATCATTCAACCACATCGTTGTCATACTCAACATCACCAATAGTGATTGTATGTGACTTCCCTTTTTCCTTTTCCTAAAGTGGTTGCTCATGTCGATCATCACTAACCCTTGGATTAGGGAATTTATAAGCATAATGCCCAATTTCATTGCACTTGATGCATTGATATGTTGGTGGTGCGTTCTCTGCAGTCTTTTCTTTATTCACGTCTTTAGAAACCCTTTTTCCATTACGTCGACACTCAGCTGCTTGATGACCTTATTTTCCACACTTAAAACATTTTCTAGTCCCTTTAAGACAATCTCTATCATTCTTCTTTCCACACTTTGAGCATAAGGAAACATTCATCTTCTTTTCACCATTATTCTGAGATTTCTCCTTGAACTCCATCTTTGATTTCTTGTCAAAACCATGAGATAGTTAAGTAACACCAACTTCTATTTCTACCTTGATAGCACAACATGAAAATTATTCATAGCTACTGAAGTCTCTTATTGCTAATTCCCTTCGAAGATTTGCTTTTAAACCACTGAAGGATCGATCAACTTTACTTTCAGGTTGGATGATAAAGCCAGATGCAAACCTTGAAAGCCTTGTAAAATTCACTTCGTATACACCAACAGATTCATCATCCTTTTACTTTAGTTAAAGAAACTCCTTCTCCATATTTGTTCGAAGAATATGAGGGAAGTAATTATTGAAAAATAAGTTCTTGAACTCGTCCCATTCCATGGACTCAATTTCAACTCTTGGCCACGTATTTTTGATAAGATTCCACCGTTGATTAGCTTCACCTTCCAAATGATATAATACTAAGATGAATTTATCATGTTCAGAACATTGAAGAATGGAAAATATCTTTTCAGTGGTACTGATCCATTGTTCAACAACAAGTGGATCAGAAGACCCACTGAAAGAAGGTGGATGTTTCCTCATGAAGGAATCAATAGAATATTGTTCCCTTCTCTGCTCATTTGGAAGTCCAGAATGATTCATAGCTTGTGTAAGTATAGAAATAATATTTTTCACTCCATCTCCCATAATATTTGTTTATTCAGGAGGACAATCATTTCATTGTCCATTGCATTGATCAACACGGTTCCTTCGGGTTCCTTTCATCGTCTAAAACCCAAAAAGAATAGTGTGAGAGGAAAAAATCATGCTTGGGAAAACTAAATAATAAAGGGGGATTACCTTCAATATCTAACATCTTAGGTTTAATTCTACGATCCTTAGTGTAATTCTAGGACTATAACTTATACTTATACTTAACCTTAGGGAAATCTCTACACATACCATAGAAATATCTTTAGGGATCTCACAAAAGTTCTCGCATCCTAGTTCCAAAAGTTGACTAAACCTTTCCTCTGATTCCAACTGTAGAGACCCGAAGCTTGATGTACATGGACATTACATTAATTTTTAAGAATACTTAAAACATAACAAAAACAGACACACAAGGACCATAATAGTTTAGTGTCTTTGGAAACTCAGAATATAAACATCTAATCGTGTTGAAAGATCTTCGACATCTCCCATAACGATATTCCCCTTTCCATTTCCTTACCTAAAACCTTTCTTTATTTCATGGGGAAAATAAAACATAAAAAGGGTGAGCTCAAATGCTCAGTAAGGGAAAACATAGAGAACATAAAACAATCCATAAACATTTGAAAGAAAAAACTTGAACATGAAATCTAAACCTTAAAACCTCAAGCAAAGATATAAATCTTGAAAGTATGTAAGGAATTTATCATAAAATAATATCAGTCACGATAAAATATCATGGGAATAAAACATGTAATTGTGGAAGCCATTCAGCACTTGTTATGATTTCTATATTATCCAAGGCATTGCTGCCAAGTCCATCTTAGTGGACAAAGGCCCTTTCTGAATCGAGTTCACTCCTCGATCCAGTCCTGTATCACGGAACCTGTTTAAATTAACGTTTCAGCCATGTCTATCTCATGAGATATATAATCTTTACCCAATTCATTGGAGGGAGAAATAGGTCCCACCCATCTCATAATGAAATCATTCTTACTTGTGCCAAAAAATAAACATACATCATTAATAATAACTCAACGAATAAAATGGGTTTCATAAACATCATCCCATAATCACATAATCCATATAAAAGAAATGGATATTTCATCATAAGAAAAGTGAAACCATGTAAATCATAGAGACATTATACTTGAAACATACCCATAAGAAATAATGTCATCTTAGATGTAAAATGATTTTGATAAAACACTTGAAATGAATTCTTGAAGAAAATATACTTTCTTCATCAAAATCAATTTCTTTTCACAAAAGGTCATGCAATTTTAAAAGAAAAGGATTTTTTTGAAAATATCCATGAATTATTCTGGAGGAAGCTTCATGAAAATAAGGCTTTATAGAACCACAAAAATCCTTTCATGTTGTATACGTTAAAAAAACATTCTTCTCGTACTTTTGTCAGAAAAATAAAAAAGTACCTTATAGGGTAAATAAAAGAAAGATTCCTTCCATACCATGGGGTAAAAGACAAAATGGGTAAAAAGGACATTAAACACACATTAAATCACTTTTATAAAACATGGACATGGACGATTGCAATAACCCCAGTAAATACTTACGAATAAGCAATCTCAGATAAAAATGAGATTTTCCAAATTATCCCTTACCTTAGGTCTGATATGATTCCTACATATCTGAACCTCTTGTATAATGATTTAAATAATGTCATTGACTTATTAAAGAATCATATCCATTGTTATGATATCATATATGTTTCACTTAGGACTTTATATTTCCCGTTCATTTGTCAATTCCATGTTAAACAGCGTTTTGGGTAAAATCATTTCATTTATCGTATGTGTTTTGACATGTCGTTCTTGATATTATTACTTATATCCTGATTTACATAATTCCAGAATGTAAAACATGATTTATATATAAATTATATATTCATCATATACATATATATATTATAGATCGATAAAAGGAAAGAAATACACCGTTCATGGAGATAGTAGGCCGTACGTACGCATGAACACTGTTTTCATTTCCTTATTGAATTGAATGAAACTGAATAGATGACATACATACATACATAGAGATATATATATATATATATAAATCCAGTAGCATTATTATTTCATATATTTCACTATTATTCATTATATAAACTTTTTGATCATTCATGTATGGTTAACATGGAGAATGAATCTCATCGCGTCGTGGAGACGGTACTCCGTACGTACGCACGAGCGATGATATCATTCCCATAATTATTGAATAGAATTGGAGTGGATGATATAATATATCAGAATCAGTATTATGTTATAATAAACATATATATTTATTCTTTAGGCCATTATACCCATCCATTTAAGGTGTTGGTGGAAAAACAAATTTTACCACGGCGTGGAGACGGTATTCCGTACGTACGTACGCGTGGCGATTTCATTTTCCATAGGATGGATATATGTTGAAATATGGTTGTTTAGTACGTATAATAACACATCCGTATATGAGTTATACTGATGTTATTACTTCATAATGAAACAACTAATGAAAAAGAAGTGGAAGAAGAAATAAAGTTGAAAGAATCGGTAATGGGCATTACCTCTTCTTTGAAGCGCCTCTTTGAGACCTCCTCTTAGGGCACTAAAATTGGCCTTTGAATAAAACCATAACCTCTAGGATGTTTCTATGGAAGTGGAGAAGTGAATTTGGCAGTGTTTGGCCGATCTTGAAGGCTCAAAGTGGTGTGAGGAATAGAGGGAGTAGGTGCCCTTTTATAAGGGAGGAGAGGGGCACCTTTGGAAAAACCAAGAATATTATTTTATTATAAAATAACATTCAGTTTTTAATAGCTCCAAATTGATTTATTTCAAAGATAATGAGGGGATGAGTCAAAATCCTCTCATCCAATAGAATTTAGACAAGTTTAGGTTTCTATTTTAACCTAATCATTTAGATTTCACCTTAAGTTAAATAATTTTACTTTTACCGTGTCTTCTTGTTTTCTTACACTATAAGGTTAATAAACTTACTATAACAAGCCAAAAAAACCCCAAGTTGTTTATTATTAATATATATAACTGTATCTAAGTCATTTGGCCGAACCTTAGATTTTTAAGAATAAGATAACAATTAATAATATAATATTGTTTTTAAAAACTATTTTATGTCAATTTTGACACTATTTGGTAATTGATTTTTTTGAAAATAATAACAGAATGATTACTTCGAAAAAAGTTCTTTATATCATAACTAAAATTTCATATTAACCTATAAAATTAGTTAAATTCATAAAAAGTCTCAAATTACATTTATTTGGGTATTTATAACATCAATTATGTCAATATTGCATTAATAAGATAATTACAGCATCATCTTTGTGTCATAAATAATTTAACATATTTAATGTCTAAAAATTATAAATAAAATACTATTATGTAGGAAATATGTTTAGATTTATAATTAATATTTATATTCGAATTTATCTTATGAATAAACCTATATTAAGAATGATTTACTTATTAAACTTTGATTTTAACTATTTTAACCCTTCTTTAAATAAATTAATATTAAATGTCCTAATCTAATCCATGTGGGCCTAAATGGTCATATTTTATTCCTAAGGTTGTTTTTTGTCGAATTACACTTATCCAATAGAATTAGTACATGTGTTAGGGTAATAATAATATCATTTTTACCCTTAATTACCCTATTTACATTTAACCGCGGTAAAATAAGTAAAAACATACTATTCACAGAAAATTATTGTCATCTCACTGAACCACATTTTAGTCCTCGATATTTACCGTGTAACACTGATTTTTGAAATTCCATTCACAGAAGCGGTAAAATTAGGTTTTATGTAAATTTGCAAATTCTCCTAGGAGGTGGGTAAAAGACTGTGACAAGTTCAATAAAATTTTTATATATCTAAAATTATTATATAATGACTCCAATGAATTAATTTGAACTTATAAAGGTATTATGTATAAATTTGGACCTTAATTAAATTTAAATAAAATAAATAATTATTTAAATAAAAAGTCGGTCTTTAAATAGTAACCCATTGTTTTCACTATTCATCAAAAATTGAATGTTTTAAAAAAAACACCAAAATTTCACCCTAGGCTAATTTCGATATTCCGAATCCAAAAATGAAGTCCGTTTTGAAAAACAAAATTACAAAATTTTAAATGGTGGGTATTACTATTCATAATAGCTAGTTTTAATAATATTTTAATAGCATATCGTTGTTTAGTGAAACTCGGTATTGCGTACGACGCAAGCTATCGAGGAAGGTCGCGATTGCGTGTAATGAATGCCAAGATAGTGTAGTGAAAGATTCCTTTGATGATTTATATAACATAAAAACTAAATATTTCTCATAAAAGTCTCGGGTGTTACATTCTACCCCCCTTAAAATGAATTTCACCCTCGAAATTCGTTGGGGTTATAAATCATTTACTATTTATAGAAACCCACATCATAAAAAGGAATACAAAAAATTGATTTTAAAAACTATAGTATGAAATGTAACGATTACACAAAGAAACTCATCACTGGGTTTCCATATAGAATATCATAGGTGAAAATATGGATGTGGAAGAAAAATATAACCATCAAGTTCTGATGGAGAGTGGTAGAGAACATGGCTATGAAAATGCCATCAATCACAAAACCATAGATTTGTGATGATCTAAGGTACCATCTGATTCATCGGATATAAGGGCACTTGGACAACATTTTTGGTTTTCGATATCATTTCCATAAAGTTGATGAAATTGGAATTAGAAGAAATACTTTCGTGATTTTGGTATAGTCTCACCGTTGGTCGTTCTTTGGAAAATTTCCACTTCATCTCTTAAAGAAATAAAGTTGAATTTGTCATTCGTGAAGTGTTAACAGATCATGTGATAGAATGATGGGCCATTACATCTGTCTCAAGAAAAAGGTTATAAATGTTATCAAAAATACATAAGTCCGTATATAGTGAGATTAATCATATATGGCTCCTAAAATGGACTTATACTTCATATAACATACTGCTTAATATAATAAAACTAGTTTCTACTAAATAGGGACTTCCTGTAGGCCAGTGGTAGGCGATAAAGGCCATTTGCACTTTGGTTGTGGGTTCGATTCCCACAACCTTGTCCGACGTGATGGGATATTGCCCATCCAGCAGGTTGTCATTTTTATAAAACTACATTACTATAACATCCCATCAATAATATCGAAAAATCATTTATCCTTAAAAAATACTAACTTATTTCCAACATAATCCATTCCAATATTTAGGCTTATCCATAATACTACAGTCCACTCTCGTATTATAGTGAAAATGATTACTAGAGATTTCATATAACAAGCATGTTAATACCATCATTGATTCCGATATATCATCAGATAATTCTTGTTGGTTACAATCCAAACATTCTAAGGACTTAATCATGTATTCTCTTGAAAAATTAATACCCATTGAATCTTAGTGAAAACACGAGTTCTGTCAAAAGTTAACTCTTTCCACATACCAAAACCCCAAAATTTTATATACTCAAACCATGATATAACTATTTCCTTATATCAGTCATGAGCTCATGAATACTGTCAAACATTTCATTTTCTCCTTATCCCTTCATTATGCGCATATCATCTTTTTTCCAAAAATATCTCAATCACTTTCCATGGTTACCAGTACCATAAAATTATTGAAAACCACAATAGACCAATACATAAATATTCCAATATTCAACGATACTATATACACCATTATTTTGTAATCCCATTACATAAACACTTAATCATTCCACCACATCGTTGTCATATTCAACATCACCAATAGTAATTGTATGTGACTTCCCTTTGTCCTTTTCCTTAAGTGGTTTCTCATGTCGATCATCACTAACCATTGGATTAGGGCATTTATTAGCATAATGCCCAATTTCATTGCACTTGAAGCATTGAAGTGTTGGTGGTGCGTTCTCTGCAGTCATTTCATTATTCACATCATTAGCAACCCTTTTTCCATTACTTCGAAACTCAGCTGCTCGATGACCATCTTTTCCACACTTGAAACATTTTCGAGTCCCTTTAAGACAATCTCCACCATGCTTCTTTCTACACTTTGAGCATAAGGAAACATTAATCTTCTTTTCACCATTATTCTGAGATTTCTCCTTGAACTCCATATTTCGTTTCTTGTCAAAACCATGAGATGGATATGTAACACTAACTTCCATTTCTACCTTGATAGCACAACGCACAATTTATTCATAGCTACTGAAGTCTCTTATAGCTAATGCCCTTCAAAGATTTGGTTATAAGACACTGAAGAATCGATCAACTTTACTTTCAGGTTGGATGATAAAGCCAGATGAATACCTTTCAAGCCTTGTAAAATTAGCTTCGTATACACAAACAGATTCATCATCCTTTTTCTTTAGTTCAAGAAACTCCTTCTCCGTATTTGTTTGAAGAATATGAGGGATGTACTTATTGAAAAATAAGTTCTTTAACTCGTCCCATTCCATGGACTCAATTTCATCTCTTGGCCTCATATTCTTGATAAGATTCCACCATTGATCATCTTGACCTTCCAAACGATATATTGCTAATATGACTTTATCATGTTCAGAACATCGAAGAACTGAAAATACCTTTTCAGTGGTACTGATCCATTGTTCAGCAACAAGTGGATCAGAAGACCCACTGAAAGAAGGTGGATGTTGCCTCATGAAGGAATAAATAGAATATTGTTTTATTCTATGGTCATTTGGAAGTCCAGAATGAGTCATAGCTTGTGTAAGTATAGCAATAAGATTTTTCACTCCATCTCCTATAACATTTGTTTGTTCAGGAGGACAATCATTGCATTGTCCATTGCATTGATCAACACGGTTCCTTCGGGTTCCATCCATCATCTAAAACCCAAAAAGAATAGTGCGAGAAGAAAAAATCATGCTAGGGAAAATAACATAATAATGGGGGATTACCTTCACTATCTAACATCTTAGGTTTAATTCTATGATCGTTAACGTAATTCTAGGACTATAACCTATAGTTATACTTAACCTTAGGGATATCACTAGACATACCTTAGAAATATCTCTAGGGATCTCACTAATGTTTTCACATCCTAGTTTCCAAAGGATAACTAAACCTTTCCTCTGATACCAACTGTAGAGACCCGAAGCTTGATGTACATGGACATTACATTAATTTTTAGGAATAATTAATGCATAACAAAAACAGACACACAAGGACCGTAATAGTTTAGTGTCTTTGGAAACTCAGAATATAAACATCTAATCGTGTTGAAAGATCTTAAACATCTCCCATAATGATCTTCACCTTTTCGTTTACTTACCTAAAACCATTCATTATTTCTTGGGGAAAAACTTAAAAAGGGTGAGCTCAAATGCTCAGTAAGGGAAAACATAGAGAACATAAAACAATCCATAATCAATTGAAAGCAAAAACTTGAACACGGAATCTAAACCTTAAAACCTCAAGCAAAGACATAAATGTTGGAAGTAAGTAAGGAATTTACCATAAAGGAACATCAATCATGATAAAATAGCATGGGAATAAAACATGTAATTGTGGCAACCATTCAGCACTTGTTATGATTTCCATAGTAGCCAAGGCATTGCTGCCAAGTCCATCTTAGTGGACAAAGTCCCTTTCTGAATCGAGTTCACTCCTCGATCCAGTCCTGTATCACTGAAACAGATTAACTTACCGTTTCAGCCATGTCTATCTTATGAGATATATAATCTTTACCCAATGCATTGGAGGGAGATATAGGTCCCACCCATCTCATAATGAAATCATTCTTACATGTGCCACAAAATAAACATACATCATTCATAACAACTCAATGAATAAAATGGGTTTAATAAACATCATACCATCATTACATAATCCATATAAAAGAAATGGATATTTCATCATAAGAAAAGTGAAACCATGTAAATCATATAGGCATTATACTTGAATCATACACATATGAAATAATGTCATCTTAGATGTAAAATTATTTCGATAAAACCCTTGAAATGAATTCTTGAGGAAAATATCCTTTCTTCATTAAAATCAATTTATTTTCACAAAACATCATGCGATTTTAAAAGAAAGGGATTTTGTTGAAAATATTCATGAAATCTTTTCGAGTAAGAATCATGAAAATAAGGCTTTATAAAACCACAAAAATCATTTCATGCCGTATACGTTAAAAAAACATTCTTCTCGTACTTTTGTCAGAAAAATCAAAAAGTACATTGTAGGGTAAATAAAAGAAAAATTCATTCCATACCATGGGGTAAAAGTAAAAATGGGTAAAAAGGAAATTAAACATACATGAAAAAACTTTTATAAAACATGGACATGGACGATTACAATAACCCCAGTAAATACTTACGAATAAGAAATCTCGGATAAAAATGAGATTTGCAAAATTATCCCTTACCTTAGGTCTGATATGCTTTGTACGTATCCGAAACTCTTGTATAATGATTTAAATAATGTCATTGACTTATTAAATAATAATATTCATTGTTATGATATCATATATGTTTCACTTATGACATTATATTACCCGTTCTTTTTTAAATTCCATGTTAAAGCATCGTTTTGGGTAAAATCATTTCATTTATCGTATGTGTTTCGACTAGTCGTTCTTGATATTATTACTTATATCCTGATTTAAATAATTCCAGAATGTAAAACATTATTTATATATAATATAAATTCATCATATACATATATATATTATATATCGATAAAAGGAATGAAATACACCGTTCATGGAGACAGTAGGCCGTACGTACGCATGAACGTTGTTTTCGTTTCCTTATTGAATTGAATGAAACTAAAAAGATGACATACATATATATTTAAATAAATCCAGTAGAATTATTATTTCATTTATTTAATTATTATTCATTGTATAAACTTTATGATCATTAATGTATGGTTAACATGGAGAATGAATCTCATCGTGTAGTGGAGACGGTAGTCCGTACGTACGCACGAGCGATGATATCGTTTTCCATAATTATTTAATAGAATTGGAGTGGCTGGTATAATATATCAGAATCAGTATGATGTTATAATAACCATATATAGTTATTCTTTACACCATTATACCCATCCATGTAAGGTGTTGGTGGGAAAACAGATTTCACCACGGCGTGGAGACGATATTTCGTACGTACGCGCGCGTGGTGATTTCGTTTTCCATAGGATGTATAGATGGTGAAATAGGGTTGTTTCATACTTATAATAACATATCAGTATATGAGTTATAATGATGTTATTACTTCATAATGAAACAACTAAAGAAGAAGAAGTGGAAGAAGAAATAAAGTTGAAAGAATCGGTATTGGGCATTACCCCTTCTTTGAAGCGCCTCTTTGATACCTCCTCTTAGGGTACTAAAATTGGTCTTTGAAGAAGACAAGAACATATAGTATGTTTCTATGGAAGTGGAGAATAGAATTTTTCAGGTTTTGGCTGATCTTCAATGCTCAAAGTGTTGTGAGGAAGAGAGGGAGGATGTGCCCTTTTATAAGGGAGGAGAGGGGCACCATTGGAAAAACTAAAAATATTATTTTATTATAAAGTCATATTCGTTTTTTAATAGCTACAAATTTATTTATTTATATGCTAATGTGGGGATGGGTCTAAATCCTCTCATCCAATAGAATTTAGACAAGTTTAGTTTTCTATTTTAACCTTATCATTTAGATTTAACCTTATGTTAAATAATTTTGCTTTTACCGTGTCTTCTTGTTTTTTTACACTATAAGGTTAATAAACATACTATAACAAGACAAATGAACCCGAAGTTGTTTTGTATTAACATATATAAGCTTATTTAAGTCATTTTTCCTAACCTTAGTTTTTTAAGAATAAAATAACAATTAATAATATAATATTTGTTTTAAAAACTATTTTATGTCAATTTTGACACTATTTGGTAATTGATTTTTTTGGAAATCAAAACAGAATTATTAGTTCGAAAGAAGTTAATGAAATCCAAAATAACATTTCATATAACGTAGAAAATAAGTTAAATTCATAAAAAGTCTCAAATTACATTTATTTGTGTATTTATAACATCAATTATGTCAATATTTCATTAATAAGATAATTAATGCATCATCGTTGTGTCATAAATAAATTAAATTATTTAATGTTTAAAAATTATAAATAAAATACCATTATGTAGAAAATATTTTTATATTTCTAATGAATATTTATAGTCGAATTTATCTTATGTATAACCCTATATTAAAAATGCTTTACTTATTAAACATTGATTATAACTATTTTAACCCTTCTTTAAATAAATTAATATTAAATGTCCTAATCTAATCCAAGTGGGCCTAAATGGTCATATTTTATTCCTAATGATGTTTTCGGTCTAATTATACTTATCCTATAGAATTAGTACATGTGTTAGGGTAATAATAATATCATTTTTACCCTTAATTACCCTATTTACTTTTAACCGTGGTAATAAAAGTAAAAAGTTACTATTGACCAAAAATTATTTTCATCACATTGAACCAAATTTTATTCCTTGATATTAACCGCGTCTCTCAGATTTTCAAAATTCCACTCACAGAAGCAGTAAAATTATGTTTTATGTAAATTTGCAAATTCTCCTAGGAGGTGGGTAAAAGACGGTAACAAGTTCAATAAAATTTTTATATATCTAAAATTATTATAAAATTACTCCAATGAATTAATTTGAACATATAAAGGTATTATGTATCAATTTTACCTAAAATAAATTTAAATAAAATAAATAATTATTTAAATAAAAAGTCAGTTTTTAAATAGTAACCCAGTGTTTTCACTATTCATCAAAAATTGAAAGTTTTCAGAAATATACCAAAATTTCACCCTAGGATAATTTCGATATTCCGAATCCAAAAATGAAATCCTTTTTGAAAAATAAAAATTACAACATTTCAAATAGTGGGTATTACTATTCATAACTGCTTGTTTTAATAATATTTTAATAGCATATCGTTGTTTAGTGAAACTCGGTATTGAGTACGACGCAAGCTATTGAGGAAGGTCATGATTGCATGTAAAGCAAGCCAAGATAGTGTAGTGAAAGATTCCTTTGATGATTTATATAACATAAAAACAAAATATTTCTCATAAAAGTCTCGGGTGTTACATACAAACTATAAGGACCAAACCTAAACATTACATAATCATTAATTTTATGTGAAGAATTCATTCTCTCACATTTAATATCATTTCATGATTATTGTTTTTGAGAATTAAGACATATATTTTACATAAAACCCTATAAAATACAATGTGGAAAATTCCGATACGTATCCATTTTTTCCATTTTAGAAAACATTGAAAATAAATCATGATTTATTTCTATTCAAAATATTAATGAATTTTGAATTGACTTATTTAACTGTATTTACCATCTTTAAAACTTGTGAAAATCGTTTTAAAACATGGGATTAGAAAAAATTCCTTAGTATGGGAGACAAAAAAAAAGTAGTCTAGTGAAAATAGAAAAATCACATATAATATAGCTTTAACTTCAATGTTTTGAGTGTATGAAATAAAACATTTTCACATGAAAATAACGCACCTGTTTTTATCAAATAAAGCCTTTAAAACCCATTATATGAAATTAAAACCCCCATTTTGGTGACATGGACCACCATATTCTTAAATAACATTATATTTTTTTTAAATATAATAAATATGTTTCTGAATTTCTATAAAATTATTACCTAATGCATTTGAGAGATATAATGTTTCACACTCCTCATATATGATTTATGGGGATTAAACTTTTTTCATGAGTTATAATAGGGATCAAAAATTTGAATAAACTATACTAGGCTCACATGTGTGCTATGATAGGGGACAAAAATTCATATACGTGGAATCAGGATGAACTATTTCACAGATTTCTTAGTACATATCGTGAATAAAACACTTTATTCTGACACAATTCGATCATCAAATTCATTTAAAACTCCATTAAACCAGTATGAAAATCATTTTCAGATAAAAAGATCATTTTATATTACAAAACATCATCAATAATAAAATAAAATAAAAATAAGAAGTGTTTTTAAAATTGATGGAAAAATTAATGCCTGAAAAGGGATCTAAAAATAAAATAACGGCCACTGTGGGGGAAAAGTCGTTGTTGTCCTCTATGTTAAGAATAAAAAATTGCTATTTTTTATTTTACAAATTTTATTATAAAACTCATAAAAACATTCCTTATTAAATTTTTTTAAATAAAGTAAAAATAGTCATAAAATGTAGTTTCTAAATATTTTATGCCCATATTGAAATTTTTAAAGAATCATTTTTAAAACAAGGACATGAAAAATAAGTAGTCGTAAGGAAAACATTTATAGATAATCTATTTGTAAAAAAATTAACTTACCACTATTTAAATAATTGAATCATAGTCCCCATAAAATTATAACATTAAAAACAATATACATAACATTATAATAGAGAAATTAGGGATATTACATGTCAATGTGGATCTATATAAAACTCTTAAAATAATATAATTATATAAAATCAAAATCATACGATCCTCAACCTAGTTGCCGAGGACTCGGAAAGTGCATCCATGAAACCCAAGAAAAAATTATTGCAAAGTAATTTTTTTGGTACTATAGCAGTACTATATTAGGCACTGTATAATGTACTATTTGGTACTATAGTAGCTGAAACTATTCATCCTTTTGGGCCTTTAGGCCACCGATTTGGTCCTGAGGTCCATAAAAGGCATCGGGACACCCATTTTCTTTATGTAAATCAAGGATTTCGGGCCAACTCAAGGCATTTGGGCCAGCAAACGGCGTTTGGGGCCCCTCAAGGCCTTTGTGGCACCTGAAAATGCATATGTTCTTGAAAAATTACAAGAAACAAGGCTCTAGATGCGAATTGAGTGCAAGCGCATTCATTAGAGATGAGCTAACCAAACATTGAACAATGAGAGGGTATAGAATTTCTATCGGTTCTGGGCCTTTTCATCTCTGTACATGATAGCTAGCCAACTAACCGTGCAAATTTAGAGAGTTGACATCATGAAATTTGATGGGGAGGGCCAGTTCCATGTTGTTTTGTTAGGGTTGATTTACTAGGTCCTACGGGTCATGTAATGTCACATAGGCCTTCAGTCCTTGTAATGATCACACATCATCCCTGTAATTTAGGATTGTCAAAAATAAATAAATAAATAAAGGCCTTTGGTCTATTTAGGTAGGCATAATATCAAAATATTCCTCAATGAATGGAAATTGAGATGAAGTCCCTTCCCTTGGGTCCAACATGTTATATGTGTCTTTATCATCCAAAAAAAATTTAGGATAATTATTTAATTTATTTATTACCTTATTCATGATTTTTATTAATTTTATTTCAATTTTTTACATGTTATATAAAATTACTTAATCAATTATGTCTTTATAGGATTTTGATCATATCTGGATTATGTTTAAAACTTGACATTTCTAGGTTGAATATGGTCAAAGAGGTCATTATTTAAACATATTAAGAAAGATAATCATGTAATGTTTCACAGATATATAACTAAATTATACTTTTGAGACTAATCATTAAATATGGCTTTGATAAATGAAGTATGTTACAATCATGGAGATTGTAGGTTGTATGTACGAATGACTAACGTTACCATTTTTTTATGATATTTATGGATATAAAAAAAGTAATATTAAATATTTAAATAATGATAATTAAATAATATATATCTTATTTATTCTTTAAATATTCTTATAAATATCACTAATTTTCTGTGGTGAAAAAATACACAAACAATGCTTCGGGAAGGAGGTAGTCCACACATACACGAATGAAGTAATCATATTTTAATGAAATAAATAAACTGATTGATTATATTTTAATAAAAATAAAAGTTCCATGAATATAATAAATATTTCATTTATATAAAATATATTTATTAAAATATCCTTATACGATTTCATGTACATAGTTAGAGAAAAACAAATCACATCACTTCATAAGGTCGTAGTCCACCATGCACTCAAAAGACATCATCACATCAAATAAGTAAGTCAAATTAAAAAGTTATATTTGATATATTTACTAAATTGGTATAATCATGGTATAAATATCATATATATACTCTATGTCAATTATAATACCCATCCTTGAGAGTTTTTTATGATGAAGTGATAGTTATCAGTTCACGATGAGGTAGTCCTTCCAAAACATGAAATATTATTTCATATCACATTTGATAGAATATGGGAATTATTTAGGATATGAAAAATAAATAATAAAATATTATTATAAGTAATATATTATGGTTATTATATTATCATTATTTAATAATAATTTAAGGAGGTGGTGGAAATATACACTTGTTGAAGAACGTTACTTCTTCTTTGTATAACCTCCTTAGGTTTTCACCAAAATCCCTACCAGGGATGAACTCAAAAAAATTACGATTATATTAATATATTTTGGAAATTGGGAAGTTATTATTATTTTGGTTTTGTTGATCTTATAGGATGGAGTGGTGTGAATAAGTGAGCAGAGTGAGGGACCTTTTATAATTGAACAAGGTATGGAATTTTTGTAAATACCCAGAAGTATTTGACAAAAGGGGGACACCCTCACCTTATGTGGCTCCAAAATTGATAAATAATGTAGGGTGGTTTATGAGGTCAATAAAAGAATCCTAAAACTAAATTAATTTTTATCATGTTATTCATTAAGCTATAAGTTTACTAAATTTTATTCATTTTATTTTTACCAAGATAACATGTATCTTAATAATTACCTAGGTTATTTATCTTTATGTAATAAAATTTCAATGATCATTATTAGATAATTTTGAAATATTTATAATAGATATTAAATAAAACATATTAAATAAAATTCCTTGTTGTGTGGAAATTTAAATTTAATACAAGCGCATCTAATGTGCCAAACCCCATTTTAACCTTAATCTCATTAATTAATTTCTAACATTTTTCATTAATAATTATGTTAAAAAATTATTTCGAGATTATTAGACAATATATAACATTATGATTAGAAATTTTGGATATATTTTTTTAAATTAAAAAAAGTGTATTCATTTTTTTTAAATATTAATCCCAAATTTTCAATGAGAAAGATATGTTTTAATGTAAAAATATTTAAAAATATACAATATGTTTGTATGAAACATTGATATGAAAAATATTAATTTGAAATAAATTTGATTAATATATATTATATTTACCTAATTTTACTCTAAAAATAATTCAAATTATAATTTTACAATATAAATAATTCTGACAAAGTGGTGGTTTTCATTTAATATTCAATATTTTTCACTATTCATATAAAAAAACGTTTCAGAAATATCCCGAAAATTTGAACTAGAATAATTTTGATATTATGATTGATGAATTTTAATATATATTATAAACTATCTTCTATAAAAATTTCAAATATTGATTTTATATTGTGTGCAAAAAACATGACTAAAATATCTTTCAAAAAAATATTGATTTTCAGAAAACTAATTTTTTCTTTAAAATTATACTAATTTTATCTCTAATCAATTTATATCCATTTTTTTATTTTTTAAAAATATATATTTAAATTTTTTTGTAGTACTATTCATAACTTTTAATTTATTGGCTTGGTTATAATGGTTGTACATTTTTACTCATCATTTAAGCTCATTGTTGAATTTCTAGAATGCTATCGAAAAAATAGTAGGGTCGCATATACCAAATGATATTGATTAGACTAAATTAAAAAAAATCATTATATATTAAATTTATAGTGTGTTACAATCTCAAATAATGTTAGTTCGTTAAGTCATATAATCTCTTGGTCATAATTGTTTCATTTTAAAATCCCAGGGTGTTACAGATTATGATAGAAAATATGAAGGGAATCTATATGGTTTCATTGATTAACATGATGATTTCATTACTATTTATTTGTCTAGATACTTTTTGGTAAGAACCATATTGATTTTCAATGTTATATATAAGTATTTCCTTGAGATTTACTTTCTTATAAACCCTAGGCATAATGATGATTTTTAAGGTGAATTGGAAATTTATGACAAAACATGATCGTTCTATAATATGTTGCATGGACTAGGTATTTCAGAGGATGTTTAATTTTTTCACTAAGACTCATTTAGATTAGAAGTTATAATGTGGGGTTGTTTTAATTTTCAATGTTTTTAAACTATGGAAAACATTCCTTTGGAAATTGAACATTCAATTTTGGTGGATGAGTCAATTCTAAAACTGAGATTCATATCGTAATGATGAGATTTGGAAATATTAGAAATGTTGTGTTTAGATGTCGTATAATTCCCGAAATGTTTCTCAATTTCTTGAATGAGTTTCAGGATCATTGGTCCTAAAAATATCATTTTTAGTACAAGAAATAGTAACATCCTAAGTTCGATAAAGGGTTTGTTAAACCGTGTGGTAGACCATTTGGTGTGTGATATGGTGGATTGTGGCCATAAAATATGTTTCACATAGTCTTCCAAATTTTGTAGCTATATATATGAGGAGAATACTCCTCGTACAGTCATTTCACTTGGATGGAACATAGTTTTCGAAACTATGTGGTCAACCCCTGAATCCTTTAAAATAGGGTAAATGGTAATTTTTTCCTTCCTCCATTAAATCATCTACCCCTCATTTATTCTTCTCTATTGGAACAGTTTGGGAGGGCTGCTCGAGATCCTCCTCCTATACTCTATTAGATATGTATTCTTATTTTGTGCTCTAATATGAGTTTCTTGGACCATGTTGGATAATGTTTTTCAGTCTGTGACTACTCCTTCCTAATTTATTAATTTCCTTTTTCATATTAAAGGCTATATTTATGTGACGCAGCTTTCTATTTTTTGGTAATGTTTTTAAAATTCATTTATTTTTTTCCATCTAACTCAAATGAAATTTCTATATTGGATGATTGAACATTAATATGTATTAGGTTGGTAGCCTATAGCATTCCTCTTAAGGCCACATCATTTTATTAATTATATTATCAAGCTACAATATGGAATTTATGTGCATTTCTGAAAAAATATAAAATATATTATATTTTACATAATGTCATAAATTGTATAAATATTATGTATGTAATTTTTAAAGTTTGATGTTTCTCACATCAAACCAGGCCACCCATTCAATTCATTACTCTTATATCACGACCCATACCCCTTATAATGGGTTTGAAATCATATGTGTTGAATTTACACTTTGTTTAATTAAGAATAAATAGTTTAAGGAAATTAAATGAACCATAATTTGAGCAGGTGACTCACTCTTCTGTACTATCATATTAAAAATATTATTGATTGATCCTTTAAAAAAGAAACATATAATTGTAAATTAGAGGGATACTTAGGAAACAGATTTACCCTTGATCTATACTAAATTATTAAATTGGGTGTTTTACCCCATCACATAGATGTGAAGTGCTATATGGATTTATTTGAATTGTATTAGATGGATCAAATGATTAATGTAATGGATTTTTCCATAGCCTACTAAATTACTTTTTAGATGGAATTATTCAATTCTATATGAATTTTTTTATATTCTATGCTTATGTACATGACCTCCTTATTAATTAAATTCAAAAGATCCACTAGTGTAGAAAATGGTTTTTGACATTAGTTTTTTAATTTTTAATGACGTTTAGTGTCCAATGTTTTTTCCAAATACATTGTAAATAAGTACATAACATTGTTTGAAACAAAATAACACTATAAATTAATTTTCATATTAGTTTTTCATGTCACTTATGATATTAACTACATGAAAAAATAATTCTAATCGGGTTTTTTCACCAGTCATGCGATAACCGATGTGAATGAATGAAATGATAAAGAGATTTTCACCTAATTTGTCAAATAAACATTGTGAATATCTAAGAAATTGATGTATTTTTAGGGGTTTTTTTATTAACAACATGAAAAATAAATCTAAAGGTGTTTTTAAATGAGTTATCAACTAACAAATGTAGAAAACCAATTTTTTTAAATAATTTATTTTCAACCCTCCTCTCCACCAGCAGAAAAGAAAGAAACAAGATGATAAATCAATATTAAATATATAGAAATAGCATTAGGACAACAATTAAAATAGATTTAATATTATAAATTTAAATTTTAAAATATATTGAAAAATAAATAAAATTCAATCACAAAAAAACATTTACAATTTGAACTTTTAATATTACAATATATAGTAAAATTATACTAAATTCTAGTTATAAAATAAAAAATTATTTTCGCATTCGATTTTTAGGTGACTCAACTCTTGTTCAATAAATGTCCAGAGTTCGTAAAAAATATAAAAATTAATATGAGATCATTTAACATGTATAAAAAATTAAAATATAAAATTCATTGGAATATATTATAATGAAATATAACCCAGCGTATCCTTATAACTCTCCTAGTTGAAATTATTTTATACAAAGTTCATAAAACATAATATTCACATTCATCTACACCATCTTGTTAATAAAAATCTATTTAAAATAGGGTTTCTTTTCAAAATAACCTTATTAATTAATTTATCCAAAATTTATTAATTGTAAAAAATGATTTACCATTGATTTTTAAAATATTATATTATTTATATTCATTCTTATGGTCTCTTAGAGGAATTTTTTTAACATATTTAAAAATAATATTAATATAATAAATATAAAATTTAGTATTACATAAAAAATTAAAAAATCAATTTTATAGTTCCAATACAATATTTAAATTGCTTCACACTACACCATAGATAAAGCATAACCAATAAAGTTTTTCTCCCTTTAATAAAAAACACCAAAAATTCAATGACCACAAATATAATATAAAATTTTATGTTAGAATTTATTGTAATGCCCCAACCCTAGAAGCCCGGAGCCGGTGCATTATTTTAATACATTGACATGATAACATGGAATCAATTCCGGAAGGACCGATAAGTTTACCAATCATAGGGAATAGATTACATACATAAAATGTTACATTACATTATAAAATAAAAAACAATAAAAACATTGCCCCCATTGACCACATTTATATCACTTAGATTATCCCATCAGGTAAGTCATAATATGCTTCTTCGCATCCTGGGAAAAATAATTCATATAAAGGGGTGAACTGAGATGCTCAATAAGGATAAAAATATAGTGGAAACTTTCATAAATAAGCATAAACATTTCAGGCAATGTATACGACTAAATCATATTCCTTTTAAAAATAAAATTTTGCATAAAATGGAAAATATAAATCAAATAAGTCAATTTACTTATTCACATGGATATTCTACTAGTCTAATAATCAAATGCAATATCAAAATCCAATTACATAATGATAGAATGCATAATTCCAGACTTCATAACCTCATAGTCAAGGCCTTGTGCCAAGACTAAAAATAATATTTAATCAAGGCCTTCTGCCAAGAAACTATTTTGTCTCATGAGACCAACCGATGCATCAGGGAGCTATAGCAGGCTCCACCTATCACATACTATGTCCAATGCATTCCTCATATAAAAAGGTTTAAACATAACATGAACATTTGTAATAAATGTAGCATACTAAATATCTATAATTTATCCATAAACCGTGAATGGTATAAAAATAACACATCCATAGTGAGAAATATTAAAAAACCATCAATACAATATGGAATATTTGTATCATAATAAATAATCCTTGATTAATAATAATATCCCTTAATGTATGTTGACATAGTTGAAAATGATCTGTAAAAATCATTGATAAAAACGTCACTTTTTCATGAAATCATTTAAAAGACACATAATTTATAAAGAAATTTATATAAAATATAGTTTTGAATCAAAGTGTCCCATACAAATTTGAAACCATTGAAAGTAATTAACATTTTATAACATTCATGTACCTATAAATAAATACATAAAACGATTTTGAAAACATGAAAATTAATGATAATGGTTTAGAAGAATAAATCTTTAAAACATTTAAAATGATGTTTTAGAAAAAAGAGTCCCTTAATAATAATCTCTTTGAAAAATAATTCATTAAACATGGACATGTATAATAAATTATTCCCAGAAGAGACTTACATAAAAACAACCACGGATAATAATGAGATTGTGAAATTAACCCTTACCATGTACTTTTCCTTGGTTGAGGGTACATTAACCACATGTATAATAGTTAAATAATAGTTATTAAGTTACAACAGAACCATATTTATATTTATTATATCATACATGATTCATTTATGTCTTTATACTACCCATTTAATAATGGTTTCCATGTTAAATTAACATTTCGGGTAATAATCGCTTTCTTTATCGATTGTGTTTTAACATGTTATTCTTGATCGTATCATTTAGATCAGGATTTACATAATTCCATAATATAACACATGATATATATATATATATCATATATATTTAAAATATCAATATATATAATATATAGATTTATGAAATGGACAACACCGTTTATGGAGGTGGTAAATTGTACGTACACAGAAACATTGTTCCGTTTTCATATCGTATTGGATGGAAGTTAGTGAATAAGATATATGAAAGTACATAAAAACGTGTATATATATATATATATCTATTAAGTATAATTATTATGTCATATAGTACCTACTTATTAATAATATATATTTTTATAATCATCGTTGAACGATGAATGTGGAAATAAATCTCATCGCGTCATGGAGACGGTAATCTATACGTACGTATGATCCAAAATATCATTATATTGATGGTAAAACCATATGTAATTGGATGTTATATCATATATATACATTCAGTAACATATTATATTTATTATTTACATTAGTTATACTCATTATTATATCCATCCAAATAATGAATCATTTGAATAACCAACTACACCACGACATGGAGATTGTAAGCCGTACGTACGCATGTATGGTGAATTTGTCATTTATATGATGGATAGAATAAAGAAAATGGTTTTTCCATATTTATAATAACATCCCAGTATGTATGAGTGATGGATTTATTATTTTGGTATGGAATCAACAAAAAAAGAAGAAGTGGAAGAAGAAAAGATGTAACACCCTGAGATTTTATGAAAAATATTCTTTTTAATTTCATTAATGTCTTTTGTTGTACGCTACACCAAAAGGAGTTTGTGCAACACGCATCATTTACTTGCCTTGCATTACACGCAATCGCGACCTTCCTCGGTAGCATGTGTAGTACGCAATACCGAGTTTCACTAAACAACGAGATGCTATTAAAATATTATTAAAACTAGCCGTTATGAATAGTAATAACCACTTTTTGAAATTTTTATTTTTCAAAATGGACTTCATTTCTTGATTTGGAATATCTAAATTATCTTAGGGTGCAATTTTGGTACATTTCGGATAACTTTCATTTCCTGATGAATAGTGAAAATTACTAAATTTTAATTAAAAACAACCATTTTAATCGAAATAATTAATAGTGATAAATTATTAATTTGAGTGGTTTTAAAGTATATTTAGAATAAATTTTTATAATTTAATACAATGTTGGTTATTGGATGTAATTTCACATTTAAACCAGACATAAACAAGCGTCAATCTTTTGGTAGTTATTATCTCTTAAAAACACGCTATTTGTTTTGACGACGGAAATTAATTTTTAAATTAAATAATGCAACTGATATTTTTTGAATTTGGTAAAATAGACATAATTTTTGAGTTCATAATATCAAATATATCTTAGGCCTATTTTTTGGTATTTTTATGGAAACTTTCATTTTTTGATGAATAGTGAAACCACTAAGTGGTAGTTAAAAAAATGAATTTTTCATAAAACTTAATTTTACCGCTTCTGTGAGTGGAATTTTAAAACTCCGAGAGACACGGTTGATGTCAGTAAGTAAAAAGTGGTTCAATGAGATGAAAATAATTTTTGTTGAATAATAACTTTTTACTTTTTTTTACCACGGTTAAAAGTAAATAGGGTAATTAAGGGTAAAAATGATATTATTATTACCCTAACACATGTCCTAATTCTATTTTACAAGTTTAATTAGAACAAAAACAACCTTAGGAACAAAATATGACCATTTAGGCCCACTTGGATTAGATTAGGACATCTATTATTAATTTATTTAATGAAAGGTTAAAATAGTTAAAATCAAAGTTTAATAACTAAATCATTTTTAATATGAGGATATACATAAGTTAAATTCGACTATAAATATTCATTAGAAAGATAAGAATATTTCCTACTTAATGGTATTTTATTTGTAATTTTTTGACATTAAATAATTTAATTTATTTATGACACAACGATGATGTAGTAATTATCTTATTAATGAATTATTGACATAATTGATGTTATAAATACCCAAATAAATGTAATTTGAGACTTTTTATGACTTACACTAATTTTCTATGTCCATATGACATGTTATTGCTGATTTAAGTAACTTGGTTAGAGATTATCATTCAGTTATGAATTTCATAAAAATCATGTACCAAATAGTGTCAAAATTGACATAAATTAGTTTTTAAAACAAATATTATATTATCAGTTGTTATTTTATTCCTAAAAATCTAAGGTTCGGCCAAATGACTTAGATAAGGTTATATATATTAATATTAAACAACTTGGGGTTCTTTTTGCTTGATATAGCAAGTTTATTAACCATATAGTGTAAGAAAACAAAAAGACACGGTAAAAGTTAAATTATTTTACATAGAGTTAAATCAAATTGATAAGGATAAAATAATAACCTAAACTTGTCTAAATCCTATTGTATGAGAGGCTTTCGACCCATCCCCACTTTAGCTTCGAAATAAGACCCCTTGGAACCATTATAAACCGAATTTGTCCTTAATATAAAATAATATTTTGAGATTTTCCTAAGGTGCCCCTCTCCTCTTCACACTAATTTGAGCATTAAATCTCGGCCAATCCCTGCCAAAATCCCTTCTCCACTCCCCTAGTATCATCCTAGAGGTCCTGGTCTTCTTAAAAGACCATCCTTATTTCATTAAGTGGAGGTTAAGAAAAGGCGCGTCAAAAAGAGGTAATATCCATTACCGATCTTTTTCAATTTCATTCTTCTTCAACTTCTTCTTCTTTAGTTGTTTCATGATAAAGTAACAACATAAGTATTTATTATATACTGATATGTTATTATAAATTTGAAACAACTCTAGTTAACCTTCTATCCATCCTACGGAAAAAGGAAATCATCGCGCGTGCGTACGTACGGAATACCGTCTCCACGCCGTGGTGTAATCTATTTTCCGCCACCACCGTAATTGGATGGGTATAATGGTTAAATGAGTAACTATATATGATTATTATAAAGTGATATTGAAACTGAAATAGTATACATAAACTTCAACACAATTTCACGATCATGAGAACAATATCATCGCTCGTGCGTACGTACGGACTACCGTCTCCACGACGCGATGATATTCATATCCCACATTAACCATTCATGAATGATTATAACGTATATATAATGAATAATAATGAAATATATGACATGTTAAATCTACTGGATTTATGTATATATATATATATGTATGTCATCTACTTACTTCCATTCAAGAAAATAAGGAAAGGAAAACAACGTTCATGCGAACGTACGGACTACCGTCTCCATGAACGGTGTGTTTCATTTCATTTATCTATCTATTATATATAAATATATACTGAATATATATGATATATAAATCATGTTTTATATTCTTTAAGTAGGTAAATCATGATATAAGTAATAATAATGTCAAGAACAACAAGTCCAAACACCTACGATAAATGAAACGATTTTACCCAAAGCGCTTCTTTAACATGGAATTTACAAAAGAACGGGTAATATAAAGTCATAAGTGAACCATATATGATATCATAACAATGAATATGATTCTTTAATAAGTTAATGACATTATTTAAATCATTATACAGGAGGTTCAGAGACATACAAAGCATATCAGACATAAGGTAAGGGAAATATCACAATCTCATTTTTATCCGAGATTGTTTATACTTTAGTATTTACTGGGGTGTATTTTATCATCCACATCCATGTTTCCTCAATATGTAATAATATTTCCATCCACCTACAATTTTTTAAATCCAATTTTACCCTTCGGTGAGTTTTTAGTAAAAGATATGAAAGGAATCTTTTTTCGTTTTTCATACAAGGTACTTTTTGACTTTTCCGACAAAAGTACGAAGAATGTTTTTTAAACTTATACGACATGAATGGATTTTTAAAACATTATTTCCAAGAAGCTTCCTTTACAAGTTTTCAAGTTTATTTTTAATCAACTTCTTTAAGTTTAGAATTGTACGAAATGTTAAGAAAGGAAAAGTGTTTTTGAAGCAGAAAGGATATATTTCTCAAGAATGGAGTTCAAGTGTTTTATCAAAATTATTTTTCATCTAAGATAATATAGGGTTCTGTTTATATCCATATTATTACATTGATTTGATTATGTTGTGATGGAATTATTTTTATGAATTCCTTTATCTTATATGAATTGTTTGATGACGTCACGATGTTTAAGATTCCCATTTTTTATTACATGGGTTATGCTATGATGTATGGTTTATGATTTTGTGGCACACATAAGAATGGTATCATTATGATATTGATGGGACCTATAACTCCCTCCAATGCATTGGGTAAAGATTTTATATCTCATGAGATAGACATGGCTGGAACAGTAGGTTATACCGGTTCAGTGAAACAGAACTGAAACGAGGGTGACTCGGTTCAGAAATGGACTTTGTCCACTAAGATAGTCTTGGCAATGAGTCTTGACTAATAAGAAATGATTCTCTATGATTATTTGTGTTTGCCAAAAAGTTTCATGCTTTATGTTATGATTATTGGGATTACATTTCACTACTATGATTTATCCCATGTTATGATATTATGATCTATTTTGCAGGTTAAGATTTCCAAAATGTTATGTTCTTATGAATATGATGTGATTGATATTTATTTTGTTTATCCTTACTGAGCATTTGAGCTCACCTTTTTACATTTTCTTTTCCCCAGGACATAAAGAAAGGATTTAGGTTTTTAAAAAAAAGAAGATCTTTATGGGAGATGTTGAAGATCTTTCACCACGATTAGAAGATTATATTCCGAGTTTCCAAAGACACTAAACTATTACGGTCCTTGTGTGTGTGTTTTTGTTATGTAATAAGTATTCCGAAAAAGTAATGTAATGTCCATGTACGTCAGGATTCGGGTCTCTACAGTTGGTATCAGAGGAAAGGTTTAGTCAACTTGTGGAAACTAGGATGCGAAAACGTTATTGAGATCCCTAGAGATATTTCTAAGGTATGTCTAGGGATGTCCCTATGGATAATTATACGTATAGGATATAGTCCTAGAACTACGGTAACGATCTTAGAATTTAACCTAAGATGTTAGATATTAAGGGTACTCCCCCTTTAATTATGTTGTTTTCCCTAGCATGATTTTTGCCTCTCACACTATTCTTTTTGGGTTTTAGAAAATGGCTAAAAACGAGATGATTCACGATAATGGAGGATATTATGGACAATGGAATGATATTATTCATGAGAAACCAAATGAAATGGGATTTTGAAGTCCAACAATCATTATTATTCCGAATCAGCAATATCATAATATGATCAATAAACTCAAATTTGGTAAGTTTCCTGACTCGGCTAATAAGAGAAAGATGGAGTTTCATGATGATCATAGAGGAAAGAAAGTTCAATTTCCCCTATGTAAATCATG
Organism: Viscum album; assembly: GCA_963277665.1. Lineage (NCBI taxonomy): Eukaryota > Viridiplantae > Streptophyta > Magnoliopsida > Santalales > Viscaceae > Viscum > Viscum album. The sequence goes on from OY728164.1 coordinate 909,567,606, forward strand.
TGGGAAGAGGCATCGAGGAGAATGTTTCAAGGGAAATGGAAGATGCTTTGGGTGTGGAAAAGAAGGACACAAATCCAGTAAGTGCAAATGAAAAGGTTCAATTAACACTATGTATGAGGATAATGGTATTGCTATGACATCAACAATGGTTAAATGTTTTAAATATGAAATGTACGGGCATTACGCAAACCAATGCCCTAAGGGAAAGTCTCATGAAGAGATTTAGTATTGCCGTATGAGTAGTATTTATGTTGATGATGATGAAGAGACTACAAATGATATGTGAGTTGAAAGAATTGTTAAATGTTTATCAAGTGTAATGTTGTATAAGTAATCTCATGGTACTATGGAATAAAGAGACATCTAAGGATTGTTACATTGTTGTCTTTCCTTGATTTTTGAAAGTTTATGATTAATGGTACCGGTATCCATTAAAGGATATTCAGATATTTTAGGAATATAGAAGGGATAAGGAGAAAATTAAATGTTTGATAGTATTCATGAGCTCATGACTTATATAAGAAAGAGGTTATGTAATGGATTGAGTATATAGAATTTTTGGATTTTGGTATGTGGAAAGTGTTACCTTTTAATTGCATTCATGTTTTCAGTTAGGTTCAATGGGTATTCAAGAGAATACATGATTAAGGCCTTTGAATGTTTGGAATGTGACCAACAAGACATATCTTATGATATATGGGGATCAACGATGGTATTAAATCTCTGGTAATCGTTTTCCCTATATTATGAGAGTGGACTGCAGTATTATGGATAAGCCTAAAGATTGGAATGGATTATGTTGGAAATAATATAGTATTGTTTAAGGATAGAAGTGTTTTTCGATATTATTGATGGGATGTTATAGTAATATAGTTTTAGAAAAAGGACAACCTGCAGGACGGGTGACAGCCCATCGCGTCGGACAAGGCTGTGGGAATCGAACCCACAACCGAAGTGCGACAGGCCTTTATCACCTACCACTGGCCTACAAGAAGTCCCTGTTTAGTAGAAACTAGTTTTATTATATTAATCAGTATGATATATGATGTATAAGTCCATTTTAGGAACCATATATCATTAATATCAATATAGATGGACTTATGTATTTTTTGATAATTTTTCTAACCTTTTGTTTGAGACAGATGGAATGACCCATCATTCTATCACATGATCTGCTGACACTTCAGGAATAACAAATTAAACTTCATTTCTTTAAGAGATGAAGTGGATATTGTTCAATGAATGAACAATAGTGAGATTGTACCAAAATAAAGTAAGTATTTATTCTAATTCAAATTCTTCAACTTTAGGGAAATGATCTTGAAAACCAAAAAAATTGTTTTCCTAGTGCTCTTATATCTGATGAATCAGATGGTACCTTAGATCGTCACAAATTTATGGCTTTGTGATTGCTGGATTTTCCATAGACATGTTCTCTACCACTCTCTATCAGAACATGATGGTTATATTTCTCTTCCATATCCATATTTTCACCTATGTGGAAACCCAGTGATTAGTTTATTTGGGTAACCGTTACGTTTCATACTTTTGTTTTTAAATATTGGTTTTGGTATTTCTTTTTACGATGTGGGTTTCTATCAAAGAAACTTTCAAATAGTAAACCATTTATAACCCCGACGAATTTCGAGGGCGAAATTCATTTTAAGGGGGGTAGAATGTAACACCCCGAGATTTTATGAAAAATATTCTTTTTAATATCATTAATGTCTTGTGTTGTACGCTACACCAAAAGGAGCTTGCACAACATGCATCCTTGACTTGAATTGCATTACACGCAATCACGACCTTCCTCGATAGTGTGGGTAGTACACAATACCGAGTTTCATTAAACAACGATATGCTATTAAAATATTATTAAAACTAGCCGTTATGTATAGTAAGAACCACTTTTTGAAATTTTTATTTTTCAAAATGGACTTCATTCCTGGATTCAGAATATCGAAATAAGATTAGGGTGAAATTTTGGTACATTTCGGATAACATTCATTTTCTGATGAATAGTTAAAATTACTAAATTTTAATTAAAAACAACCTTTTTAATCGAAATAATTAATAGTGATAAATTATTAATTTGAGTGGTTTTAAAGTATATTTAGAATAAATTTTTACAATTTAATACAATTTTGGTCATTGGATGTAATTTCACATTTAAACCAGACATAAGCAAGCGTCAATCTTTTGGTAGTTATTATCTCTTAAAAACACGCTATTTGTTTTGACGATGGGAATTAATTTTTAAATTAATTAATGCAACTGATATGTTTTGAATTTGGTAAAATAGACATCATTTTTGAGTTCATAATATCAAATATACCTTAGGCCTAATTTTTGGTATTTTTCTGGAAACATTCATTTTTTGATGAATAGTGAAACCACTAAGTTGTAGTTAAAAAAATGAATTTTTCATAAAACTTAATTTTACCACTTCTGTGAGTGGAATATCAAAAATCCGAGAGACACGGTCGATTTCAGTAAGTAAAATGTGGTTCAATGAGATGAAAATAATTTTTGGTAAATAGTAACTTTTTACTTTTTTTTACCACGGTTAAAAGTAAATAGGGTAATTAAGGGTAAACAATGATATTATTATTACCCTAAAACATTTCCTAATTCTATTGTACAAGTTTAATTAGCACAAAAACAACCTTAGGAATAAAATATGACCATTTAGGCATAATTGGATTAGATTAGGACATCTATTATTAATTTATTTAAAGATAGGTTAAAATAGTTAAAATCAAAGTTTAATAACTTAATAATTTTTAATATGAGGTTATAAAAAAGATAAATTAGACTATAAATATTTATTATAAAGCTAAAAATATTTCCTACATAATGGTATTTTATTTGTAATTTTTAGACATTAAATAATTTAATTTATTTATGACACAACGATGATGCAGTAATTATCTTATTAATAAAATATTGACATTATTGATGTTATAAATACCCAAATAAATAAAATTTGAGACTTTTTATGACTTCAACTAATTTTATAGGTCAATAGGACATGTTAGTGTTGATTTAAGTTACTTGGTTCGAACTTATCATTCTGTTATGAATTTTATAAAAACCATGTACCAAATAGTGTCAAAATTGACATAAATTAGTTTTTAAAACAAATATTATATATTAATTGTTATTTTATTCTTAAAAATCTACGGTTTGGCCAAATGACTTATATAAGGTTATATATATTAATAATAAACAACTTGGGGTTATTTTGGCTTGATATAGTAAGTTTATTAACCATATAGTGTAAGAAAACCAAAAGACACGGTAAAAGTTAAATTATTTAACTTAGTGTTAAATCTAATTGATAAGGTTAAAATAATAACTTAAACATGTCTAAATCCTATTGGATTAGAGGAGTTCGACCCATACCCACTTTAGCTTCTAAATAAGACCCTTTGGAACCATTATAAACCGAATTTGACCTTAATATAAAATAATATTTTGAGATTTTCCTAAGGTGCCCCTCTCCTCCCTTATAAAAGGGCACCTCCTCCCTCTCCTCCTCACACCAATTTGAGCATTGAAGCTCGGCCAACCCCTGCCAAAATATCTTCTCCACTCCCCTAGTATCATACTAGAGGTCCTGGTCTTCTTCAAAGAACATCCTTAGTTCTTTAAGTGGAGGTTAAGAAAAGGCGCGTCAAAAAGAGGTAATATCCATTACCGATCTTTTTCAATTTCTTTCTTCTTCAACTTCTTCTTCTTTAGTTGTTTCATGATAGAGTAATAACATCATTATTTCTTATATACTTATATTTTATTATAAATTTGAAACAACTATAATTAACCTTGTATCCATCCTACGGAAAAAGGAAATCAGCGCGCGTGCATACGTACAGAATACCGTCTCCACGCCGTGGTGTAATCTATTTTCTGCCACCACCTTAATTGGATGGGTATACTGGTGTAATGAGTAACTACATATGATTATTATAATGTGATATTGAAACTGAAATCGTATACATACACTTCAACACATTATCACGATCATGAGAACGATATCATCGCTCGTGCGTACGTACGGACTACTGTCTCCACGACGCGATGAGAATCATTCTCCACATTAACCATTCATGAATGATTATAAAGTATATATAATGAATAATAATGAAATATATGACATGTTAAATCTACTGTATTTATGTATATATATATATTTATGTCATCTACTTACTTCCATTCAAGACAATAAGGAAAGGAAATCAACGTTCATGCGTACGTACGAACTACCGTCTCCATGAACGGTGTGTTTCATTTCATTTATCTATCTATTGTACATATATATATATATATACTGAATATATATGATATATAAATCATGTTTTATTTTCTGGAAGTAGGTAAATCATGATATAATTAATAATAATGTCAATAACAACAAGTCCAAACACCAACGATAAATGAAACGATTTTACCCAAAATGCTTCTTTAACATGGAATTTACAAAAGAACGGGTAATATAATGTCATAAGTGAACCATATATGATATCATAACAATGAATATGATTCTGTAATAAGTTAATGACATTATTTAAATCATTATATAAGAGGTTCAGATACGTACAAAGCATATTAGACATAAGGTAATGGAAATATCACAATCTCATTTTTATCCGAGATTTTTTATACTTTAGTATTTACTGGGGTGTATTTTATCATCCAAATCCATGTTTCCTAAATATGTAATTATATTTCCATCCACCTACAATTTTTTAAATCCAATTTTACCCTTCGGTGAGTTTTTCGTAAAAGATATGAAAGGAATCTTTTGTCGTTTTTCTTACGAGGTACTTTTGGACTTTTCCGACAAAAGTACGAAGAATGTTTTTTTAAACTTATAAGACATGAATGGATTTTTAAAACATTATTTCCAAGAATCTTCGTTTAAAAGTTTTCATGTTTATTTTTAATCAACTTCTTTAAGTTTAGAATTGTACGACATGTTAAGAATGGAAAAGTGTTTTTGAAGCAGAAAGGATATATTTCTCAAGAATGGAGTTCAAGTGTTTTATCAAAATTATTATCCATCTAAGATAATATAGGGTTCTGTTTATATCCATATTATTACATTGATTTGATTATGTTGTGATGGAATTATTTTTATGAATTCCTTTACCTTATATGAATTGTTTGATGATGTCACGATGTTTAAGATTCCCATTTTTTATTACATGGGTTATGCTATGATGTATGGTTTATGATTTTGTGGCACACATAAGAACGATATCATTATGAGATGGGTGGGACCTATATCTCCCTACAATGAATTGGGTAAAGATTTTATATCTCATGAGATAGACATGGCTGGAACGGTAGGTTATACCGGTTCAGTGAAACAGGACTGAAACGAGGGTGACTCAGTTCAGAAATGGACTTTGTCCACTAAGATAGTTTTGGAAATGAGTCTTGACTAATAAGAAATGATTCTCTATGATTATGTTTGTATGCCACAAAGTTTCATTTTTAAGTTATGATTATTGGGATTACATTTCACTACTATGATTTATCCCATGTTATGATATTATGATCTATTTTGCAGGTTATGATTTCCAAAATGTTTTGTTCTTATGAATATGTTGTGATTGATATTTTTTTTTACCCTTACTGAGCATCTGAGCTCACCCTTTTATGTTTTCTTTTCCCCAGGACATAAAGAAAGGATTTAGGTTTTTAAAAAAATAATATCTTTATGGGAGATGTTGAAGATCTTTCACCACGATTAGAAGATTATATTCCGAGTTTCCAAAGGCACTAAACAATTACGGTCCTTGTATGTGTGTTTTTGTTATGTACTAAGTATTCCGCAAAATTAATGTAATGTCCATGTACGTCAGGATTCGGGTCTCTATAGTTGGTATCAGAGGAAAGGTTTAGTCAACCTTTGGAAACTAAGATACGAAAACGTTAGTGAGATCCCTAGAGATATTTCGAAGGTATGTCTAGGGATGTCCCTAAGGATAAGTATATGTATAGGATATAGTCCTAGAACTATGGTAAAGATCTTAGAATTTAACCTAAGATGTTTGATATTAAGGGTAATCCCCCTTTTATTATGTTGTTTTCCCTAGCATGATTTTTGCCTCTCACACTATTTTTTTGGGTTTTAGAAAATGGCTAGAAACAAGATGGTTCACGATAATGGAGGATATTATGGACAATGGAATGATATTCTTCATGAGAAACCAAATGAAATGGGATTTGGAAGTCCAAAAATCATTATTATGCTGAATCAGATTTCTCATAATATGATCAATAAACTCAAATTTGGTAAGTTTCATGACTCGGCTAATAAGAGAAAGATGGAGTTTCATGATGATCATAGAGGAAAGAAAGTTCAATTTCCCCTATGTAAATCATGTGGGAAGAGGCATCAAGGAGAATGTTTCAAGGGAAATGGACGATGCTTTGGGTGTGGAAAAGAAGGACAGAAAGCCAGTAAATGAAAATGAAAAGGTTCAGTTAACACTATGGATGAGGATAATGGTATTGCTACGACATCAACAATGGTTAAATGTTTTAAATATGGAATATACGGGCATTACACAAACCAATGCCCTAAGGGAAAGTCTCATGAAGAGAATCAGTACAGCCGTATGAGTAGTATTTATGTTGATGATGATGAAGAGACTAAAAATGATATGTGAGTTGAAAGAATTGTTACATGTTTATCAAGTGTAATGTTGTATAAGTAATCTCAGGGTACTATGGAATAAAGAGACATCTAAGGATTGTTACACTGTTGTCTTTCCTTGATTTTTGAAAGTGTATGATTAATGGTACCAGTACCCATTAAAGGATATTCAGATATTTTAGGAATATAGAAGGGATAAGGTGAAAATTAAATGTTTGATAGTATTCATGAGCTCATGACTGATATAAGGAGAAGGTTATATAATGGATTGAGTATATAGAATTTTTGGATTTCGGTATGTGGAAAGTGTTAACTTTTAACTACAATCATGTTTTCAGTTAGGTTCAACAGGTATTTAAGATAATACATGATTAATGCCTTTGAATGTTAGGAATGTGACCAACAAGACATATCTTATGATATATGGGGATCAACGATGGTATTAAATCTCTGGTAATCGTTTTCACTATATTATGAGAGTGGGCTGCAGAATTATGGATAAGCCTAAAGATTGGAATGGATTATGTTGGACATAAGTTTGTATTGTTTAAGGATAGAAGTTTTTTTCGATATTATTGATGGGATGTTATAGTAATATAGTTTTAGAAAATAGACAACCTGCAGGATGGGCGACATCCCATCGCGTCGGACAAGGCCGTGGGATTCGAACCCACAACCGAAATGTGACTGGCCCTTATCGCCTACCACTGGCCTACAAGAAGTCCCTGTTTAGTAGAAACTAGTTTTATTATATTAAGAAGTGTGATATATGAAGTATAAGTCCATTTTAGGAACCATATATCATTAATCTCACTATAGATGGACTTATGTATTTTTTGATAACTTTTCTAACCTTTTGTTTGAGACAGATGGAATGACCCGTCATTCTATCACATGATCTGCTAACACTTCACGAATAACAAATTCAACTTCATTTCTTTAAGAGATGAAGGGGAAATTGTTCAAGGCACGAACAATAGTGAGATTGTACCAAAATAAAGTAAGTATTTATTCTAATTCAAATTCTTCAACTTTAGGGAAATGATCTTGAAAACCAAAAAAAATGTTGTCCTAGTGATCTTATATCTGATGAATCAAATGGTACCTTAGATCGTCACAAATTTATGGCTTTGTGATTGCTGGATTTTCCATAGCCATGTTCTCTACCACTCTCCATCAGAACATGATGGTTAGATTTCTCTTCTATATCCATATTTTCACCTATGTGGAAACCCAGTGATTAGTTTATTTGGGTAACCGTTACATTTCATACTTTTTTTTAAAGATTGGTTTTGGTATTCATTTTTACGATGTGGGTTTCTATCAAAGAAACTTTCGAATAGTAAACCATTTATAACCCCGATGAATTTCGAGGGCGAAATTCATTTTAAGGGGGGTAGAATGTAACACCCCAAGATTTTATGAAAAATATTCATTTTAATTTCATCAATGTCTTGTGATGTACGCTACAGCAAAAAGAGCTTGCACAACACGTATCCTTGACTTGCCTTGCATTACACGCAATCGTGACCTTCCTCGATAGCGTGTGTAGTACGCAATACCGAGTTTCACTAAACAATGATATGCTATTAAAATATTATTAAAACTAGCCGTTATGAATAGTAATAACCACTTTTTGAAATTTTTATTTTTCAAAATGGACTTAATTTCTGGATTCGGAATATCGAAATTAGCTTAGGGTGAAATTTTGGTACATTTTGGATAACTTTCATTTTCTGATGAATAGTGAAAATCACTAAATTTTAATTAAAAACAACCTTTTTAATCAAAATAATTAATAGTGATAAATTATTAATTTGAGTGGTTTTAAATTATATTTAGAATAAATTTTTACAATTTAATACAATGTTGGTCATTAGATGTAATTTCACATTTAAACCAGACATAAACATGCGTCAATCTTTTGGTAGATATTATCTTTTAAAAACACGCTATTTGTTTTGACGACGGGAATTAATTTTTAAATTAATTAATAAAACTGATATGTTTTGAATTTGGTAAAATAGACATCATTTTTGAGTTCATAATATCAAATATAGCTTAGGCCTAATTTTTGGTATTTTTCTGGAAACTTTCATTTTTTGATGAATAGTGAAACCACTAAGTGGTAGTTAAAAAAATGAATTTTTCATAAAACTTAATTTTACCGCTTCTGTGAGTGGAATTTCAAAAATCTTAGAGACACGGTTTATGTTAGTAAGTAAAATGTGGTTCAATGAGATGAAAATAATTTTTGGTGAATAGTAACTTTTTACTTTTTTTACCACGGTTTAAAGTAAATAGGGTAATTAAGGGTAAAAATGATATTAGTATTACCCTAAAACATGTCCTAATTCTATTGTACAAGTTTAATTCGAACAAAAACAACCTTAGGAATAAAATATGACCATTTAGGCCCAGTTGGATTAGATTAGGACATCTATTGTTAATTTATTTAAAGACAAGTTAAAATAGTTAAAAGCAAAGTTTAATAACTAAATCATTTTTAATATGAGTTTATACATAAGATAAATTCAACTATAAATATTCATTAGAAATATAAAACTATTTACTACATAATGGTATTTTATTTGTAATTTTTAGACATTAAATAATTTAATTTATTTATGACACAATGATGATGCAGTAATTATCTTATTAATGAAATATTGACATAATTGATGTTATAAATACCCAAATAAATGTAATTTGAGACTTTTTATGACTTACACTAATTTTCTAGGTCAATATGACATGTTATTGTTGATTTAAGTAACTTGGTTCGAACTTATCATTCTGTTATGAATTTCATAAAAATCATGTACCAAATAGTGTCAAAATTGACATAACTTAGTTTTTAAAACAAATATTATATTATTAATTGTTATTTTATTACTAAAAATATAACGTTCGGTCAAATGACTTAGATAAGGTTATATATATTAATAATAAACAACTTGGGGTTCTTTTGGCTTGATATAGTAAGTTTATTAACCATATAGTGTAAGAAAACAAAAAGACACGGTAAAAGTTAAATTATTTAACTTAGAGTTAAATCTAATTGATAAGGTTAAAATAATAACCTAAACTTGTCTAAATCCTATTGTATGAGAGGCTTTCGACCCATCCCCACTTTAGCTTCGAAATAAGACCCTTTGGAACCATTATAAACCGAATTTGACCTTAATATAAAATAATATTTTGAGATTTTCCTAAGGTGCCCCTCTCCCTTATAAAAGGGAACCTCCTCCCTCTCCTCCTCACAATAATTTGAGCATTAAAGCTCGGCCAAACCCTGCCAATATCTCTTCTCCACTCCCCTAGTATCATCCTAGAGGTCCTGGTCTTCTTCAAAGACCATCCTTAGTTCTTTAAGTGGAGGTTTAGAAAAGGCCCGTCAAAAAGAGGTAATATCCATTACCAATATTTTTCAATTTCTTTCTTCATCAACTTCTTATTCTTTAGTTGTTTCATGATAAAGTAATAACATAAGTATTTCTTATATACTGATATGTTATTATAAATTTGAAACAACTCTAATTAACCTTATATCCATCCTACGGAAAAAGGAAATCACCGTGCGTGCGTACGTACGGAATACCGTATCCACGCCGTGGTGTAATCTATTTTCCGCCACCACCTTAATTGGATGGGTATAATGGTGTAATGAGTAAATATATATGATTATTATAAAGTGATATTGAAACTGAAATAGTATACATACACTTCAACACAAGTTCACGATCATGAGAACGATATCATCACTCGTGCATACGTACGGACTACCGTCTCCACGACGCGATGAGATTCATTCTCCACATTAACCATTCATGAATGATTATAAAGTATATATAGTGAATAATAATGAAATATATGACATGTTAAATCTACTGGATTTATGTATATATATATGTATGTCATCTAATTACTTCCATTCAAGACAATAAGGAAAGGAAAACAACGTTCATGCGTACGTACGGACTACTGTCTCCATGAACGGTGTGTTTCATTTCATTTATCTATCTATTATTATATATATATACTGAATATATATGATATATAAATCATTTTTTATATTCTAGAAGTAGGTAAATCATGATATAATTAATAATATTGTCAATAACAACAAGTCCAAACACCTACGATAAATGAAACGATTTTACCAAAAACGCTTCTTTAACATGGAATTTACAAAAGAACGGGTAATATAAAGTCATAAGTGAACCATATATGATATCATAATGTTGGAATCACCTGTTTTGATAATCCCAAATCATGCTTAAACATTAATTCTGATGTATTAAACCTTTGCATTAATCTTATTATTCTATGCTTAAACGTATTTTATTCTAAACAGTTCATATTCTTACTCTCATAACTTTACTGTAACAGCTTACAGTAGCATTTACATAAGTTTGGTATTGTTAGCTACCAGTCAGAGTTTTCTTTTCAAAGTCACAGTTACAGCTTACTGTCACCTTAAGTTATTGTTGCAATAAGTTCACAGTTACAAGGTTACAGTCGAAGACTAATACAAGCTTACAGTTACGAGTCTACTGCTATCTATTGTCAAAGCTCACAGACGAAGGTCACAATTACAAGACTTCTGTTCAAAGTTATCTCTGCTCAAGTTCACAGTCGAACAAGTCTACAGTTGGATCAAGTTCACAGTCGAACAAGTCTACAGTTGAAACAAGTTCGCAGTCGAACAAGCCTACAGTCATAAGTCTACAGTCAAGGTTACAGTTAGACAGCTTCTGTCGACTAAGTCTACTGATGATCGAAGTCTACAGTTGACAAAGGTTACAGTTCTACAAATTTGATGTTACAAGTCTACAGTTAGAAAGGCTACAGTTACATGGAGTAAAAGCTACCATTGAAAGCCTACAGACAGCAAGCCTTTTGTTGAAGTCAGCAGTCAGAAGGAAGTCCACAGTTGGAAGACCACAGTTGAAGTCCACAGTGACATACATTCTCGACCAGTTTATTATTATTATATTTCTACTTTTTCTTTACCAATTTGATTAATACTAATCTAACGGTCATATCATACATTTTGATGATTTGTCAAATATCTGATAAAGGTAGTCGGATGTCAGGAACTCGTACCTCGTACCTGCTGAAAAGAAATCTTTTCTGTCCCCTGTCGGGAGATAAATACGAGAAGACTACGCTGCCCAAAAAGAATGCGAACCAGAGAAGTGCGTGGTGGACGAAATATACCAGAAACACAAGAAGATAAAAACGAGTTCCATCAAGAACACAGAGAATCATATAGACAATCAAGTATACTCGATAAGTGTTCTGTGCATACAAGAAGAACCCTGAAGAACTTCATCGACTACATTCTCACTACCTGTGAACCTGAAGCATACGACACTCTGTTTCTCAAACAGAAACGAGAAGAGGACTCAAACTCTCTTCTGATCGAATACAAGAGCTACACTGAGATCACCAGAACCACTTCTAAACTCTACATCTCTTGTTCTGTGATTTATTCTACATTTTGAGCAGTGTGTGTTATCTGCTGTATTAAACACACACACTGACTCCTGTACTTTCACCGGAGGATCTTTAAATCCTCAGCAAACCTTTTTGCACCCCATTCCCACTGTGGATAGTGGTAGAGGTCTTGTGACCTGAACAGCTGGCTGCTGTTGTTTGTTTTCCCACGAAGAACTGTGGTAGAGGTCTTGTGACCTGGACAGTGTGTTCACTGTTGTTTACCCCGATCCAGGGTGTGGATCATTTCTTATATAAACTTTTGAGAGGACTAAGTCTCGGCTTGAGACTGAACCTCTTGGTTAATTCTTTGTGCTTGTAGTTACACTCTATATCCATACAATACATATTTATTTCATATTCCGCTGCTATTACTTTGAAATATAATCTATCTTCAAAGCTACTTTGATAATTAAATTCGCAAGTGTTTATGTTTGTTATAAATCAGTAAGTTAGTTTCAAAAGTTAATTTAATCATATGATTAAGTTAACTGAGAATTAATCAATCTTTGAGAAACTAATTGAACCTTTATAATCTATATAAATTCACTACAGTTTAATTTGTTTTGAAATTGGGGGATTTTAATAGAAATTGTTTTTAACAGAAATTTTAATTGGAACTCAATTCACCCCCCTCTTGAGTGTCCACTCCGACCAACATTTGGTATCAGAGGAGTTGTTTATCTCTGTTATACTTGCTCAAAGTTTTATTTTAACTCTCTGTTTTTAAAACTGTGATTGTAGTTTTATCTAAAAGATCTTAAATTTCTGTTAGTTCTAAATTTTATCTCTTTAAAACATCTTCTAAAATTTCCTTATGGATAATAGACTAGAAGGTGCTGCTACTAACAGGCCACCCTTCTTTAATGGTGTGAATTATGCCCAATGGAAGCTCAAAATGAAAATTCATTTGGAAAGTATGGGTTTTGATATTTGGTCTGCTATAGAGTCTCAATACAAGATTCCAGAAACTGAAAGAATAACTTGGGATGAACCTACTAAGGTAGCTTACAATAATAATTGTAAGGCTGTGAATGCTCTCTACTGTGCTCTAGGAGATGAGGAGTTCAATAGAATTTCTGCATGTAAAACTGCTTTTTAAATCTGGGACACCTTAGCTGTTTCTCATGAAGGAACAACTAATGTCAAGGAAATGCGGTTAAATACTTATACTATCAAATATGATAACTTTAAGATGAAAGCTGATGAACCTATTTCTGATATGTATCTCAGGTTTAATGAGATAGTCAACACAATGAGCTCACTCGGAAAGATTGTTCCAGCAAAGGAGAAAATCATGAGATTATTGAGATGTCTGCCTGACAGATGGAGAGGCACATCCGTTTCAATTAGAGAATCCTGTGATATTGGAACTTTGCCTGTCATGGAGTTAATTGGTAAGCTGATGATGTACGAAGAAGAGCTAAAGGTGAATAAAGAGGAAGATGAGGAACCAAAACGAAAATCTGTAGCTTTTAAGTCTACTGCATCAAAGAGAAAAGACAAGGAGAAAGTGCATATACCAACTGAAAGCTCATCTAGGGAAGACTTAGATTTTGACAGTGATGCCGAGATGGCACAAATAGCAAGGAGATTCAAGAAATTATATAGGAAGAAGAAGTTCTTCAGAAAACTAAACTACAAGGGTAAGTATGATAGACAAGGTTAGTGGAAGAAAGATTGGAAGAAAACTGATAAAGAAGAAGACATAGTTTGCTATGAATGTAAAAGGAAAGGACACATCAAAGCTGACTGTCCTAAGTTAAAATTCAAGAAGAAATATGAGTACAAGGACAAGAATTATAAGAAAGGTATGAAGGCCACCTGGAGTGCTTCAGAAGACAGCACAAGTGAATCAGAGTCCAGTGATTCTGAAAGAAATCGTGCTAATATGTGTTTCATGACAAACACATCTGAGGTAACCTTAGACACTCCCACTCTAAACTCTTATTATTCTGAAGGTGAAGCAGAATCTGGTTCTGATTCTGAAAATATGTCTAAAGATGAATTGATTGAATACTGTAATATGCTGGAAGAAATGTGTAATGAACTAAAGGATAAATATAAGTCTTTAAAGAAACAGCATGCTCTTACTGCAAGTGTCAAGTCTGCACTTGATATAGAAAAAGAGAAAAATGTTCAATTATTAAAGGAGAATACAGAACTGAAACTATCTAATGAACAACTTAGAAAGGACTTAGAAACATTCACAAATGGAAAAGATACTCTAACCCAACTGCTAGGAAAGCATGTTGCACCTAAGTATGCTACTGGCTTGGGATACCAACCTGGACAAAGACAGTTTACTAAAACCCGATTTATTAAGTCTGGAAAAAATCCTGCTAGTTCCAGTTTTGGAAATTCGTATGCCTCAACTGGTTATTTAAATAGTTGTAGATCAAATAAAGTATATCTCTCTAAATCTGTTGCATCTATTAATTGTATGGGACCCATAAAACAAATCTGGGTACCTAAATCCTTGATTGCTAACATATCTGGACCCAAGAAAATCTGGGTACCAAAGTCATTTCCTGTCTAATCTGTTTTGTAGGAAATCTGTTTGAAAAGCAATTACAAGAAGGTATGGTACTTAGACAGTGGATGTTCAAGACACATGTCTGGAGACTATTCGTGCTTCAAAAGCTTAATAAAGGTTGATGGAGGATATGTCACTTTTGGTGATAACTCAAAAGGAAAAATCATCGGCTTAGGCCAGATTGGTAACACTGACTCAGTATTAATTTCCAAAGTTTTATTTGTTGATGGACTTAAGTACAACCTACTTAGCATTTCTCAATTGTGTGATGATGGTTTTAATGTCAAGTTTGAAAACAATTCTTGTGATGTTTATAATTCCAAAAATGCTATAATATTTTCTTCCTTAAGAAATGAAAATGTTTATGCTGTTGACTTAAACACTTTAGCTAAACATAATGTTACTTGCTTAAATGCTTTTCATAAAGATTCTTGGCTGTGGCATAGGAGATTAGGACACTGCAACATTCACTCACTTAGAAAACTCTCTAAGAAACACCTTGTTAGAGACCTACCTAAGCTTGAATTCCCAAATGACAAAGTGTGTAATCCCTGTCAAAAGGGAAAATAACACAACGTTTCTTTTAAACCAAAGAAATAAGTTTCAACTTCTCAACCACTTGAACTGGTTCACATGGATTTGTTTGGACCATAAAGAATTTCAAGTTTAAATGGGAAGCACTATGTTTATGTTCTTGTAGATGACTTTTCTAGATATACTTGGGTATACTTTCTAGCTCACAAAAGTGAAGCCTGCTCTTCCTTTGTTAAATACTCTAAGTCTGTAGAAAATCTTAGTGGACATAAGATTAAGACCTTGAGGAGTGATCATGGTCGTGAGTTTGAGAATAAAGAATTTGAATCTTACTGCTCACACAATGGCTATACTCACAATTTTTCTGCTCCTAGGACACCTCAACAGAATGGTGTAGTGGAAAGAAGAAACAGAACCCTGCAAGAAATTGCTAGAACTATGCTTAATGAATATGACCTGCCAATTTACTTTTGGGCTGAAGCTGTAAATACAGCCTGCTATGTTATTAATAGAGTCTTGATTAGACCGGTTCTTAAGAAAACCCCTTATGAGTTGTGGAATAATAGGAAGCCTAAGGTTAATTACTTTAGAGTTTTTGGATGCAAAGTCTTTATTCTGAATACTAAAGATAATCTTGATAAATTTGCTCCAAAAAGTGATGACGGAATTTTCCTGGGTTACTCTATGTCTAGTAACGCCTATAGAGTGTTCAATAAGAAAACCAAATGTGTGGAAGAATCTGTTCACATCAAGTTTGATGAGACTGATCCACATGAGCCTAAAACTTCTCTTGAAGATGTTGAAGAAGACTTATCTGTTCTGGACCTAAATGACAAATCTAAAGAACCTGTAATCAAAACATCCAGTTCTGGACTTTTTCCAGAATCTTCCTCTGTGGAACCCGAACCTATAAATGAACCTGAAATCTCTAGTCCAACCTTTACCAAATCAACTAGGATTCTAAAGAATCATCCTTTAGATGCTGTTGTTGGTAATCTTGATAGAGGAACACAAACTAGAGCTTCTCTAAGAAATCAGGTTGAACATCATGCTTTTATTTCACAGCTTGAACCCAAAAATGTCAATGATGCTATCAGTGATGAATTCTGGGTAATGGCTATGCAAGAAGAACTAAATCAGTTTGAAAGAAACAAAGTTTGGGAATTAGGGGAAAGACCTAAAGACACTCTTACCATAGGCACTAAATGGGTGTTTAGAAACAAAGTTGATGAGTTTGGTAATATAATCAGAAACAAAGCTAGGCTAGTTGCACAAGGGTATAGTCAGGAAGAAGGAATAGACTATGAGGAATCCTTTGCACATGTGGCTAGACTAGAGGCCATTAGGATATTACTTGTTTATGCTGCTCATCTGAATTTCAAACTATATCAAATGGATGTTAAAAGTTCTTTTCTAAATGGATATATAATTGAGGATGTATTTGTGGAACAACCTCCTGGTTTTACAAATCCCCATTTTTCTAATCATGTTTTTAAACTATCTAAAGCTTTATATGGTTTAAAGCAAGCTCCAAGAGCTTGGTATGATAGGCTCAGCTCTTTTCTTATTTCGAAAGGATTTACTAAAGGGATAGCTGATCCTACTCTATTTATTAAATGGATTTCTAAAGATGTCTTAATAGTACAAATTTATGTGGATGATATTATTTTTGGATCTTCTAAAAATTCTTTATGTGTTGATTTTTCAAAAATAATGCAAAATGAGTTTAAAATGAGTTTAATGGGAGAACTCAAATTTTTCCTTAGATTTCAGATCTTTCAAAATAAAAATGGTATTATTTTGAACCAAAGTAAATATATTAAATATCTTCTAAAACGTTTTTCTTTGGATGGAACCAAAGGCAGTGACACACCTATGAGCACCACTTGCAAGTTGGACAGTGATGAAACTGGTGAACCAGTGGATCAAACCAATTACAGAGGTATGATAGGTAGTCTACTGTACCTTACTGCCAGTAGACCTGACATCATGTTCAGTGTATGCATGTGTGCTCGGTTGCAAGCCAATCCAAAAGAGTCTCATTTGACTGCTGTTAAAAGGATTTTCAAATATCTAAAACATACTCCCAATTTGGGATTATTTTATCTAAAAGGACAATCATTTGATTTATTAAGTTATTCTGATGCTGATTTTGCTGGCTGCAAGTTAGATAGAAAGAGCACCTCTGGAACATGTCACATTTTAGGCAAGTCACTAGTATCTTGGTGTAGTAAGAAGCAGAATTCTGTTGCATTGTCTACTGCCGAAGCTGAGTATATAGCTGCTGGTAGCTGTTGTGCACAAATCTTGTGGATGAAACACACTTTACTAGACTATGGATATCAATTCAAACATGTCTCTATAAGGTGTGACAATACAAGTGCTATTAACATTTCTAAAAATCCAGTATCTCATGCTAGGACAAAACATATTGATGTGAGACATCACTTTTTGAGGGATCATTATCAAAAAGGTGATATCACTCTTGAGTTCATTGGCACTGAACATCAGTTAGCAGATATTTTTACAAAGCCTTTGAATTCTGAGAGATTAAGTTACATCAAACATGAGTTAGGTATGATTAATTATAGCACAGCTAAGACCTCACAGTTGAAACCTCACAGTTGAAACCTCACAGTTGAAACCTCACAGTTGAGACCTCACAGTTGAAACCTCACAGTTAGACCTCACCGGTGTACCTCACTGATTACATCTCTCTGTAGGCTGTTTCGCTGTTTAACCTTAGTTTATTTTTGCGGGAATTCGAACCGTTTCTTTTCTTTATACTTTTATTTCTAAATCCATAAATGATAAAATTGAGAACATCGAACATATCTCAATCCACTCATCTCGACCCTTGCTCTCTCAAGCCCTAAACCCTAAACCTTCAACCGAACCTCGAAACCTCTTTCAGTTCCAATGGCCAGAACAAAGCGACCCCCGACTGTCAACGAAGATGCACCAATGCCAAAGAGGACTCAAGTCGAATCCAGTGGCACCGGGAATGCCTCGATAAGACCTGTCAATCCACATCTGACTAAGAGAGAAATAGTTGCTGAGAAGGAGCTAAGTGAAGAGTGGATTTTATCGAGCAGATCATTAGTACTGGCAGTGCTTAATGAGCAAGGATGGACCGAATGCATCGCAAACAATAATGGACCGTACTACCCGAAGCTGGTGAAGGAATTCTATGAATATCTACAGTTCGAGGAAGAGGTTGATCTGCATAGACTGGTATCCAGAGTAAACGGTAATGAAGTCAGTTTCTCATCAGTTGAATGGGCTGCTTGTTTAAGAGTTCCTCATGAGGGTATTTACAACTACTATTCTGGAGCGGCTCCTCCAAACAGTATAATCTTTGATCATGAGACGGCTCTGGAAGAACTGACAGGCAATGGCACAGTAAGAAAGGTTATTGCTGCTGAAATGAATGGAGAGGACAGACTTCTGTTTAAGTTTATTCAGCATGTACTGAGTCCTAGAAGAGGAGATTTTGCAACTCTGAAGCACCAGGATATTTACTTGATGTACTTATTAAAACATGGAAGGAAGATCAACCTTTGTAGGTTGCTGATGGCTCAGATGGAGGACATGATAATGGAAAGCTCAAAATCAAGTGCCTTGTTTCATGCTAAACTCATTTCGGTTATGTTGAAAGTGAAAGGTGCAGCTGGAAGTCAGGAAGAGTTGATAGTGGCAAAGAACAGTGTATGTATCTTGAAAGTAATCTGCAAATTCATGAAGATCAGTTGGAATCCCTGGAAGAAATCATGGGTGAATGATGAGGAGAGAATCTATGAGAAATTTATCCCTTCTACTCATCCCTCTAGACCGGGAGATAGGAGAGATCCAGGCTTAAAGCCTGATGAGCCTGAACCTGTATACTCAGATGATGAACAGACTGCAGTATTTGGTGACTCTGCAAGAGAGAACACCCCAATTGATGAAGGGAGTGATCCTGATACTACTCACAGTCCTGTCAGGACAGTGACGTTTGGAGCAGCAAGCCCACCAAAAGAACTACCTAGTAGAGAACCTGTTCTAAGAGACAGTGAGACTGAGTCTACAGAAGAAGAAGAAGAATCTCAGTATTTTGTCAAGGACACCTCTGACGAGGATGATACAGTCGAAGCAAAAGAGGCTGGAACTTCAAATGAAAATCAAGAAACTGTTGCAGAAGAACTTAGTATGAGCCCTCTGATAGGGTATACAGACAAGTCAGTGTCTGACCAGGAAGCAGGAGTGGTCTCTGCTACTGTTGTCATGGAAGTGGTTGATGACCAAACAGAGAGGGAGGCTAACCTCACTGCTGAACCTACAGAGGAAGCAAATATGGAACCTGCTAGAGCTACAGAAGAGCACTTAGAGTTATCCAGAGTTGAGCAGATAGTAGAAAGTGTTCAGGAAGGAGCTCCAAGTGAGGGGGAGCGTTTTGGTTTAGTCTCTGTAATGTTTGATATAGAAGGATGGACCACAGATCCAGGATACATGGTGTTAAGAATCAGTTATGAGGATTCAGATGAGGGAAACCAACCACCATGAAATCCAGTTATCCAACCTAACAGCTCTCCAGTGTTAGAAACTGAAAGATTGGCCACCAAGGAAGACCTTGCATCCTTAATGAATGAAATGAAGGAGACCATCAGACAGTCTGTTGCTGAATTGAAGACCAGTCTTTTTGATGAGCTGAAAAATGTGGAACAATCCTTAGAATTATCTCTAGGATGTGTTGTGGGAAGTCCAATCAAAGAAGTGATGGATGAAATGAAAGTGTGCCACACTCAAATTGATAGCTGGACTGGAGCAGTAGTGGCCCTCAGACAATCAGTTGCTTCTTTAACTGCCCTGAGCAGTTCTCAGACACAAGTGGCCAGTGAGATTCGATATATCAAAGAAGTGGTCAAGCAGTTTGTGGAAGTATTTGAGGCTTTCAAGAAATCAGTAAATGAACACTTTAGCCATCAGGATGCTGTCATTCAGAAAGTGATTGGAAATCTGACTCAGTCTTTCAAGGAGACAGTGGCATTCTCAGTCAAGTCCCTTCCTTAATCTAGCTCTCCTGTGGACCTTGAGCAGTTTAGAAGCCTGCTCAGAGAAGAGCTTACTCAGGCCCGTGCAAATGACACATCAGACCTACAGATCCTTGCTACTACAAGAGAAGTCAGTGGCTTTTTTCGTGAGCACCTGCAGGCTGCTACTGCTTCTCAGGAGGCCATCAAAAGTAAAGTGGATTATTACTTTGATCGGATTTTCACCAAGCATCAGTTGAACAATCACTTCAAGTTCATGCTAGAAACTATGAAGCTGCCCCCTGTAACTCAAGCTTTCAAAGAACAAGTTAGCAAGCTACGAGAGTTGACCCCGGATTTGGATAAATTCTTGGAAAACAAAGCTGACTTCTTATCTGCCATGGAAAGAGGAGGAAACATCATCATGGATTTCAGGAATCTGCTCCTACCTTTTCTTCATGTGGACTGCACACCTGTTATAGTTACTCATGCCCTACCTGTCTCCAAC
The DNA here is from genome assembly GCA_963277665.1 of Viscum album. Lineage (NCBI taxonomy): Eukaryota > Viridiplantae > Streptophyta > Magnoliopsida > Santalales > Viscaceae > Viscum > Viscum album. The sequence goes on from OY728164.1 coordinate 909,588,362, forward strand.
CCCAGTGGTTCTTCAGTAATGTCTCATGCTGATGCCCTCAGAAGCCTTAGACCACTAATACCTCGGCAAGCTACTCACTACAGGCCTTCAGGAGCATCTGTTGCTGCCCCTCCAGACATTCCTGCTGCACTTCCTAAGCCTGTTGATCCTTCACCTCCTGCTCCATCTTCTTCCTCCAAAGGAAAAGATCCCTTACCTCCAGATGCAGAGGATTGAGTCTGTTTATGTTCTTTTTTTGATAGGGATCATGTATTCACATTTTGGGTCATGTAATGCACTCCTTATTAATACAATGTTTCTTTTCTCTCTCTCTGTCTTTCTTTTTGTCAATCACAAAGGGGGAGAAATAAATAGGGGGAAATAGGGAGAAATAAATAGAGAGAAATAGGGAAAACTCAAGGGAGAAATGAACCTATACAAAGAGGAGAAATCCTTGCGGATTATACCTAATTTTTGTGCTCATATTGCTAATACTGTGTTTTGCACACTTCTCTCTGATACTTCTATATTTCATACTGACATAATTTGTGATTATCAAAAGGGGGAGATTGTTGGAATCACCTGTTTTGATAATCCCAAATCATGCTTAAACATTAATTCTGATGTATTAAACCTTTGCATTAATCTTATTATTCTATGCTTAAACGTATTTTATTCTAAACATTTCATATTCTTACTCTCATAACTTTACTGTAACAGCTTACAGTAGAATTTACATAAGTTTGGTATTGTTAGCTACCAGTCAGAGTTTTCTTTTCAAAGTCACAGTTACAGCTTACTGTCACCTTAAGTTATTGTTGCAATAAGTTCACAGTTACAAGGTTACAGTCGAAGACTAATACAAGCTTACAGTTACGAGTCTGCTGCTATCTATTGTCAAAGCTCACAGACGAAGGTCACAGTTACAAGACTTCTGTTCAAAGTTATCTCTGCTCAAGTTCACAGTCGAACAAGTCTACAGTTGGATCAAGTTCACAGTCGAACAAGTCTACAGTTGAAACAAGTTCGCAGTCGAACAAGCCTACAGTCATAAGTCTACAGTCAAGGTTACAGTTAGACAGCTTCTGTCGACTAAGTCTACTGATGATCGAAGTCTACAGTTGACAAAGGTTACAGTTCTACAAATTTGATGTTACAAGTCTACAGTTAGAAAGGCAACAGTTACAGGGAGTAAAAGCTACCATTGCAAGCCTACAGACAGCAAGCCTTTTGTTGAAGTCAGCAGTCAGAAGGAAGTCCACAGTTGGAAGACCACAGTTGAAGTCCATAGTGACATACATTCTCGACCAGTTTATTATTATTATATTTCTACTTTTTCTTTACCAATTTGATTAATACTAATCTAACGGTCATATCATACATTTTGATGATTTGTCAAATATCTGATAAAGGTTGTCGGATGTCAGGAACCCGTACCTCGTACCTGCTGAAAAGAAATCTTTTATGTCCCCTGTCGGGAGATAAATACGAGAAGACTACGCTGCCCAAAAAGAATGCGAACCAGAGAAGTGCGTGGTGGACGAAATATACCAGAAACACAAGAAGATAAAAACGAGTTCCATCAAGAACACCGAGAAGCATATAGACAATCAAGTATACTCGAGAAGTGTTCTGTGCATACAAGAAGAACCCTGAAGAACTTCATCGACTACATTCTCACTACCTGTGAACCTGAAGCATACGACACTCTGTTTCTCAAACAGAAACGAGAAGAGGACTCAAACTCTCTTCTGATCGAATACAAGAGCTACACTGAGATCACCAGAACCACTTCTAAACTCTACATCTCTTGTTCTGTGATTTATTCTACATTTTGAGCAGTGTGTGTTATCTGCTGTATTAAACACACACACTGACTCCTGTACTTTCACCGGAGGATCTGTAAATCCTCAGCAAACCTTTTTGCACCCCATTCCCACTGTGGATAGTGGTAGAGGTCTTGTGACCTGAACAGCTGGATGCTGTTGTTTGTTTTCCCACGAAGAACTGTGGTAGAGGTCTTGTGACCTGGACAGTGTGTTCACTGTTGTTTACCCCGATCCAGGGTGTGGATCATTTCTTATATAAACTTTTGAGAGGACTAAGTCTCGGCTTGAGACTGAACCTCTTGGTTAATTCTCTGTGCTTGTAGTTATACTATATATCCATACTATACATATTTATTTCATATTCCGCTGCTATTACTTTGAAATATAATCTATCTTCAAAGCTACTTTGATAATTAAATTCGCAAGTGTTTATGTTTGTTATAAATCAGTAAGTTAGTTTCAAAATTTAATTTAATCATAAGATTAAGTTAACTGAGAATTAATCAATCTTTGAGAAACTAATTGAACCTTTATAATCTATATAAATTCACTACAGTTTAATTTGTTTTGAAATTGGGGGATTTTAATAGAAATTTTTTTTAACAGAAATTTTAATTGGAACTCAATTCACCCCCCTCTTGAGTGTCCACTCCGACCAACACATAACAATGATTATGATTTTGTATTAAGTTAATGACATTATTTAAATCATTATCCAGGAGGTTCAGATACGTACAAAGCATATCAGACATAAGGTAAGGGAAATATCACAATCTCATTTTTATCTGAGATTGTTTATACTTTAGTATTTACTGGGGTGTATTTTATCATCCACGTCCATGTTTCCACAATATGTAATAATATTTCCATCCACCTACAATTGTTTAAATCCAATTTTACCCTTTGGTTAGTTTTTAGTAAAAGATATTAAAGGAATCTTTCGTCGTTTTTCGTACGAGGTACTTTTTGACTTTTCCGAAAAAAGTACGAAGAATGTTTTTTTGAACTTATACAGTATGAATGGATTTTTAAAACATTATTTCCAAGAGGCTTCTTTTACAAGTTTTCAAGTTTATTTTTAATCAACTTCTTTATGTTTAGAATTGTACGACATGTTAAGAAAGGAAAAGTGTTTTTGAAGCAGAAAGGATATATTTCTCAAGAATGGAGTTCAAGTGTTTTATCAAAATTATTTTCCATCTAAGATAATATAGGGTTCTATTTATATCCATAGTTTTACATTGATTTGATTATGTTGTGATGGAATTATTTTTATGAATTCCTTTATCTTATATGAATTGTTTGATGATGTCACGATGTTTATGATTCCCATTTTATATTACATGGGTTATGCTATGATGTATGGTTTATGATTTTGTGGCACACATAAGAATGGTATCATTATGAGATGGGTGGGACCTATATCTCCCTCCAATGCACTGGGTAAAGATTTTATATCTCATGAGATAGACATGGCTGGAACGGTAGGTTATACCGGTTCAGTGAAACAGGACTGAAACGAGGGTGACTGGGTTCAGAAATGGAATTTTTCTACAAAGATAGTCTTGGCAATGAGTCTTGACTAATAAGAAATGATTCTCTATGATTATGTGTGTATGCCACAAAGTTTCATTTTTTATGTTATGATTATTGGGATTACATTTCACTACTATGATTTATCCCATGTTATGATATTATGATCTGTTTTGCAGGTTAAGATTTCCAAAATGTTATGTTCTTATGAATATGATGTGATTGATATTTATTTTGTTTACCTTTACTGAGAATTTGAGCTCACCCTTTTATGTTTTCATTTCCCCAGGACATAAAGAAAGGTTTTAGGTTTTAAAGAAAAGAAGATCTTTATGGGAGATGTTGAAGATCTTTTACCACGATTAGAAGATTATATTCCGAGTTTCCAAAGACACTAAACTATTACGGTCCTTATGTGTGTGTTTTTGTTATGTACTAAGTATTCCGCAAAAGTAATGTAATGTCCATGTATGTCAGGATTTGGGTCTCTACAGTTGGTATCAGAGGAATGGTTTAGTCATCCTTTGGAAACTAGGATGCGAAAACGTTAGTGAGATCCCTAGAGATATTTCTAAAGTATGTCTAGGGATGTCCCTAAGGATTAGTATACGTATAGGATATAGTACTAGAACTACAGTAATTATCATAGAATTTAACCTAAGATGTTAGATATTAAGGGTACTCCCCCTTTTATTATGTTGTTTTCCCTAGCATGATTTTTGCCTCTCACACTATTATTTTTTGGTTTTAGAAAATGGATGGAAACAAGATGATTCACTATAATGGAGGATATTATGGACAATGGAATGATATTCTTCATGAGAAACCAAATGAAATGGGATTTGGAAGTCCAACAATAATTATTATGCCGAATCAGCAATCTCATAATATGATCTATAAACTCAAATTTGGTAAGTTTCATGACTCGGCTAATAAGAGAAAGATGGAGTTTCATGATGATCATATAGGAAAGAAAGTTCAATTTCCCCTATGTAAATCGTGTGGGAAGAGGCATCGAGGAGAATGTTTCAAGGGAAATAGAATATGCTTTGGGTGTGTAAAATAAGGACACAATGCCAGTAAGTGCAAATGAAAAGGTTCAGTTAACACTATGGATGAGGATAATGGTATTGCTAAGACATCAACAATGGTTAAATGTTTTAAATATGGAATGTACGGGAATTACGCAAACCAATGCCCTAAGGGAAAGTCTCATGAAGAGAATCAGTACGGCCGTATGAGTAGTATTTATGTTGATGATGATGAAGAGACTACAAATGATATGTGAGTTGAATGAATTGTTACATGTTTATCAAGTGTAATGTTGTATAAGTAATCTCATGGTACTATGGAATAAAGAGACGTCTAAGGATTGTTACACTGTTGTCTTTCCATGATTTTTGAAAGCGTATGATTAATGGTACCAGTATCCATTAAAGGATATTCAGATATTTTAGGAATATAGAAGGGATAAAGAGAAAATTAAATGTTTGATAGTATTCATGAGCTCATGACTGATATAAGAAGAAGGTTATGTAATGGATTGAGTATATAGAATTTTTGGATTTTGGTATGTGGAAAGTGTTAACTTTTAACTGCATTCATGTTTTCAGTTAGGTTCAATGGGTATTCAAGATAATACATGATTAAGGCCTTTGAATGTTTGGAATGTGACCAACAAGACATATCTTATGATATATGGGGATCAACGATGGTATTAAATCTCTGGTAATCGTTTTCACTATATTATGAGAGTGGACTGCAGTATTATGGATAAGCCTAAAGATTGGAATGGATTATGTTGGACATAATTTAGTATTGTTTAAGGATAGAAGTTTTTTTCTATTTTATTGATGGGATGTTATAGTAATATAGTTTTAGAAAAAGGAAAACCTGCAGGACGGGCGATAGCCCATCACGTCGGGCAAGGCCGTGGGAATCGAACCCTCAACCGAAGTGCGACTGGCCTTTATCACCTACCACTGGCCTACAAGAAGTCCCTGTTTAGTAGAAACTAGTATTATTATATTAAGCAGTATGATATATGAAGTATAAGTCAATTTTAGGAACCATATATACTTTATCTCACTATAGATGGACTTATGTATTTTTTGATAACTTTTCTAACCTTTTGTTTGAGACAGATGGAATTGACCCGTCATTCTATCACATGATCTGCTAACACTTCACGAATAACAAATTCAACTTCATTTATTTAAGAGATGAAGTGGAAATTGTTCAAAGCATGAACAATAGTGAGATTGTACCAAAATAAAGTATGTATTTATTCTAATTCAAATTTTTCAACTTTAGGGAAATGATTTTGAAAACCAAAAAAAATGTTGTCCTAGTGCTCTTATTTATGGTAAATCATATGGTACCTTAGATCGTCACAAATTTATGGCTTTGTGATTGCTGGATTTTCCATAGCCATGTTCTCTACCACTCTCCATCAGAACATGATGGTTAGATTTCTCTTCCATATCCATATTTTCACCTATATGGAAACCCAGTGATTAGTTTATTTGGGTAACCATTACGTTTCATACTTTTTTTTTTCAAAGATTGGTTTTGGTATTCCTTTTTACGATGTGGGTTTCTATAAAAGAAACCGTCTAATAGTAAACCATTTATAACCCCGATGAATTTCGAGGGCGAAATTCATTTTAAGGGGGGTAGAATGTAACACCCTGAGATTTTATGAAAAATATTCTTTTTAATTTCATTAATGTCTTGTGTTGTACACTACACCAAAAGGAGCTTGCACAACAGACATCCTTGACATGCCTTGCATTACACGCAATCACGACCTTCCTCGATAGCGTGTGTAGTACGCAATACCGAGTTTCACTAAACAACGATATGATATTAAAATATTATTAAAACTAGCCGTTATGAATAGTAATAACCACTTTTTGAAATTTTTATTTTTCAAAATGGACTTCATTTCTGGATTCGGAATATCGAAATTAGATTAGGGTGAAATTTTGGTATATTTCGGATAACTTTCATTTTCTGATGAATAGTGAAAATTACTAAATTTTAATTATAAACAACCTTTTTAATCAAAATAATTAATAGTGATAAATTATTAATTTGAGTGGTTTTAAAGTATATTTAGAATAAATTTTTACAATTTAATACAATTTTGGTCATTGGATGTAATTTCACATTTAAACCAGACATAAACAAGCGTCAATCTTTTGGTAGTTATTATCTCTTAAAAACACGCTATTTGTTTTGGCGATGGGAATTAATTTTTAAATTAATTAATGAAACTGATATGTTTTGAATTTGGTAAAATAGACATCATTTTTGAGTTCATAATATCAAATATAGCTTAGGCCTAATTTTTGGTATTTTTTTGGAAACTTTGATTTTTTGATGAATAGTGAAACCACTAAGTGGTAGTTAAAAAAATGAATTTTTCATAAAACTTAATTTTACCGCTTCTGTGAGTGGAATTTCAAAAATCTGAGAGACAGGGTTGATGTCAGTAAGTAAAATGTGGTTCAATTAGATGAAAATAATTTTTGGTGAATAGTAACTTTTTACTTTTTTTATCATGGTTAAAAGTAAATAGGGTAATTAAGGGTAAAAATGATATTATTATTACCATTACACATGTCCTAATTCTATTTTACAAGTTTAATTCGAACAAAAACAACCTTAGGAATAAAATATGACCATTTAGGCCCACTTGGATTAGATTAGGACATCTATTATTAATTTATTTAAAGAAAGGTTAAAATAGTTAAAATCAAAGTTTAATAACTAAATCATTTTTAATATGAGGTTATTCATAAGATAAATTCGACTATAAATATTCATTATAAATCTAAAAATATTTCCTACATAATGGAATTTTATTTGTAATTTTTAGACATTAAATAATTTAATTTATTTATGACACAACGATGATGCAGTAATTATCTTATTAATGAAATATTGACATAATTGATGTTATAAATACCCAAATAAATGTAATTTGAGACTTTTTATGACTTACACTAATTTTCTAGGTCAATATTACATGTTATTGTTGATTTAAGTATCTTGGTTCGAACGTATCATTCTTTTATGAATTTCATAAAAATCATGTACCAAATAGTGTCAAAATTGACATAAATTAGTTTTTAAAATAAATATTATATTATTAATTGTTATTTTATTCATAAAAATCTAAGGGTCGTACAAATGACTTAGATAAGGTTATATATATTAATAATAAACAACTTGGGGTTCTTTTGGCTTGATATAGTATGTTTATTAACCATATAGTGTATGAAAACAAAAAGACATGGTAAAAGTTAAATTATTTAACTTAGAGTTAAATCTAAATGATTAGGTTATAATAATAACCTAAACATGTCTAAATCCTATTTGATGAGAGGATTTCGACCCATACCCACTTTAGATTCGAAATAAGACCCTTTGGAACCATTATAAACCGAATTTGACCTTAATATAAAATAATATTTTGAGATTTTCCTAAGGTGCCCCTCTCCTCCCTTATAAAAGGGCACCTCCTCCCTCTCCTACTCACACCAATTTGAGCATTCAAGCTCGGCCAAACCCTAACAAAATCTCTTCTCCGCTCCCCTAGTAACATCCTGGAGGTCCGGGACTTCTTCAAAGACCATCCTTAGTTCTTTAAGTTGAGGTTAAGAAAAGGCGCGTCAAAAAAAGGTAATTTATATTACCGATCTTTTTCAATTTCTTTCTTCTTCAACATATTCTTATTTAGATATTTCTTGATAAAGTAATAACATAAGTATTTCTTATATACTGATATGTTATTATAAATTTTAAACAACTCTAATTAACCTTCTATCCATCCTACAGAAAAAGGAAATCACCGCGCGTGTGTACGTACAGAATACCGTCTCCACGCCGTGGTGTAATCTATTTTCCGCCACCAGCTTAATTGGATGGGCATAATGGTATAATGAGTAACTATATATGATTATTATAAAGTGATATTGAAACTGAAATAGTATACATACACTTCAACAGAAGTTCACGATCATGAGAACGATATCATCGCTCGTGCGTACGTACGGACTACCGTCTCCACGACGCGATGAGATTCATTCTCCACATTAACCATTAATGAATGATTATAAAGTATATATAATGAATAATAATGAAATATATGACATGTTAAATCTACTGTATTTATGTATATATATATATGTATGTCATCTACTTACTTCCATTCAAGACAATAAGGAAAGGAAAACAACGTTCATGTGTACGTACGGACTACCGTCTCCATGAACGGTGTGTTTAATTTCATTTATCTATCTATTATATATATATATACTGAATATATATGATATATAAATCATTTTTTATATTCTAGAAGTAGGTAAATCATGATATAAGTAATAATAATGTCAATAACAACAAGTCCAAACACCTACGATAAATGAAACGATTTTACCCAAAACGCTTCTTTAACATGGAATTTACAAAAGAACTGATAATATAAAGTCACAAGTGAACCATATATGATATCATAACAATGAATATGATTCTGTAATAAGTTAATTAAATTATTTAAATCATTATACAGGAGGTTCGGATACGTACAAAGCATATCGGACATAAGGTAAGGGAAATATCACAATCTCATTTTTATCCGAGATTGTTTATACTTTAGTATTTACTGGGGTGTATTTTATCATCCACATCCATGTTTCCTCAATATGTAATAATATTTCCATCCACCTACAATTTTTTAAATCCAATTTTACCCTTCGGTGAGTTTTTAGTAAAATATATGAAAGGAATCTTGCGTCGTTTTTCGTACGAGGTACTTTTTGACTTTTCCGACAAAAGTACGAAGAATGTTTTTTTAAACTTATACGGCATGAATGGATTTTTAAAACATTATTTCCAAGAATCTTACTTTACAAGTTTTCAAGTTTATTTTTAATCAAATTCTTTATGTTTAGAATTGTACGACATGTTAAGAAAGGAATAGTGTTTTTGAAGCAGAAAGGATATATTTCTCAAGAATGGAGTTCAAGTGTTTTATCAAAATTATTTTCCATCTAAGATAATATAGGGTTCTATTTATATCTATATTATTACATTGATTTGATTATGTTGTGATGGAATTATTTTTATGGACTCCTTTAGCATATATGAATTGTTTGATGATGTCACGATGTTTAAGATTCCCATTTTTTATTACATGGGTTATGCTATGATGTATGGTTTATGATTTTGTGGAACACATAAGAATGGTATCATTATGAGATGGGTGGGACATATATCTCCCTCAGATGCATTGGGTAAAGATTTTATATCTCATGAGATAGACATGGCTGGAACGGTAGTTTATACCAATTCAGTAAAACAGGACTGAAATGAGGGTGACTCGGTTCAGAAATGGACTTTGTCCACTAAGATAGTCTTGGAAATGAGTCTTGACTAATAAGAAATGATTCTCTATTATTATGTGTGTATGCCACAAAGATTCATGTTTTATGTTATGATTATTGGGATTACATTTCATAACTATGATTTATCCCATGTTATGATATTATGATCTGTTTTGCAGGTTAAGATTTCCAAAATGTTATGTTCTTATGAATATGATGTGACTGATATTTATTTTTTTTACCCATAATAGGTATTTGAGCTCACCCTTTTATGTTTTCTTTTCCCCAGGACATAAATATATGATTTATGTTTAAAAAAAAGAATATCTTTATGGGAGATGTTGAAGATCTTTCACCATGATTAGAAGATTATATTTCGAGTTTCCAAAGATACTAAACTATTACGGTCTTTGTTTGTGTGTTTTTGTTATGTAATAATTATTCCGCAAAAGTAATGTAATGTCCATGTACGTCAGGATTCAGGTCTCTACAAAAGAACTTGAAAGTGGGTGGTGAAATTATTACCTCTTCTTCGGGTATTTCCTTTTGAGTTGATAAAAAAGGGATATTTAGGTTTGATTTCTGATAAAAGTAAGGACTCTAGGATGATTTTATGGAATTTTGGAGGTTATTTGGGAAGGGTTTTGCTGAACCAAGAGACTTTGTAGGTATGAAATTAAGAGAAGGGTATGTTCCCTTTTATAAGAGAGGTGAGGGTCACTTTAGGTAAAGCATGAAATATTATTTTATAATAAAGTAATTTTAGGTTTATAATGGCTCAAAAATGAATTATTTTGAGGATAAGGTGGGGATGGGTCAACAAACCTCAACAAATAAGTTTTATACAGGTTTAGGTCATAATCTTAACATTATCTTTAAGATTTATCTCTATGTTAAATAGTTTGACATTTACCATGTCTCTTTGTGTTTTTATATTATATGGTTAATAAACATACTATAACAAGACAATTTAACCCCATGTGGTTCATTATTAATATATATAACCCTATATATGTTATTTGGATGAACAATAAATTTTTAATAATATTATATCATTTAATAACATAATTGTTTTAAAAAACTCATTTATGTCAATTTTGACACTATATAGTATTTGGTTTTGGTGAGGTCATAAAAAATGATTAATTCAATAAAGATTGATTTAATACATCCTAAAATGTCAATTCCCATTGAAAATTTGTGTATAACATAAAAACATTGAAATTATATTTATTTTAATATTTATAATACCATTTATTTGATTCTTTCATTAATAAGGTAATTACTACATCACCATTGTGTCATAATTAGATTTAATATTTTAATGTCTAAAAATTATAAATAAAATTACATTATATATAAAATCTATTTATATTTATAATGAGTATTTATAGTCTAAAATATAACTGATATAACCCAATTTGAATATTGTTTTACTAAAATATATATGTTTATGTCATTTTTGTCTTTACTTTAAATTAATTAATATAAACTGTCATTATCACTCTCAAGTGGATCCATGGGGTCCAAAAATCTACCCAAGGATGCCCATGGTCCGAAATGAATAATCAAATAGGAATATGACACATGTTAGGGTAATTTAATATTATTATAATATTATTTTATACCTTTATTTACTGGATTTACCCTTTAACCATTGTATATAAAATATTTACTGTAGTAATTATTCATAACTTCTAAAAATTAAAGTTACCTATTTAAAAAATTTTGACCTACTGATTCCAAATATGGAGTCTATTTTTCCAAATTCAAAACACATAAGTGGCAGAAAATAATTTAAAATTAGTTCCCATTTCAAAACAAAAAAAATGTTTTTACGAAATAACAACTATCAAAAGATTATAACTAATTTATATCCAGTTTAAATGTGAAATTACATCCAATACCCTAAATTATATTAAATGACAAAAATATAATCTAATGATACTTGAAAGCTACTCAAATTTATAATTTAACACTATAATTTATTTCGATTAGAAATGTTGTTTTTAATTAAAATTCAGTATTTTTCACTTTTCATCAAAATATGAAAGTTATCAGAAAAGTACCAAAAATTTATCCATACTAAATTTTTTTGTCCTGATTATTAAGGATAATTTAATTTCATTATGTTGAATATATAAAAGTGTAAAATATTGGTTTTAAAAAAGGTTATCCAATAAAAGGCACTAAAATTGTTTTTTTATATTTCTTTTATCATAAAAATGAATTTGTTCTTATATTTTGTCCTAGAAACACATAATATGGATTCTAAAATTATATATAGTATATAAAATTTTTAATTCAGTTAATACTACTCATAATAGCTTTTGAAATACAAGTTTGGTATGTTGTGGTGCGCTCGAACTCAGTGTTGCGTGTAGTGCATGTTATTGAATTACTTTGAAGAAATAACACACTATGAAATCATGGGGTGTTAAATTTATTATGTTCAAATATATATAAAACTTTGTGAGATATATGTTTCATAGCCTTTAAGATATAAAAACATCCAAAAATTAAAATTTTATTCTTTTGGAATCATGTAGTTATATAAAAAATTCATTTTTTCTTCAATAATTATCATTGATAAAGGTAAAATAAAATGCGAGTCTATAAATATATATACATCTACCATTTCATAATACTTTAAATTTGTGCATTTTTACATAATACAAAACAATCATAAGCATAAATTTTTAATAAATTAAATGTAAAAAATAGTTATGTTAAGACTTACAAAGAAAAAAATGCATTGTATTGCCACTCAACTGATTTATAGTTACTAGAACCATGATATCATTTTTCCAAAGCACCACACTCATTTTGATCCCACAAACAAAAAATTCCATTAGAATCTCATAAGCATCCAACATGAAATTTGAAAATGTTTACAGTATATCATGACTAAGAAAATTTGTATATGAAATCATAACACTTCATATTTGTTATTGAATATTAAATTTTATCTACATTTATATAATTCTTATAAGAAAATGATAAATATTTAAACCTAAAAATGTTTATAAAATAACTAAAAAAATAAATATAAAATATACCCATACTAATATGATAAAATGTTGAAAATGTCTGGATGGACAAACTAAGAATGTTTTGATACTTTCTTCTTCTATACTCACCGTATTTATAGGCAATGGTACTCTTTATAATATATATATAATATTATTTTTGGTGAAATAATTATTCTTTATCTATATATTTGGATGATGGATGGTATATCAAATATAAAATATCATTCCATATGATTCATTATGATTCTTCAAATCATCAATATATAACTCAGAATAGCTTGGATTCTATGGATTAGGGGATATATGAGTGTGATATGAAGGATTGTGGTTTATAAGTGGAGGTGGAGGAGTGGGAGTTTCTGTGTGAGGTGGGGGAGTGGGAGAAGAAGATTGAAATTCCCTTTTCATGTCTGCAAACGAATATTCTACCGAAGCACTGATATTATCATTCATCATCACAAGAATATCCTAAACTTCATAATCTATTGGATATATTATTTTATAAACAACTCCCATTTAGGAATATTTATAGCATGAAAACAATTTTTTCACCTACACACCTTCCTAGTATACTTGTACAGGACCCCGATATTTGGTATTTTCCATTAGTGAAGTTAACATATTATTTATAATCTCAGATATAATGTCCCCTTGTATGTTATGCTCTTCAAGACAATCATGTATGAAATATCTGAAACAAGCCATGTGGAATTGAAACAAATAATGAATTGAGATAACATACCTAAATAAATTAATTAATAAAATTATAATCATCTTAGCTACAACCCTTGAATCTTTCATAAGATATTGTTATTTTTAGATCATATTACCCCTCTTCCATTTTTCATTCTCTAAAAGAGGTGAGGGGAAACCTTTTTAGATCTTAAACACTCAACTCCTTGTTTTTTGTATTTTTCAACCATTATTTTTTCTTCAAATAACATATAACCTCCCCAAGATAATGTTAGAGGGTATAGGTTTCTCGATTCGATCTCTTGATGATATCTCTTTGATTTTTATAAATTAATATTAAATAATTATTTAATAAGATTAATATTATTAAAACCTCAAAAAATTAACATTTAACATAAAGAAATACTTCTCTCATTATATACTCTGAGAATTTATTCCAAATTTCTTCATCCATAAAGGGATACAAATTACATAGATTATGACATTTCAAAGATGTATAAAAGAAATATGATGTCTGGGTTGATTTAAAATCCCTCCAACTCCGAACATACAATTATAAAATTTTCCTCCTAACTCTTCCTGTATCAAGTATATCATATAACATGTGATAATAAGTAGTAATACATATATTACTATAAAAACTGTATGATATATAAAATAATAACAAATGAACTTACTAGAACAGTCTCCCACAACCGAGATATTTACAAATTTTAAACACTTCTCCAATGAACAAGAAAAATAGAGACTCTTCTTTTAGACAAAACTAATATGAAACCCATTATGTTTTTTGAATTTGGACTTCCTAGAATATCATTATCATTAAGTTGTACCTCTATCCTTTATCTTGGATACATGTGATTGATAATTTTGGTAAATGTGTGATTCCATGTTTACCAACCCTCAAAATCGTCTTCATCTCTATGGAAAAATATTTCTCATGTAAAGAAGGATGAGGTTCATCCACAATAGCTTGTGTTTGTTCCTTTTTAGAGGTATGAGTACGATCATATTACGAAGTTTGTGGTGCATCAATTGATCGATCTGTCTTATCCTACAAATCAAAGCAATAACCAATTAGTAAAAAAATTTAAAAAATCATCAATTACATCCTAATGTAAAAAAATGAAAAAATATCAAATAGAAAAATATAATAAATTAAACATAACAAAATTTTATTCATATTTTTTATCATTAACTCATATTATAATAGTATTAATGAGATAAATAATAAAAAAATTAATTAAATCAAAATGAAAAATTGACATGTGAATTGTAAAAATGATTCAACATAATAAATAAATGTTTACACAACAGAAAGTATTTTCTGGATATAATCTTATAAATTTTCTTTATTATCATATTAGATTAAAAATAAATGATTTTTTAAATAAATAAATTAACCAATAAATTACATAAAGGGTTAATATCTCAAACTATCCAAAAAAATAATATAAAGAAAAATGTAAACTTATTAGTTATAATATTTTTTAAAAAACTAAAAAGACAATTAAAAAATTATAACATTTTAGGAAGTTTAAAATAGTAAAAATAAAATAAACATATGAAAACAATAATATTTGGAATGTACTAAAGGACTTTTTTTCCCGAATTCCTTAATTTTGATTGTTTCATATGGCACAAACCAGGTTTATAATGAGCTCATCAATATTACCAATCAATATTTCCATGGGCATAGGGATATCACATAAATCAAAATATTTGTTATTCTTATCATCAATAACATACGTTTTTACTCTATAAAAAAATAGTCTACTACATATTAGATTGATCATGAATATAGATATTTTTTATGCATGTGTTTCCATTATACTAGGATCAACTATGTATTATAATCTATTCAGTTTTACTACTGTCATTTTAAAATTTTCATGTGTAAAACTATTTATATCGATAACCAATTTTTGGATACACACTGGATCTTAAAACTAAATTTCATTACCCTCCCACAAGTCTTCGATGACTCAATAATATTAAATTGATGTGAATTTGTGTTTTTTCCTATGGAACACAGAAATTCATTACTTCCATGAAAAAAATTCAATAATATTATAAACTACCCTTCTATTATCTAAATTGCTTATATGAAATGCATATCCATTAATTTTATACCTAGACCATGTAATCAAATTTAATCCTGGACCACCCATTAAACATATAATGGTGTCTGATGAAAATGATCTACCAAGAACAATGTCTTAAAAAAATGGAAAAATGGATTTCGGTTCTCACTCAAAATCCATATATCTTTCTTATTTGTATAACATTGTTTCAGAAAATTATTATGCAATATTATATATGGATGAGGATCATCTATATTTTTCAGGATGCATAAATTTACTTCATTTTCTATTCACCATTAAATAATTTTTATTTCAATCTATAGATCCCATTTCTCACATAATTAAATCATTCCTTGAGAGGTGTAAGAAAATAAATGTCCTCTAATACAACCAAGTAGCTTGTAAAAAACTCTACAACCTCCTTGAAAATATAACTCTCAAAAATGGAGGATTCTGGTCTATAGGGATTCTTAATATACCCCTTCAATATCTCCATATACCATTCAAAATTTTACATCCAACGTAGTTGTATAGGACCTCAATTATTTATTTCTCACACCAAATGAACCATTAAATGCCCCATGATATCAAAAAAAAATAAGGAAAATATACATACAATTGAAAATCTAGACACAACGTTATTCTCCAAATTATTCAGACAATTCATATCAATCACATTATTACATATTTAATTGACAAAATATCACACCTTCATGATAGTCAATCTAAAATAATTGAGAAATATTACATTAAAAGAAACTATTAGGATATATTTCATTGTTAGTTAATATTTATGAGATTTGATACTTATCAGATTTTAATTATTTAATGACATAAATGGTTTCACATTGGAAGAATAAACCTATGGAATTGTTGTATCTTTAAGACACATAAAAAATATAATTTCACCCTCATTAATAATGTAATGAAATATGGGGGAAGTAATTTTTTCCATCTAGAATGAGTGGGACCTAACTCCAAATGTATTCTCATTGACGCAAGTCCAATAATTCATTCGACCAATATTTATTATTTATATCAACATACAGTTGTTTTCTAATCAAGATAACATAAATATTCTTTTGAATTTTTACGAAATCAATGTTATGTTTGACGTCTTGATATATCATATATGGTTTCTTAAAAAATATTACACATTTCTTCAAATAGTTATATCATTACCATATTTATTTTCCTTTTTGATTGTCACATTAATTTTTTTAACCCTCTCAATGTGCTTATCAATGGATAATGCTTTTGGGAAAATGTCAAATTTTTATTAGCCTTTGAATTCTTTTTTTAAATTTTAATAAGAGTTATCCATAGAGAAAAACATTTAATGACCCATGCATACAATTTTTCTCCAATGAAACATTTGATAATATAATGTCTATTGTTCTCAAATTGAACAGGTTTTATACACTTTAACACTATATTAATAAAAATTTCTATACGATGGGATGTCATTTATAGTAAAAAAACTAATTTTATTCAATTGAAAATATTATATTTTATATGAACGATACACCATAATTTCATCCTCTAATGAATGTTTATAATATGAAATAAATGGTGACATGAAAACATAAATATCATTTTTGAGATATTTGGTAAATATATCATTAAACACAATATGACATACTTTCACTTCTTAGAAAATTTAGGTGACAATTTTTAAATGACAAATAAAAAAGACTATTAGCTATACGGGCTACATATGATTTTATAAGGATTAATTCCATTCATACACAATCCATGTCTGAGATTTGTAACATCAATTATGAATATAGAAACCTTCTGATTGGTTTTCTTCCACTGTGGGAAATTAGTTAGATTCTCTAATTTTCTATCACATATACACTCATATATATAATATATTAACCTTTTTAATAATTTTAATATTAAATGTTATGTATACAATGAGAATTATAGAATGATACCAAAATTCCATATAATGGGTCTCTATAACTACTAAATCATCATATTACTTTTCATTGAACTTATATTATAATCTCCAATATTTAGGAAACCAAAATATAAATATCTCTTCATATGATATATAACATAGTCTTTTGTGAAGACATTTATTTTTTAATGCTAATCCCATAGGACATAATATTTTCTTCAATTTAAAATGGTAATTTAGAAGACCATTTTTAAGAATAATATATTTTTAAATTTCTAGAAATGTTGTAAAAATATTGTCACTCCATACATGTTTCACCTTCAAGAAAATCAATATTAAAAACATCAATAAATCCATAAATCTTGTAAAACCCAGATACGATGGTTTTTTAGCATTACCATATAAATGTTGAGTTTTTTTCATTCCCAATTTCCTCTAATCTAATATTAGGAATGTTTCTTCAATTTTATTAGAGTTATCATCTTACAAAGAATTATCATTAATATGTTTGAAATTCTTCCCATATTCCCCATGTAAAATCTAAGGACTATAACATATATTTAAACAATGAAAAATTTAATAATATTTGATTTTTATATTTTTAAAATTAAAAATATTTAAACATATCATACACATATAGAAAAAATTTCACTGTTTTGAAAATTAATATTAAATTTTTTTATAAAATAATAAATTGTTTCTTCATATTCATAACTTTTTCAATGTTCTATAATCCAACATTGACACCTTATTATATATAGAAAACATCAAGAAAAAATAACTTTTTAAAAAATATAGTGGTGATA
Organism: Viscum album; assembly: GCA_963277665.1. Taxonomy (NCBI): domain Eukaryota; kingdom Viridiplantae; phylum Streptophyta; class Magnoliopsida; order Santalales; family Viscaceae; genus Viscum; species Viscum album. The sequence goes on from OY728164.1 coordinate 909,606,616, forward strand.
AATGTGTATAAGAGGGGTAAATATATATTATTTTAATGATACTAATGAACATAGAAATGTGGAAGAATTCATCATAAAAATGATTATATTATTTTAAATAATAGTTAATATAATTTTTTAAAATTTCACAACTTTAGTGAAGAAATTAAATTTAAATTTAATGATGATACATTAATCAAACAGAAAATATAGTAAACTTATATCAAAGATGTCATAATTTTGAATTAATGAAATTTTTTATTTTAAATTTTATTATGTATTTGGAAAATTTTATTATAAATTCTGGACAATAATGGAATATATGTTTTAATTTTATTGATAAATCTAAGAAATAAATGTATGGGAGTAATTTTGAAAAGAATATATAGTTATGCCATTCTCTAATTTTTTATTTTCTTCTTAGTGAAATTTTATGAAACTTGAAACTGAATAAAACTAACCTGAATACACTTAGATATCTTGGATAATGGAATCAATTACATGTGTTTTTTTCACTTGAATGAAAATAGTTTCATTTTTCAAGTAAAAAATTATTGACTTCGTCAATTGGTTCTTAAAAAGGTATATTATACCTTATGATTTGGTTTAGTATGTTATTATTTTTCTTTTTTGATTTCTAATTAAAGTGATCATTTCTTTCAATAATAAATTGGGAAAGGTACATACTGTTTTTTTTAAAGAGAATTGACGTGTGTTCTATTTTATTATATCAACCCTCTATGTTATAGTGCATTGTAATAATATGTGAAGTGGAAGTTAGTTTGAATCCTTAGATATGGTATAATGTTTTCTAAAATCAATTGTTTGTGTTAATAATTAGAATATGAGGGTTTATTGTTACCATATAATAAGTAAATTTATTGATGGATATTAATTTGTTTTTTCTATATTATATGTACTATGGAAAAAACAATTTTTTGAATTTCATGGCCTATGCTAACCATTATCCTTACAGAGTCGTCCTAAAATTTTCAAACACATGACAAAGATATTTAGATAAGAATAAAATGGTTTAGACATTAACCCAATTCTAATTGAGGATATTGATCATAGTCTAATATCATTCATGTAAGGAATAGTGATTCATGAATAATTGTTTATGTTCTTCTAATAATCCATGTATTCCATATATGTTTCTTGATATTTCTCTATCCCATAACAAATATAATTATGTTACACCATTTTATATCTTAAATAACTGGTTTATGAAGAGATCTTAGACACCATTATTTCACAATCTATTATAATATTACAATGATATATAAATGATCCAAATGACCATTTCTATTTTGTATTCACTAATAATGTCAACATAATATTGACTAGAACTAATAATATATAGACTTCAAATTTAATATATTATTTTTTATGGTAAGAATGTTCTCACATCATAAGAAATGTGATGATATGAATATACCATACTTATATGATATTTTTTATTAATGTATATAAAAATAACAATGTACTTATATTTTATATTTAAAGAATATAAGTCTCTAATAAATTTATAACACTAATTGAATGTTATCTGTATAAATTGATGTGTATGCAAAAATAATGAATGATTCGCAACCATCATCCACAAAAAAAAAATTTATAGATTCACAATAGAAAATAAATATTTGATATAGTTTAAATTTAATTGAATGAAATCAGTGAAAATAATTTTCAATATAGTAGAAACACCAAAATATGAATATATATTGAGTAAATTTACGATCTAACATTTAGAATTAATATATAATTCAATCCACATTGATTTATACTTAAATAAATGAATACAAAATGTAAATGGACATGGTACTGTGTGATTTGAGACTATGAAATTTTTATTTTAACATATAATAATTAGGTTGAGAAAACCATATTTTTATAAATGATGATAATTTAATATTTGAGACCTTTGAATAAAAAAATTGGATTTATGGATTTTGTGACACTAAATGATTGAAATTTAGGTTATTTGTATGAGGAATACTTAAGATATTAACATATCGAATGAAAAATAATGAGCTGTTGAAATATAAGGATGTATAAAGATGGAAATTTGAGACTGGAGTACACTAGATCAATGAAAATAGGGTTAGGGATTCCACGTGAGAGAAACAAGTTTGCATTTGTGGGAATGAATATCCCAGAAATGATCAAAACAAATGATTTTTACAATTATAAATTGTATATGAAAATGGATATTATATAACCAATTGTAAAAATATTCCTTTCAATATAAAATATATGATAAAGAAATTGAAAAAGTTTCATTCTCATTTTGGTAAATATATTATCAATGTAAAAAATCCTCTGTATCATGTTTGGTATATAATAATTGAAATGATAAAGCAATATATTTGGATTATTCATGTATGTTATATAATAAAAAACATTATTAAGAAAAAACAAAATTTTCATGTCGGTTATAAATAAACTATGTTGAAAATCTAAAGTGATAAATAGTTTATGTAATAGTTAATAGATGAATTGTGTTATCCATTGAGTGAAATAATAGTTATTCTTTACAAAACACCATGGATGGAAACATAAGCTATTGATATTTTATCTATCATGAGTGATACTTGGGTTCCTTATATGGAACTCCTTATACAATATAAAATCATACTTATATTATATTATGCCTAGGGAAATACATGAGTTTCCATTTTACATAATTCCATGGATTGGTTCATATGCTATTTGAATTTCATGAAAATTTGAGTTATACATTAGTTTCGTAATTAATAAATTAAATTTAAAGTATCATATGGAAGTTTAATGTGATGATTAATAGTTGGTACTCCTCTTTTCATAGAATCAAATAAGGGGTCATAAATTAATAGTATTACATGACTCCTTGGGTGATAATTATGTCCCTCTTTATAGACTCCTTATATGAGATCATAGGATGTACATATTCAATCCGGCATGTTTATTTATTATAAATGTTTAGTGTCACTTACTTATTTAGATGTCGAACATGATGTATGGAATTCCATGATTAGATTCACAGGTTTATGAACTTTACTTAAAAAAAGGAAACCTTATTATATATTTTAAAACTTTGGCATGGAACTCCTTAATTAGAAATTGAACTTTTTACTATTATTTCCAAGTGCATTCCTTGGCCTCATACATTGTGTCAAATTATTGCCTACCTATCTATGGAATTTTTTTTGATAGATGTATAAATATACATGATTATTGGTGTGCAAGGACATTATGGATTTGGCCAGAGAAGGTATGGTTGACTAGGTGTCCTTCAAAAACATGAACCAGATTGGTTTTCTTTAATTTTTTTTATTTTCTATTTTATCTATAATAATTACACACTTAAATATAATTTACACATGTAATTGATATATTTATGAACGTTTTGTTGTGGATTTCTTATAATTTATCACTCCCAATTGGGGATATCATTACACTCAGGTACCTAATCAAACCTCATAGTTGAAGGATTTGGTCTATAATTTTGTTTTCTTGCAGAAATTCATGGATATGGATTCTTAAGAGAACATGATTGAGTTAGAGCCTAGGATAATGAAGAAGATAACCCTTGAGTCACTTTTTCTATTCTACATACACGTATTGTATTGCATCACCTGTTGTGTGTCTACTACTTTAGATTCTATATCCTCTTCTAGAGATAAATTCATGGCTGTATTTTTTTCCTTATAAATATTATTGGTTATTATGATATTTTTATTTTCAATATTTTTATTTATTTTTATTAAAGCATTGATATACATATTAATTATTATACTACCATGGTACTCAGATCTTTAAGGTATAGTCTCCACACCGTACCATTATTAGTCCCTCACTACTTGTTGGAATCCTCTAGCATACGGGGAGGTTACCTTAAAGACTAAGGTAAATCCTATTTAGGGAACCAATCAAGGTGGATCATGAGTCACTATGATATAATCATAGACATGTGGTTCATGTGTGGATTAACTATAGGATTACAACCTTGTAGCCATTGAGGCATGAAATAATTATTATGACCGAATCAAATTAGAGATTTCAAAAAAAATGGACCACTTTAATTTCCTTATATTTTATTTTTCTTGATTAAATTTAATTGAATAAGATATTTGAGAAATAAAAGAATATAGTTTTCTCGTTTCTTTGTTATAAAAAATATATAAATTCATAACTTTAAATTTCATATTTTTCATGCATCCACTTCACTCCAGGTTCTTTTTAGAAGATGGATGTCCTTTGGAATTGTCATCATAATTATATATATAATTTCTTGATGAGAAATTATATACAAATCAAATGATTATGAATAAGAAAAATATCATCTTTTATAAAATTAAAATTGTATGAAAATATTTTTATTTATTCCGTGATTAATTTGATGGTTTTCCACAAAATCAGTAGGATGATTTCATAGCTGATCATTTTCCAAAATATTTAAGAATATCCAGGAATTATTATACAATGACTTTTATAAAACATACATTGTTCAATTTTTTACAACATGATATTCTTGTAAAAGGTTTTATAAACCCATTTTCTTCACCTTGGGATGTTCCTGACCTTTCATAAATAACAAGAATGGGTCAATATTACTCTTTATTAACAATCCTTATCTCAGAAGGAGCATAAAATAGGGAAATTATACCATGACATGAATTTATGACTTGTTCATACAACTACATAAAGCCTGGTACCTTTCTAAGGTGGAACTTCATTTGGAAAATCATTATGTAATCGTATATAAGGTTGTCATACCCAAGGATAAATTTAATACAATTTATGGGAACTATGATTTAAGAGTGATTCCATTCAGACTAACTGTACTCCATCAATATTTATATATTTAATTAACTATTATCACCTCTAAAACAATGTTGTGACCTGTGGTCGGACCAGTGGGTTACATGAACTCATAATATGCTCACCTCAAATATAATGGATGGACTGGTGGGTTGCATGTCATCATGCGCATCTCCCCGAATGCCAGAGGCTGCTGACTAACAGTGAGTCCCTTTTTATCATGTCTATAGAGGAGACTATGCCCTCATATGTAATAGGTAATACACAACAGAAGAAAAATAGATTATAAAAAATAGTGGAAGCATATATATATAAAAATTGCATTATATGAAAATAAATAATCCCAACTGATTACATAATATGTACAAAAGATGATAAATAAAACCAGATACAGAATGATGTAATTCTATTATGTCCATAAAAACTGAAATCAAGGAAAATAGAAACTCAAGAATACTGAAAGACATAATTTTCAACAACTTCATCATGAGAAAGGCTTGGTCCTTTTACCAAATATTTATCCTAAGCAGCAAGAAAAAATCAGGAATCAAAAGAAGCACACTTCCCTTTGTCAATATATACAATCATATAATCTACATGGGTGTCAATGACACTCAAGTAGGGTGTGATATAAAATTAAAATAGGTTTTCACCCATGGTGTATAAACCTTTCCATTTTGTGGAGTAATTAAATGAATCATTTCATTATATAATAAATTCATACAATTAATTAAGAGCAACATAATAAAATAACTCGGTCTGGGATCCCAATGACACCCATCCCTAATAACCTTATTAGGCTTAAGCTGATAGTCTGAAATAAGTACATGTAATAATCATTGTGCGCATATTTTTATATATAATCCTGGAAATTCATGGTAAAAAAGTAATAGAAACACCCCAAATCTCGTTCTTTAACATGGGGTCAAAATCATATGTTAACCAGGTGTGTTTCGACATACAAGAAAAATATCACAATTCTCAAAAGACTCAAAATGGAATTAACCTAAACCTGTATTGCATCATTATTAATATTCATGTGGAGTTTTGGAGTCTGATGTCATCCTGAAGGTATTTCTATGGTGCATCCTTCAAATTATTCAATACCACTGAGCCCGCCCAAGGAAATCTTTTGAATGACTATGTTTCGCTCGAGGAAAGGATTTACTATGAGTCTGTTCCAATCTCGCAAAAAGTGGTTTGGAATCAACTGAGGCTGGCATAGTATCATTGAAAACAGATCCTTTGTTGATGGAATCTTTTGGAACCTATGACACTCATAATTATTATAAATCATAGGGAGGTCTCGGTCTAAGAAATCCAAAGACACTGCCCTGATGCTTAGTAGTAACCAGTTAGGAAAGGTTATTCTATGTATGGGCCTAAATATGAAACCCACCTTCTTTCCCCACAGTGAATTTGTTAAAAGTTTCATTATAAATGATATGACATTGCAGGCATATATAATTGAAGTTTGAGGTCTAAGCAGATATAGCCATGCAACACAAGAAATTAATTTAATATTACAGCCTAAAAATTTAACAAGGAAATATAACATATTGGGACAAGTAGATAAATGAAAATTTTGATAAATAAATAAATCTCCACAATCAACTACGAAATATCCAAAAATTCAAGGTTCACAATTAAACTATGTTAATTATGTAAATTAAACACAATGAAAAAAAGTTTCGCAACACATTCAGTTAATTAAATAAAATGCCCGACCTAACAGAATTTATATCGACCACATCGACATGCCCCAGGGGGTGTTCAACCATTTTTAAAAAATATAAAAAATTTAATTTTGGATAAATAGGTTGGTAATAATTATGCGAAATAATGAAATCAAAAATAATGGCTGAATTTTCACAGTGTCGGTAGGCACTGATGAACGTTACAACCTTACATTTTTATAAATCACAACAAAATGGAGAGAAATTTAATATACACATTACCTTATACTCATATTGGAGGCCACACTCTGCAATGATGTTTTATTTGACCTAAAAGAGAATATTTTAAACAATTCTTAAAAATCCCCAAATTCGAGAAAAAACCATCTATCGATGATCGCGTGACAGATATAGAAGGAGATCGTACATTTATTGGTGGGTGAGGTTAGCCTTAATGAGAACTTTAATACGCAACTGGTAGAGAAGAAAACAGATGATAAATGGAGTCACATCGGGATTCCATAAGAGGAGAAGAGAAGATAAGGCACACCACTAAGAGATGGGGGTGCTACATTGGCGACACACAAGGAGAGGGAAGAGGAAAAAAATAAAAATAAAAGAAAAAAAATTAATTAGTTAATAAAAATAAAATAACGGAAGAAATGAAATAATTAATTAAAATTGGTTTACCAAATTTTAATTATTTTTAATTTATTTCCATCCAATTTTTTATTTTTTTATCCCTATTTAAATTCCATTAATTTTTGTTAAAAAAATTTATTCCTTTTAAATCTTTTAAATTATTTTAAGCCCGAAAATATCCCTAGGGAGTGACATTAAAAAAATTAAAAAATATCACACGCATTTATTTAATTAATTTTAACAGCTACCTGAAACCCACAACAGGGTTTTCAAGGGCATGCCCTGGGTCTCTTTAAAGATTTATACTAAAAACATAAATGGTCTACACATTGATTTACGTCGAAACACTAATAATATTTATGTGGGTAATTAAAAATGTTTTATCAAACCCAAAATTAAATATATACCCATATATATATATGTATAATATAAATGTATACACATCTGTATATACATATATATACACCAATTTAAATATATGTCATTGTATATATATTTATTCCAATATATATATATACATCACATACATATATATCAATATTTTTGTCCAAATATAATAATATTAATAATAACTAAAATAATTATTATTTAATTAAACCCATTAATGAAACTATTAATATATTAAAACCACTAATCATTAAAAAAGGAAAGCAGTTATTAAATTAGTATTGATTGCGCATTTTCATTTAATTCGAACAATTAATAATATACCATTTATTAAATTGTTCAATTATTATTTACATGGTGACACAATTTATTAATAGTGGAAGTTCATTTTTTTATTTTTATTCTTCAACATATATAATAATATTAATAAAAAAATTATTATTATTATTTCTAACTGTTCAAAATAAATATTTAAAACACAATTAAATTATTTTTGAGTGCGATCTGACAAAATATCTGATTCTCGCAAAATTTATACACTGCCTTGGGTAAACCTCATGTCCTAAAACTATTGGTGGTCTCAGATTTTTCATTCTATGCATAGTTTGTGAGAATATAGTTATTTTATTATTAAAAAATCAGAATATTAAATTAATTAAAAAATAATGATGGTATTATCTTGTGCGAGGGTTCCAAACACCTGGCATGTATCACGGTTATACCATTCGTAGGGTAAAACTAGCGTTCCAAACCTAATAGTGGTCTCAAATTTCCTATATGATGCACCATTTGATAATTATGTCATTTTGTTTTTGGAAAAAAACCTACGTGTATGAATAAAAATAATAATATTTTTGTTTTATCCACTCCGTTAGTTTGCGGGTCTCAGAACCCTGCGCTGACACATCGTAAAACTCAAATTATATTTCATAAAATATTCTAATGTTTTAATAAGGTCATTACTCATTATTTAATTTTTTTCTATTTTAATTTTAATATAATTAATTTTATAAAATTTATTTTGGACATATTGTAGTATCAAATATCAGAAAAAAATTAATTTTCTGCGCTTTTTCATCCGGTTGAAAACACAGAGCGTTACAACCTTCCCCCTTTATAAAATCTTCTCCCCTAGAATCCTTTGGGAACAACATAACCTTTTTTTATCCACAAGGGTTGTGAAGTCTCACACAAAATATTCTGCGGCATCTCTAAATGCCCAATACACATTCAATAATTGGTTAGGAAAGTGGCACATAAGCCATTAAGATCTGAGCAAACACTCATTTTCTATTTGAAACATCGAGATGGTACTTAACAAAACTCATTTATCTAGAGAAATGTCAATTTTTTTCATCTCATTAAACTTGTTGTTAATGTTTTTTTACAACTTAGGCTTTAATGTTAGAAAAGTGAAAATTATGAGTAACGACACCTTCAACCGTAATAATTTTCAATAAGACATGCCCATAAGAGTTCTAGTGAGGCTTCTTGTGTTATTTTGAAAATAGATAAAATGGTAAAATAACATTGACCAAAAATTCCATGTCAAGACATCTTTTCATGAAAATCCCAAGCTGACCCAAACCAAACTCCTCCCACCTGGTGAAATGCCAAAATGGGATTTCACTAACCGCTTCATTTAACAAGAGGGATAACTAGTCGAGCCACTCTGACCAACTATTTCAGAAGATGCTCAGATTAGATGTTTAGTGTTTCGAAAACTCAACTGTTATGTATTCTTCAATGGTATCTCACATTTACTTTGAACACATACACTGAAGTTCATACTCAATTTCCAGTTACATTCCTTGATTTAGGCATCACCGAGCCCGACAATAAGTCTAGGGTAACCTATGATTGTCACAATAAGAGAGAATGGAACTAGCGCAAGTTAGTCGATACTCCAAGTTTACGAGTGCGACAATGGTATATGGAAAAGATTCCAATATTATAACATTGACTGAGCCAAGAGTGGCATCATCCTAGTGATCAAGTCTGAAGAAATGGAAGGTGTATATGGGATTGTTCAAGGCATTCCTGCAAGGATATCTATGGGTCCCTAAAGACCAACCATTGCCTTGAAAAGAACCACACATCACCGTGAAACACTAAGAAAATGACCCTTAAAAATCCCAATAACTTTTAAAGACTCAGCATGGCGTAAGACCGATACTCTCTTAGTGCCTCAAAGACGATGGCCAGATAAGGTACATGCTCGTCACTTAAGTATGATTACACTAAGAGGATTTGGAGATTACCAAAAGGAAATCATTAAAATAACTATCATGAAATCCCAAACAAACTGGTCGGTGTGTCAAAACCCATGAGTCTCTAAGGTTTAACCCGATCCTTGTGAAGAACATTATTCTTTTAGCACATAAGTCATTGTACTAAAGAGATTACCCGAAACATATTTAATAATGCAAGACATAAATATTACACTAAACTTGTCTAGTTTTCCACAACGTTAATCACATGACAACACAGCGTGCATGATAACATACTACCCCAAGTTGATACAGAAGTAATATGACTATTAAATCAGATGACAACATTCCATGTCATCCATCTCTATGGAGAAGATTAGGTCGAACTCCCTATAAAGCAATTAGACATTCTTAAATAATTCCTAACGTGATGGAAATGGGCATTACTGATGCCCAAGACCGAAACAAAAGTCAAGGAAAACAAGACTACCTATCTGAAAAAAGGATTTTTTTTTGAAAAGGGGTCCGTCTAGGGACATCGACATGTGAATGGTTCATGTTTCAAAGCAACTTAAGGATAAACCCAAACTACCCTTATACCAGTGTCTTAAACGGATGACATCACTACAGGTTCCATATTTAAGACCTTTATATTTAATCACATTTATTTTGTAATAATCAAAATATATATTCAAAACATCATGTACTATTTTTCAAAACCAATCACAAGGTACTTGATCTTAACCAATGCCTCATGGAAATAATAGGAAAGTTTTATAAATATATATTTTAAAAAAAATTATATTAAATGAAATATTGTCCTTTATTAGGAAATATATAACATAAATAACTTTGAAATAGATAAGGTGACCTAGAAGGGTCCCTCTAAGATTACCTGTGTTCATTAAAATGCTACCCAAAAACAGTTGTTTAATTATTAAGAGTCACAACTTGCATACCAGGTTATCTCATAAGAAACATGCATCAACTATCCTAATTGGTCCTAGTTGTTCCTTTAGGTAGTTAACAAATTCATTTGAGATTATAACATGCTCAAACACATATCAACCTAGATATATGGGTGGATATCAACCAATAATGTGACTATACACCATATAATTTTGTGAATTTGGCTCCCATTCAAAGGAATCCAATAATTTTATTTCAATGAAACCAGTTACATAACAAAGAATCTAGCAGGTCACTACAAGAAGATAACAGAAAGAGACATGTTGTAATCACATAAGCATAACATTTTAATCACAGCGAAATGATAATAGTAAAAGAAGCATGATATAAGAAAAATATGGTACTAAATAGACATCAAGGAAAATTGCTAGTATGCTAAATATATCACCGAAACATGGTATCTAAAAAGGCATTCTAAATAATTTCAAGAAATGGAATACATTCAAGAAAAAAGATTTTAATCAACATGCATCCTAAAATGCAACTACATGGCACGGATCTTTGCATGGAATGTGAATTCCAATGCGCCTATTATGATGCATGCAATGCTCCATCCTTACAATAATAAGTCAATATAAGAATATCATAAATTTCATAAATTAATTTTCATTGGAAATTAAACCAATACCTTGAGGTAAAATCATTTAAATTTTAACAACAAAAAGCATGAACATCAATCCCAACCCTGGACACATGGTCATTTCCCGCACATGGGGTGATTAGTAAGAATCACAACTATTACTCATGTGCCGACAAATTTATAGTATTTTTTCTACCAACTCAAAATAGTAATAAAAAATACCACCTCTAATAGCACATTGTAACGTCCAAACTCGGCTCACCTATAAGATAGTGGATGGACCGATGGGTCACATGAAATCAAACGTATCTCCATGAATGCCAAGGGCTACCGACTAGTAGTGAGGTCCTTTTTAACATGTCTATGGGGGAGACTATGCCATCATATGTAATCGTTAACACAGAATAGAATAAAACAGTTTATAAAAAATAGCAGAAGCCTAAAAATAAGAAAACTATTGCATTAGAAAATAAATAAAACCAAATGAATACATAATAAGTGTAGAAGTAGATAAATAAAACCAGATACAAAATGATGTCATTATATGATGTCTGTCTAAAATAAAATTATGAAAAATAGAAACCTAAGAATAATATCAACTATAGTGGGAAGAAACATTGTGCCAAAACTGCGTCATGAGTAAGGCTAAGTCCTCTGCCACAACCTCCATTATAATTAGCAAGAAACATTCAAGCTTCGAAAGCAGCTCCCTTCCCTTTTTCAATACCTACAAGCATATAATCTACTCAGGTGTCAATGATTTCTTAGAAGGGTGTGATATAAAATCCCAGTTTGTTGGCTCCCACAGTGTCTAAACCAATCCCTTTTATGTAGTAATTTAATCGAGTTGTTAATTATAAAATAAATTCAGACAATCAATCAAGTGCTGAAAAATAAAATAACTCAGTTCGGGATCCCAATGGAACCTATCCCTAATCACCATCTTCGGTCTAAGACCAGAGTATGAAATACGTTCTTAAAATGAGTAAGATAACCATATGTATATATATATGACTAGAAATATAAGTTAAAACAAGAAAAAGGAACATCCCCCAATCTTGTTCTTTAACATAGGGTCTAAATCAAGTGTCAACTAGGCATGATTCGACATACCAAAAAAATCATAATTCTAAAGAGACTTAAACTAGAATTAACCTAAAACTTTAGTACATCGTTATAAATGTTCATGTTGAGAGTTGGTGTCTGAGACCATCTCAATGGTATTTCTATGATGCATCTTTCAAATTGCCTAATGACACTGAGCTTGTACAAGGAAATATTTCAAAATACAAAGTATCGCACGAGGCATGGATTTACCATGAGATTGTTCCGATCTCGCAAAAAGGGTCGAGCATCATTCGAGGCTGAATTAGCCACATTTCCAATAAATCCATCCTCGATGGGAAACATTGGAGCCCGTGTCACTCATAATCATTAGAAAGACATGAGAAGTCTCTGTATGGAAATGCAAAAGACACAGCCCCCTGATGTGTAGTGTTAACCAGTCTCGAACCGAGGGTCTAAGCATGCCCTGTAATAAGGAACCCACACTCATTTCCCACAATAAATTTAAATAAAGCTTCACAGCAGCAGATATGACATAGCATGCATATGTAATTGTGGTTTGACATCTAATCAAATACACCTATGCAACACAAGAAATTAATTTTATATTTCAGCATAAAAATTTAATAAGGTAATATACCATATCAACACAAGAAGATAAGTTCACATTTTCATAAATAAATAAATCATCACAAACAACTAACAAATATCTAATAATTCAATGTTCATAATAAATCTAAATTAATTATTTAAATTAAACACATCATAAATTGGATGTGAAACCCATGCAATTAATTAAATTAAATTCATGGGATAACGAAATTTATTCCGGCCAGGCTAGTGTTCCCAAAGGGGTGTTTGGTCACGTTGAAAAAATTTAAAAAATTAATTTATGATAAATAGGGCTAAAACAATTAGTTGAAATAATTAAATTAAATATATTGGTTAAAAACTCACAAAGTCGGTAGGCACCAATGAATAGTACAATCATGCAGTTTTAGAAATCGCCATGAAATGGTGGGAAACCATGTAGACACCCTAACTTATACTCATACAGAAATTAGTCTATTTTTGAAAAGCCACAATTTTAAGTAAAAAACATTCGCAACAGATCGCTTGATATATAGAGAAGGATATTTTAGGATTCTTGGTGCGTGAGGTTAGCCATACCGAGAGATTTATTATGCAACCGATGGAAAAGAAAATAGATGAGAAAAGGAGTCGCATCGGGCTTTCGAAGGAGGAGAGGAAAGGAGGAGGCACATCATCACAAGGGGGCACTACATGGGCGACACACAAAGAGAGGGAGGAGAAAAAAAAGAAATAAAAATAGGGGAAAATGAAATAAATTGATTAATTAATAAAAATAAAATGATGGAAGAAATGAAATGATTAATTAAAATGGGTTTTATTCATTGTAATTAAATTTATTTTCTCACCGACCATTTCTATTTTATTAATTATTATTTTATCCCATTTTAAATTCCATTAATTTCCTAAATATTATTTTTATTCAATTTTTAACTCATTTATATTACTTTTTGCCTGAACAATGAGCTAGGGCACGATGTAAAAAAACAAAAAAGTTAGTTCAATTATTTAATTAATTTTAACAGCTATTTGGGACCCACGACTGGGTGCACAGGCGCACACCCTCGGTCTCTTTAATGATTCAAACTAAAAACTCAAATTCTCTACATATTGATTTAAATCGAAACGTTATATGCATTTAGGTGGGTAATAAATAATGTTTTATATTACCCAAATATAAATATTCACCCATATATATATAGGTGTTATATATATATATACGCATCTCTATATTCATACATATATACCCACACTTGTACATATAACTATATATATATTTAATCCTATATATATACATCATATATATATATATATCAATGTTCTTGTCCAAAAAAAAAATTTAACAGTAATTAAAATAATTTTTATTTAATTCAACCCATTGATGACACCATTAATATTTAAAAACAAACAAACATTAAAAAAAGTATTATAGTTATTATATTAATATTGATTGTACATTTGTATTTAATTCAAAAAATAAATAATATAACATATATTACATTGTATAGTTATTATTTACCCTATGATACAATTTATTAATTGTGGAGGTGCATTTTTTATTTGTTTTCTTCAATGAAAATAATAATGTTAATAATAAAATTATTAATATTATTTCTAACACTCCAACAATTATATTTGTAATGCAATTAATGTATATTTTGTTGTGATTTGACAAAACATTTTATTCTCGCAATAATTCTATTCTGCCTAGGTTAAACCTCGTGTCACGAAACTATCAGTGGTCTTATATTTCTCATTCGACGCACTGTTTGTGAGTAGATAATTATTTATTATTAAAAATCAGAATAATAAATATATTAAATAATAATTATTTTATTATCTTGTGTGAGAGTGTCGAACACCCAACAAGCATCAATGTTATACCCTGCCTAGGGTAAACCCAATGTTTCAGACCTAACAGTTGTCTTATATTTTTTATTCGACAAACAATTTCAAAAAAAAATTCATTTTTTTTTGAAAAAAACACACGTATGAATAAAAAAATGTATATTTTTATTATATCTATGTCTGGAGTTTTTAAGTCTCATAATCCCCCACTGACACATCATCAAACTATGAAAATATTTTCTGAAATAATCCAAAGTTTTAATAAGGTTTTAATACTTCATTTAATTTTTTTCTATTTTAATTTTAACTTAGATAATTTAATATAATTTATTTGAATGACACATCGTAGTGTCAAATATCAGCAAAAAAATTAATTTCCTACACATTTTTTTCTAGTTCAAAACATGGAACATTACACAATCTTGGTGGATCATGAGTTATAATGATATAATCTATGACATGTAGTGCATGAGTGAATTATCTAGAGGATTCCTACATTGTTACCTTTGATCCATGAAATGAATATGATGACCGAATCAAATTGGTGATTTAAAAAACAATGAAGTATTTTAATTTCCTTAAATTTCATTTATAATTCTTAAATTTAATTTCATAAGATATTATTGAAATTGAAGAATGTAATTTTTTGGTTTATATGTTTTAAAAATTGATCCAAACACAAAACATTAAATTTCATATTTTTCATGCATCTACATCACTCCAAGTTCTTTTTAGAGGATGGGTATCCTTTTAAATTATCATCATAATTATAAATATAATTTCATTATGAGAAATTATATAGAGATAAAATTATTTTTAATAAGAAAAATATCATCTTTTATAACATTAACATTGTATGAAAATATTTTGATTCATTACCTGAGTAATTTGATGGATTACCTCAAAATCAGTAGGATGATTTCATAGTTGAACATATTCCCAAATATTTTCTAATATCCAAAAATTCATATGCAATAACATCTATTAGACTTACAAGGTTTTATAAGTTACAACATGAGAGTCTTGTAAAAGGGTTTATATGCCAATGTTCTTCACCTTGGGGTGTGCCTGACCATTCATCAATAACAAGAATGGGTCAATGTGCCTCTTTATTAATTATTGCGAGCTCAACAAGACCCTGAAAAAGGAAAATCATACTATTACATTGATTTATGACTTGTCTAAACAACTACATAAATCATGTTACATTTCTAAGGTGGATATTCATGTGGTAAATCATCATGTATCAGTACGTAACGTTGATACACACAAGGATAAATTTAATACAATATACGAGAACTATGAGTTCAGTGTTATTCCATTCTGACTAGATATTATACATCTACAACCATAATCATAATTAATGGTGTTTTTGGGATTACCACAACATGATTAAGGTAGTATTTCTAAAAAAGTATTCATATCAACTCTAAAATATAGGATAAAAATATGGATTATTTAAATAATTCACATAATAGATTGTGAAAGGAGATTTTAAATGTGATTTATAGTAAATACAAGTTTTTCAAGGAGAAATTAACATTCCTAGTAACTTTTATCACCCAGAAATTGATATCTATGGGTCCAATGAAGACAAATGTAATTGAAGGATGTACTAAACCAATCATTACAATGGAGATAAACAATTTACATGGATTAGTGGGGTACTATCATCATCTTGTGTAAAAATGCTTAGGATTTTCAAAACCAACTTCCAAAATATCTCATAAGGGAGTAATGTTTTTGGATGATTAATTTCATGGAAGATTTATAGAGGTAAATAAAAGGATAATCACTAAAATTTTTCTCAGATTTTTCCACTATTATTTATGTATTTTTTATCTATAATATGACATGAAAAAAATTATTGCATTGTGTATTCCTAAAAAATGATAAAGAAATAGATTTTTTTGTAACATACCAACCCAAACCACCTTGTCTAAGACATAATTCCACAAAAAAACTTGTTCATCTCTCTATATTAAAGAGGATATTGACCAGTAGTGAGGGTCTATGTAAATATATGCGGTGACTATACCCTCAATATCATGTAATAGGACCAGTAATCAATATGAAAAAATATCATAAATAATCAAGAAAACATATGGAAAAGGAAAGGTGAAATACATATATTACAAATAATATAAATCCTATAATTTAAAAAAAATCCAATGTAAGTAAAGTTTATAAAGTAAAAAAAATTATGTAAATCGAAGAGTCCATACCAGTCTGCATTTACCTCCATGTTCCTCTTGACTTCTATCCACCACATGGCCCATTCCCTTTTAAGAATCCTTAATGAAATCTACATGCACATCTAAATTCCTTGGTAGGGTGAGAGTACAATAATTATTAGGTCACCAAAAATGCATCCATAATATAATTTTTTGATGTATAACAATGTATTTCATAATTATTATTAATGCATAACAATTATAAACACACTATCAAAATCTGAGTGGTTGTTCATGAATAGAGCCTCCACAAAACCCCATCCACACATTCTTTAGATCCATGCATGAAAACATAAGAATAATCATGTAAATGTTTCAAATTCAGATCTGAACACCAGATTATCAATATTTGTAGAGACCCTCGGCCTCTATGTTAGGTCACACTAGGGAATAATTCCCTAGTGTTTTATTTAGGTCAGATCACATAGACCATCTTGTAACATGTTTTACACATTAGTCAATTAAATCATGATCATCATACACCAAGATTATCACATAGAAGTATGATCACTGATGATCCTCAATTCCACATGTAATGCTATAGTAAGACATCATGCCATAGCATCCCTCTAGTTCTCATTATTAAGTCACATGTATTGTCTGAAAATGCTCCCCTTATAGTTCTACAAATCCATGATATGTCCTCCTGTCTAATAAGTACAATTCACAAGAAAAAAATATCACATCATATACATGACACATCTTAATGAAACAATGGAATCATATCAAGGGACAAATCATGAGAACATATAACAACTTTAGTAATATAAAATTTTAATCAAACATCACTATGGAATCTATTTATCTACACAATTATCAGGGATAAAGTTCATATGGTGTCACAAGGTACACACACCTAAAAAACTCACTATTAAATCATGGATATTAAATATGAAAAACTGATAATCGTACCATCGAAACATATATAATGAGAGCCCAACAAGGAAAAAAAAATATTACCTCAAAAGTTTTTGAAGTTAAAGACAAGGATAAACCTGTCAAGAGGACATCTTTATGGACTTATTATCAAAATTTCAACACTCCAGGTTCACTAGGGGTCCCAAAAACCAAACTAGAATATTTTACATCCAAAAGAAATAAAATATCACATGTAATGATATATTACATCTTTTGGATACTTTCCACATGATTGATTTATAATTATCTTTGGATAATTTCTTATAAATTATCATTTTGAAGTTATGGTTTTATAATATCTCTTAAATTATCCTTTTGTGATTATTTTTTTGTTAATTTCTCTTAAATTACATGTTAATAATTATATGTAGATAAATTTTCTTAAAATATTCTTTTATAATTTTTATTGATAATTTCTCATAAATTATCCCATCATAATTATATTTGGATATTTTTTCTCAAATTATCCTTTTATAATTATCTTTTGATAATTTCTCCCAAATAATCCTTTTGTAATTATCTTTTGATAGTTTATCGTAACTTATCAATTTAAAATTATATTTTTATAATTTCACATAAAATATCGATTTCTGATTTCACGTGATTTCCTTTAATATTTTTTATTCCATAAAATATGAATTTAAATTCTA
Organism: Viscum album; assembly: GCA_963277665.1. Classification (NCBI taxonomy): domain Eukaryota; kingdom Viridiplantae; phylum Streptophyta; class Magnoliopsida; order Santalales; family Viscaceae; genus Viscum; species Viscum album. The sequence continues at coordinate 909,625,168 of OY728164.1, forward strand.
GAGTAAATAGAATTTCTAGTTGGATGAAATTGTATTTCTATAATTATAATAATTACAATTTTATTGATATTATATTATTAATATTGAGAATAATAATTTTTTATAGAATATAATTTGAAAATATATATTAAAATATACATTTAAAATGAATAATAATAGATTTAAAATACCTCACTACCTTCCAAATCAAGGATATAATTTATCTTCTGCTCAATGAAACGAATCCATCAACACTGAAGACACATAAATTTTATCAATATCATAAAATAGGTTGAATTTAGAATATTATTAGTATAACCAAAAAACAATTAAATGATTAATTAAAAACAATTCTAAGTTTCTTGTGAAGTGGGGACTCAAGAAGGAGGGGTTGAAATTCCATAGAGGAACAATAAGACCTACCACATGCCATGAAATATAATTGAACCTTCACCAATCACTTTTAGAGGAGATATGGGGTTGTCTAAACTTGATGAAATCATCCCGCACTAAAGTCAAAGAGATTCATGTTTTTAGAAACCAAAAATGTCTATAAAATCTCTATTTTTAGTGCACCAAAATAATCTACCATTTCACTTGAAAATTGGTGGTGGGTTCATTAATGTCATCATATTAAGACTTTGAAATTGAAACTACACAAAACGATTTCAAAACTGATGGTTTGAAACGCCACAGTAACAAATCACTTTGTAAAGAATGATTTTTAGAGAAAAAGAGTAGTAAAAAAATTAATTATTTAATTGATAAAAATAATTATTCAATATAAATATTAAAAAAAATTAATGAGTGATAAGAAAAAATGCCTAATGATCTTAAAAGTTATGTATTTTTTAAAGTAAACACCACATTACAGATCTAACAGTGGTCCCATATTTCAAATGTGATGCGCTATTTGAGATATAATAATTATTTATTATTAAAAAATGAATAAATTAGTAAATAGAATTAAAATGGGGCTTCACCATGCATGATTTCTCTAAACACCTGATGTGCATAATAGTTATACCTCTCCAAGGTTAAATACTATGTTCTGGTCCAAACTGTGGTCTCATATTTCTCATACGACACATCATTTGAGATATTTTTATTTATTTTAAAAAATATATATTAAAAAATATTAAATAATTTATTCTCATAATCGTCCCCTCAAAACATCTGTTGCATACAACTCCAGGGTAAAAACTATTTCAAAGAGCTAATGATGCTCTCAGTTTCCTCATTTGATGCACTATTTTTTATGTATTCAATTATTTTTAATAAATCACTCCAAGATAATACAATATATTTAATATTTTTATTCCATATTCACTAAGGCATTAAGATCCATGAATTCAAAACTAACACAACCCCTTAACTTGTAAATATTTTATAGAATATTATAAGGCATTAACTCAGATTTTTAAAATATCCAAAGCCTTTAAAATATTTATTATGTTTTATTTTTTGAGAATTTAATTTTTCAAAAGAAAACATGTGTAAATTATCAACAAGGTGGGTATTATTATCTATAAAAATTCATGATATTATAATTATCCCCCACTATCACCTTCTCATCCTCGAGAAGTATCCCCAGTGGTCTTGTTAGAACAACACCAGGAACTGAGCTAAAAGAATAATCTCATGTTTATAAATTTCCTCCTAGATTTGTCCATTGTACAATTAAATCTAAACTAGTGGTATTTTATTTCCTCACAACACATTATTACATTGATCTGTTATCTTTACTAGATGCTCCCATAAGATGTATCAATCTAGAACTCAACGTCCTCTTAATAACTTAATGTGCAGGGTTTGGTATGTACCTATAATGTTTTGAAAGGGTAACATGTCGTGCATAACTTGATAGTGATAAGGAAGGTATAAAAGATATGACACTACCCATATCTAATTGGTGATCTCTATGGGTCCATCAAAATAGGATACTAGCTTTCCCTACATCCTAAGATGTCTATTCCCCAAAAGAGGAGTCACACTAAAGAAAACTATATCATCCACAACAAGCTACATGGGTCATATTTTAGGGTTGTCATATGATATTTATCTCATCTAAGTGGTAATAAACATCCTCACAATTGGATTAATTCCCCTAGATGCCTCCAGAACCATACCTATGGACCAAAAATTGTCTCACCCACCTCATTCCAACAAGCAGTGATCTACATTGTCTCTTGTAATGATTATTGTCATTGTAAATTTTAATCAAATCCTATTACTTTTATTTATATTGAAATCATTAATGGATATATGTTCCTTCCATGCTTCATAAAAGTCGACCACACATGCTCAATGTATTTCTTCAAATATGCATATAGTCTACTAACATTATACTTCGGTTTAAGGATGGTATTCTATGCTCAGTTTTATATTATTACCTAGGTAATTAAATATTACATTCTAAAAAATATGATGTAAAACATTAACCTCAACCGAGTTCCTTTGTATCATGTTTAGATCCCCTTGAGTTATGATTCAATGAACAATATTCTAGTACGTATAAACAAAAATCCCTCAACCAAGAGATAGTGTCACCAATAAATTAGAGTAAAAACTATGTCTGCATATCCATGTGATGTGTAGGGTAGTTCGACTCTAGCGATCATAGATGATGAGAACCATAGCCTACTACCTCCTCTCATTGAATCAAAAACACTCCCAATAGGACACATAATGCAGAAAAATACATTTCACAATGAATCCAAATTCTATTGAATTTTAGTATTAGATTTTTCATCAACCTTCTCTTCATGTCATAAAAAAAACTTCTAACTTGTCTAACCACCTAAAATTCACCCCCGTATACATTAGTTATTTCAAGGGTTTTGATATCCCAAAGATGTTTGGGATAAATTGTCTATAATATCCTGATAAACCCTAAAATCTCAAGATCTCAAACACATGGGGATGTTTCTAAGACATGAATTCCTTAAATTTCTATGGTTTGATGCATATATCAGTCTCAGACATGAAAATTTCTCGGAACATAACCTCTAAAATTTAGTATTCATTCTTTAGATATCTTGGCATAAAGCATGTGTGCGTGAAGCATAATCAAGAATATATGATGGTTCCTAGAATGTTTCTATTGTTTTGGGGAGTAGATAAGGATTTAATTTGACGAAAACCAGGAATAACTAGTCCATCTATGGATAGAAGTTCTTATTAATCAAGGAAATGAACACTTTTGGTGTGTTTCTTTAACCTAAACAACATTATGAAAGCTCATACAGTTCATAACTATTCTGAAACACTATCCATGGTATATCCTACCATCTTACTCACAAATGGTGATAGCCCAGTCATAGATCAATATTTCATAACTACAAGGATCACTAAAATTGATTAAAATGATCATAAAATGATGGAAACAGATATCGGTTAATGACCATCACTTAGTACAGCTTTCAAAAATTATTGAATAAGTGAAAAAAATGTTCAACTTTATAGAAAACAACATAGGTTAACCCTAGGTAAAGGTACCCAGCATTATTAATCACTTACTCTCCTATTATCCAAAATAACATTTCCCTCCTTTAGTATTCTTTGTTCCATACAATATAGACTATCAAAATTGATTCACACCCAACAGAAGCTTCTATTAATATACCCCATAGATCCTTCATTGTTTCATCTTGGTCAAAGAACCAATACAATTTCTATCCATTACTCAACATCCATAGGGACTTTAGTGCCCTGAAAGGATTAACATTTCTCGATGAGATATAATCTAATATTTGAACATAGTTAAAAACTCATATTCCTAGGACGTACAATCATCTAGATACTTCTTGGTTGAATCTCCCCTTCTACCCTAACCACATGTAAGGTGTGGGATCTAACTTATATACAATTACAAACAAATTTAGTGGTAAAGTAGAAACATCATAACTCATATAAGCATTCCATCCATTCTTCAAATTTATTTCACTAAGAACACATTGTGGTGTCATCTTATATTACATGAAGGAACATTAAAAACATAAAAATATCATATTTAGTCTATAAAATTACATAAATTATTCCATAGGATTCTACCTACAACCCTAGGTGTAACCCTATTTGGACCAACCCTTGTCTTAATCCAAGAATTTTAGTCAAAAAATCATATATATAATAACAAAACACTCTTCTCAGTTCAACTAATTAATAAAAATTAAGATATATCACCACATTATAAAACACATATATATGGCCCAACAAACATCCCAAACATATAGTAAAACCCATTTAATTTAATTAAACAACTATTTTTCAATATCAAAATAGATATATATTTGGAATGTAAACTTACATGACTATTCATGATGCATGAATACATCATAATTCCTATAAATCAAATATCAACATCATGTGAATCACCCAAGTTTAATTTAATGAATGATATTAACAAACCATAATTTCCTATTTCATGGAAACACGGTGGTATACAATACAGTTATTTCCACACACTATGATAGTTCCCCTACCCTAGTCCTGACCATCCTATTTCATATCTAACCTCTCAAAACCCAACACAATAGAAGAATAGGTTAGTTAGTAACCAATTAATATGATAAAATTTTGTAATATACCAACCCGTAACACTAGGTCTGGTGTAGAATTAAATAATACATCATGTGTATCTCCCCATATGCAAGAGGATACTAACTAGTAGTGAGTGTCTGAGTCTGTCACATGGTAGAATATACCCAAAATATCATTCCATTGGATCAATAATCATAAAGAAAATATGATAAATAATCAGGGTGAACATATAGAAGAGTAAATATAGAAAAAAAGTAATGAAAATAAGGAAGATCCCATAAAACACAAGAATTTAAAATGGAAATAAAGAAGGTAGTGTAAATAAGGAAATAGTGGATCCTCCAGAGTCAATCCCGGTCTACTACATTCTCTACACTCACCTGCACAACTCTCTACCATACGGTTCTTTTCTATTTCCATATCCACATACAATATATATGTTTATTGAATTTATCGAGTTGGGTGTTAGTAAAAGAATTAGTAAAAGACAACCATTTTTTCCATAACCTGATATGATCATGTATAATAGTGTATTCCATTGTAATTATGAATGCCTAATAGGTATAAACAGGAATTCCAAAACCCATCTTAAGTGTGATAACCATGCCTTTACAAACCCCAAGCCATACTGGCCTCAGATATATACTAAAAAACATAAAAAGGTATGTAAATTAATCAACGTCATAAATTTAAATAAGATTAATTATAACCATACATTCCCTAGGCCACTAGGGCATGCCGCTCAAGCCCATCATCCCCAATGCTATATTTAGGCCAGATCACATAGACTATCGATACTCAATATTTCCACACAAGTATGATCACTCAAGATCATCATGCCCCATAGTTATCACATACATGTTTATTACTCAAGATATTTGTATCCTTATGTTATCCCACACATGGCCACCATGCCCCATCATCCATATTAGTCTCCTCAACAAATCACATGCAACATCTGATCACACACCCCCTATAGGCTGACCGATCAATGACATGTCCACTTGTCTCATAGGTACTATGAAAAATAAACAAAAACACATCATATATGATAAATTTATCAAGGAATAAAATTATCATATCAAGATACACATCATCTAAAATTATAGAATCATCAATAATACAACATGTGAATCAAACTATAAAAATGAATCTATTTATATCAATAATTCTCATGGAGCATGGTCATAGGGGGTCATGGGTTACAAAAACACCGCCAATCAATCTGAAGTCACTCATGGATGTCAAATATGTCGATATAATAATAATAATAAAATGTAAACATTTATAATGAGATCCTATGATGTTAAGGAACCTCCTACCACAAAAGTTTTTAATGTAAAAGGCAAGGATAAACTATCCAAGATCACCACTTGGTGTCCTTATTTTAAAAATGTCAACACTGAAGGTTCACTAAGGGTCCCTAAAACCAAAAACACCAATATTATTTAAAAAATAAATTAATTATCACGGTCAATGATACATTCTATCTTATGGATAATTTTTAAATTATCATTTTTTTAATTATCTGTTGATATTTTTTCATTAAATATCCTTTTATAATTACAATATGATTATATCTATTAAATGATATTTTAAAAATGATATTTGTATAATTTATCATGAATTATACATTCATAATTATATTTTGATATTTTTTATTTAATTATGCTTTTAAATTTTATCTTTTGACAATTTCTCAAAAAGTATTCCATTGTAATTATATTTTTAAAAATTTTCTTGAGTTATATTTTTATATTTTTATTTAGAAATTTTTTCATAAATAATCCTTTTGAGATTAATGGTCGATTATTTATAATAAATTATCATTTTAAAAATAGATTTTGATAATTTCTAGTAAATCACCTATTTATAAATCCATGTGATTGTCCATTGATATTTTTTATACCATTACTTATCATTTTATATTCTTGTGTAATTATCATTGAAAATTCTAAACGGTTATAATTTGAGAATTATAAAAATTACCTTTAGATCACACTCAAGACTCTATCACTTGTGATGATGGATTAACTCTAATACCAAGAGGTTCTCCTCCACATATCAATCAGAGGTGGGAGTCTCACAACCTTCTTCTAAGGATAAGGGTATCCAATTATTTCTATTTTGAAATCCTGAATCCCTTCCTCCCTTCCCTAAGATCTCGTGCTCTCTGAAAGTCCCTGATCATGTTTAGGATGTGCTTTAGCTCTATATTTCTCTGATAGAGATAAATAATGCCAAAGACCTCTGCAAAACCACTCTGGTGTTTTAGTTTTTTCCTCATCCTTCCTTGGTTGATGATTTTGATCGATTCATCTTTGGTTCATAGGAGTTATAGGAGTGTTCGGTGGTTGGTTATCATGACCTTCGACACATAATTATTCGGTTAGGATCAGAGAAGGATCTGATCGCTGCCTGGTCTAGACCCCCTCAACGATGGATTGGATCTTCTTTTTTTCTATTTTAGGGGATTCTCGAGTTTCACATGCAGTGAGATCAATCAATAATCGCGGCCTGGGTCAGTATTATTGTTCTACCACTCTCATTTCAAAATACTTCTATTATATGTGTTATTGAGAATATGGTTGAATGATATCTCTGTTCTGATCGAAAAACAAGGGTTTTTTGCCATCCATTTGTCCACAAATATGTTTTAAGGTTAATACTATATGGTCACATGGAAATTGGTTCTGGATCACAGATGGTTTGGAGATCCTGTGGAAGTAGGTGGGGCGTCTTTTTTGAGTCATGGATGCGATAGTTTGTTGCTTTTCATCTCTTTGCTCACTTGGAATCAGTGTGTCATAGTAGAATTTTGGATTAGAGGTCACAGGTGGTGGAGAAGAGGGTTACCGATGGATGTGATGTTAATTGTTTGGCTCATTCACTGGTAGTGGACCATCCTGGGCCTGCTCTGATAAAGAGTCCCTCTTGGAGCATTAGTGGGGGCCAGGAAGATCACACAGAAACCATTGGGCATGATGGAATGGTATTCTCCTCTGATAATGGAGTGAGAGTAGGGGCATCTTAATTGGAATGTGAAGTAGTTGAAGCATAGAGCCCTTTAGCTATGGAGAAAAGGGCAATTCAGATTGATCCCACAACGGCCCATGTGCAAGAAGTTGCTTTAAAAGAGGTGATATTTTTTCCAAATCCAACAGTAAATATGGATTTTGATCACCTGAAGGGTGATCTTGGGGTTTGGAGTCATCGTTCATTGGATGATAATGGAACATTCCATTCACGGTTGGCATATTGAAATGTGGAGCCCCCAGAAAATGTGGTTTGTAGTGGTGATGTTTTGATCATGGGTACACATCTCTCAGATGAAGAGTTGTATGTAAATGTTCTTAATCATAACCGATTTTACGAAATGGAGATTGAGAATATGCCACTTTTAAATGAAGCTCCTCAAGTGATTGAGGTTTAAAACATGCATCTTGATAGAAATATTCAGCTTACAATGATTTTTTAGGGTGAAATTGGGAAATATCCACATGTTGGTCAGGGAATTGAGGTTCTCCCTAAACGTTTATCCTCGATCAATACTAACTTACAGTCACTACTAGTGGGAGGAGGGTGTTTGTCTTCTCCATAGGGTACTGTGATGGGAGATAATGTTGGATTACAAGTGTTTTCCTCGGTGGATATCAATGGAAATGGTAAGATATCTCTAATAGGGATAAGGAAAATGTGAGTGTTGTCATCAGAACATACTACTGTGTTATTGTATAAGGTTAATAAAATAGTATTTCTAAAAATAAAGGTGTTATGACTATTAAATGAAGGAGAAGACTGAGGAAAAATTATTCTTACCTGCCAAATTTGGTGTTTACAAGGTCATCCTTCAAGAGTGAAGGAGGGGTTATCCCTAATATCAAAAAGGGACATGTGTCTAGGTAATCCGGTATAGAACAACTCTCCCTAAAGGAAAGGCTGATTAGAAAGGAAAATGCCATGCTCATGAAGAAATATGAATCAAAATTAGAGTGGGAGTCAGTTATTATAGTGGAATCACATTATAATGGATATGGGGAGGGTTCTGATTATTTTTTGCAGTATCCTTTTTGTGGGTGGGATTATTGATTGGATTTGGGAAAGCTGTATGCCATAATACTTTTCCCTTCTTGGTGTACTTTTTCTTTCTCTTTAATAAATGGTCAGGGGTTTTTCCTCTGACTGAGATTTTCTATTAATTATACTTTTATAATGTGTGAAATATGACCCTTGATAATAATAATTGAGTTTTAAATAACATCTATTCACAGTTATATTAAATTATCCATTTAAAATGTGAAATATCAAATTGAAAATTCCTCTATTACTTCAATATGATGGATATAATTCAGTATCTACTCATTGATATGAATCCAATGAATCATATCATGCATAGATATGACTAATATATCAAAAGATAATGAATTTAAAAGGTTGGTAGGATAATAAATAATTAAATAAATAAATAATCAATTAATTAAAAAAACCTCATTCTCTGGTGGTGCAAAGAGGAGGGTGGAGAAGGATGGATTGAAGAACCAATGAGGTACTAGAAGACTATCCACAAACCAAAAATATCATTATACATTCACCTATAATGTTTAAAGGTGATCTAAGGTCGTCTCAACTCAATGAAATCATGCAACATGGAAGCATAATAGATTCGGATATTTAGAGCCCTAAAATGTGTAAAAAGTCAAAATATTCAATAACCTAATTTAATTAAAAATTGCAACTAAAAATTTATTGTGTAATTATCAATTTCAACCCATTAATAATTCACAATTGAAACAGGTCAAAACCATGTGAAAACTAAAGGTTTTGAAACACCCTAGGTGTTAGCTACAGAGTGCAACGTGATTTGTAGGGATTATAAATAGTAAAACACATTAGTTATGAAATTAATAAAATTAATTATTCAATGTGAATATTAATTTATTAAATAAGTGAGTGATTGTTGAAATTCCCACTGAACATAATAGTTATATCTCACCTAAGGTAAACACCTAGTTCTGTACCTAACTCTGGTATCATATTTCGAATATGATTCATTGTGTGAGAAATTTTCAGTATTTATAAATTTAAGAAATAATTAATTAATTAATTACATAAAAAATTGAGTTTATCATGTGTTATGTTACCTAAAATACTATGTGCCCAAATTTTATACCATACATAGTGTAAAACTACTTTCTAAACATCACAGTGGTATCAAATTTCACATATCATGCACCGTTTGGGAGATATTTAATTATTAAAAATACAATAAAAAATATAAAAAAATACTCAATTCTTACAATAAATCCTTCCAAACTATAGATGTATGAAAATATTATACCCTAACTAGGGTAAGCACTATGTATCATACTCAACAATGATATCATTTTCTTCATATGATGCACCATTTTTGAGTTATTCAATCTCTTTGAATAAATCACATGCTAGTAATAAAATATATTTAATAATTTATTCCATTTATTTAAAGGTTTTATGGGCCTCATAATTTCAATCTAAAACAATTCCTTACTCCAAATATATTTTATCAGTTATTGGAAGGGGATAACTATGATTTTAAATTTTCAAAAATCCTTTAAAACATTTAAAGTTTTTTTTTTTGAAAAATTATATTTTTTCATAAAATCACATAAAAATTATCAACATGTTGGATTTAATTTTCTTTAAAAAATCAGGCTATTAGATATAACTCCCAAAAAATAAATATCTACCCGATTCATGGTCTTGAATTGGATGTATTGTAATTTTCAATGAATATTTGTTGGAATAATCTCTATGAGGAGAAGTGTGACATATATACAGATCCTAAATTCATAAAATATATATACACACAAAATTATCCTATTATATGGGATCCGAGGTGGGTAGATCTGATCATAGATCATGATTGAAAAATCTAGAACCATCCTTAGAAGCTGAATAAAGGGGACGATATATTGAGTAGAAATGATCCCTAATCCCTATCCATGGTGAGGATTGTAAGGGAACCAATATTATTGAACATTAAATATATGGACATGGGAGTTATAATATTAACATCTTCATAAATTTATCATATAAAAATTGAACCATCCATTCCTAATAAGATAAAGGAGGCTCAGAAAGGTTATTTAGATGAATGAATAAAGGTATAAAATATTCTGGAGTTTAAATTTTCGAAAGATGGACTTAAAAGGTTTGGAAACTAGATATCTATCCCACCAAAAATTGAACTGAAGAGAGGATTTTGGGATGATGTACATACATTATCCTTCACTATTTATCAAAGAATCATTGATATGTATACATTAATGATGAAAAAATTTGTTTTCGGAAACCAAGAAGAGGAATATATCAAAATTTATATCTTCGTACATGATAGGAAAACAAGTCATGGATCAAAAACACATGTTTATGGTTATGAGTAAACCATTACACATTCCATTATTTAAATGGTAAAACATAATCATTGAATATTTTTAGTACTCCCCAACACCTTTATAGGCCATAACTCTATTTATGTGGTAGTTAGTCACCTTACATAGTAACCTAATTTCATTTCCTTCATGGAAAATTTTTATCCTTACCAACTCAATAATATTTAAATAATATTTGTTGTAAGACTGTATGGTGTACCACCCACTATTGTATTTGATTGAGATCTGAGGTTTTCATGGACATTCCAGAGAATTATTTTTTAAAAGTTGGATACAAATAATATTTTAAGCACTACATATCTCCCTCACCTGGATAGTCAGTCTGAAGAAATATTCAAACTATTGAGGATATTCATAGATCCTGTTAAATATATTTTAAATAATTTTTGGATCAACATGTTCCCCTAGTTCATTTCTAATATAACAATAGTTTCCATTATAGTATAAAAAATCACCATATGAGGAACTGTATGGGAAGAGGTGTAAAACTCAAACATGTAGGGATAATGATAGATAAAGAGGGCTTATGGGACATTATCTTATCCAAGAGATGAATGAAAAGGTTCTACCCATTTCTCATCATATGAAATCCATTAATGGTCGATGAACAATCTATAGAGAAAATTTTCAAAGATACTTATTGTTTTAGGTTGGAGGGAAAGTGTTTCATTGTATATCACCAAGAAGAAAATCATGAAGGTTAAGAAGGGATGTATTGTCCCAATATAAAGAAACCCCCTTTGATATCTTTGATCACATATGTGTAGAGACATATAGTCCGACACTACCACCTATCTTATTTCAAGTGCATGATGTATTTCATTTATCACTCTTAATAAATTACATCCCATACCCCTCACTTGAACTGAATCCATAGATGTTACCTTAAGAGAATGATCTTCTTATGAGGAGAAGTTAATGAATATCATATATCATAGAGACATATTTCTATTAAATACGTTTGATTACCATGTCATATTTCTATGGGAGAACAAAAAGTTTGAGGAGGGTTCATGGGAACCATATAAAATGATGGAACATAACTACCTTAATTTTTTAGAGTATTAAATGCTATTTTTTTGAACAATTTTATTGTGGGGGGGGGGATTATTATATCAATATAAGAATTTATAAATGAAATTACCTTTTCAATTAATAAATTCATAACTATGTAATTTTGATTTGGGGAACACATGCATTGTATTTCATTTTTTATTTTTGGATAATTGTAAATCATTTCCATATATTTTATATAACATGTTAAAGACTATTAATAATCATAACCATTGTTAATATAGTCAATATATATTTACATTTATGATTGGTATATATTAAATGTTAAAATAAAATATATTTTATATATATAGAACAATTGATGGGCGCAACCAATATAATTATATCCTTTGAATCCAATTTTTTATAGAATCTATAGGGGATAAAATCAATGCACTTTTTCATTAAATTATCCCATATTGGAATTCATTAACTAGAACATAAAAAACCCATTTATATTATAATTTAAATCATTTATAGATCACCATCTAGACCATGATTGTGGAACCACCCTAGAAAGGTACCATTATCACACATTTTACTATTGGGGAATACACTAGAGTAATATGGTGTTATATATCTAGATCATTGTATTATGAATTTTTATATTTTATTTGTAATAATATAGGTAATATATTGATATCATATATATATATATATTACATTATGTGTTCTATAAAAACAAGTTTTTTATATCGAGAAAATGTTGGGAAAAATCCATCAAGGTGTCTTGTCGGTCTTTTTGAGTGTGATTGTGATTGTTGAAAAATACATATGACTGAAAATGAGTTTTTTATGTTTCGAAATCAGTAATTTAATGTGGCATAGTTTTCCAGTGATTGCCAAAACTTTTGGCCTCCAAATAGAGATTTTTTTGGGAAAAGTTATAATTTATGCATATGAGTGAACAATATGTAGAAAGAGAATGATTGTTCATAGACCAAATAAGATGTTTAACAAAATGGATTTTGTAAATAATAAATATATGGATATTATCATAAAAGAGTTATGAGTACCACAAAGCATGGTACACTGACATTGAAGTATGATATGCAGACCCCGTAGAAAACATTGTTCACGGAAATGATTGTGTTTCGTGGGAGACAAGTTATTCCTGGAAGGATAAAGTTTCATATAATGAATCATCAATTTTGAAACTATGGTGTAATTTATTGGATCCATGAAGGGTTTCATTCCTGGAAGAGATCAATCATCACAAATAAAAAAAGGTGCTACCTGAATAGTGGAGGAAAAACAGTTCATGGGAGGAGCTTAGTATGCAGTGAAGGCTGTACAACATGGAAACTTTATGTTAAACAGATTAGTGGATTTTGAGGATTTATTTATCTATATAAGGTAAACTAATCCATTCATTATGTGAGAGTGTTTTTTTTCTTCAGAAAACATCTTCGCTCTGGGAATACATTTGACTCTATAGGAAAGAGTTTGCGGGGAGTCCGAAAAGGAGAAGAGGTTCATGAGATGAATTCCTTTATAGGGGAAGGATTTCTCAATAATATTTCATGAAATATTTTTTATGGGAACTATATACTATATAATAACAAGGATACATGAGGAAAATATGATCCATGGGACATCAAATGGTCCATCGAGGAGTGGTAGTCCTCCGAAGAAGAACTCATCTACAATGTAGGGATAGTTTGTAGAAGAAGGTTTGGTATATGGAAGAAGAAATGGTTTGTGAAGGAGACATGATTCATGAAATTGGAGGAAGTATATAGAGGAGAGGTGGTCCATGATGCAAATTCACTATGTGGTATAGTGCATTTTGTAAAGGAAGAAGTCTATTCACGAAGGGACATAAAAAGTTCTCCAAAACAATTTCCACTAACTAATAGTATATAGAAAAGTGTTTTTCATCCAAAGGTGAAAAATGGACTTCAAAAAGGAATTTATCTATCATTAATTATGTGTTTTTCATGAAATTAAGGGACCTACATGTCCATAAACTATTAGTGGATCCCTTCCAATATCATTATGTAAAGGAAGAGGGAGACAATGGTCATTTATGCCAGTATTGTGAAAGATAAAGAGACATTTGGAGTGACCCTTGGGAATGTTGTGAGTATAACATAAATCTTGTAAAGGAAGTGTGCCTATGAAGAAAAGTGATCTTTCCCGAACATCATAAATTAATGTGATCCTTAGTGAATTTGGTATAATCGGCATATCACTGTTGAGCGTTCCATAGGTGTAGCCCAGTGAGTTCGAACCATATAAAAATCTATGTTTCCTTGTGACATCATTATTACATTACTTTCACTGCATTATGATCAGATATAATTTGAAGGGACATGATCAAAATTTATATTAAATATCATAAGAATATACCCTTATAATAAAGAGGTCAATGTCCCATGGGTATTAAATATGTTTGAAAAAAATATCCATACCCTGATTTACCCACTTATCAGGGTATATATTCCCCTTCTAAACCTAAAAATTGGTATTAGATCACAGTTTTATTTTATACTATTTTTTTCTCTGTCTTGGTTATTTTGATTATTAAAGTTAATGATTCAATATCCTCTTATCTTGGTGTTCAATGGAAAATGTAAGAACAATAATTAAGAAGAAGAATTGTAGTTTAATTCCTTAGTGTGGAAGTGTCTATAGAATAAGCATGATTTAGTTCTAGGAATTCAACAATGTACAATAGAATGACCTAGATGAATCATACAGTGATATTATTTACTCATCTAAGGACTGTACGTGAATTAGTAAAGAACCATAGGCTCCCAAGGATTTTGGGACTACTACTGAAGGAGAAATTTCATGAATATCAGGAGTGGAATTAGTCAGTGAAACAAAGGAATTCAATCATAAATTTGTGTAATAAATGGAATCTATGTATATTCAAATCCAAGTGTAGAAAGTCTATGACACCAAGTTTAGTATCATATATATGGGATTATTTATGTGGAAATTTATCTGAGGTAGAATAATGATTCCAATGATGATGAACTAAAAAATATGTCTACAAAGGTAGAAATATAAAAATATGAGTATAAAGAAAAGAGTTTGAACATAGAAGAAATTCATAATCTAGAATCCAGAAATGAGCACCATAAAACACTCCAATTTTAAATGGTTTAGAATAACTAAAGGCTATAGGAACAGAATGCATGCTGCACTGACTATGTTGTTTGAATTTAAATTAATATAATGGATCATGATGAAATGATAAAGAAGATATAATTGGAATTGGAAGTTGATATAAATAGTGGGATGAATTTTAAAAGAGACCATAATTATCAAATTTAATCATGGAGAAAAAATATTTAACAGTTTGGAGAAGAGAAATAGTCGGTCAATAAAGATGATGGGAAATCTAATGCTAAAGGAAATCCAAAATTGATGAATACATTGAACATACTACTTGACTATCCTCTATATTGTGATAATGGAATTAAAATAAAATATGATACTTCAAAAGAAAACAAAAATGGTTTGTCTCATCCCAGAGACAATCTAGTTTTGTAAATATTATTATTGTATATAATGAGACTTCTCCCATGAATAATAGGATGCGATCAGTGAATAATTAAAAAAATGTTAAAACTCATATAGACACTACAATAAGACCTAAAAATTATTTTATAGGTTTTAATAGGCATGTGTTATTTCTATTGAACATATGGTCATACATCAAGATTTTGTTTTGAGGCGTTGGAATATATTCCATGTCATGAATATAGATATACATATAAATATGAGAATGTGAACAATCATATTGAGAAATTACAAAGTAGAGTCTCTGAAAAGTAGGTTTACATGAAAATATACTATTGTAGAGAACAGGGACACACCATGGGTATGTGTGAAGAAGATCAGGGGATAAATATTAAAATAATAACTCTAGATTCATCACAACATCAGATGAGAAAGGACAAAATGAGGTATTCCCTTAATGGAAGATGTTTTATATTTTTTGATCAAGGACATTTGGAATGAAATTTTAGAAAAAAGAAAGAAATTAAGTAAAATAAACCAAGAAGGAGATACCCAACACTGGAAGGGTATAACGAAAAGAACTATATTGGAAGACAACATGATATGTTGAAAAATAAGTTTACATCATCAGGGGAATCATAAAGAGATCAATGAATTGAATATAAATCACCTCCTATATTAACCTCACAACCAGTATATAGGAATGAATATAAACAAACTGGGAAGAAAAAGAGAGGAGACTATCTAGTTTTGATTAAGAATAATGTAAATATTGTTGGAGACTCAACCCAAATGTAATGTCCCAGTTTCGGGTGCTGCCTAGAGGTTCCTCATACCCTGTTGGTCACATGGCCTCAAGAACATTTCCCAAAATTCCAGAGGCTGCCAACTAGCAGCGAGGGCCTTGGAAGTAAGAGTGGGGAAACAATTCCATCATTGGCAGAGTAACTCAGCGAAAACAAACAGATAAAAATAGTTGAAGAAGTAATAATACCATACAATAATAAACAGTGGATGACTGGAAGTAACTAAACAACTATAGCACACACACACACACACACACACACATCAATAATGATTCATGTCATATGTATCTAGGAAATCATCCAAAAAAGTTAGAATTATGGAATACAATACTAAACCAAAGTACAATGAAAAAAAATAAACTCCAGCAGCATTGCAGGCCTCATCATGGTCCCATGCTCTCCAACCCCACGTCATTAAAGTACTTGACGTAGAAGGGAGACTTCCCTTATCTATACCTACAGAAATATAATCTGTATGGTCCCAAAAGAATGACCCAAATAGGGTGTGAGATGAATCCCAGTAGGAATCCACCCAATGAAATATACCTAATAGTCAGTGAATATATATGGCAGGTAATAAGAAAAATGAGTCAGTAAACGAGGATATACTCAAAAGTAAAAAATAGTATAATATAAGTTACATCCATTTAAATATATAAATCAAGAAGCTAATAAAGAACAATCAAACTTTTGGAAAGTACTCACAGCTTATACCCTCTGGTTCAAATTTAGCAAAGTCACTTTGAAGAAGCACTCAACGTCAATTTCCACTGTAGTATTTTATCTGTAATCTACAAACACTATGGGGAATCACTCAACATCCAATTTCCCCTGTGGTCTCACAACGTGGAACTATAAACACTCTGAGGGAGAACTCATGTCCATCCCCCTATGCTATCGCAACATTAAACATAAACGGACACTCCATAGAAGCCCTTATTGTCCATTCCATCTATGGTCTACTACAACAGGTTCCCACATCCCTTTGTAAGTCAATCGTGCACAATGATGTTTGACATACAAAGTAATCCTTAAGAACTAATTGGCTAATATCCTTCAAAACTACATCACTAAGCAGCTAAAAGCACATAACAACATCAGATAATATCACTCCATCCAAGAAACACTGGGCATAGAAAACAACCAGCCTAACTGGCAACGCTAGACCAAATGGTCCATATCAAAACAAACATGGGAAGCACATCCATAGCATGGAAAATAACCCTATTCACAATCAAACAACCTCCACTTAGAAATATAAGGATTAAGAGGCATTAAAAGGGCTAAAACCCCTAAACATGCAATAACATGTTCTGGGGTATTGGTTACTTTTTCACATAATATTCAAGGACTAACTATATAGAGGCACAAACCACTTACCTCGATGTTGTAAGATCAATATTGCAGCATTGGCCCTTGAATCGACCAAGAATGCAGAAGATCTACAAAAATGTCAAAAAATTATCAACCGAGGATATCTCACAAAAGGAGAGAAATCAGGAAATAAGGATCTAGAAGAAAGCAGAGCTCACCGTGGCTCTTCTAACATAGTCTATGAAAATTTAATCATAGAACAGATGATCGATCTGGGGTTCAAAAAATATCCTTCTATTTTGATCACTCCTGTATGATATGGGCTAAGAAGAAGAGGGTTCTATCGGTCCCTGCACTAGGCAGCCTCTAAGTCACCCCACATGGCCATGTAATCGATCGTTACTCATCCAGTACTTGGTAACCTGTGAAAACATGGTGCACATCATGTACTCAAAAGTACATAGGTTTTACTCCTTAAATTTATAGAAACTCTTGTTTTTCATAGAACACCATAAAAATAGGATCCATACTTGAAATACAGATCTGGGTTCTTAAAACATCCCCCCTTAATGAAATTTGTCCCTGAATTTCACTAATAAGGAAGCATAGAAAAACAATCCTTGAATAGATCTAGCCACTGCGATCGTATGTCGGCCTCCCTCTCCCAAGACTCATCTTGTACTCACCCGTGCAGTCATAGCACTTGTTCCAGAGGAATAGGCCATCCTCATAAAAACTCCACACAATGATCAAAAATCATGATAGGATGCTCCTAGAATGAGGCGTCCACTTCCAACTCAACCTCCTCAGGTTTAAAAACATGAGACATGTCTGAGAAGTAATGACATAAATGAGAAACGTGGAAGACATCATGTGTATCCCAGTACCTCTGAGGTAACTGCAACTGATAGGAAGCCTCCTTGACTCTCTCAAAGACCTCAAACGGTCAAATATATCTTGGTGAAAGCTTGATCCTTCTCCAAATCGTGATGTGTCCAAACCTCGATGTGACATTCAAGAAAACCTGATCTCAGACCTCAATCTCCAGAGGTTGTCTTTGTCTATCAGCATACTAATTTTTTCATGACAGTGTAGTAACCATCGTATTCCGAATCAACTCTATTTTCTTTGTGGTCTCTTGGATAAAACAAGGTCCCAGTATAGCTACATCCCAGCCTCCAGCCAACATAGGGGTGATTGGCATGATCTACCGTACAAAGCCTCATAAGGTTCCATCTGAATAGTTTCATGGAAACTATTACTGTAGGAAAAATCAAAAAGTGGTATGTGATTCTCCCATGAACCTCCAAAATCTAGGACACATAATCAAAGCATGACCTCGAGTACCTTTATCATACACTCAAACTAGCCATATGTCAAGAAATGGTAAGTTGTACTCAGAAATACCTATGTACCCAATGACCTCTATAATATTTACCAGTCCCAAGAAGCAAAACGGGTGTTCCTGTCAGAAATAATGGAGTGTGGAAATCCATGTAAATGTATAATCTCTCAGATGTATAGCCTTCCTAACTCAACAGCACTGATGATCCCCTTGATTAGTAAGAAGTGAAAAAACTTTCGTTAGTCATTCAATGACAACCCTAACTACATCGTTCCGTCAAGGCGACCATAGTAAGCCTATCACAAAGTCCATCGTGACATCATTCCACTTCCACTCAGGAATGTGTAACTCCTACAAAATCCCATGTTGTTTGAAGATGCTCCTCCTTCACCTGCTAATAGGTGGAACACCTCATGACAAAAACAACAACATCTCTCTTCATACTTGGCCAACAATACTGATAGTGTAGATCCAGATTCATCTTGGTGATGCCAAGATGAATGGACCAAACCTAGAAATTAATTTAAAATATAATCTCCTTGTGTATGTCGGCCAGAACCCACACACACCCATGAAAAAGAAATATCCCCTCCTCACCAAAGGTCCATCCAGGAATAGTGTCTTCTCCATACACACCCAACCATAAGACCGGGCCTTCAGAATCTGATCGATCTCTCATTCGAACTTGATGAAGTAGAGTAGAGAAAATAGTTACAGAAGAACGAAACGACTGCCCCTGTATTTTGGAACCTCCAAATGCATCTCAATCAATAGATCCATAAGCTACCACTCACTCCTGGCATCTTGAACTGCTTGTTTTTGAGTCCTCCTAGTCAACACATCATCTATAATGTTACAATTCCCAGTTGTATAGTCAAGCTCAAAATTAAAAGAATAAAGGTAATCAACCTACCTTTGATATCTCAAGTTCAAATTGCACTGGGTAAAGATAAACATGAGACTTTTTTGGTCAATAAAAACCACAAAATTCTCTCCCAATAGGTAATTCCCCCAAAAATGTAAATAATGAACAACTACAGCCAACTCAAGATCATGCGTTGTGTAATTCCTCTCATGTGGCCTCAAAATCCGAGACCCATACACAATTACTCTTACACCTGCATAAGAACTTATCCCAGACTTGTACCTTATGAATCATAGTAAATAGTATAAGTCTGTCCTGACTCTGGAAAAACATGTATCACTGCTAAAGTTAAAATCCCTTTCAGCTCCTTAAAGGCTGACTCACAAGAATATGACCACCATTACATCACACAGTTCATTGTCTGGCTTGTTAGTGGGTCTTCTAATTGTCAAAAGTCCAATATAAATTTTTTGTAGTATCCCTCCAGCCCTAGAAAACTTTTACCTCAAAGAGGTTATTCGCATACTCCAAGGAATCTACTACTGTCACATTATCTGGGTCTACCAATACTATTGTCTTCGAGATAACAAGACTCATGAAGTGAATTTGATCCATCCAAAAGTGGAATTTTGATAGACTAGAACATAATTAATGGTGTCCCAATGTTATCAAAACAATCTCAAGATGTGTTTCATGGTCGCGTTGAGTGTGAGAGTACACAAATATATCATCCATAATGAATACCATGACAGAATCCATGTATGGATGGAACACTCAGTCTATCAGGGCCATAAAACTGCAAGCACATTTGTGAGACTAAAATTCATAACCACATACTTATATAGACTATTCCTGCTCCTAAAGGCAATAAAAGTTATATCATATGGTCTAGCGTGCAACTGATGATATCCAGAACTCATGTCAACATTTTAGAACACCCGAGCTCCTCAAAACTGATCATAGAGATCATCAATCCTAGGAAAGGGATATCATTTCTTAACCGTCAACTGGTTCTACATCCGATAATCCACACAATGACGGAGGGTACTATCCTACTTCTTCACTAACAAGATAGTAAAACCCAACAAAGATGTACTAGGTCATATGTAACCCTTATAATGTAACTCTTCTAACTACTTCTTGAGCTCCAACAACTCTTGTGTATACATTTTATAAGAAGGAATGGACAGTAGTGCTCCTCCTGGAACATATTTAATAGAAATTTCTACCTATTGCTATAGAAGAAATCCTGAAAAACCTTTTGCAAAGACATCCCTGAAGCGATCGATCGCTAGAGGAATGTCCATCTGTGAAGTTCCTTGGTCATCTAGATATAGACTAGAAATATGGTATGTATCTTCTCCCAACCCATGATTCTTATGTCCTTATCTGCATTCCAGTACATCCCATTCTCCCTTATGTAAAAACAAGCCACCCACTGGTGAAGTAAAACTCACCCTAGAGTGATAGCAGTTGAAAACAACCTAGAATTGAACTAACCAGTCCATTCAAAGAATAACATCATACCCTGTCATCTTTAATATGTAAAGATCCCATAAGAAGAGACACCCACCAACCTCATGAGGGAACTTTTTCCACTAACGTACAGTAGCTATTATTATCCCCAACCGAGTGTCCTGCATCAATACATCTGTAAATCTAAAGATACAGAGCCCAAGGCTCTCCAAAATAGAAAAAAATATGAAACTATTGGAAGCTCCTATATAGAAATGTGTAGAAGCTAAGACTGATGCAACTAGAATCATACCTTGAACTATAGAGGGTCCGAGATCCTTCTCCTTCTAGGTCTTCTCCACTGCAAATGTATAAATTTTACCACAGTCATGTGACCCTACCTGACCACCTTAAGCTGATCCACCATGTTGTCGCTGAAATCCTAGTGACTATCTACCATGACCATGAAATCCATCATGGCCTGAACGGACAGACGAACACCATTACCTAGACCAATGAGAAACTGGTGGTCCTCCTTCTGAATGAGGAGTAATAGAAGAGCATCTATTAGTAGCTATTAGGGAGAAAAATTGAAATAACCACTGAATACGGCCCATCTTGCTGCATGTTCGACACTCCACTTGGTTTATTAGGAAATGTGGCCTCATATTCCTGCTCTTCTTTCACTGGTAGCACACCACCTAGCTACCAGAATATGTATCCTGGTTCATCAGATCCTTGCGCGTAGAATACCTATGGTGCTTATTAATTTTAGAATGAGTGGTACCAACTCCAAATGTCGAGCCTCCCGGTGTCACATTTGTAGAATTCCTCATATTTCTCTCCATGATCAGCGCCAGGTTGACTATTGTGGTGATGGAATTCAACCTGATGATGTTCACCTAATATTGGATATCGTGCCTCAGACCATCCTCAAACATCTTCGCCATGAATAAATTATCTCCCCCTAGAATGGGTGTAAGCCCTGAAGCTATGTGAACAGAGAAGAATAATTCATAACTGAGTGAGTACCCTACTCCAGACTCATGAACTCTTAGGCTCGATTGGACCTCAAAGCATTCGGGTAGAAGTAATTGTATAAGGCACACTGGAACTCATCCCAATCCATAAACAGTTAGAGTCCATCCTGTGAGATCACATCCCATCATCTCTTGAAAGAATTCCATTACATGTACGAAGATAGATTCACCATCCTCTCTAGTGGCATCTTTAGATTCTAAAAGATCGAATGCATGGTCTCTTACCATGATTCTGTTTCATGTGGTCCTCTATCCTTAGTAAAAGTGACAGAATGTTTCCACTGAATATCCCATGTCAAATATTTTATAGATGGGACAGGAGGATATACTTCTAAAAAGATCTTCATGTACCTCATAAATCCCTCTCAGTAATGTGCATTGGCACCTACATCCAGGATAGCAGCTGGTGCCAAGATAGGCATGACTGGAGGATCTGCTTGCAATTCCTGATCTTCAATGTCTAGTGTCTAGTCCCTGCCCAGTAACTGGCGTACAACTGGAGGACGTCTCGGTGGCATGATTGTGAAAGTTCAAACGCACACCTTAGATCCGGATTAACAAGGACTAAAACAAAAAATAGAAATAAGGGAACAAGATAAAAAAATCATTTAGGATTTCTAGAATGTGTATACATGACTTCTATAACTCCTAGACAGCGTGTTCTCTTATGTATTCATATGGACTTTTAATTTTTCAAACCCATTACTCAAAACATCACAAACACACATCAATTATTCCTAACATACGACGTGTTATTGATTCATCTTCCCCTACCCGAGTTCATCTACACAACATAACCCGCACGGTTCTCCTAGAGAAAGACTGCGTTGCATGTTTGTGCCAGACAAGACATGTTCTAGAAAGAACACCACCGACCCATGTTGTTAGTCACATGGCCGGTTACATGGCCGACTATACACGGAATGTTTGTTCCATGAATGGCATATACTAACTACCAATAATCCACCTGTGTCGTCAATCAAACGGCCAGAAACATGGCTCTTAAGACACGGCGTTCACATAGGGTACATGGCGTGTCCACCAAAAATTTCCCATCCCTATGCCTCTACTCACAAATCCATTGAAACAGTTAAAAACTACATGGCGTATACAAAAAATACACTGCATGTACTTAAGAAAAATAGTTAATTCCCAAAAAAAAGGACACATGTCTTGTATTCTGCAGTACACACCGTGTATTCTGGGTTTTCCAGACAGTATGCCTTAGAAACTACTTTGGAATCCCATAAAACACTAAAACAACATCAAAGTAAAAAATTCTGATTTGCGAGGGACCATACTCCCCGTGAATCAAAGCATGGAATCATATTATCGTCATATATGAGGAATAAAAAGTCAATGATCCCCCAAATTCTAAACCATGAGGGCCCATAACACCACAAAATCTAAAGAATGGCGCTCATTCAAATGAAAGCATACATATTAGCAATACTATATCAATTAGTAGATATTCTATCAAGGCATATATCATAACAACTGTCATATCTAGCACAACATCTTCCACAACAACATGCAATCAGTAATACACCCTAAATTTCATGGCAAGAATGCATGACATGTGATCTATAAAAAGTTCCCATATGATGCATGAGATGGAATAACCTCATCTCATCGTTTTACAATTGAAATATAACTTCAATAATATCAATAATAATATCACAAAACATGTGAATCATCCAACGAAGAAATAGAATCAACCATAATAATTGAAAAACCAGAAGAAAAAAATTCAATAATTATGGTAAATTGGATTTTCCATTTACACAAGTTAGTTACTCCCGGGTACAACATATTACCAAGCAACTTTTCCTTCATATCCTTGGATATAGACTCATAACATTAATTCATGAAAAAATGAATTCCCCTAATACAACTTTGAAATGTCCCGGTTCCAGGTGTCGGCTAGAGGTGCTCCCTACCCAGTTTGTCACCTGGCCTCAAGCGCATTTCCCAAAATGGAAGAGGTTACCAAATAGTGTTGAGTTCTTTGGGTTTTATAGTTTTGAAACTAATCCCTCATTAGAATAGAAACACATAAAAAAGAAACAGAAAAAAATAGTAGAAGAAGTAATAATACCATACAATAGTAAAAGTCAGAAGACTGTAAGTAAATAAATAATTGTATCATATATATATATCAATAATGATTCATGTCATAATTATATAGAAAATTATACAGACAAGATACAATGTTAAAATATAGTACTAAACAAAAGTACAATGAAAACAAATAAACTCCTGCAGCATCATAATCCTTAGCTGGGTCTCATGCTCACCTGGTCTATAGCAGTCATGTACCTTACATAGAAGGGAGTTTTCCCTTATATATATCTACGTCAATATTATATTTTTGGTCCCAATATCATGACCCAAATAGTGTGTGAGACGAACCTGAGTAGGAAACCGCCCAAAGATCTATTCAAAACTGTCAGTGAATATATATGGAAATCAATAATAAAAATGAGGTTGTAAACAAGGAATTACTAAAAAGTAAAAAATCCTATAGTTCCATTTACATTCATTTAAATATATCAATAAAGAAGCTAATAAAAAAGTAACTATCTGGGAAGTCCTCACAGCCAATTGCCTCTATTTCAACTTTAACAAATACACTCTGAGGAAGCACTCACTTTCAATTTCCCCTATGGTCTTTTATCGCTAATCTACAGACACTCTGGGGAATCACTCTATGTCCAATTACCCCTATGGTCTCAAAACATGGAACTAATGTCACTCTGAGGGATCACTCACATCCATCCCCCCTATGGACATACAACGTGAAATGTAAACAGCCACTCTGGGGAATCACTTAGCATCTATTCCCCCTATGGTCCACTACACCAGGTTCCCACTACCCTATGTAATTCAATCATGCAAAATTATGTTCAACAGCCAAAGTAAAACATATGATCTACTTGGATTAAATCATTCAAGAAGAATTTGTCTAAATAGCTACAAGCATATCACAACATTTAATAATATCACTCCATTCTGACAACACTAAGCATGGAAAAAAAGCGTGATGACCACAAAATATAGACCAAACAATCATCATCGGAACAAAAATGGGAAAAACATCCATAACATGGAAAATAACAATATTCACAATCAAACAACCTCTACTCGGGAACACAAATCATAGCATAAATTAACAGGTCCAAAATCCCTAAACACCCAATAACTCGTTCCAGGGTGTTGGGCACTTTTGCACATAATATTAAAAGACTAACTATGGAAAGGAAGAAACCACATACCTTGACATTGTATGGTCGATATACTCTATCTTTGTCCCTTGAATCGACTAAGAATGTGGGAGATCTAAAAAAATGTCAAAAACGATCAGCCGATAATATATCACGAAATGAGAGAAATCAAGAAACATGGATCTTCATGAAAGAAGAGCTCACTGAGGCTATTCCAATGAAATCAAAAGTTGTTGAATAAAACAGTGTATGATCAATCAGAGTCTAAGAGAAGATTTGTCATCTTCGGTTTCTCCTAGATGAGATGGGAGAGAAGAAAAAGTTTTTATTGATTAGATGCGACCCCATTCCATTTTAATCAATTAAAAAGAAAAGTGAAGAGTGTGTTATTTAAAAATAAATGGCGTGTACTTGCCTTAACTGGCCCCTGATTTTGGTTGTCTCCAGCTTACTCCACACAACCATGTACTCGGTCGTTACACAGCCATTACATGGCCACCCGTGGCAACTGGGTATATGGCTATTTTCAAAAGTACATGGTGTGTACTCCGTAAATTTACATAAAATCCTCTTTTTTCTCGAAACACCAGAAAAATGGGACCCATTCATGAAAATAAGATCTGGGTTCTTACACCTTACAAGAAATACATTCATGATTCATATAAATTATAAAAGAAAAATGAAAAATTAATGCCTTGAACAATTAAATTTCATGAAACATGGTGAGAAGTGAAGGCAATAAAATGATTCCTCCAATGGAGGAAGAAACAGAAGAGGATGTCCTTTGAAATGATTACTACTCACAGAAAAAGTCATCAAAAATGGAATATCGGTGGAGAGACAAAGAAGATAAATTATAAAAATTGCTTTAAAACCAAAATTAATAAAAATATCAAGCCTAAAAATCCAAATATCAAAATAACGACTCTGTATATTGGGAAATTGTTTTCATTCATATATCCATAATAATTGGTGTTGGATGACTAGTTGGAACATGCACAAAAATAGTACAGTGATTTGTAAGAGTGTATGAAAGGGTTGATTCATAAGGATAGACCATAATCCTCTGATTGAAGATTCCATTGGTTCCCCTATCCCTATGTGTATAAATTTTATTAACTGATATTAATTTGTTTTACAATCAAGAAGAGATACGATCAAATGGGAAGTCAGATCAAAAACTGAAAAGTTTTGATGTGATGTGCTCTATAATGTCAACTGATTCAAATCAGTTTCCAAAGATGAAGGATATGTATAAATTAGTTCTTTTACAAGATTTAATGGGTGATTGGTGCATGATATATATAGAAGAAATTGATTGAAATGAATAGTAATGATGTTATTAACATTATTTCTTATTTTCTACATTGAGTTCTAACTCAGTAGGCTTAGAATTTATTTTGATGGTTCATTGATAAGTGTAAAATCACCCAATAAAAATATAATTGAAAGAATTTATAACTAGAAAATGTTATTGATCTAGAGAAGTTTATAAAACTTATTGTTAGATGAGAAGAAATAAAGTCAGAGAGGAATATTGCTATCAGTCTAAATAGTGTTTAAAAAAACTGAAAGAGCTGAATATCATAGTGGGGCATTATATCTCATAATAAGATGAAAAATCTCAATGTTCTAGAAAGGATAAATGTCTGTGTCCATAAATATCGATTGAGGTATAGGTAGAAAAATTCATTTATTTTATTATTATCTAATTTTTAATGATATGGTATCAACCGACTATTTTTAGGATACTAAGAAGATACTATAAAAGATTGAATGTGTTTCCAATAAGCAGTATACCCATTCTGAAGAGTAATTAAACATCTTAAATTAGATTAAAAATTATTATTAATGATTTATGTCAGTTAAATGATATAGTATTTTTGGGATATTATTTCGAGTCCAACAAATAAGAATGTCATAACGACTAGATTGGTATTTTATCAAAAAGATAAATGAACATGGAACAATGATTCGAAACAAAGTAAGACTAGTGTCAAAAGGGAACTCCCTAATAGATGATATTTATGATGATGATAAAAAATTCTCAGCTGTTGAAATGATAGAAATAGTGAGATTATTTTTGTCCATAACAGTTTAAATGATTTTCATGATGGGAAATATGCTCGATTTTTTTAATAGGGTTCTGGAATAAGTAGTTTATATTTAACAGTTGATGGTTTTCTATTTCATGAAGAAGATATTTTAGTTTGTCAGATTGATAAGGCTTTATATGTGTTGATTCAAGTACCATGTTCATGGTATTCAAGGCTGGATATTTTTTTGATGATGCTCAATTTTCAGCACGATGGAGTTGATTACAATCAGTATGTTAATAATTAAAGTAATTAATGGATGATGGTGTTGGTGTAAAAGAAAGAAAATAATTACCCATTAATTTATAAATCAAAATATGACAAAAAAATATTATGAATATTTGGAATGAATAATTTCAAGGAGATGATAACTCTGGTGGCTACTCAGATGAAACTATAACGAGATGATGATAAAAAAGTGTTTAATGTCACATATTATGGGACGATCATGGGAAAACTATTGTACATAACAACGAAATGACCAGGAATTGTTTTTTCCACATGTTAAGTATTGTGGTATCAAATAAATCCCATGGATGGCCACAATCATGCAGTTGAAGGAATAATTTGGTATATTAAGAGCATGGTGGATTTCAGTTTTATGTAAAATGACAAATCTCAGTAAGAGATATCAGGATACATAGAAGATGAATTGGATGGTTTCATAGATGATAGAAATTAAATGTAAGGCAGTGAATTATATCATGTAATGTTGGATATTTATTATCTAATCATGAAACAAGATTTCATTTCATTAGGCACATCAGAAGCTGAGTATATAGTGGCTACTCTAGCATAGTGATACAAACTAGGCATGTGGCCCATGTGATTGGTGGTATGGGGCTTATTTGGGACAGGGTTGGCCTTAATATTTTGACCGTTTTGAGCATGGGACAATACAGGTTGAACACATGCGGGTGCGGGCAAAGGCAGGTTGAGCCAGTGCGGCTGCGGGCTTACCCGTGGGCCTAATGAACAAAAAAATATTGTTTAACAACATGTTTTTCCTTAGTATTTTAATTTTTTTGATAACAATTTTTGATTAAACCATGACGTATAATTTATCACCATAATTATCATACTAATTCACCATTCATTCACATGTGAATTTTAAATATGTTTATATTTATTTTTTTAATATGATATTATAATTTTAAAAAAATGGGGAACAAATTCGAAAGTTGCACACGACGCAAGAGTTATTATAATAATATTCACATGATGTGTAATCCCACCTCTCAAAAAATAGAACTCATTTCCACTTCACATGGTTTATATTCTAAAATAAATATTTCATTCATAATATCTTTTGGGTGAATTTAAATTTGTTATTATTTTATTTTATTATCTTAATAAGAAAATAAAAAAGGATATTATAGGAACACTAATAGCCTTTTTTTAAACCGATTGTTGTTTGGAAAGTTGTAGTGTATTCCAACAATTCCCATTACCAGACGACCAACATTATCATTCGTCACCCCTCACTGATTACTCACTTTATTTTCTTCACAAAAGATCGCTACCACATCATCATCACCAGAAGCCACCATTATAAAACAGAAAAATGTGTCATCAACTCATCACTTAATACTCCAGGAATTATTAATCCATACATATCCCAACAAAAACCATTAAGAATGTGAAAAAAATAAAATATTTAAATGATTATAAATAGTATATATTTTTTAAAATGTGGTGAACCTGCGGGGAGCCCGTGGGAATATGCGAGGTGGGGGAGGTTTAAATTTTTTTTTGCATTATATGCAGGATTTTTCAGACAATGCCGAATAGGCTAAAACCCGCATGGGCTTGGCCCGCCCCTCCCGGACCCACCCATTTTGCATTACTACTCAAGCATTAACATAGGTATTGTGGAAGAAGAAAAAACATGATGATATGGGATTTGAAATGAAGTCTCCATTCAAAATACATTGAGACAATTCATGTTCTATAAATATTTGAAAAAGTCATGTCCATCAACCAAGTAGAAAGAAAGTGGAAATAAGGTATCATTTCATTATAGAGAATGTGGATGAAGGTCTTGTGAATGTGGAGTACGTTCCTACATAATTACAAGTTGTAGATATTCAGAAAAAGTCCTTACACAAATATTTTTTTTAAGGAATCATCTAAATATGATAGTACAATAAACTCCCCACACTTGAAAAAGTGTGGATGTGGGACCCCTATCTCTGAGGAATGTTGTGTTCATTCCTAATGTACTGATTTTTGTTCATTACCCTATCACATACCACAATGGGGTGATCTTCAGTTTCATTGACAATGGAGTAAAAATTGTTGTTATCAAAGGGATAAAACTTTATAATCAAGACAGGGGAGATTCTTCTTGGCGGAGCAGCGAGATAGGGGGAGTTGAGGCTGTTAAGGGGAACTATGATATAGGGGGATTATTAAATATATGAAATCTGTAAGATATTAATCAATTATTATATATCACAATAGTTGAGGTCTATGATTAAATAATAATATTGGTTTTGGAATATAACGAATGGATTCATCGGTGAACATTACATTATACTATCAATTCTCAAACTGAGAATTTCCCATGTGGGGTTAGAGTGTTTGTTGAGTAAATCATTAATCTATATATTAATTAATTTATGTGAATGTGGGTAGAAGTTTAATGAATCTTTATTGATTTATCAATATGTGAAGGGTTGTCAACAAACCCTCAAGGCGGAGATTATTGGGATGAAATACCTCAAGATATCTTATCTATGTTTTGGGTGTGATTATGTTTGTTAGAAAATCCATATGATCGCAAACAAATTTTTTTAATGTTTCTAAAGTAGTTTTTTAAGGAGGAACACTTTCCCAATGATTTCCTAATTTTTAGGGCCTAATAAAATAGATTTTTTTTAAACGTATGGATTTCCACGTAGGAGTAAAAAGTACGCAAATGGTGAAAGGCTGGTTATGGAATATAAGAGGTGATATAATGTATTTGGGAAATCGAAAAGGTATGGATTTCTACATAACAGTTCTATAGATATTGTGAAGCATGGTACCTGGACCATGTAGGAAAAATGGTTCACGGGAAAGCTTGTGGTTCGCAGGTGGCAAGTTGTTCACATAATCATGGAGTTATATAGGCTGAATAATACTTTTAGAAGTTATGTAGGGGTTTTTTGAGCCTCATGGGATTCATTCATGGATGAGATTGACCACCAAAAAGGAACAATGGTTCTACATGAACAATGGAGGAAGAAATCGTTCACAGGAGGATCTCAATACGTGGTGAAGGTGGTACCGAATTGATGATTGATGTAAAATAGATTAGTGGATTTTTTGGATATATTTTATTATATAAGGAACACTAATAGCATCATTTAGTGAGATAATTTTATTTATAAACAAATTATTTTTACTTGGACGACATCCAACTATGTTCGAAAGAATTTGCAGGGAGACCATGAAGGAGAGTTGGTTTGCGAGGTGGATTCTATGATAGTGAAAGGTGTTCATGGGTATTGTTCATGAAGGAGAATTGTGGGGAACTGTATTCCACAAAAGATGAAGGATCCGTGAAAAAGAGTTGATATGTGTGATATTAAATGGTCTTCTAAGGAAAGGCAGTCCTCAGAAGAATAACTCATATGTGAAGTAGGGGCGATTCATGGAATAATGGTTGGTTCATAGAGGAAGAAGTGGCTAGTGAAAGAGATACAATACATGGAAGCAAAGGCTGACCATGGAGGATATTTGTTCAATGAATCATACATGATATGCGGTGCATCGCAATTTTGGGAGGAATTAGATTGTTCACAAATGATCAGACATAGTTTCTGGAAACAATTATCCCTAACTAACAGTACATGAAAAAAATGGTTTTCATATATGGTTGAAAAAGGGACATAAAAAGGGAATCTATCTATATTGGAGGGTATGTAATGTCATGTAAATTAAGGGAACTACAATTTCATAAACTATGATTGGATCCGTACCAATAGTAGTTAGTAAACGAAGAGGATGTTAGTGATACATTCCATGGGTAGTGAGCTTGAGAAAGAGATATATGGAGTTACCATTATGATTAAAATGAGAAGACCATAAATCTTATAAACAGAATGTGCTTGAGAATATAATTGATCTAGCATGAACATCATAATTGGAAATGAAATGATTTGAATTTTTTACAAACAGTACATCACCATTGTATGATTCTTAGATGAATCCCAATGAAAGTGTACTAAGTAAATAATATGTGTTTCCTTGTTCTTGATTTATTTTTTTTCTTTCTATGAATTATCATTAAATAATGTTGAAAAAGAAATGATAAACTTTTAAAATAATTATAATAATAATTGAATCTTATAATATAGAGGTCAAAATCTCGTGGGGCTTGATGATGTTCGAAAAAAATATCAATACCCTGATTCACACCTCCCTTAGGTTATCAAGGTCTCTTATGGGCCTAACAGAAATCAAAATTGTACTTTTCATAATTATATAGTTAAATTTTTTTTTTCTGTTAAATACAAGAGTTTTGAATTAAATATAATTTTTTAGAAATGATGGTAATAAATAAATTTTATTTAAATATAAATGGATATTTAATTAAATAAAGCCCCATGTAATTATTAGATGTTTTAGATTGTTTTTTATGATGTAAAAACTTTTTTTTATTTGTATAAATATGGATTTTTTTTAAAAGAAAAAATCCATATATTTTGGATTTTTTTGGAAAATTATATATAATATCTGAAATTAGAATTCTGAAATTATCAAATTGTGAATTATTTTGAGTTTTATGACGCATGGTATTTTATGGTAAAAATTGAATACAATATAAATACATATTATTTATTATGATATCATTATATCTAAAATGTGATGTGATTAATTATATAAAAATATTAAATGGAAACAAACATTTTATAAATTCAAAATAACGTGATTTTGATGTAATTCGATTAATTTTTCAAATATATAATTTATCCTCCAAAACCAATATATTATATTTTTTTGATTCAAAATCAATTCATTATGAAAAATATTGGCACCCACTTCATGAATGGAATGATATTAATGATTTTATTTATTTAATTAATAAAATATTGAAATCTACTACACTTTTTTAGAATCAATAGAAAAACCTATGGTATGGTTTTAGGTTTTTATTATTTTAGTACATAGATTTTATAATATATTTTTTAAAATTCACAAAAACTCACCCTCATTTTCATAAAAATTTCCAAAAAAAACTCCCATTCTACTCAACTAAAATCCCCTTAAGAATGAATTTCTTATCCCATTACCTCTATGAATCCCTCCTAATTTCTTCCCAAACTCTCAATAATATCTTTCCAAGAATTTTGAATCTGCCTCTCAAGTAATGGTTTATATTCCTCTTCATCTTTATTCTGTCAATTTTTTTGTATTAAACCATTTCATTTCAAAATTTTCATATTCTGATATGATTTTACACATTAATTTATTGTACATATTATTACGATGTAAATATAAACAAACATTCACTATCATTAATCCAATCCATGATAATTTTTGTATATTTGTTATCTTGCCGACATTATTCTATGATTTTCTATGGAAAACATTTTTTTTGTGAATACATGTTTCCTTTTCCACTCAAGGGTATTCACATAACTTATCAAATCCTTAATGTTTTTGGTACCTCAAATTAAGGAACCTATAATCATTAACTGTGGTATGAAAAATGATTTAAGAAGGTATTTTTGTTTTTATGATATATTTGGAAGACAAATTCAATCACTTAATATGATTATTACTGGTGGGTGTGTATTTATATATATCACTAATGAATTGGATAATATTTTTATATTATTAGGTAACATTTATAGTGAACTAGAGTATATAATGAAAAAGCTATATATTAATTCCACTATTAGTAACATTGAATTATGAATAGGATGTTAGGTTTTATATTCTTTTCACATTTCTATGATTCCTTGATGTTATTATATTATTTCTATATATGATTTTCATACATATAATTCTTATAGTTTTTATATCTCCATGTGTTTCTTATTTAATTGCATGTATTTATATAGTTTATTTAATCCTTTGATTGATCACTTATTGGGCGGTATAACTTACCCCTTTTTATGTACTTCCCTAGGTCATCACGTGTTGTAATAGAATATGAATTGATTTTAAGCCCATCTTAAAATGTTTTTAAATTATATTATTGTATCCTTATTTAAAAAATATGGATTTGGATCCATATAACCAACTTTAGTATAAATTATGATTACCCATATCCATCATTATAAATAGTAACAAACTACTTATCAAATTTTGATTGTTTTTCTACCTGGGGTAGTATGTGATAATGTACAAAGAGTTACTATATCACTAAAAGATCAATGTAGTTATCAGCATTGATGAGAATGAAAAAGTTCCATGATAGGATTATTAAATATATGTTCTATATATGTATGAAATCAATTAAGCGATAATAATGATATAGTTTATGGATGGTTGAGACATATAGAGATTTTAAGCAGCTTATTAGGGTGTATTCCCTTGGTAATTTCTAATATATGAAATTATGAGAACTATGAACACTAAATTTAAATTAAAATGTTTATGTTTTATTATTTGTTCCAATATGAGTACATGAGTACTAGTCTAAAAACAATATGAATTTTATAAATGGATATCATGAGCCTCATACAATGATGTACTGATGAAAACCACACCGACACATTTATGGAGAAGTAAGATATGTTGGATGCATCATGAGTAATATATCATTAATAAATAATGAAAGAAATGATTTTTATATTTTTTAATAGAATTTGATATCTCGGGTTCATTGAAGAAAATTATATATAATAAATTAAATGATACCCATGTTGTATTGTTGGCAGGTTAAACTTTTAGAAACACAAAGAAAGAGTAATCGAGCACAAGGGTTGATGGAACTAACATGTAACCTCTTTTGTAATAAATATCAAAATAATGGAATTATGTTACAAATTAAGTGTTTGTAATTGGTTTTATGTTTTTAAAAACTTTACTTCATTTATTGACGGGTTCCATGGATTGTTGACAGATTCTAACCTTGAAATTTGGGCTGCTTTGCATATTGTTGCTATTAAAGAGGCCTAGAGGGTCACATGGTAATTCTATCAAGAAAAAAATAAATAAATAAAATTATTTAATATGTTAAATGTTAACTAAATTTTATTCTCTCACATGTTTTATTAATAATTCATGTATACGTGACCACATATATTACGTCACTAGTTATTAAGGCAATATTTTTTTATTATAATATTTCATAAATATTTATTTTCAATTTATTTAATATAATATTTTTTAATTTTTTTGGTAAATAATGATGTGATATTCATTTATTAAAATATATTCATTATTTCGGTCTTAATATATAATATAATGGAAGGGAATACTAAGTTTAATGGTCTTATGAGATATAATATATATTAAATGTTATTTTAAAAAATAATATTTAAATTAATATTATAATTTTGGAAATTTGAAGAAATAATAATAATATGAATAGTTTTATTGATACAGGGTTTCAAAAATATTAATTAAACAATAAACTGAACATCTAAAATTATTAGTTTGTAACCCTAGATGTATATAAACCCAATAATATAATTTTCTTTTTGTTTTCAATTTTTCATTGGATGTGCACATTGACATTTATAGATAATTATCTTAAATCCCAAAAGAGGTCCCTCACCACGAATTGTGTACTCAAATCCCTATATCAGTGTATGTCCATTTAATGTTTTCATTACACATTTACATTTATAAGGGCATGGTGTCTCTTTATTGTGTTCTAATTTTGAAGATTCATAGTTTTTTAATCTGCTTCAAATATTATAGCTTCATTTATAGGAACTAATAGAAAATTGTTTGTAATATTTATTGATATTATTTCATGAAAATCACTCCATTCATTAAGATCATGCCAAACATGAAGATCCTGTTCATCTTAATTTTTGTACACCATGTGTATTACATAACAAGTATTAATCATGTTTCTATCAAAATCTATATATATATAAAATGACACACTTTTCACTTATCCTTTGCACCATAGAACATAGGTAGTAATTTCTTGAAATTTTCCAAATATTATGTGGTCCCTAATTAGTACTTCTTCCTTCTTCATGAAACTAATTCACAGAATGTCAAATTCGCAATATTAGTGAATATTAGTTTTTCTAATATAACCATTAATCATTCTACCTTCGACATCGTACATGTGTTATTAAATCATCTTTTTAGAAAACAATGACCATTTTCACTAATTTGGGGTTCCTCAAAATGCTTGAGAAAATCGGAAAAATGCATGTATTGAATCATGTTTCTCATATGGTTTCATGGATATAAGTTCATCTCGAAAATCATGACTGCGTGGT
Organism: Viscum album; assembly: GCA_963277665.1. NCBI lineage: Eukaryota > Viridiplantae > Streptophyta > Magnoliopsida > Santalales > Viscaceae > Viscum > Viscum album. The sequence goes on from OY728164.1 coordinate 909,661,194, forward strand.
TCAAATATCATGAGGACCATGAGATTATTATTCTTCACAGAAATGAAGTTTTTTTCTACAACTATGTGTTTTTGTTTTCACTTTTGATTTGTCCGAAAGGGGAGTTTTGTGGTCATTAATCATGGTTGTGGGTGGTCATTTATGATGTAAGATAGTATGACTTCATTTTACTTGATATATCCAATATTATTATTGATTTATGTTCAATTTTATTATCTTTAACTAGTGACGTTATTTAATAAGTTGTTATTAATGGTTGTAATAATGAAGATATGGTATAAGGGTTCATATGGTGTGTATAAGGGTTCACGTGGTGTGTATAACGGTTGAAATGGTTTCAGTGAACTCAATTCATTAATTTAAGCCCTCATTCTCACTAGCATGTAAGAAATTATGTGATGTCAACTCATCCACACATGATTTCTTACCTTAAATAGTGTCCAACATATGGAATACAAGCTTTTGAATTCATCAGTTAACCAGGATCATATATTCAATTTCCCCCAAGATGACTGTACTAATATAACTTTAGGGTCAACTAAATATGGTTCTCATTGTACGTTGTATATTATGTGTCCTTCTTGGCGAATACTCACTTTTATAAGGGTGGGGTGCTTTTCACTACATCGACTAGATACTTATTCCTTTATCGTTTAATTAAATGTATTTTATATTAAAGTTCAATCCAATTGAATTGTTTATGAAAAAATGACTTATATAAATTCTTTTAAATGAATGGACAGAAGTTGGATGTATGAAACCGATCGGATCTCAAGCGATTTTCAAAACAATTTGGAGAGCTTTATAGATTTTTCATTTCACAATACTTCAGATAGTGGATGCATGCACTGCCCATGTTCCAATTGTGTTGGTAGACCTTGGTTGAGCCATGAAGAAGTCAGCTACCACATAACCAAAAATGGTTTTCAAGAAAACTAATTTGTGTGGTATCACAATGGGGAGATAATTAAATCTCAAATTGGTGATGATCGAAATGAAAGGACTTGAATGGAGAATTTGTTAGATGATCGGTTTCCATTTATTAGTCTTTATGAAAAAGAAAGGATTTAGACTCAAGAAGAATTCGATATGAGGATAGCTGATGCATCTAGTGAAAATGATGGTATTGATAGGGTGAAAAAATTGAATGATGCTACCACGACTCCAGTATATCGACAATGTGACAAAATGAAAAAGCTATAATTTCTGAGATTTGATATTTAATCTATTCTAGTTGTTTGTTTTATCTAGATTCGTAGTATAGGAGGGTAAGGACGATGATGGGGATGAGGATGAGGGTGACGGTGATGATGGTGATTATGATGATGGTGATGTGGGACAAGTTGACCCATTACATTTTTTACTGATATTACTGAGATTTGATATTAAATCAATTCTAGTTGTTGCTTTTATCTAGACTCGTAGTATAGTATTGGAGTTGAGTTATTTTTATATATTATCTGTTTTTATGGATGTTGTTGTATTTTAGTGGTTGTGTTTTTGGGAACCACCCTCATTCCTGGACCCTGGAAAATCCCCCACCCTCCTCCCTGGACCCCAGACAGCCCCACCGGATAGCCCCCCAGACAGCCGCCCCCACCCTCCTCCCTGGACCCCAGACAACCCCCAGACAGCCCCCCAGACATCCCCCCGGACAGCCCCCCACAATCTTCCTTGGACCCCGGAAAACCCCCCGAACATCCCCGAGAATCCCCCAGAGAGCCCCCCGAACAGCCCCCCAGACCCCCCCCCCCACCCTCCTCACTGGACCCCAGACAGCCCCCCGAACAGCCCCCGGAGAGCCCCCCAGACAGCCCCACCCACCCTCCTCCTTGGACCCCGGACAACCTCCCAAACACTCCCCGGATAGCCCCCTCGCACAGCCCCCCACCCTCCTCTCTAGACCCCAGACAGCCCCCCAGACGACCCCCCGGACAGCCCCCCACCCTCTTCCTTGGACCCCGAACAACCCCCCGCATAGAGGAATCTCATAAAATGGACAAAATTTTAAGTACATATGGAAAACCATCCAAACTCATTTGGATTCCATTTAAACATTAGGATAACGATCCATGGGTCATATGTGACGTGTACGAATCAACCCTGCCTCAATCTGAGGCACGGTGTGGCCGCCACCACTCAAAGTGTCTGCCTTTTGTATCAAAAGGACGTCATTTTAATTTAAAAACATGAACTGGAATACGGAAAACTGACCAAACACATTCGGAATGTGTTGATACATTATCACAATGATCCATGGGTCATATGTGATGTGTATGAGTCAACCCCGCCTCAATCCGAGGTGTGGTGTGGCCGGTACCACTCAAAGTGTATGTATTTTGTTTTAAAAGGACATCATTTAAATTGAAAAACATCAACTGGCATACGGAAGACCGACCAAACGCATTCGGATTGTGTCGATACACTAGCCCAATGATCCATGGGTCATATGTGACGTGTACAAGTCAACCCCGCATTAATCTGAGGCGCGGTATGGCCGGAATCACTCTAAGTGGCTCTCTTTTTCTTAAAATGGACAACAATTTCAGTACATACGGAAAATAGAACAAATGCATTCGGTTTACATTGAGACATTAGGAGAACGATCCATGGGTCATATGTGATGTGTAGGAGTAAACTCTGCCTCAATCCAAGGCGCGGTGTGGCCGGCACCACTGAAAGTGTCTGCCTTTTGTTTCAATAGGACGTCATTTTAATTGAAAAACATCAACTGGCATACGAAAAACCGACCAAACGCATTCGGATTGTGTCGATACATTTGTACAACGATCCATGGGACATATGTGACGTGTACGAGTCAACCTCGCCTCAATCCGAGTCACGGTGTGGCCGCCACAACTCAAAGTGTATGTCTTTTATTTCAAAAGGACATCATTTGAAGTGAAAAACATCAACTGGATTTCGAAAAACTGACCAAACGCATTCAGATTGTGTCGATACTTTATCACAATGATACATGTGTCATATGCGACATGTAGGAGTAAACCTCGCCTTAATCTGGGGCACGGTGTGGTCGGAATCACTCTAAGTGGATCTCTTTTTCTTAAAATGGACAACTATTTAATTACATACGTAGAACCGACCAAACGCATTCGGTTTCCATTTAAACATTAGGAGAACGATCCATGGGTCATATGTGACGTGTACGAGTCAACTCTGCCTCAATTAGAGGTGCGGTGTGGCTGGAACCACTCGATGTGTCTGCCTTTTGTTTCAAAAGTACGTCAATTTAATTGAAAAACATCAAATGGCATACGGAAAACTGACCAAACGGAATTTTATTGTGTCGATACATTAGAACAACGATCAATGGGTCATATGTGACGTGTAAAAGTCAACCCCGCCTCAATCTGAGGCGTGGTGTGGCTGCCATCACTCAAAGTGTCTGTCTTTTGTTTCAAAAGGACATAATTTGAAGAGAAAAACATCAACTAGCATACGGAAAACATACCAAACGCATTCGGATTGTGTAGATACTTTAGCACAAGGATCAATGGGTCATATGTGACGTGTACGAGTCCACCCCGCCTTAATCTGAGGCACGGTGTGGTTGAAATCACTCTATGTGGCTCTCTTTTGCATAAAATGGACAACAATTTAAGTAGATATGGAAAACCGACCAAACGCATTCAGTTTCCATTGAAACATTAGGAGAACGATCCATGGGTCATATGTGACATGTACGAGTAAAATCCGCCTCAATCCGAGGTGTGGTCTGGCTGGCACCACTCAAAGTGTCTGCCTTTTGTTTCAAAAGTAAGTCATGTTAATTGAAAAACATCAACTGGAATACGGAAAACCGACCAAACGCATTCAGATTGTGTCGATACATTAGCAGAACGATCCATGGGTCATATGTGACGTGTACGAGTCAACCCCGCCTCAATCCGAGGCGTGGTGTGGCCGCCACCACTCAATGTGTCTGCCTTTTGTTTCAAAAGGACGTCATTTTAATTGAAAAACATCAACTGGCATACATAAACCCAACCAAACGAATTCGGATTGTGTCGATACACTAGCACAACGATAAATGGGTCATATGTGACGTGTACGAGTCAACCCCGCCTCAATCCGAGGTACGGTTTGGCCACCACCACTTAAAGTATTATGTTTCAAAAGGACGTCATTTGAAGTGAAAAACATCAACTGGAATATAGAAAACCAACCAAACACATTTGGATTGTATCGATACTTTAGCACAACGATCCATGGGTCATATGTGACGTGTACAAGTCAACCTTGCCTTAATCTGAGGCATGGTGTGGCCGAAATCACTCTAAGTGGCTCTCATTTGCTTAAAATGGACAACAATTTAAGTATATATGGAAAACCGACCAAATGCATTTGGTTTCCATTCAAACATTAGAAGAACGATCCATGGGTCATATGTGACGTGTATAAGTAAGCGCTGCCACAATCCGTGGTGTGGTGTGGCCGACACCACTCAAAGTGTCTGCATTTTGTTTTAAAAGTACGTCATTTTAATTGAAAAACATCAACTAGCATACAAAAATCTGACCAAACGCATTCGTATTGTGTAGATAAATTAGAACAACGATCCATGTGTCACATGTGACATGTACGAGTCAACCCCACCTCAATCCGAGGCGCGGTGTGGCCGCCACCACTCAAAGTGTTTGCCTTTTGTTTCAAAAGGATGTCATTTTAATTGAAAAACATCAACTGATATACATAAAACCGACCAAACCCATTCGGATTATGTCGATATATTAGAAAAACGATTCATGGGTCATATGTGACGTGTACGAGTCAACCCCTCCATAATCCAAGGCGCGGTTTGGCCACCACCACTCAAAGTGTCTGTCTTTTGTTTCAAAAAGATGTCATTTAAAGTGAAAAACATCAACTGGCATACGAAAAACTGACAAAACGCATTCATATTGTGTCAATACATTAGTACAACGATCCATGTGTCATATGTGACGTCTAGGAGTCAACCCCGCCTTATCTAAGGCATGGTGTGGCCGGAATCACACTATGTGTCTCTCTTTTGCTTAAAATGGACAAAAATTTAAGTACATACAGAAATCTGACCAAACGCATTCGGTTTCCATTGAAACATTAGGAGAACGATACATGGGTCATATGTGACGTGTACGAGTAACTCCGCCTCAATCCTAGGCGCGGTGTGGCCAGCACCACTCAAAGTGTCTGCCTTTTGTTTCAAAAGTACGTCATTTTAATTGAAAAACATCAACTAGCATGCATAAAACTGACCAAAAGCATTCGTATTGTTTCGATATATTAGAACAACGATCCATGGGTCATATGTGCCGTGTACGAGTCAACCCCGCCTCAATCTGAGGCGCAGTGTGGCTGCCACCACTCAAACTATCTGTCTTTTCTTTCAAAAGAACATCATTTGAAATGAAAAACATCAACTGGCATATGAAAAAGTGACCAAACACTTTTGGATTGTGTCGATAATTTAGCAAAATGATCCATGGGTCATATGTGACGTGTATGAGTCAACCCCGCCTTAATCTGAGGCACGGTGTGGCCGGAATCACTCTAAGTGGTTCTCTTTTGCTTAAAATGGACAACAATTTAAGTACATACGAAAAACTGACCAAATGCATTCAGTATCCATTTAAACATTAGGAGAACGGTCCATGGGTCATATGTGATGTGTACGAGTAAACTTCGCCTCAATCCGAGGTGCGGTGTGGCCGGAACCACTCAAAGTGTTTGCCATTTGTTTCAAAAGTACGTCATTTTAATTCAAAAACGTCAACTGGCATACGGAAAACCGACCAAACGCATTCGGATTGTGTCGATACATTAGCACAACCATCCATGGTTGCTATGTGACGTGTATGACTCAACCCCGCCTAAATCCGAGGCATGGTGTCGCCATCACCACTCAAGGTGTCTGTCTTTTGTTTCAAAAGGACATCATTTGAAGTGAAAAACATCAACTGGCATTTAGAAAACCAACCAAATGCATTCGGATTGTGTCGATAATTTAGCACAACGATCCATGGGTCATATGTGAGATTTACGAGTCAACCCCGCCTTAATCTGAGGCATGGTGTGGCCGGAATCACTCTAAGTGGCTCTCTTTTGCTTAAAATGGACAAAAATTTACGTACATACAGAAAACCAACCAAACACATTCAGTTTCCATTGAAAGATTAGGAGAACGATCCATGGGTCATATGTGACGTGTATGAATCAACGCCGCCTCAATTCGAGGAGTGGTGTGGCCGGAACCACTCAAAGTGTCTGCCTTTTGTTTCAAAAGTTTGTCATTTTAACTGAAAATCATCAACTGACATACGGAAAACTGACCAAACGCATTCGGATTGTGTCGATACATTAGCACAACGATCCATGGGTCATATGTAACATGTATGAGTCAACCCCCACCTCAGTCCGAGGCGCGGTGTGGCCGGTAGCACTCCAGGTTTATGTATTATGTTTAAAATGGACATTATTTCAGGTAAAAATATATGGTATACAAAAAACCGATCAAATTATGAATTGAATTCCGGATTCCACATATAATTGTCATCTAAATTTTAAATTGAATTATAAATGAATAATGTATGTTTATAATTATGTTATGAATTCTAATTTAATTATGGATGTGTATAGTTCCCCCATTATATGTTTAATTTGTATGAATTTGTTCTCTATATGTAAGTGTTAGTTGGTTATTGCAGGTACAATAATTGTATATTTATGTGTTAGTTTATTGAAGGTATAATAATTGGATTGAAAATGGGAGGGGACCTACAAAATGAGACCTGGTGGAAAAATTGGAGAGCTGGTTGCAAATTGGGGAGTTGTTGGACAAATTGCAGAGCTGCTCTGAAATTTTCCCAGTAGAGGCTATGCCAACAGTTCAAAACTGTTGTCATAGAATGTCTAGGTTTTGTTTTACCAACGGCTCATAGAACCGTTGGTAAAAAACTTTTCCCAACGGTTCTAAACCGCTGGGAAAGAGGAGATTTTGGGTTTTTCCAAACAGTTTCGAAAACCGTTGGGAAAACATGGTAATTTTCATCACTTTATCCCAACGGTTATAAACCATTGGGAAAAATCTTTCCCAACGATTTTCCAGAACCGTTGGGATAGGGTAATGTTTCTCCACCCTATCCCAACGGTTCACTATAAACTGTTGGGAAAAGTTTTTCCCAACGGCTTACTTCCCTATGGTTTGCAGAACTGTTGGTATACCATATACCAACGGTTCTGCAGCCTTTCCCAACGGTTTTGAACCGATGGGAAATCTTGTATTTCAGGTACTGTCCAGACCACATGGTCATGATATTCCCTATCTACATGAGTTTAGGGACCATGGCCATCAACTCCTGTCATTATAATAGCTCATTCCTCTTGGGTTTCAAAACCCTCCCTATTTCCTAGTCCAACATTGTCATAACTTTATGTCGTGAATGCTCCCCCTATAATGATAACCATTCCATAATCGTCCAATTTCCATTTTATAAAATAAGAAAAAAACCCAAAGGCCATACATCAGACATATCATAGAACAACAAATATATGAAAAAATCATAACATGAATAATTATCTATAGTCACACACATATGCAATCACATGTGATCATACTCAAACATGGTATCACAGGATTGAGATTCACAAACAAGTGATCAAACATAAAATATGTGTCATTGGATACACATCATCATATCAGGCTAAAAAAATATACCTTTCCTCCACATAGTAATAATCTTCCTACCACATGATTGCTGATTTCAAAGTAAAGTTTCATTAATAGATTATTGACCCAAACATTGTTGACACTCCAAATAACAAAATATTATAATATAAAAGCTCTTAGAACCAATTATAATCCAACATGGCATGGGTTTTGAGGATAGAAGACAATAATAATGTTCCAAATGGGTAATCAAATAACATAACAAAATTTAAATCCTCTTAAATGATCATATTAAGGTATTGATGATGAAGCAGAACCACATTTTTCTGATAATAATGACCACATTTGATATTTCCATAACTCTCATTATTCTAGTTTAGAAATAATAGCATCAAAATACCGTGGATTTTTCTTCAATAAAGGGTGAGAAAAGTGGGTTGAAATTATATTGGGCTATCCAATGTATAAATCTCAATGTGATAAAATTGACCCAATATCACTCTTGGTGTATCCAGAGTAAATATAATTCAACTATATCGAGGGAAATATAATGTAATGAGTGTGAATCAATTCAAAGCAGGAATAGATTAATTAGACATAGATTCACGACCCCTCATAAAAAATTTATCCTTTAAATGATTGAGATATATAACATCTGATAGCTATTCTGGAAATTTCAAAGACTGAGGTGAGCAACACCCTAACCTCCACTATAGAATCTAACACAAGAATGGTTTTTCTAAACAAACCGATCTAGGACACCCTGCATAACCACCCATATGTGATGATACCAAACTTATTTTGGTACCTCCCTCACCATTACCTCCACCACAGTCATGGAAAGGTCACTTTTATGGTGTTCCATTATAAGTAACTTAAGGTGATATTCATGAGAACACACACACACTCAACATTTTCTTTCATGCATGTTTTAAAAGGGGGATCAAAATGGACAATATAGATTGAACCACAACTGTAATATTTCTCGTGTTAAACCAAAACCTCATGAAATCTCAAAATGCTCTCAAAAGATCATAGGGTTCCACCCAAGAATGGATCAACAATAAACGTAAAGGATAAAATTGAAATAATTATTTTAAATATTATTAAAAAAATCAATGTATTTCAAATATCCATTATATGTATTCTCTTTGATGAGAAGCCTCTCTAGTGCTTTTACTCAAACAAATCATTAAATTATGCTCAAATATTTGACACTCACTCATATATTTTCCCTCAATCAATCTATAATACCATAAGACTAAATATAATGTCACTAATAAACATGTCTTTGGATCTAACTGTAAAGACTAGTATTTCCCAAGGAAATTTATTTTTTAAATACATGGGTATTTTACGAGTCTCCAGTTTTAAACGGCGCTTGATTCCGAGGCTCGGGGTACCCGGAATCAATTTATGAAGTTTTCTTTAGGTAGGTTCAGTAAACATACGTACGAGAATTTATAACTTCTGAACCGGTTCTCAGAATCGAATTCTAAGGGAACCGTTGAATTCACAGCGTCGGTAATTTTTTAGTGAGAACATTACCGCAGTTGTGTTTTATCAAGAGTGGAAGATAGTTTTTGAGGTTTTAGTTAAATTGATTAAAAATAAGTGTTAAACTTTTTTTTTATTTTGTGGTGGTTAAAACCTCAAATAAGAGGTTAGTGGTGGGGGGCCTCTGCATCATAACCTCCCATGAGAGGTTATGGTGGTGGGGCCCACCTACACATAACCTCCCTTGGGAGGATTTTATTTAGTGGGTCCCACATGAGTTTCTTAACCTCTCTAACTCCCCATTAATTTTGGAACACCTCTAACCCCGCATTTATGTGGGATGTCAACTCTCCACCTTCCCCTCATTAATTTGCCAATTCACTTAATGAATTAATTGAATTCTTCACCGTCCTCACCCAAATTAATTATGAAAACTTCACCCATTAATTAATTTAAGTAACTTAATTTAATTTGAATCTTTTTGAATTCTTTCCAATAATAAAATAATAGGAAAACCTATTATTTTATGTTTTTGTGCATTAATTATGGGTGGATCATAGAAAGGGGAAAGGTAGAGAGGAGCCTTTTCTCTTCTGTGAGATTTTTTTGAAAAATCTCTAAATGGAGAACCGTTCTTCCAACGAAGAACGCGAAGAATGAAAAAAATCAATGATCTTATTCTTCCTTGTTCGATCGAACCTAAGGAGTAGCAGAAGACTGCGAATAATGCCAACGATGCTTCTTCCTCGATCTCCTACCTCGGACACTTCCTGACGTCAAGGATTCGATGCCGCCTTATTCTGTGACTTCTTCAATGATCGTCGACAAGCGAGGTAGGGGGTTTGAATTGTTTGTACTCGTTCATCGTCATTAAAAATACTATTATGAAAACCAAATCAAATCACCATAATGAGGGGGGTTCAGACCGCGCAAACACGACCCGACCCTCACATTTTGTTTGTTCTTGTTCGATGGCAATGGAGGTGGTACACACGGCGATCGGCAACAAGCTAGCCACGAAGAAGCCGGTGGCTCATTGCTGCCACAAGGGCATGACACCGTCGTGCCGTGCAAGGAACCAAGCCGCGGCCAAGCGAGATGTCGCGGTGTCGGTGGGGCATGGTGTCGTCGCATTGAGCCGGAATGAAGGGTCGCGACGAAGAGGGATGCGACGGTCGGACGAGGTGCACAACACCAGCATGCCACGCGGAGACCAGAAGGAGGCCGCAGCTAGGCTGGGCCATGGAGAAGGGGTGAGACGCCGTCGCGCCATTCCATGGTGTGGATCGGCTAGCCACTCTGGCCAGTCGGGAGGTGCGAGACCCTGTTGGGTCCCGTATGAGTTAGACCGTTGCCACCCGACACAGGTTCAGTTCTACCCGAATGGCTAAGAAGTTTGGGTTCCATGGGGCTCGCAGTTCCCCTGGCCACGGCTAAGGTGTACCCCCCATCGGGCCACTGGGTCGCCAGGCCGACTGAGCCACCGGGCCAACTGGGCCGTTGGGCCGCCACGGGCCAGGCTGCTTCGGGCCGGTCTGGGCCACCCACTCGGGTCAGGCCGATCACTCATGCTGGACCACCCCCTTAGACCCGGTCAGACCCGTGGACCAGGCCAGACCCTGATTCAGACTGGGTCAGGCCGGGTCGGTCCGATGAGGTCGGACCAGATCCGGACATGGGATGGCCTAATTACACCTTTACAACCGTAACTCGGGGTAGGAGTGTCCTATGGATGAACCGTGTATGGAGATGGAAAACATTGAGTGAGACGATTCCTTTGTCCTATCCCACTTGAGTATTGGACATAGTTGGAGTACAGACAAGTTGGATTGAACCTAAAAATCAACCTGGCCCCTGAGATGAAAATGACAAAACTCACAGAATGGGCGTCTGATTGACGCACCGTCTATTGCGTTGAAAACCCTATGACATGGAGGTCCTTTTAGATACTTCCACATGAGAATTCAAGACTTTTGGAGTATCAACCAGTAGCTCCTGGAGCATATCCTCCCAGAGATGAACGTACCGAGTCTGGAGACCTAGTTGCTGACAGACCTGACGACTGATTGACCGATTCAACTCGGAGTGATTCGACTAGCCCAGTGGGGAGAGTTTGGTAGATGGCGATAGACCCATGGTGGACGGAGCTCCTGGTAGCTGGAAGTAGACTTGTGGTACTTGACAGGTGGAGTACCTCTGCAGGCTATTAGGGGGAGCGCCCTGTATTTGGTGGCAGACCCGAATTAGACAGAGTGCTTGGTAGTTGGAAGCAGAACCGTGGTACTCGACTGGAGGAGTACCTCAGCAGTCCAAGGTTAGTGAGAAGCACCTCAGTTCTGCGAAAGGACCATTGTTCTTGATAGAGTATGAGTTCTCCAGCATCCATGGTTTTGAAAATAAAAATCCTAGTTTAAGCTAAGTCAATGACCTAGGTGTTTTCCTCATGATTGAGATGGGTAACCAGATAACTTAGGTATATGTTTGGCAATATACCTAAGTAATGGTTATCCGTTGATTCCTACGTTTTGGTTTATCCTTGTTGGATTTATGAGTCCTTGTAGGTCTCGGTGTCTCTACTAAGTATCATTATACTCACCCATACACTAGCTATACCCGCACCTCGTTGGGTTGGATGAAGATGATGGGAAGCACTGACCAAGGTGGAGTGTACGAGGACTGGATGGTACCAGGAGGAGGACCTCATGATGATCCAGTACTCAGAGGAGATGGACAGATGTGGAGCCCTGAAGAGGCTATCTGTACTTACCCTTCAGGTAGGATCTGTGGTATAAGATCCAGGATCAGTTAGATAGCTTATAGCTATTTTTCTTTTTAGTTGTACTTGTTTGTCCTTTCCTTGTACTTTTATTGTTGGGATTGTATTTTTGGAACCTTTACTTTCAGCATACTTGTCATACAGTTTTTACTTAGTGCATTCTTCCATTTGTACTCTGGTTGTGTTTGTTTGCAGTTATAAAGGCAATGCCTTACATGTTTTAGGGATTTACGCCTTTGGTGCTAGTCGCCAGCCCCTGGCCTATGGAAGGCGGGCTTGGGGTAGTGACAGTAAGAGCCCCGGGGGACGTGTCATGAAAATTGGTATCAGAGGCGTCAGTTCTACCGCAGAACTTAGAACTGTGATATTTCTTTTCTATGAAGCCATAGTTTTAAGGGTACTGAGTGTGATTTTCAGTTCAGGGAGTACAATGTTGGTGTGGTGGCCGACGTATTCAAACAACAGGACCCTGACTACTGATTTCTGACCTAGTACACAAAATCACTGATTGCGTGTCTGTTTTCAAAATTTTTCTTTAAGTCAGCTCAAACCAAGTCATGTCACTAGGTATAGTCTTTTGACCTTTTCGCATCTGTTCCTTTCAGGATACCTCCCCTCAGACGACCTAATAGAGCCATGAGAGTTATACGTACTGACAGCCTGCCGAGCGAAGAGGCCTCAGTACAGGGCCCTCATCATGTTGAGGCACCAGCCGAGGTACCAGCTGTACTACTCCCCGTTGGTCCACTGATGCCACCAGCCCCAGCAATAGAGAGTGCACGCCGCTTGAGAGCGTAGCACGAGTTCCAGCACCAGAGGCCACCAGGTTCATAGGAGAGATGGACCCGCAGGCGGGTGAGGATTGGCTGGAGGATGTGGTGAGCGTCTTTAGACTGGTAGGGACACCAGCGGACTTCATGGTGATCCTTGCTGCCAGCATATTTCAGGCAGCATTATGCAGATAGTGGAGCCTGATGCTTTAGACGCATGATGAGGCACCCCTTATTTGGGAAGACTTCATGAGCCAGTTCCGATTGGAGCTAGTTTGAGCAACACATCGAGCGGTGCAGATATAGGCGATACTTCATCTGTAGCAAGGCAGTATGAGTGTATCTCATTACTTAGTGTGGTTCTCCGACCTCTCGTGCTACTCCACTGATATGGTACAAGACCCGTTCTTTAGGGCGCGGACCTTCGATTAGGGACTCATGCAAGATATCAGGGCTTCAGTTATCTCCCACAGCATCCCGACTCAGACGGGGGTGTTAGAGCGATCCCTCCTAGTAGATAGTTTCCTTGCTGAGTAGTACCCAGCAGCGAAACCCAACACTAGTTGACTTGTAGCAGAGTGTTCTGCAGCTGACAGTAGAAAAATGAAGTATAGGTTTAAGCGGACTAGACCTACAGGTGGTCGACCGTACGACTCAGGATCTAGTTTGTGGGAACCCAGAGTAGAGACAGAGCTAGTCATGCAAAGATAGGATAGTTTTACTCCTACGGCGAGCTTGTTCACATGGCTCGTGACTATCCGACCCACAGATCTGATGATCAGCAGACAGTTGAGGGACCTCCCAGGTAGAGGTAGGGGTTTGATCGAGGATGTTTTTAGGGCTCAGGAAGACGTGGCAGAGGATCTGGTCTTGCAGCTGGCGGTGGACGACGTTACGAGGTGCTACCGCCACCACCAACAATAAGTCCACCCTGACCACAGGGAGCAGGTGGATAGGGAAGATCATCGCTTTATGAAGCTGAAGAATATGACCATGGTTCTTCGGAGATGATACGAGGTTCGATCTGTGTCTACTCCACCGAGGATGTGGTTCTTAAAGACACAGTTGCTAGTCACTCTTTCATTTCCACTACCCTCATTCAGAGATCAGAGATTCCGACGGAGTTGTTGGCTCGATTCATATGGCTAGAGACTCTAACAGGAGAAGACTCGACAATTACGCACTAGTACCAGCCATTTGAGATTACTCTTGGAGGTGAAAACTTTGACTGGGATCTCCTCGTAGCGGCAATGAGGCCTTATAATGTCTTCTTGGGTATGGACTGGTTATCTACAGTCCATGCTCAGATCGACTGTATTCGGCTCAATGTGTGTTGTACCCACATGGATGGGACAAGGTTCACATTCACCGGTGAGAAGGGAACCTTTTCAGTGGAGGACAGACATACACGGAGGAGGGTGTAGCCGATCACTCACCAGTTGGCTTGCCTTACCCTCAGAGTAGAAGATGTGGAGATTCAGACTTATCCTATAGTGGGGGACCAATACGCTGATGTTTTCCCTAACGATGTTCTAGGACTACCTTTTTGAAGAGATGCAGACTTCTACCTTTTACCTATACCCCGGGACGGCACAGATATCTACTCCAGCATATCGGATGACTCTTGAAGATCTTCGTGAGCTGAGAGTACAATTGAAGGACTTGAAGGAGAATGGATTCATCTGACCCAGTGTTTCTCCCTAGGTATCCCCGATTCTATTAGCCAAGATGGTGGATGGGATCTTGAGGCTCTGTGTCAACTACCGTCGCCTAAACCATGTGATTTTGAAGATCAAATACCCAATCCCAAGGATTGACGACCTCTTTAATCAGCTTAAGGGAGCATGATGGTTCCCAAAGATAGACCTCAGATCATGATATCACCAGCTCAGAGATCGAGATGAGGATGTGCAGAAGACGGCCTTCAGGAGTCAGTACGACCATTAAAAGTTCTTGGTTATGCCCATTAGAGTAACCAACGCTTCAGAAGTGTTCATGATTCTCAAGAAAATGACCATTCAGCCTTACCTCGATTGTTTTTCCATGTTTTTCGTCGATGACATTTTGATCTACTCGACTACAAAAGAGGAGAATGTCTACCATTTTCATGTAGTACTGGACAAACTCCGAGAGCACCAGCTTTATGGTAAGCTCTCAAATAGACAGTTTTGGATTCGAGAGGTTCACTTCTTAGGACACATCATCTCTGAGGCTCAAGTTGCAGTGGATCCAGTGAATATTGAGGAAATTATTTCTTGGGAGCCACCCAAGAGTGTGACAGAGGTTCAGAGTTTCTTGGGATTGGATAGATTGTAGAGACCCGAAGCCTGAGTACATAGACATTACATTACTTTTGCGGAATACTTAGTACATTAAAAACACACACACACAAGGATCGTAATAGTTTAGTGTCTTTGGAAACTCGGAATATAAACTTCTAATCGTGGTGAAAGATCTTCAACATCTCCCATAAAGATCTTCCCTTTTTTTTACCTAAAACCTTTCTTTATATCCTGGGGAAAAGAAAACATAAAAGGGTGATCTCAAATTCTCAGTAAGGGTAAACAAAAGAAATATCAATCACATCATATTCATAAGAACATAACATTTTGGAAATCTTAACCTGCAAAAGAGAGAATAATTTCATAACATGGGATAAATCATAGTAGTGAAATGAAATCCCAATAATCATAACTTAAAACATGAAACTTTTTGGCATACACACATAATCATAGAGAATCATTTCTTATTAGTCAAAACTCATTGCCAAGACTATCTTAGTGAACAAAGTCCCTTTCTGAACCGAGTCCACTCCTCGTTTCAGTCCTGTTTCACTGAACCGATATAACCTACCATTCCAGCCATGTCTATCTCATGAGATAAAAAACTTTACCCAATGCATTAGAGGGAGATATAGGTCCCACCCATCTCATAATGATACCATTCTTATGTGTGCCACAAAATCATAAATCATACATCATTACATAACCCATGTAATAAAAATGGGAATCTTAACCATCGTGACATCATAAAACAATTCATATAAGATAAAGGAATTCATAAAAATATTTCCATCACAACATAATCAAATCCATGTAATAATAGGGATAGAAACAGAACCCTATATTGTCTTAGATGGAAAATAATTTTTATAAAACTCTTGAACTCCATTCTTGAGGAAAGTATCCTTTCTACTTCAAAAACATTTATCCTTTCATAACATGTCATACAATTTTAAACTAAAAGAAGTTGATTAAAAATAAACATGAAAACTTGTAAGGGAATCTTATTGGAAATAATGTTTTAAAAATCCATTCATATCGTATAAGTTAAATAAAACATTCTTCTCATAATTTTTCGGAAAGTCAAAAAGTACCTCGTACGAAAAACGACAAAAGATTCCTTTCATACATTTTACTAAAATCTCAACGAAGGGTAAAATTGGATTTAAACAATTGTAGGTGGATGGAAATAATATTACATATTGAAGAAACATGTATGTGGATGATAAAATACACCCCAGTAAATACCAAAGTATAAACAATCTTGGATAAAAATGAGATTGTGATATTTCCCTTACCTTAGGTCCGATTCGCTTCGTAAGTGTCCAAACCTCCTATATAATGATTTAAGTAATGTAATTGACTTATTAAAGAATCATATTCATTGTTATTATATCAAATATGGTTCACTTAAGACTTTATATTACCCGTTCTTTTGTAAATTCATGTTAATGTAGCGTTTTGGGTAAAATCGTCTCATTTTTCATTGGTGTTTTAAGTTGTAATTTTTCATATGATTACTTAGATCATGATTACATAAATCCAGAATGTAAAACATGATTTATATATAATATATATTCAGAATATACATATATATAATGGATCGATAAATGGAAAGAAATACATCGTTCATGTAGACGGTAGGCCGTACGTACGCATGAACGTTGTTTTCGTTTCCTTATTGAATTGAGTGGAATAAGTAGATGACATAAATATATATATACAAAAATCCAGTATCATTATTATGTAATATATTTCATGATTACTTATTATATGTACTTTATAATCATTCATGAATGGATAAAGTGGAGAACGAATCTCATCGCGTCGTGGAGACGGTAGTCCGTACGTACGCACGAGCGATGATATGATTCTGATGATCATGGGACTGTATTGGAGTGTATGTATACTATTTCAGAATCAATATCACTTTAAAATAATCATATATAGTTATTATTTACACCATTATACCCATCCATGTAAGGTGGTGGTGGAAAATAGATTACACCACGGCGTGGAGACAGTATTCCGTACGTACACACGCACGGTGATTTCTTTTTCCATAGGATGCATAGATGGTGAAATAGAGTTGATTCATACTTATAATAACATATCCGTATATTTGTGATACTGATGTTATTACTTTATAATTAAACAACTGATGAATAAGAAGTGGAAGAATAAATAAAGATGAAAGAATCGATAACGGACATTACCTCTTCTTTGAAGTGTTTCTTTGAGACCTCCTTTTAGGGCACTAAAATTGGTCTTTGATAAAGACCAGAACCTCTAGTATGTTGCTAGTGAAGTGGAGAATAGAATTTGGCAGGGTTTTTCCGATCTTGAAGGCTCAAATTTTTGTGAGGAAGAGAGGGAGGAGGTGCCCTTTTATAACGGAGGAGAGGGGCACCTTAAGAAAATCTCAAAATATTATTTTATATTAAGGAAAAATTTGGTTTATAATGGTTTCAAAGGGTCTTATTTCGAAGATAAAGTGGGGATGGGTCTAAATCCTCTCATCCAATAGGATTTATACATGTTTGGGTTATTATTTTAAACTTATCAATTAGATTTAACTCTAAGTTAAATAATTTAACTTTTACCGTGTCTTTTTTTTTTCTTAAACTATATGGTTAATAAACTTACCATAACAAGCCAAAAGAACCCCAAGTTGTTTA
Source organism: Viscum album (assembly GCA_963277665.1). Classification (NCBI taxonomy): domain Eukaryota; kingdom Viridiplantae; phylum Streptophyta; class Magnoliopsida; order Santalales; family Viscaceae; genus Viscum; species Viscum album. The sequence goes on from OY728164.1 coordinate 909,678,866, forward strand.
TTATTAATATATATATTCTTATCTAAGTCATTTGGCCGAACCTTATATTTTTATGAATTAAATAACAATTAATAATATAATATTTGTTTTAAAAACTAATTTATGTCAATTTTGACACTATTTGGTACATGATTTTTATGAAATTCATAACAGAATGATAAGTTCGAAACAAGTTACTTATATCATCAATAAAATGTAATATTGACCTAAAAAATTAATTTAAGTCATAAAAAGTCTCAAGTTACATTTATTTGGGCATTTATAACATCAATTATGTCAATATTTCATTAATAAGACAATTACTGCATCATCTTTGTGTCATAATAAATGATAATTATTTAATCCCTAAAAATTCTAAATAAATTTCTATGATGTAGATAATTGTATTATATTTCTGGATACTATTCATGTTAGATGTTTCATGAAGCTTATTACTAAATTAAAATTATTATACTTATAAGATTTAAGAAAGTGACATGTTGTCACATTCTTTGGTTTTAATAATAATTAAATTATTTTCATGGAAAAAAGTGCATAAAATTAATCTAATCCGATCCTTAGGTTATATGGTTCTACTTTTATCATTACAATATGATTTATCCAAGTGTTAGGGTAATTTTATAATCTTATATTTACCCTTAATTACCCGATTTACCTTTAACTATAGTAAATAAAATTTACCGTAGTTACTATTCACAATGCCCAAAAATAAAAATTAGCTTATTAACATAATTTGGACCCACTGATTCCAAATATGGAATCCATTTTTCCAAATTCAATACACAAAAGTTGCAGAAATGAAATTAAAATTAATCTCGTTGTCGAAAGAAAACGGGTTTTTGTTTAAAACATTGCAAAAGATTGAATAGATTTAACCTATGAATTCAATTTAAAATCAATGCTAATGACATACATTGTATTAAATGGTAAAAATATATTCTATTTATACTTTAAAACCATTCAATATTATAATTTAACCACATAAGATATTACGATGAAAAAATTTGTTTTTAATTAAAATATAGCGTGTTTTTACTATTCATTAAAATATGAAAGTCATCAGAATAAAATGAAAAATTTATCCAAAGTAAAATTTTATTTCTTGATTCCAAAGAAGAATTTTATTTTGTCAAATTGAACTTATAAACATGTCAAAAACTATATTTAAAGTGGGTGTTCCATCAAAAGGCGGCAAAACTGCATTTTTTGAAAAATAGTTATGTTACCCGAAAAATTTATTTTGTTCTTATACCATGTTCTAGAAAATGTGTAAGATGAATAATAATGTTATAAAATTCAAAATTTAGTTAATACTATTCATAACGGCTAATTCATAATAATATTATAATAATATATCATTGTATAGTAAAACAAAGTATTTCGTACAACACACGCTATCGAGGAAGGTCGTGATTGCGTGTAATGCAAGCCAAGTCAGTGTTGCGTGTTGTGAAAGAATCCTTCGTTGTTTCGTATAACAGAATCCAACCATATTTCATTTATACATTGAATATATATATATATACTCAATGTTGCGTAGAATAAATATTATCAAAATTGTGTGTAACACGATCCAAGAATAGTGTTGCATATACTGCAAGCTAATACGGTGTTGCGCAAGGTAATCTTGGTGTAGCATACAACACAAGAAATTAATGAAATTAAAAGAATATTTTTCATAAAATCTCTGGGTGTTACATTCTACGCCCCTTAAAATGAATTTCTCCCTCGAAATTCGTCGGGGTTATAAATGGTTTACAACTCGAAAGTTTGTTTAATAGAAACCCACATCATAAAAATGAATACCAAAACATGGCTTTAAAAACTAAAGTATGAAATGTAACGGTTACCCAAATTAACTCATAACTGGGTTTCCACGTAGGAGAACTTAATTGAAAATATGGATATGGAAGAAAAATCTAACCATCATGTTCTGATGGAGAGTGGTAGAGAACATGACTATGAAAAAGAAAACAATCACATAGCTATTGATTTGTGATGATCTAAGGTACCATATGATTCATCGGATATGAAGGAACTAGGACATCATTTTTGGTTTTCATGATCATTTCCCTAATGTTGATGAATTAAAAGATATACTTGCATGATTTTGGTACAATCTCACTATTGTTCGTGAATTGAACAATTTACACTTCATCCCTTAAAGAAATGAAGTTGAATTTGTTATTCATGATGTGTTAGCAGATCATGTGATAGAATGATGGGTCATTCTATATCTTTCAAACAAAATGTTAGAAAAAGTTATAAGTCCATCTTATGGTTAGATTAATCGTATATGGTTCCAAAAATGAACTTATACTTCATATATCATACCGCTTAATTAAACAAAGCTAGTTTCTACTAACCAGGGACTTCCTGTAGGCCAGTGGTAGGCGATAAAGGCCAGTCGCACTTCGTTTGTGGGTTCGATTCCCACAACCTTGTCCGACGTGATGGGCTGTCGCCTGTCCTGCAGGTTGTCTTTTTTCTAAAGCTATATTACTATAACATCCCATCAATAATATCGAAAAATAGTTTTATCCTTAAACAATACTATCTTATGTCCAAAATAATCCATTCCAATCTTTAGGCTTATCTAAAATACTTCGGTCCAAGATCATAGTATAAAGAAAATGATTACTTGAAATGTCATCAACCAAGCATGTGAATACCATCATTTATCCCCCATATATCTTGTTGGTCATATTCCAATCATGTGAATACCTTAATCATGTATTCTTTTGAAAAATGAATACCCATTAAACCTTAGTGAAAACATGAATTCTGTCAAAAGATAACTCTTTCCACATACCAAAACCCAAAAAAATCTATATACTCAAACCATGATATAACTATTTCATTATATCAATCATAAGCTCATGAATACTGTCAAACATTTCATTTTCTCCTTATACCTTCATTATGCGCATATCATCTTCTTTCCAAAAATATCTCAATCACTTTCCATGGTTACCGGTACCTTAAAATTATTGAAAACCACAATAGACTAATACAAAAATATTCTAATAAACCATAAAAGTACCTCAACAACATTATTCTTGAATACGAATACATAAACACTTCAATCCATATTCTTCAATGATTGTCCTGGAATAATTCCTTCCTTGATTTAGAAGTAACTTTTTAGGTCAGGGCATTGAGTTGGGTAATGCCCATGTTCTCCGCAAATAAGACATTGAACTCCACAACAGTCTGTCACTCTATGACCTTTTTCTCCACACAGATAACATATGTCCCTCCATTTGACGTATTCTTCAAGGTTCTTCTTCCCTTCTTTAGAAATCTCAATCTTCCTTTCTATATGCTCCTCAACATGCGGGCATTCATAAAAGTCTATCTTCCTCTTATTTGATGAATTAGGCATACCACTAATTTTCACCTTGTTAACCATATATCGTGATGACTGATTCGACATAATCACAATATCTTTCTCTCTAGGAATTACACAATTTTGTTGCTCATAGTCACCAATTTGTCCATTGGATTCAATGTTAACCGAATTCCTTCTGGTTCTCTCCACTGACTTAAAACACAAAAAGAATTCTGTGAGAGGAAAAAATCATGCTAGAGAAGACAACATAGTAAAGGGGAAGTACCCTCAATATCTAACATCTTAGATTAAATTCTATGATCGTTACCATAGTTCTAGGACTATATCCTATATGTATACTTATCCTTAGGTACATCCCAAGACATACCTTAGAAATATCTCTAGGGATCTCACTAACATTTTGGCATCCTAGTTTCCAAAGGTTGACTAAACCTTTTCTCTGATACCAACTATGGAGACCCGAAGCCGGACGTACATGGACATTACATTACTTTTGCGGAATACTTAGTACATAACAAAAACACACACACAAGGATCTTAATAGTTTAGTGTCTTTGGAAACTCGGAATATAATCTTCTAATCGCGGTGAAAGATCTTCAACATCTCCCATAAAGATCTTCCCTTTTTTTTACCTAAAACCTTTCTTTATATCCTGGGGAAAAGAAAACATAAAAGGGTGAGCTCAAATGCTCAGTAAGGTTAAACAAAAGAAATATCAATCACATCATATTCATAAGAACATAACATTTTGGAAATCTTAACCTGCAAAAGAGAGCATAATTTCATAACATGGGATAAATCATAATAGTGAAATGAAATCCCAATAATCATAACATAAAACATGAAACATTGTGGCATACACACATAATCATAGAGAATCATTTCTTATTAGTCAAGACTCATTACCAAGACTATCTTAGTGGACAAAGTCCCTTTCTGAACCGAGTTCACTCTTCGTTTCAGTCCTGTTTCACTGAACCGATATAACCTACCGTTCCAGCCATGTATATCTCATGAGATATAAAATCGTTACCAAATTCATTAGAGGTAGATATAGGTATCACCCATCTCATAATGATACCATTCTTGTGTGTTCCACAAAATCATAAATCATACATCATTACATAACCCATGTCATAAAAATGGGAATCTTAAACATCGTGACATCATAAAACAATTCATATAAGATAAAGGAATTCATAAAAATATTTCCATCACAACATATTCAAATCCATGTAATAATAGGGATATAAACAGAACCCTATATTGTCTTAGATGGAAAATAATTTTGATAAAACTCTTGAACTCCATTCTTGAGGAAAATATCCTTTCTACTTCAAAAACATTTATCCTTTCATAACATGTCATACAATTTTAAACTAAAAAAAGTTGATTAAAAATAAACTTGAAAACATGTATGGGAAGCTTATTGGAAATAATTTTTTAAAAATCCATTCATGCCGTATAAGTTAAATAAAACATTCTTCTCATACTTTTTTCGGAAAGTCAAAAAGTACCTCGTACGAAAAACGACAAAAGATTCCTTTCATATATTTTACTAAAATCTCACCGAAGGGTAAAATTGAATTTAAAAAATTGTAGGTGAATGGAAATAATATTACATATTGAAGAAACATGGATGTGGATGATAAAATACACTCCAGTAAATACCAAAGTATAAAAAATCTCGGATAAAAATGAGATTGTGATATTTCCCTTACCTTAGGTCCGATTCGTTTCGTAAGTGTCCGAACCTACTATATATTGATTTATGTAATGTCATTGACTTATTACAGAATCATATTCATTTTTATTATATCATATATGGTTCACTTATGACTATATATTACCCGTTCTTTTGTAAATTCATGTTAAAGTAGCATTTTGGGTAAAATCGTCTCATTTGTCGTTCGTGTTTTAACTTGTAATTATTCATATGATTACTTAGATCATGATTACTTAAATCCAGAATTTAAAACATTATATATATATAATATATATTCATAATATACATATATATAATGGATCGATAAATGGAAATAAATACATCGGTCATGGAGACGGTAGGCCGTACGTACGCATGAACGCTGTTTTTGTTTCCTTATTGAATTTAGTGGAATTGAGTAGATGACATAAATATATATATACATAAATCCAGTATCATTATTATGTCATATATTTCATGATTACTTTTTATATGTACTTTATAATCATTCATGAATGGTTAAGGTGGAGAACGAATCTCATCGCGTCGTGGAGACGGTAGTCCATACGTATGCACGAGCGAGGATATCATTCTCATGATAGTGGGACTGTATTGGAGTGTATGTATACTATTTAAGAATAAATATCACTTTAAAATAATCATATATAGTAATTATTTACACAATTATACCCATCCAAGTAAGGTGGTGGTGGAAAATAGATTACACCACGACGTGGATATGGTATTCTGAACGTACGCACGTGCGGTGATTTCTTTTTCCATAGGATGCATAGATGGTGAAATAGGGTTGTTTCATACTTATAATAACATATCAGTATATTAGTGATAATTATTTTATTACTTCATAATGAAACAACTAATGAAGAAGAAGTGGAAGAAGAAATAAAGATGAAAGAATCGGTAACGGACATTACCTCTTCTTTGAAGTGTTTCATTGAGACCTCCTTTTAGGGCACTAAAATTTGTCTTTGAGGAAGACCAGAACCTCTAGTACGTTTCTAGTGACGTGGAGAAGAGAATTTGGCAGGGTTTGGACGATATTGAAGGCTCAATGTTTTGTGATGAAGAGAGGGAGGAGGTGCCCTTTTATAAGGGAGGAGAGGGGCACCTTAGGAAAATCTCTAAATATTATTTTATATTAATGTGAAATTTGGTTTATAATGGTTCCAAAGGGTCTTATTTTGAATATAAAGTGGGGATGGTTCGAAATCCTCTCATCCAATAGGATTTAGACAAGTTTAGGTTATTATTTTAACCTTATCAATTAGATTTAACTCTAAGTTAAATAATTTAACTTTTACCGTGTCTTTTTGTTTTCTTAAACTATATGGTTAATAAACTTACCATAACAAGCCAAACGAACCTCAAGTTGTTTATTATTAATATATCTATCCTTATCTAAGCCATTTTTTCGAACCTTATATTTTTAGGAATTAAATAGCAATTAATAATATAATATTTGTTTTAAAAACTAATTTATGTCACTTTTGATACTATTTGGTACATGATTTTTATGAAATTTATAACAGAATGATAAGTTCTAAAAAAGTTACTTATATCAACAATAACATGTCATATTAACCTATAAAATTAATTTAATTCATAAAAAGTCTCAAGTTACATTTATTTGGTCATTTATAACATCAGTTATGTCAATATTTCATTAATAAGACAATTACTGCATCATCTTTGTGTCATAATAAATTATAATTATTTCATCCCTAAAATTCTAAATAAATTCCTATGATGTAGATAATTGTATTATATTTCTGAAGACTATTCATTTTTGACGTTTCATTACGTTTATTACTAAATTAAAATTATTATACTTATAAGATTTAAGAAAGTGACATGTTGTCACATTCTTTGGTTTTAATAATAATTAAATTATTTTCATGGAAAAAAGTGCATAAAATGAATCTAATCCGACCCTTAGGTTATATGGGTCTACTTTTAGCCATCCAATAGGATTTACCAAGTGTTAGGGTAATTTTATAATCTTATATTTACCCTTAATTACCCAATTTACCTTTAACTATAGTAAATAAAATTTACCGTAGTTACTATTCACAATGCCCAAAAATAAAAAGTATCTTATTAACATAAATTGGACCCACTGATTCCAAATATGAAATCCATTTTTCTAAATTCAATACAAAAAAGTTGAAAAAATTAAATTAAAATTAATCTCGTTGTCGAAAGAAAACGGGTTATTGTTTAAAACATTGCAAAAGATTAAATAAATTTACCCTACGAATTCAATTTAAAATCAATGATAATGACATACATTATATTAAATGATAAAAATATATTCTATTTATACTTTAAAACCATTAAATATTATAATTTAACCACATAAGATATTACGATGAAAAAAGTTGTTTTTAATTAAAATATAGCATGTTTTTACTATTCAATAAAATTTGAAAGTCATCAGAATAAAATGAAAAATTTATCCAAAGTAAATTTTTATTTCTTGATTCCAAAGAAGAATTTTATTTTGTCAAATTGAACTTATAAACATGTCAAAAACTATATTTAAAATGGGTGCGCCATCAAAAGGTGGCAAAACTACATTTTTTTAAAAATATTTATTTTACCCGAAAAAGTTATTCTGTTCTTATACCATGTTCTAGAAAATGTGTAAGATGAATAAAAATGTTATAAAATTCAAAATTTAGTTAATACTATTCATAACAGCTAGTTCATAACAATATTATAATAATATATCATTGTTTAGTAAAACACAGTATTGCGTACAACACATGTTATCGAGGAAGGTCGTGATTGCGTGTAATGCAAGCCAAGTTAGGGTTGCGTGTTGTGAAAGAATCCTTCAATGTTTCGTATAACAGAATCCCACCATATTTCATTTATACATTGAATATATATATATATATACTCAATGTTGCGTAGAATAAATATTATCAAAATTGTGTGTAACACGATCCAAGAATAGTGTTGCGTATACTGCAAGCTAATACGGTGTTGCGCAAGGTAATCTTGGTGTAGCATACAACATAAGACATTAATGAAATTAAAAGAATATTTTTCATAAAATCTCAGGGTGTTACATAGATACTATCAGAGATTCATTCCAGACTTCTCCAGAGTCGCATCACCACTTTCAGACTTGACGAATAAGGGGAAACCCTTCTTGTGGTAGGAGAGATGCCAGCAGAGCTTTCAAGCGCTAAGGTAGAGGCTCACTAGTGCACCCATTTTAAGGCTTCAATAGTAAGGCGTAGAGTACGTAGTCTACTGCGATGCATCAGGGAACAGACTCAGGTGTGTCCTAATGCAGGAGCGAGCAGTGATCACTTATGGTTCTCAGTAGTTGAGATAGCATGAGAAGAACTACACTACCCATGATCTGGAGTTAGCAGCTGTGGTCTTCACCTTTAAGATGTGGCAGCACTATATGATGGGTAAAAATTTTACTATGTATTCTGATCGCAAGAGTCTCAGGTATGTATTCTCTCATAATGACATGAACCTGAGACATCAACGATGGATTGAGTTTCTATAGGACTATCACTTAGAGATAGTCTATACTCAGGGGAAGGGGAATGTTGTTATGGATACGCTCAATAGGAGGACTGGCATTCAACTGTTAGGAGAGGCGATAGAGAATATAGCTACCTTACAGATATCCTTTGTGGATAGGGATAGAGAATCATATATTCAGTATCTTACTATCACTCTTCCACTTCTTCAGCGAGTCAGGGAGGCGCAACGTTTGTATGCTAACTGCGAGACACAACGTGCACATATATCCACAGGGTAGGCACCTGATGGATTTTATGAAGTTGGGGAGAACGTCATCCTCTTCAGAGAACGTACCCTGGTACCAGTTTCACCTCAGGAGGAAGTGTTTAGGGGGTTACACACTTCCCCTCCAGCGGTATAGCCAAGAGCGGCGAAGATGAACTAGGACCTTAGACAACAACATTGGTGTGCTGGTATGAAGAAGGCGGTAGAAGATTTTTTCTCAAGGTGCCTCATTTTCCAGCATGTGACTGCAGAGCACCAGGTACCAACAGGCTTGGTTCAGCCCTTACAGGTTCCGGAGTGGAAGTGGGATCGGATATCCATGGACTTTGTGATGGGTCTTCCAAGTACATCCAGGGGCCACAACTCGATTTGGGTGATTTTTGACCGACTCACCAAGTCGGCCCACATTCTACCGATCAGAGAGCAGGGCTCAGTTGAATGCTTGGGACATCTTTATGTGTAAGAGATAGTGTTTTTACATGGAGTACCTTCCTCGATTGTCTCCGACCATGACGCACAATTTACTTCCTGGCTATGGAAGGGGTTGAAGGAAGATTTTGGGACATAGCTTCGCTTGAGCACCACCTTAATTCCTCAGACTGATGGTTAGACCAAGCGGACCATCCTTACCCTCAAGGACATTCTTCGTGATTGTTTTCTCGACTTCGGTCATAGATGGGAGGACCACTTACCTTTGGTGGAGTTCACCTACAACAACATCTATCATTCCACCATAGGGATGGTGCCTTTTGAGGCCCTGTATGGTCGAACTTGCAGATCGCCACTGTGCTGGACAGACCAAGGGGTGTCAGCACTAGTGGGACTAGATATGATATGGGCTACCACCGAGAAGGTAAAGATCATCTAGGAGGGGATGAAGACTACACAGAGCAGGAAGAAGTCGTATGATAAAAGGAGACTGAGACCTTTCGAGTTCGAGGATGGTGACCATGTCTTCCTACGGGTCTCATCATGATGAGGTCTAGAGTGATTTGGCCAAGGTGACAAGTTATCTCCATGGTTAATCGGACCATTCTAGGTCCATAGAATATTAGGCGAGGTTGTTTACCACTTGGTTATTCCACCTTAGTTTCACTTAGTGCATGACATCTTCCACGTATCTTAGTTGAGGAGATAAGTGCACGACCCATCCCATATCATCGACCACGGGGAGCTGGACATCGATGACGTGGAGAATTTACGGAGGTCCCAGTGGAGATCGAGGATCGAGAAGAGTAGGTCCTACATGGACGGTCGATACCCCTGGTGCATGTTCTTTGGCAGCACAGGAACCTCCAAGAGAGCACATGGGAGCGGGAGACTCAGATGCGTCGTCAGTACCCCCATTTGTTCCCTTATTTCGAGTTGTAGCTTATGGGGAAGTAAATCCCTGAGTTGGAAATAATGTAATGATCCAAATTTCTTGTGGATTTTTTTTAAATACATGGGAATTTTATGAGTCTGCAGTTTTTTACGGTGCATGATTCTGAGGCCCGGTGTACCTGGAATAAATTTCTGAATTTTTGTATGCATACGTTCAGTAAACGTATGTACGAGATTTTATAACTTCTGAACCAGTTCTCGGAATCGAATTCTGAGGGCACTGTTGAATTCACAGCGATGGTAATTTTTTAGTGAAACCTTCACCGATGTTTCGTTTTATCAAGAGTGGATGATAGTTTTTAGGTTTTAGTGAAAATGAATAAAAATAAGTGTTAAACTTTATTTTTATTCTTTGGTGGTTAAAACCTCCAAGAAAAGGTTAGTGGTGGGGGTCCACACACCATAACCTCCCCTGAGAGGTTATGGTGGTGGGGCCCACCCACACATAAACTCCCTTGGGAGGATTATATTTAGTGGGTCCCACACAAGTTTCTTAACTCTTCTAACTCCCCATTAATTTTGTAACAACTCTAACCACCCATTCCGGTGGGATGTCAACTCTCCACCTTACCCTCACAAATGTGCCAATTCACATAATGAATTAATTTAATTATTCACCTTCCAACCCGAAATTAATTAAGACAACATCAGCCATTAATTAAGTGAAGTAACTTAGTTTAATTTGAATCTTTTCAAATTCATTCCTACAATAAAATTATAGGAAAACCTATTATTTTACATTGTTGGTCATTAATCTTGGGTGGAACCGAGAAAGGGGAAAGCTAGAGAGCAACCTTTTCTCTTCTAGTGAGATTGTGGGAAAAAGTTTCCAACGGAGAACCGTTCTTCCAATGAAGAACGAGAAGAACGCGAAAAACATCAATGCACTTATAGTTCCTTCTTCGATCGAACCAAAGGAGAAGGAGGCGACCGCATAGAACGCCAATGATGCTTTTTTCCTCGGTCTCCTACCCCGGACGCTTCTCGGCGTCAACGATTTGACACCGCCTTATTCTGCGACTTCATCAATGATCGTCGACCAGCGAGGTAGCGGGGTTGAATTGATTGCACTTGTTCCTCGTCGTTCAAATTACAGGTGTGAGAACCAAATGATATGACCGTAACGAGGGGGGTTAGAACAACACAAACATGGTCCGAACCTCCCCATTTGTTTCTTCTTGCTCAATGACGAAGAAGGTGGTACACGTGGCGATCGGAAACAAGCCGGCCACGAAGAAGCCGGTCGCGCAAGGCCGCCCGGTCTCCATAAGGGTGTGGCACTTCCGTGCCACGTAAAGAACCAAGATACGGTCCGGTGGGTCGCGGTGGTGTCGGAGGGGCACGGTGTCGTCACACCACATCAGAAGGAAGGTCCGCGGCGAGGAGGGACGCGGTGGTCGAAAGAGGAGGGAGGCGTCGTCGCGGCGTGTGGAGACTAGCAGCAGGCCACGGCCAGGATGGGCCATGGAGGAGGGGCGCGATGCCATCACGACGCACCGTGGTGTGAAGCAGTGGCCGCTCGGGTCATCCAGGAGGTGCGGGACCCCGTTTGGTCCCGCGTGAGCTGGACCGGTGCCACCCGATGCCGGTTTGGTTCTACCCGAATGGCTTAGTCATTCGGGTTCCAGGGGGCACAGTCCCCCCTGTCCGCATCTAAGGCGGACCCCTGCCTTTCCATTGGGTCTCCAGGCCGATTGTGCCGTCGGGCCAACCTGGCCGCGCCTTCGGGCTGGGCCGCCCCTTCACACTGGGCCGCCCCCTCGTTTCGGGCCACCCACTTGGGCAAGGCCGAACACTAGGGTTGGACCACCCCCTTAGACTGGGTCAGACCCACATACTTGGTCAGAACCCGGTTCGGACCATGTCGGGCCGAGTCGGTCTGACTAGGTCGGACCGGACCCGGACCCGCTATGGCCCGATTACACCTTTACACCCGTAACTCGGGCAACATGTGTCCTATCGACGAACTGTTTGTGGTGATAGAAATCTTGGAGTGAGATGATTTCTTTAGAATATCTCACTTGAGTTTTGGACATAGTTGGTGTACGGTCAGTTTGGCTTGAACCAAAAAACCAACCGAACCCTGAGACGTATATACCAATAACTCACAGATCGGGCATCCGATTGACGTGACATCTATTGTGTTGAGACCCATATAATGTAATGGTCCTTTGAGATACGTCCACGTGAGACTTCATGAATTTTTGAGTATCGACCAGTAGCTCATGGAGTGGATCCTCCCAGAGACAAGCGTACAGAATACAAGGACCTAGTAGCTGAAAGACCTAACGACTGCTTGATCGATTAGACTCGGAGAGATTAGACTAGCCTAGTGGGGAGCGCATGGAGGATGGCGAAAGACCCATGGCGGACGAAGCACCTATTAGTTGGCAGCAGACCTACGGTACTTGACATGAGGAGTACCTTTGCAGGCTATTAGGGGGACCGCCCGGTATTTGGCGGCAGACCCACAACGGACAGAGCACCTGGTAGTTGGCAGTAGACCAGTGATACTCAATAGGAGGAGTACCTCTGTAGTAAAAGGTTAGTGAGAAGCGCCTCGATGTTGCGACAATACCAATGTTCTTGATAGAGGAGGAGTTCTCCAGTAGACATGGTTTCGATAATAAAAATCTTGGTTTGAGATGACTTAATAACCATTTGGTTTTCCTCATTTTTGAGATGGGTTACCAGATATCTTAGGTATATGTATGGGAATATACCTATGTAATGGTTATCTGTTGATTCATACATTTTGGTTTATCCTTGTTGGATTTTGTGAGACCGTGAGGGCATCGAGGTCCCTACAGAGAATCATTATACTCACCCCTGCATGGGCTATGCCCACACCTCATTGTGTTGGATGCAGACGACATACAAAGATGACCCAGGTGGAGTGTATGAGGACTGGATGGTACCCGGAGATGGACCTGACGACAATTCGATACCCGGAGGAGACAGAAGGACGTGGAGCATTGGGGAGGATATTTGTACTTACCCTTCTGGTATGATTCATGGTGGATGATCTAGGTGCTGTTAGACACCTTCCAGCAGTTTGACTTTTTAGTTGTACCTGTTTTTCATTTCCTTGTAATTTTACTATTGGTCTTGTATTTATGGACCCTTTACTTTTAGCATACTTTTCATATAGTTTTAACTTAGTGTTTTCTTCAGCTTGAACACTGGTTGTGTTTGTTTACAGTTATAAAGGAAATGCCTACACAGTTTTAGGGATTTATGCCTTTTTTGCTAGTCTCCAGCCCCTCGCCTATGGAAGTAGGGCTTGGGGTAGTCATGATACAAGCCCCAAGGGATTGGTCATGACACAAACCGAATGTCCTCAAAAACGTTCATGTATGTAGTATTGGGATCATACCTACAATATCTTGAAATGTGGAACACATTATTTGTCCAATGATAGCATGGAAAATGACCATGTAGCTAATCCTATGATCTGTTAATGTTGGTGTACTTAAAATAACCCATAGAACATGGTATTTTCTTCAATTTCATCCATAAACGATGACACCCCAACTGAGGTGACGCCAACAACGAATCTCAGTCACCCATAATAAAATCAGATGGAAAAATCCATTGTACAAAAATGTTATATACTTTCTTTTATTTGTAACAAAATTATTCCTATTCAAATTATATTTCAAAATGGTTTCGTACACAAACATAGGACAAAAAAGCTACCTCACCATCTTTATGAAATCTGATAGGTGAGAATCACAGATGAATAGATATATGCTCAAATTATTCGTTAACAACCCTGGTAATTGTAAAAAAATATATTTTTTCATATATATAAATATTTATGAATTATATTGCAACTTTACTTTAAAACTGATTATATATTTGATCGCATACTCGACATGCAACAATGAGCATCTACAAAGTCTTACATTTCACACAAGATTGTGTTATACTGAAAAATAATACATTATTAACATTATTATTTTAATTAGTAGTAATAACTTAGATGATGTCTTTGCAGGAATGAACATAACTTATAATATTATATTTACATGTGTTTTTTAATTTTTTTACTTTATTATAAAAAATTATAGATTCTTAAAAAGGTAATAAATTCAATTTTAAGAATAAATATTATAATATATTTAAAAGTTGGTTTTACCACATTTTGATGTAGAACCATTTTTAAAAACATTTTTTTACCTTTTATATGTCATATTTGAAAAAATAAATTTCACCTCTACAATAAAAAAACGAAATTTACTTTGGATAAATTTTGGAATTTTTCTGATAATATTAATTTATAAATGAATATTGAAAATTACTGAATTTTAATAAAAAACATATCTTTCATATAATTTATTTATATTTGAAAATTATTATTTTTCATTGTTATAAGGCATAATCAGATGAATTATTTATCAGTTAATCCAATGTAATTCATTGGATGCAATATCGAATTAATATTAAATTAAAAAACAATGTGAACTTTTGAACGTTTTACTTAAAAAACTTGTTTTTTCGATTCATCGATGGGATTAGTGTTAAAACTAATTTAACCAATTCGTTGAATTGGATTTTCAAAAAGGAAATACATGATTTTAATCAGTATAAAAAATGTTGTCCAATAGGACCAAAATAATTTTTAGTGAATCGTGACTTTAGTAATTTTTTTACCATGGTCAAATGTAAATCAAGTAACTAAGGGTAAAAATAATAATATAAAAATATAAAAATATGCAAAAACATGTTCTAATCATATTAGATGAGTTATGTATGACCAATAAAATACTTGGGCCAAAATTTTTTCCTTTAAAAGCAACATGGATGTGATTATGACATTAATAAAATTTTATTTAATGTAACAAAATATATGATAAACTTGTCTATTATTACTAAAATTATTTTAATATGGTGTTATATAAGTTACATATTACACTATAAGTAGTAATTAATAAAATAAAAAAAAACCTACATCATGGTAATTTATTTATAATTTTTTGGGAATAAATAATTATATTTAATTATGACACAATGATGATGCATTAATTGATTTATTAAATGATGAATCAAATAAATGAAACTAATAATATTAATATTAATATTATATGAATTATTACATTTCATAAAAATAATTATTGGTTAATATGACATGTTATAAGTCTATTAAATGGTTTTTTTCAAAGTTTTATATCTGTTTTTATTTTATTAAAATTTAAAAATATAATAATGTCCAAATTGAAATGATTGATATTTTATAAAAATAAAAAATTATTAAATTATTTAAAAATACACAAAAAATTAAAATTTAAAAAGTGAATATAATAAGGTCTAATTTTTTTAAAAAAATCTATATTTTTTGGAATTTACCCCAAGTAAGTATAATTCATAGCCCTTTAATATTTTAAATGTTGTGAGAGAAATTAAAATTAAAATAGAAAATATATGGGAAAACATAAAAGATATATTTTATAATAAACTCAATAAATGTTTAATTTTTTTTAGATGAGATGATTTTAAACTATCCTCATATAATACTTGACATAATTCATGATGGAGGAATTTGGATTAAAAGGATATTTTATATTTATTTAACATTTTAATAGTTTCCAAGGGTGCCCCTTTCCTCTCTTATAAAAATGGACTTACTCTTCTCTTAGAAAAACAATACAATTACCACTTGGTTTAACCAAGCTCTACCCAAAATCCTCCATAGAGTACATCCACACGTTATTGGGGACATAGTTTAGGTATAAAAACATTTATATTGGTGGTAGGTGGTTGTTCAAAGGTGACCAACCGAAGAAAAAGTATCATTTTTTAAGTGTTTCTATTTTATTCCTTCCGCAATTTACATTAAATCTTATTCATCCAGGATTGACTTATAACTACAATATCTTATATATAATATAATTTTATTATATTAATATGATAACCTAAATGAATCTCTAATTTCATCAAATGGGAAATGAACATTTCATTCGTGAGTACAACAGACTACCACCACAAGAACCGATAGAGTTTTTTTCATTACCATCTATAATGAATAGTTATAATGATGAAATAAATATTTACAAATGATATTGAAGACATATTTATCAATTTAAAATAACAATATTTCAATTGTTTTCTAAATTTCTATACAAAGAAAAATTATGACGCCTTTCATGCGTATGTGTGATCTATCTCCTCCACGAAGTGCTGTGAATCATTTTTATGCACCACATCATTTTTATGATATATATATATATTGAGTTAAATGATTATTGTGATGTTAATAGTATTATAATCATTATGTAAATAGAAATTAAAAATTACATTATTTCCATAATGATTAATGGAAAATGTAAATCCTTGCTCATGTGTATTTACGACCTACCATCTCTATGAATATAACATTGTACATTTTTCATAGAATAAATAAATGGTTTTATTTAATTTTATAATAATTGTAAAATATTTATTGTATTTAAATTAATATTATTTTGGATATGATGGGATTATGAACACATGGACAATTTACTTCATAAAAATATCATTTTTGACATAAGGACCAAATATAGACAACAAGTCTGATATGAACATAAATAATTATATAGTCAATATAACCGGGAGAAAAGTGATATAAACTGAATTATAAAATTGAACAAGGTTCTCAGGAAAATATTAATTAACCAATGTTTCTTATTTAAGAATATAATGATTGTTCGTAATGAGTCTAACTCATGGTAAGGAACTTTGTATCGATATCCTTTAATTATGGCATATTTTGATAATATACTTTAGTTACATTTATATATTGTATAGTCAACCCTTTTTTACATTTAATTTCAATCATCACTTTTCTATAGGGATCATTTTTAGATGACACTTTTTACTAAACAAAAAAAGTAATGTTTTTTAAACATACACTGTGAAAAAGACTTTTCCACCACCATGACCATTATTTGATATTTAGATTCTTCTATAAGCATTAATGTTTTGGAAAGTAAAATATATATCATATTACCTTTTTATGTATTTTTTAATTGAAAATGGTTTTGAGTTGGGATAGATTATGTAAATATACTGAAATGATATATTTTGATTGCAATGTAGAAGTGTTGTTTTCCCTTTATTCTTTTTGTATATGCTATGATCATGTTATAGTTCCTATGCATTGTTTATTTATATGCATGGATTGATGATAAAATGAGGTTCAATGATCTAATGACAACTCTATAATGAAATGGTAAATGAGATGGAGTTAAATTATAATGATTATCCAAATATGTTAATGAAATGTACTATAATGGGTAATCCAAACGTAATGATATTGGTTACTCCATAGGTATTTGTGAGAGCTACATTGTAAATATGATATAGATGAAAAAATTTACCATTATGTTTTATTATTTCTACAATTTTTTATAAGAATATTATGATTTCATTAGGTAATCTAAAGAGTTGATTTTTTTTGATAAGTATGAATTTGTGAAATTGTTTTCAGGATTTTAAAAAATTCGTGAATTAAATGTTTCATTTCATATTTTATATACCGTTTTGAGTTTTTTTCTCATTCGTTGTTTTTGAAATATTTTAATAGGATTTATGGAGAATAGAGTAATGGATGGGATCAATAAAAATTTATGATTACTAAAAACAAGATTAAACTACTTTTCATTTCAAAAGATTTTATTTTGTGGAAGAAATGGATACTGTTAGAAGTTTCTAGATTGTATTTCTATGGTTTTGTTATTTATGAGTTATGAACTAATTATATAGAGCTCTAAAATTAAAAAGATCATCAATGTGAGATAAAGTCAATTTATTAACATATCTCAAGATTATGTAATGTTTAAGCACGTGTCATTATAGTAGGTATCAAAGTAATGGTTTAGGAAACTTTAGGGATTATGAGTTTGGAATAAAAATATGGTAAAGTCTTATCTGTATTCATTTGGTTAAATCCACATTCTAGAACTTTTTTAGATCAAGGAATGTCGGTAACAAATTGAAGGAGGAGGATCTAAAAAAATATTCTTATCTCTTATTGATTACTTTCATGTCATTATTATTGTAATGTCATGTATGGATGATTATAAAACTTTTAATAACATGAAAATAAATTTCAAGAAGTTTCTTGATATATAATACACATCTACCATACCTTGATACCATTTTGGAACATGGGATTTTTAATCAAATTTTAATTTTTCTTAATATTCAAATATTTTCAAAAAAATTTAATTTTATCAACAAATTTTTAAATAATTTACCTTATCCAATGATTAGGAAGCATATTTTGATTTTTAAAAAGATTCTTAAGAAGGAGACCACTGCACTACCTACTAATATTTTAATTTAAAATATATTCTTTCAGAACATACTAATGGCATTATAGAAATACATTTTATTGAATATTCCAACTAAAGAACATCTCCAATGTTTCATAAAAATACATTTATTATCTCATATTTTGAAATTATATGTCATAAAATAACATTTTACAAAACTATTTCTATGTGAACACCTATACAACCCTTGTTTTACAAGGAGTATTTGTAAAAAGGATGAAAGTGATTTTGAAGAATCTCTAAATCATAGTTTCAATGCAATGATATTATAACTATGTGACCAAATGATGATGAATCCTGGTGGAAAACATGATAAGTAAATATGTTAATTATCTTGGGAATAGTTTTATAAAATCTTTTGAAGGTTAAATAAAAAAAATTTTCAATGTATATAAGACTTCATTAATTAAGATTTTATGGCCATAATGGTTTTTGATAGAAATGATATTTATAGGAAAAACATTAAGGTGAAAACATTTCAGACTTATTTTTCAGGATTTTATCTCATATTGGGATTATTTTATATGAATAATAATGTTTTTGATAAATCACAACTCATAGGATTGGTGACAACATGTCATGTCTAGATATTCTATGAGGATTTAACCCACAACCGAAGGGTGACAATATGAATCTCCTACCACTATCCTACGTAAAGTCCCTAGTTAGTATGACATTGTTTTATAGTAAAACTGGTGGATGTAATATGAATATGCTGATTTTGGTAACATATATTTTATAAAATGGATATCCTTCGTATTAAAAAATGATTTGTGGACTGAGTGATTAAATGTATTTTGGAAGATGTTCAGTATTTTGATAACCCTATATAGATTAAGAAAATATAATACTATGTTATTTTATTTGAGGAGTAATGGATGAATTTTATTTTGGATGAGTCCATATTTTTATTATATGGTCATTTTGGTTATTTATTGAAATAATTAACCTATTATGGAGAATATGTTAATAGGAAATTACTTTTTGGTATGATACATTGAGAGTGAATTATGTTTTTCTAAATCTTCGGGTAGAATCTTCATTTATATGATAGGGATATTAAAACAAAAATGTTTTCCTTGTAATTTTCCTTCGATGAAATCAAATAAAATTTAACCATCACAATTTTGTGGTTTTCTTATTATTAATATTCTTCTGGTCATTTTTATATCAATCTCTTTCAGAACATGATTGTTAGTTTTTCTCCTATATCTATGTTTTTCTACAATTAATCATACTATGTGTTATCTTGGTGACTTTGTACGTAGCATTATTTATTTTAAATTGGATGTTTTATTGTGTCTTTTTCTGATGTGGGATTTCAATGAAGTAATTTTGAAAATGAAAGCCTTAGTTACCGAGTGCTAATTTAAAATTTTGAGGATGATATTTCCAAAAGGAGTGAAGGATGAAACATTCATGGTAATTATATAATAATAGATTTTCATATTTATTAATGTTAACGAATTAGATAGTAATTTTTATTAAAATGGTATGCTATGTCTGATAGCTTACCCTCTATGTAGAATTGGGTTTCTCTAAAATCTTATGTTGCACAGAAGAATGATTTATACTGAAAAATAATAAATTATTCATAACATTATTTTAAATGGAAGTTAATTCCTAGATGTTATATTATAAGGAATTAACAAAACTAACTATTTTAGTTTTTACACTTTTTTTTAAATTTTTTACATTGTTCAAGTAAAATTTAGCCTTTTAAAATGAGTATAATCAAATTTTAAGCATAAATTATATAATATTTTTAAAAGGTATCCTTACCTCCTTTGGTGGAGAAACCTCTTAAAATCTAGATTTTTTCACATTTATATGTTATCTTTTAAAAAATAAACATCTTTTTTTGGAATTGGTACATCATAATTTACATTGGTTTAATTTTTTGTATTATTCTATAAATAATTTTTAATGGATAATGAAAAATACTGCATTTCAATTCAAAAATTATATTTCATATAATTTATTTATATTAATATATTATCCATTAACATGTCTTTAAGGAACAATTATGATTGTTTTTTATCTTTTATTCTAATAAAATTTATTGGAAGCAATTTCAAAATATGGTTAAATAGAAAAAAATGTGATATTTTTAATGTTTTATTTAAAAACCCATTTTCCAGATCCGTTGATGGGATTAGTGTCAGAAAAAATTTATCCATATCTTTTAATTGAACTTTTGAAGATATAAAAACATGTTTGGGCTCAATATAAAAATTTGGTCCAATAGGATCAATTTTTATTGGTGATTAGTAACTTTTATATTATATTTACCACAGTTAAAGGTAAATCTAGTAAATAAGTGTACAAATAATATCATAGTAATATAAGAATACCCCAACACCTGTCCTGATATTATTAGATTAGTTATTTATGACCAATACAATACTTGGGTCGAAATTGTGGCCTTTGGAAGCCAGTTGGGTGTGATTATGACATTAAAACCACTTTTTTAAAGTAAACATAAAAATATAATAAACATGTTTCTCATTACATAATATATTTTAAAATGGTATAATATAAGAAATTTATTTTAATATAAAAATTCATTAGATAGATAAAAATATTACAAACATCATGATAATTTAATTATAATTTTTATGAAATAAATGATTAAATTTAATTATGAGACAATGATGTTGTTATAATAGATTTATTATTGGAAGAATCGAATAAATGATACTAATAATATTAAAATAAATTAAATATGACATTTTTGATGTCATCCACGAATTTTATAGGTGACTATTATATGTTATAAGTCTATTCAATCATTTTTTCTACGTTAGATCTCTGTTTTATATTTATATAAATTCAATAAAATGAATAGGGTCAAAATTAAAATAATTAATATTTTCTAAAAAAATAATTTTATAAATTATTTAAAAATCTTAAATATCATTTAAAACTAAAATGTGGATATAATAAGATCTAAATATTCATAATGTTTCCAGTTATCTGAATTGACCCGAAAGAAGTAAAAATTATAGGCTCTTAATTTTAAATAGTTGACTCCACAATTAAAATTAAAAGAGAAAATTTAAGTGTAAGCGAAAAAGATAAGGATTAAAATAAAATCAACACATGTATTAAAATAGTTGGATGATGGATTTAAAATTATAATCATATTATATTTTATATAACTCCTGTTTGAGTAAATTTTATAAAAAATTAATTTATATTAATTTAATATTTCTAGAGTTTCCAAGGGTGCCCCTCCCCTCTCATATAAAAAGGTACCCACTCTTCTCTAATAATCACACAAAAAGAATGATTTAAATTGAAAAAAAAAGCCAAAACACTTCCTAAAATCCCTACACATATTATTTTAGCCTTATTTTAAACAGAAAACCATTCTTATAGGTGTTAATGCACTCTTCAAAGGTGATCAATTGCAGAAGAATTATCAATTTTAAAGTGTTTCTATTTTGTTTCTTCTTCCATTTAAATTAAATATACTTCAACAAGGATAAAATTATAACTAACATATCCTCAATATAATTATATTTTGTTATGTTTATATCATCACTTAAATCAATCTACAATTTCATCAAATGGGAAATTACCATTTCATTGGTCTATGCCACGGACTACTGCCTCGTGAACTGATAGAGTTCATCTTTCTCTACCGTCTATTAAGAATAGTTATAATGATGGAATAAATTTTAAAATAAGACATTAATGAAATAATTATCATTTTTAAAGAATAATATTTCAATTATGTTCTTACGTTTGACACATATAAAAATGATAACATCGTTTGTGCGTATATATGGACTATAACCACTACTACAAATACACATTTTATCAGCGCTAAAACCCCTATTTTATCAGAGATAGAAAAGCATTGTTAAATCCGGTGAAGATAAAGGGGTGGTCCCATTTATCAGTGCTCCAAAAAGAACTGTTATAGACACCTTTTATTAGCGTTAAACAAACACTGATAAAAGGGGTCTTTTATCAGCGCTAAAACAAAGCACTGATAAAAGGGTCCTTTATGAGGGCTTTGTTTTAGTGCTAATAAATGGGTCCTTTATTAGCACTTCCTTTATCAGAGATTTCTTTTTAGCACTGATAAAAGTTAAAAAAATTAAAAAATTAAAAAATTAAAAAATGAAATAAAAGTAAAAAAAATTAAAAATATTTTAAAGAAATCTTGTCAATGGGGGGGTTTGTAGCTCTTGATCCCCCCACCCCTTTACAGTGATTTTCCGCCCCCTACAGTGCCCCCATGCACCCCCTCCACCCTTTATCAGCGCTAGCTCCCATAATCCCTCATGCGCACGCGCCCCTTCCTCCAGCATGTTTTGAACTCGATACCTCCCCCAGCTCGGCTAAGCCCTTACCACTCCTCTATTTTGATTTGTTTTAAATTTCATGATATATATATATTTAGTTATATTTATTCTTATAGTAATATATATTTATATTAATATATATATAGTTATATTTATTAGTATAGTAATATATATTTATATTAATATATATATATGTAGTTATATTAATATATTTATTTATTTTAAGTTATATATTTATAGTGTTATTAATATATATTTTTAGTGATATTAATGTATATATTTATAGTAATATTAATAAATATATGTGTTTATATTAGTATATATATAGTTAGATTAATATATATATATATATAGTTAGATTAATATATTATTATATAAATATAAATATATTTTTATTTTAAATAAAATGGATATTAGTTATTATTTAGATAAAGCAAATATATTTTATATGTAAATATATTTTATTATTTATAGATATTATTAAATTTTTTTGTGAATATATAAAAAATATGTATATATTGATATATATTTGATTATAAATAGCAGTGCATTATAACAAACGATAAAATTTTAAATAAATAATATCAATATGAATGTAATACATTGGAATAAATTTAGTCTCCACTAGAAAAAGCCAATAATACCCCCTTAAACGAGGCTGAAAATCCACAAAATGTTAAAAAATCAGTTTACCCTGACTAAAAACTCAATTTTAGAGGGCTTTTAGAACTTTTTTGGCCTCAAAAAATGCAGCAGGGTCTTTTGTCTCAATCCCTACCACGTAGAGCGCATCACAAGCTTTGATTTGATATGCTGTAGGGGTCAAATGGACACCCGGTTCTAAATTTATGGCTGTTTGATGTTCGAATTGCGTTTTCAACATATTTTGGATCCTTTTTATTTTTTTAATTTTTTTAGTCTTCAAATTGTTATTAAATGAATATTACTTCATAACATTTAAAAAATTATTTATTAAAAATATTTTTGTTAATTTTATTATAATACATTTTCACTAAAAATCTTATATATTAAGTGTAACTGTACATTTATACTTATTGAAATTATATTTAAAATTATATTTAAAAAATATATATGATATTTATATCATGATAACTATATCTATATTTTTTAATATTAAAAA
This sequence comes from Viscum album, assembly GCA_963277665.1. Classification (NCBI taxonomy): domain Eukaryota; kingdom Viridiplantae; phylum Streptophyta; class Magnoliopsida; order Santalales; family Viscaceae; genus Viscum; species Viscum album. The sequence goes on from OY728164.1 coordinate 909,702,874, forward strand.
ATTTTTTTAGGATTTTTTGGAAATAAACCTTTAATCAGCGCTTTTAAAAAAGCTCTGATAAAGACCTCCCTTTATTTATGCTAACGAAAAAGTGTTGATAAAGGGGGGTACCTTTAACAGCGCTAAAAAAGCGTTGTTAAAGGAGTACCTTTATCAGTGCTAAAAAAAGCGATGACAAATGATTACCTTTATTAGCGCTTTTTTTAGCGCTGATAAAGGTACCCTTTATCAACAATTTTTTTGCACTGTTAAAGGTACCCCCCTTTCTTTGCGCATTTTCGTTAGCGCTCATAATATTATGGCACTGGGAAAAAATATTTTTGTGGTAGTGCACCTCCACAAAGCGATGCAAATACTTTTTATTCACCACATCACATGTATGATATATATAAGTATAGTAAAATTTTTATTATAATTTAAATAATGATATAATAATATTTAATTAAAAATAGGTGTTACCTTATTTCCATAATGATCAATGAAAAATGGAAAAATGCTACTCATTCATACGTATGACCTACCATCTCAATGAATATAACGTTGTTCATTTTTCATAGACAAATATATGGTTTGATTTAGTAGTATAATTTATTTATAAAAAGTATTAATATGTCATGAATAATATTTTGGATATTATAGTCTTATGAAAACATGGACAATTTACATCATAACAAGTTTATTTTGACTCAATTATCGAATATCAAAAAAACATCTAATATGAACATGAATAATTCTATAATTCTTAGGACATGGTAATAAGTGATATAAAATAAACAATAAACGTGAAAAATATTCTAAAGAAAGTATAAATTAACAATTTTTTTAATTCATGAATATAATGATTGTAGGTGACGAGTTAGACTCAAGGTAATGGAATTTGACTCAATTTTCTTTCATTGAGGAATATTTAGAAAATATACACCACCATATTTTTTACAGTGTATAATTAACCACATTGTGTTTTAATTTTATTAAATGGTTTTCAAAAGGAATATTTTTTATATGAATCTTTTAAATAAATGACATAATGAATGTTTTTTAACGTATGTAGAGGTAATGTTCTTTCCTCCAACATGACAATTATTTTATATTTAGATTCCAATATAAACCATAATTTTTTTAAAATAAAAATGGATACCATTTTCTATTTTAATGTAGTTTGATATTTAAAACAGTTTTTATAATTAATTTACTAGGTCAATATCTTAAAATGATATATTTCGATTGTAATGCAGAAATTCTATTTTTCATCTATGTGTGATTTATGTTTGTATGATTATGTTCTAATTCAGGGGAGTTTTTTATTTATGTGGGTGGTTCATTGGTAAAATGAGGGCTAGTGACACCATGATAGCTCTCTAATTAATTGAGTAATGAAATGGAGTTAAATGATAAGGTTTCTCTTAAGAGATTTAGGGAATATACTATGATGTATATTCCAAAAATAACCATGAATGGTACTCCCTATATAGCTATGAAAGATACAATGAAAGCATAAATGTATACCACAAGTTATATTTATGTTTTATGATTTATATGATGTTTTATAAGATTATTATGAGTTTATCATTAAATATATAGAGTTTATGTTTTATTAGTGAAAAGTATTAGTTTTTTAAAATATTTTAATGATTTCAAAATATTCATTGAATAACAGTTTCATTCCTTATTTTATACCCCTTAATGAGATATTTTTCATCATCCTATGTTTTTTAAATTTTTTTATAGGATTTAAGGGAGAATAGAGTCCGGTATGGGATTAGGGAAAAGTTATGATGATTAAACCTGAAACTAAACCATAACTCATTTTAAAATATTTTGTTTTATAAAAATAATAGATACCATTGGAGGTGTCCATATTGTATTTATATGGTTTTGTTAGATATGATTTATGGACTAATTATCTAGTGCTCTAAAATTGAAAAGATCTTCAATGTGAAATAATGTCAAATTACTGACTTAACTCAAGATTATGTAATTTTTCAGGCGAGGGCCTTATACATTCCATCTGAATAACAGCCTAAAAAATATTATTGAATGAAAAAAATAACATGGATAAGTTTTATTCCCATGTTACACTAAATGATATGATTCATGCTTGAGGTATATCATCAAGTACCCAAATAGTTCCATCAAACCGTTCTTCAGTGGAAATATGATATGTTGTGCTCATCATAATTTGATTCCCCAAATAATCTTTTTATTCTCTAAAAAATGAAATTTAAAACATAAATAAATTTATGATATTATTATATAAGAAACCCCATGTAGTAGTATAATATCTGAAGAATAAATCTTACCCAATTAATTTACCAAATGAATCTCTTGGTTTTGAAATAATTGAGCCACACTCTTCAACAAATTAACATCACCCAAGTGACAACATGACCTATTGGGATTGTAGATAACATTTTAATAACATCCAATTCAAAATCATTATATGTTCTAATATGTATTATTTTTGGATGATAAAAACTACAATGACACTTATTCTCAACCTTTAATCCCTCATTGGTAAGACATTACGGAAAACACAGGTGACAGAAATATTCAAAAATGGTCAACAAAACAAATATTTAGATATCATGGTTCATATTCATTGATCTTTGATACATTTCAATTTCAAATAATTAGAGTCTCTCCACAAATACTCCCCCGTGATATTCGAGGAACTACCATACCATTGACATAGATTATTCTATCATTATTAGGACAGCCTTGAAATATATTCATGCCCCTCTAATAATCTGACATCCCTTATTTTTATACACCTTAATACATGAACTATTAAAAAAAGTTAATCATAATCATATTCCATTAAATTATGAGGTGTTGTGTATATTTGAAATTAATTAAATTAAATAATAACATGAAGCATGTGTATAAAAAATATATATAAAAACTACTTAACGTGTTCTTAAAATTCCATCTATCTTTGCATGGGATAACCTGGTGACATACATAAGACATGTTAAGATCTATACAACCTAATTAATTTTTAAATAATGTAGAGAAGAATTTAATGTATAATGATTTAATAATGATATATATCGATGAAACATAAGAGGGACGAGAATCATAAGCATCAACATTGGTACATGATATACGAGGATAGAATAAAGGAAACATGGGAATGTGGTAACAACACAAAACATTACATCATAAACATATTTAATCGAAAACTATCAATAGATCATTATAGGGTGTTCATAAAATAACCTATAATGCACTATACATTGTATCTCATGAGTTAAAAAAATTCCAAATGCAATAGAGGGATATTTAATTATGGGTGCACCTATCACATTCACATCATATAATGTATTCTTGTTCTACATATATCAAACATAATATAGTTTTATGTCATCAATTTTATCAATATTATTAAGGATTCTGTGTTACATACATGGAATTTCCTGATCATTGAATGACAGGTACTTATAGCTGAATACCATTGAATTGGAATGGGGATGGGTATAACTACAAAAATTTTTAGATTTATAATTTAAAAAAAATCTTCATAACATATTGGTGTATATAAAATTTATTGAAGAATTTCAATGAGTGTGAAAAGGGTCTACCATAACATTGAATTCATAATTTTTATAATATGTATGGGTAAAAAAATATCCCATCAGAAAAATATTGAAATAAAAGGAATGATATAAATAATGATCATGATGGAGGAGGAGATGGAGATGATCCCATACATTGAGAAGGTGCATCTAAAAGCATGGGAGGGCTCCAGAGAGACAATGGTAGAGAGAGATCATGATCAATGGGTTTTTAGTGTGTATGTAATAAAAGGTTGGATGGGTTTTATAGAAAAATAGATGGGAATTCAATATTAGTTTTCAAACATAGGTTTTCCACTCTATATGATAAGATCATCAATACCCCTAAAAATCGCATGGTTTCTGGTATTATTTTCTTCCAAAAAAGTGGGTATTTAAATAGTGTATAATTAAAATAACTAAAATAAATAAAATAATAATCTTTGTGATGTGAAAGTTAGTCAAATTCATAATGAATTATTTTTATTACCAAAAAAATGTATTAGAGGTTTATCAGATTCAATAACGGTTTATAAAATTTATCAAATAAATTTATGAAATCTAATTTTAATGAAGAAACATAATTTTGGTTATATATACTTTTTATATTATTTATTACATCAAATTTTTACATTTATCATTACATAATACATACTATATATTTATAACATATTTAGGTTTTACCCAAATATCAAACTATACAATTAAATTATGAAATATTCACCAGTGGATAATTTCAACATGCACATTTAAAAGATAATATTTAATTTATCCTATAATTTTATATATATATAAATATACACTTTTTAATCAAAATCACTTTTATTAAAAAATATTATATTTACAATGATAAAGATTTTTGACCATTACAAAAATTTTAATGTAATTAATAAATATATAATTTACTTTTTAATTAATATTATTTAATAAGATTATTTTATAAAAATAATTATTAAATTTTTTGAATTCATTTGAAACAGTGGATTGAGTGAAACTACATATTTTCCAAAAAATAAAATTTATGTTTCATCATATTTAATTAATTTTATTAAATCCCTATTTAATATTTTAGGGTGTATATATAAAAAAGATAAATATAATAGTAATTTTATTTAAAATAAAAATACAAAAAATCATACTATTATGGGATATATAAAAATTCCCCTAATACCCCCTCATATATTCTAAGGGTATGGTATGAGATATAGATTCTTCAATGGGTGGAGAGGAAAATATGGTTTTGGTCATGATCTTGATATGTTTGGTAATCTCTCATAAATGGTTTTGATCATTCCTTAACTATTGAATATCATCATTGGATTTACTAAGGGAAAAGACTTATGATTCCCTCCCCCCTTAAATATCCAATAATTGAGCTTCATAGTGGAAGATCCAACTGGTCAAGTATATCACTTCTTTTGACCATTTCAATTTGATTTTTTAAATCTCTTGATATTACTAATAATACGAGTCACCGTATAAATTCTAGGTTATAAATTTTTATGATTTCTTATTGTGTTTTGAATTATAAAATTTAAAATTTATTGCAATAAAAAACAACCAAATTTTTAGTTGTCTTATAAATAAAATTATTATTTAAGAATGAATTTATTCATTTTAAAAGGGGAGTCATAAATATTTTTTTTTGTTTTTATAAAGAATTACTACATCACTACACATTAGGGGTTGATCTCTTTTCTCCCTTTGACACCTCACATCATTGAACATGTAAAAACTAAAGGCGCAAATGTTATAAAAAAAATCCTTTGACGCATCCACTAACCACTCCACTATCAATCTAATCACACAACAATCCATTTAAAATAGCATCTCCCCTTTGTCGTGTTTATAAATAATATCACTAATAATATAATCATCAATGATTTTGCGATTACATGTATAATAATCTCTCTCAAATTTGAATTTTTTTTGATATTATTCCCAATATATTTTCTATAAATTTATATCCCTATAAGGGAGGTTATAAAACAATCTCTTTTGGACTTTTTATATAAAAAACCATTTTTTGGTGAGTTAGTGTAACCATCACATCAAGGTGTATAAAAAAACTTCCAAAATTCATGAATTGGCTAGTTCCCATCATGGATCCATATATGTCATAACCCATAGGGGATGTCTTCACCTCCTCACATCATCACATCTATTAACCTGGTAACTGATTCAATGCATTACACTAGGTATCTGATCCCCTGCTCTTGAATGGTCAAAATGTGGGTAGTAAACAATCTAATCTTTATATTTAGGATGTATTGTTAAGCATTTCAAACCACTAAAGATTATTCTCATTTTTTAAAAATTATTTTTTGGAACTACCTAATTGTATAAGACATGGATAAAGCATCATTATTCTCTCAAAACCATAAAGAATCCCCCAATACCAAAAAAATTCTTAAGGAGTGACTAATAAATAACAACTAATACTCTATCTAGAACCAGTTATATCCCTGCTTCATAAATTTTATTTACATGGAAATAGTACTCTTAAATTGAAAAGTGGTGGTTCAATATTTTGTGTTAAATCTCATACACTCTATGGGACATAAATACAATCTCAATGTGCCAAAAATTCATATATTATGTCCTATAATATATTAGGATATCATCTACAAAAACAATGTAGGAAGACTCAATATATGGATAAAAAATCATATTCATTTGACCCTAGAACCCAAAAGTTGAATTTATCATCCCAAAAAGGCATGAAAAGATAATCCTAGATTCTGTACCTTCTCCTAAATAATGTCCTCTTAATTTACTCTTATTTGACTCATATATTGTGGTAACACAGTTAAAGATAAAGCTCGAAAATAATTGGGCTTTACATAGTTAATCGAATAGATTTTAAATACTAGGTAATGTTTTAATATTCTTCCCAATACCTTATTTATATTTATTTGGGCCACATATAGTTATACACTATTGTCTTCCTTCATGGAAAACAACACTAGGGAATCCCAAGGATATTTTCTCACCATTATAAATAAATTTTCGAAAACATAATATATATAAATATTCCACTATAAAATCTATTGGTTTTATTGGATAATGGGGAATCAATATAAATAACACAGTAGTCACTAGATCAATATCGAACACATTTCCTCTATCTTGAGGAAGAACTAAGAATTTATCTTGGAAAACCTTCAAATAGTGATACATTGTGAGAGGAAATACATATGGGGATACAATTAACTCTGATGTGAGAGTAAATACTCTTACATACAACATGATATCTATAACAACCCTTCTCGTTATTAAAAATATTATACATAATTTATTATAAAAGATTACACTAAATATACCCAGATAGTTTAAAAAGTATATTATATTTGGGAATTAGGTAAATTACATAAAAATTTACCTTAGGAAAAACAAAATATTTATTAACAGCTTCCATAAAATTCTCTCACTTATAGATTAATGGGATAACATTTGTATATAGATTAGAAAGGGATGAGAAAAAAGATTCTAGTATGGAAATAATAAGGGAATAAGGAAATAAATGTTATAAAATCTTCATATCAATGGGGAGTAAAAGGAACATTAATTATAATGCATTATATATAATGTTAATAATTACATGGTAAATATGGAATCTACTTAAAACCAAACATCATGAACATAGGTCATATTAACAACCAAGACATCATGATGGAAAAGTCCCATAAAGGAGGGAAGTTTACTCCCTTTCCCACCCTGACATGAAATGATACTAATCAATACCAAATTCATTGAGTGTAACATAAATTTGGGCACAACCATCACTTTCATTTAATTATCATGCTTAAGTTTTCCATATTGATCACACAACTTCGATTCATTAATCATCATATTTTATTACATGATCAAGGACTGTGGAACACATACTTGTAATTCCCAAGTAAAATAATTTTCTGTGAAAATAGTTGAATAAAATTGATTGGAAATGGATATTTTTGTGATACAAAATTCATTTTCACAGAAAATCATGGTTAAATTTCAACATCATAACGACATCAACTAAAATTTCATAAAATTGGCTTGTGAGAATGAATGGGTTGTCTCATGATTTGGACATCAATTGTATAGTAATGGGGAAAAGGAATAACATAACCCATCATAAGAAATTGAAGATAAAATATTGAAGTTAAATAAGATACTTTACAAAATAATATAAAGTAAATGATCTCTTACTTGATTTTGTGACAACATTATGATGTCATAATGCACACTGTATATTTATAAGTATTTAATTTTTAACCCAAAATTCAATGGTCTCAATAATTCATGAAAATTTTTACATTGGATAATTTTAACATAATTATTACTAAAATAATATTCATGTCATATAAATAATTTTATTAATATATTTATTTTCACTTTTCACAAAAAAGAATCATTTATTGAGAAATTATGTGTTATATGACAATAAGTGTTTTTGAAGCCTTAAAAAAATTACGTTTAACTTCATAAAAATTATATGATCACTTATATATAATAAATAATAATTAATAATAATATTTTCTTACAATAATATTTATTTCAAATATCCATTATTTCCTCAAGAAAATTCCTTAATTGAATTTGAATATTTCTGGAAAATATAATTATATTATAACAAATAATATATAATTTAAACATTATAAGAAGGAAATATATTCATTATTATATGAAAAATAATATACATACTCATATTTCCAATTCCTTCATACATATCCCTTTAGTAAACAACCAAATTCCCTATGATTAATATGTGTGAATATGAGACATTTATGATGTCAATTGAAGATCATGGTTTTGGACAGGATCTCGACGAGCTTAATGTTCTTCAATAAATAGTTTTCCTCATGTTAATGTTATTGGATCTCATTATGGTCCTGGTCATGGGAAACCCCAATTGCTTCGAATTCACTAAAAACTCTAATAAATGAACTTCAAAGGGTATGATCATGCTGGTTGAGGACATCTCTTCATATGTCGTTATTAATTGGATTTGTTAGAACCCTATATTTATTCTAATCATTATCACTATTATATGATTATTTTATTAAATTTAATGATTTTTAATGATTTTTAAAATTCAAAAATATATAATAAAACAAAAAGAGGGTATGTTTTTTATAATGATATTACATAATAATGAATTTAATTAAATACTATATGATGTTTTATTTACAGTAGTTTAGTTTTGATAAATTCTACCCCCTTATAAAAAATTCCAGTTGAAATTTTCTGTTTATTCACTATAAGAGATGAGGGTAACTTACTTTCATTACTTCATTTGGTTCTTAGGTTGCTTCTTCAAACTTGGGGTTTCTCTACAAAAATCATTAATGAGGTGCATTTGCTTATTTCAAAGAATTTTGTCTCTATATACTAATATATTCACTTGATGCTCTTAAAATGAGAGACCATTATCCAAATATACCACCTATGGGTTGATTACATATGAGGGGTATGTTGTGTACATTTTCAATAGGGATACATAGAACACATCATGTACATGAGATATTTTTTATGGGACATCTAGTCGGTAGGCCACTGCTCTGATAGGATCATGGATTTCAATGGGGCATGTGTATCTAGGACTAAGAAGCCCCTTATTCCCAAATATTATGAAAATATTTTATAGAGATATATAGAGGAATACCATTTCTCCAACATGAAACTATAGTTATCATCAATGATTCTTATTATATCTCTCCTATCAATTATGAGCATCCATTATGTGATGTTGAATGGTCTTAACCATTTCATCCATCTCATCAACCATTTCAGGACCTAGAAGTTTTCATTCCCTAACATCATTCCATCATGTTGATGTTCTATACATATTCCTATAAAGTGCATCATAGGTAGCCATTTTGATGCTTGAGTGGAGATATTTTTTTAATAGAAATCAACTACATGAGTAATTTTATCCCATCCTACATTGATGTTAATTGATAATTCTCTCAATATTACCTAAAATGTCTAGGTATTCCACTTAGATTGGCAAACAATTTGAGGGTGATAGGCCATGATAATGTTCAACTCTATATTCATATCATGTGGGAGACTCTTTCAGAACATATAGGTTGATCTAATATCTTTATTAGTTAAAATCAATAGTGGTACTTCATGCAGCCTAACCAATTATCTTTTTAATATCTATAATATTTGATCCAGTAGTATGTCTACTCTAGTTGAAATGAATTGTGTAGTGATTTTAAGATGACCCCCCACAATGGTTATATAATTATTCCTTCTTTATGTCTTTATAAGACCTGTCTTAATTTCCATAGTGATTTTTTACCATTTTAATGTAGTTCAAGGTAATGGTTGCATCATCCCCTCGGATTTTTTTCCTTTCCTATTTCACTTGATAAAATACAAGAAATCATGATTCATATTCTATGATCTCATTATTCAGTCTTTATTCGGAATATATTTCTCTAATATCGTGATACATCATTATACTTCCTTGATAGATGGAGAAGGTTGAGCTATGAGAATCATAAAAAAAAATTCTTTAAATCATGATTTTATTGTACACATAGTCTTAACCCAAAATAAACTCCTTTTTCATTATCATTGAACTAAAAGGATTTCTATTTTAATTTAGTTTCCACATTATTCTAAATCCCCAGATAATCTATTTGTGAATCCTATATCTTATTTATAAGTGATGGTTGAGAAATTTTTTTTGAATGTATTTATGATATTATGTCTTTTATGATTCCCATGTTCATCATTTCTAAATATAATAACATCAGATACCTCTCAATTCAAATCAATTGTTGAATTTCTAGAAACTTCATACCTACAGATTCATCCACATTATATTATTTCCCATGATGGTAGTAAATTTATTATTCATAGTAATTGATAATCTCTAACCATCTTCATTGGAGAATATTTATCTCTATTAGTGAAAATATATACTTGTGGATTTTGAGATCCAAGTATATTTCAAACATATCCCCAAAGAGATAATTTCATTATATTTTCAAATAAAAGATCACTACATCCAACTCAATAACATGAGTTGTATTTTTTTTTGTGAAATTTATATTTCCTTGAAAACGGGCTATGAATTTCTCATTATATAATAACATACAACCGAAAAAATTATTTGAAGTGTCACTGTACACCATCGAAATTAATCAACATGTGCATACTGTGGGAACCGGTGTAGCGATAAGACTTCTTTTTAGATCATTGAAGATCTATTTGCATTAATAATTCTATGAAAACATGAATCACTTATAATTTATATTTGATATAGGGATTGAAAATAATTATAAATTTATCACAAATTGAGGATAATACACAACTAAACCAAAGTAACTATGGATATATGTCATAGAAGATGACCTCATAAATTCTTTAATACTTTTTGTCATAAAATTGTATAGAGATATATAAATTTACTACGTTGATATTCCCCATCTATTAAACATCCTTTAAACAGAACTCACATTTGTTATAATTGGAATAAATATTATCCTTTCACATGGTCTTTAGAAAAGTTCTTTGAATCCCATCATGATCCTCATAGGTTTTGGATCATATTATAATATCAACGATAAATAATACAAAAAAATCAATTTAATATCAAAATAAATCACTCCTGATGTCCATGAATATTTTTGGAGAATTAGTTAGTCTGAATGGATTTACTATGAACTCATAGGGCCTGTACCCTATATGAAAAGTAGACTTGGGGATATTTCCCTTCTTCACCCTAACATGGTAATATCCTAACTACCGATACACCTTGGAGAATTGTTGTGATCAACATTGTAGATTGAAAATGTCATTAATCAAAGGAAGGGGATAATTGTTCTTTATCATGATATAGTTAATCTCATAATATTCAATGTTATGGTGAATTAACTCATCCTTATTCATAATTAGGATCACTTTTGCCCTGTATAGTGAATCACATTAGTGTATGAACCAATTATCCATATTCTCTTATATTTTATTTGGCATCTCCTCATGTTCCACAAAAATCAATCTATATAGAGTTTGGTTTAATGGTAAAAACCTATATATACTCTATACATAAAACCTCAACACTCAATTAATACGAAGACTGTAAAAATTCCTCAGAAAACACATCGTTATATTCCCTCACAATAGACATGTCTTTGAGGATCGTTAATTCCATAGAAATAATTATTTGAGAAAGACACGATCTCTCATAGGGTAATAATATCCCTGATAAATATTTTGGTGATAAAGATGATTCATCCTCCTCCATGGACTTCTACGGAATCAGGGGTGGATTCGTAATATAGATATTCATTTCCTACACAAGACAATTTATTTTGTCTTTATATAGATAAATCCAATCCATACCTATAATTGAATAAAATTACACTAAAGCTAGTATAACAAGGTTTTATGTGACATTTGGACCAGAAATTAGGATAGTGGTGGAGTTATATAATAGAGATCTAATAAATTCCCCACTTTTCATTTTCACTGATAGATCTACATCAATTAATTATGGTGGGGTTTGAATATTTCTAGTAAACATTAATGAAATGATAGAATGTGTTGAAAAAAAATAAAAATGTACATTCAAATCCATGATGAAATAACTATAATACCCATCACCACATCATTATTTAGATCCAAATTCATGGTTGTTATGGGAAAAATCTCACCCTTGTTGCCTTTGAGGTTATTGGTTGTCTCAAAAAACACTTGGATTAGTTCATTGGTTCGGAAAATTCATTAGATAATTCTAGATAAAGTAATGAAAAATGTGACGAGGGTTAATCAGATAGTTCCTTTCCACTACCACATTCACAGGTTTATCATATTGGAAATTGTTAGCTAAATTCCCTTCCTTCCCACACCTAATCTGATAAATTGTATTTTTTTCATTATTAGGTGGATTTGAAAATTCCACATGATACATGTTTCTACTGATAACATGATTCAACTATGAAATTATCATCATAAAGTTTGTGATTATCGCTCCCATCAGATTGGGCATATCAATGGGCCAGTCATCAAATTACCAGTTGAAATGATTATTTAGTCGATTCCTCCTCTATACAGACATATTATAAAATAAAGGTAAAATTAGGGATGATTATTTTTAAATTTTTAAACACTTAAATTGTAATTCATTTCCATTAAAGTAATAGTTGATAACAATCATTTATTTCATAAACATATGAATTTCCATGCTTTAATCTATGGTATCTGTGATCTATTTCCTAACATGCATTCTTATGGGAATTTAAGTTTAATTTACTAATAGTTCATAATGATATTTTTATTTTACTAATGATTATCCCCAAGTATTTTCAATCCAAGTGCACAGTAATGCCCATTCTTTTATACCAAGTTACATTGTGTCTAGCCTAGTGAATTTTTTCAGTGTTGTTAGAACTATGTACATATATATGATAACCATTCTCACTTTTAGTATCCATACATTGATTTATTTTCATGATAAACAATTTAAATTATAATTATGAAAATTTAGTGATATTTTCATAGAATTTTTTTTATACATAATTATTTCGATGGCTATATCTATTCATATACCTAAAAATAACTAAACCATTCCTTTGATACCAACCATAATAATATTTATATTTATTAAACATAATACATCATTTATTACATAATATTAAACTTAATAAAACCCAAAATATAATGAAGTCAAGTGTATTTGGGAATTATTTACAATACATAATAATTTAAAACAGGAAAAAATCATTATTATTTAAAACATCCTTAACATGGTCGCACTTAAAATTGTATGGGATAACATCATGACATACATAAGAAAGGGGTGAGATATAAATCCTAGTAAGTAAATAATCATGTAATAATAAAATTAATGTTATAAATTATGCATATCAATGGTTAATAAAAAGAAAATGTAAAATAAGTCAGGATATAGAATGATAATTCTATGGTGGAAAATGTGGAAGCAATTTAAAATAGTTCACCATAAACATATGTTAATGTTTACTTAAATGACATAATGATGGAGAAGGGTACATAATGGAATAAAACTCAGTCTATATCCAAACATGAAATATTATGGGCATAAACATTACCCAATTCATTATAGCGGTATATATTTTTGGGTTCACCTATCATTTTCATTTCATTCTCATTCATTTGTGTGTCGTTTAGATCAATCATAATAGATTCATTGATCATCATATTTTATTCCATCATTAATGAGTTTGTAATAAATACATGTATGTACCATTTCAAATATTTATATGTGTAAAAAGGTTAACCCATTACATGAAATGGGTATCTAATTCACTACATAGTTGTTTTCAAATGAAAAATTGCAGGGAAATTTCGAAAACATAATGATGTGACATAAAAATTCATAAAATGGGTTGATGATTTTAAATTGTATCTCTCATAATTTCGACATAAATTATATATTAAGGGGGTCTGTAATAACATATACCATCATAATGAAATGATGATATAAGATATAAGGTAAAGAAGATACCTTAATAAAGATGAGAAATGAAAAGATCCCTTACTTGAGTGTGTGACATCAAATGCTTAGGAGGTTATTCATGAGATATTTGAGGATCCTTTGGAGTAATATAAACAGAGGAGAGTATATTAATAATGTGTTCCATGGATATTGAGTGAAGTTAAATTGAATATTGTCATTGGGGGGGGGGGGTTGAATAGAAAATGTTTGGGGATTTATTTATTATTTCTCAAATATATATTTTGAACTCTATATACAAAATATCCAAAACTACAACCCTTACATGTTTTTAACATTGTTTATTCCAAATGGTAGTGTTTTAAATTATTTTATATTTCCAAGGGGGGATATTAAAAAAATAATTCTTTTTCTTATATGGAGGTGAGTCATAATCTTAATCAAATGATTCTCAAACACTGAAATATATTAATATTTATGTAGGTTTCAAAAAGGCATTAGAAAAACAATAAAATAATCATAATTTCAAACTTTGAAATTGATAACATAGATTTTTAAGGTACACCTTTTATTTTATTTATTATATCATTTCCAATATTTATAATATCTTAATATACAACCTATATTTATACCATATTTATTTTTTTCTACAAAATATGATTGTTCAAGAAAATTAAGAATAATTCACTATTTGACTATTTTGACATTATAATTCCAAAAATAATATTAATTTTAACTGAATAATTTTTTATATATATTTAGTTTCACATTTATAATAATAATTGATATTTATTGAATAATGATGGTTTTGTGTCAAAAACAATTTGAACCCATATAAAAATTACATTTGAATTGAAAAAAATTGTATTATTATTTTTATTTAATAAATATTTTGTAACAATAGTATTTTATTAAAATATTATTTATTTAAAAAATTGATTAACTTATCAAAATAGATTTCTTAAGACAATATGAATATTAACCAAAATATTATTTCTGTCTTATTTATAGAAAACATTTATAAAGTAAAATTAATATGATGAAAATATCTTCGTTATAATATTAAAAATAATGTATATAACCATATATATAGGGTCATGATTCATATCCCTTTAATACACTAGAAGACTCCCAAAGAGTAAGTTGAACGATGATGATCCTTTCATGGGGTGGTTTGGTAAGCATGGTTTGGGTCAGGATATTGATGATCTTTAACTTCTATTATAATTTGTTTCAATAATGATTAAGTTATTACATTTCATATTGGGATTGTTCATAGGAAAAACACATCAATAATATCTCCCTCAAAAGCTCTGATAAATTGGCTTTAAAGGGTTTGACCCTACAGGTTTAGGATATCACTTCATTTTTCTATGTCAATTGGATTTTTTAAAACCCATTATTTATTCAAAAAAAAAAAATTAATGTCAATATTATCAATGGTAAGTATTTGGAATAGTATATTAAATTGAAACTGATATAATAAAACAAAATCAATTCATGTGTTTTCAATGACCATATTATATAATAATATATTTAATTAAATCACAAGTTATATTTTATTTATAACAGTCCGAGTCATTACAATAGCTCTAATATAACTCTTGTCTACGTCCATTAAATATTCTCAAAGATATTACAACCTGATCAACATGTAAATCTCTTTTATAGGCATGGTGAAAGTTACACATCTTTGGTAACATCTAATTTGAGATTGAGAACTTGCTAACACATCCATTCCAAATATCATAAAAATTCTAGTAATCTATTAGATCATGAAGTCCCACAAATTTTCAAAGCTATAAATAACTATTAGGCACTCTATGAACTATAGGATAAAACCAAAATTCTTTACCAATGGTGTACCAAGAGAAATAAAAATCGAAAATAACATATTCTGTTAGACAAGTCCTTTAGCAACATGAGAAGTAATATACAAATTGGAAGAATTGTTATCAAATAATCTTATAGATTTAATAGATGTTATCATTACCATACCTAAAACATTTTATAGTCCCACACAACAACTACATAGGATAGAGTCTAAAATCTACACTTTTTTTACCTCATCCCCATGGTCCTTCCCCTATGTCACATAACATTCCTTGGTCACCTATGTCTATGGGGTAAGTGTCTACTAATATGAACCCTAACTAGATTTCTTGGCCCTAATCAACATCCCTTATATAACCTTAAAATAACCTTTCTATTGTGCCCTAATATAAAACTATTAATGGTTACTTATCTTTCTATACTAATGAGAAATGATCTAATGCCTTGGGAATTTTATTGATAATACCCACTCTTGCTATAGTTAAAATAACAAGGACATATTTCTCCCATAAAAGGTGTCGAAGAACTCCTAATATAATCTCAATGAATACCACTTCTCTATAGTGGATCCTATACGATTCTATGCCTACTAAAATATGTATCATTAAGAGTTCCATTGAAGGTTGAAATTATTAATTTGTCCATATATTCCTATAGTTACTTCTTGATCATTATGGACTTCTGATGCATCTCTATATATGTCATCTGATTAATCCCCTTCACATTACACCATAACTCTAGCTGGAGGCCTATCTCAAAAATTATAGTCATCTATACTTCATTTCTATATAAGAGAGGTTAAAAAAGAAGTAATTCTATGAAATGTGTTGACTAATTTGAAACATCCATTATTCCCTTCTAAAGATCTGTAAACTCCTAAAAATGATGAAATATCAGTTTACATAGAAACAACTCCTCAAACAAATGTTTCATGATGGTCATCCAAGTCAACCCTTCACATATCCCTACCGAGTTGATAACATTTCATCATATCCTAGTAGTTTCTAAAATCATTAAGGTATTAATTCTTACTTTATTTTGTTATAGTGTCCCTAAAAGATTAAATATTATGTTAATAACATTAATATAATTCTAGGAATCATGATTTTATCTGTTTCACTATAATGATGGAAGATTATGGAGGTTAATATCAAAATAACGATCGACCATAGTCTTGGAAACTCCCCCCACATTAAAAATAAACTAAACAGAGGGGTCATGGATGAAGTGGCTCTTCTAGAAGAACCACTGAAGTTGGTGTGGGAGAATAATCAGCCATATTATTCTAAAGACAAGGAGGTGGAACAAAAATGTCCTTCTTTATGTGATCATTGTATCCCTATTCTCTAAGTAGTTCTACAAGATGACATCATGTTGGAAATTTTTGTAACACCAAACATATATTTTGAACACCTATAACTGCTTACATAGATAACATCCTCTGAATATCACAAGCACACACAATGAATTTATATGGAAAACATTTCCTATTTGGTAACCCATAACAAAAGGAAATAACCCTAACTTTATTATACAAGGAATTAGAATAATTCTTTATACCAGCATTTTAGTCACAATCAAATATATATGTGTATATATGACAAAATATTATAGTACTATCAGGTTCAAATAACTAATTCCAGATAACTTTTTTCATAATAGTATAAAATAAATATATCCCAAGACTAATAACACATATCAATAAATTTAGGTAAATAAATTCTATAAAACAATAAGTTTAAGTTTATATATACATTTGTTGGAAAAACCCATGAATATAACATTGTTGTATGTTTGGTTTGAATTTATTTTTCTAAAAAATTAGGTAGACAAGGTATGTTTTGGAGTTACTACATGGTGGTTGACTATGTATGTTTAAATAGATCAAATACAAAAAAATTATAATCTGGAGGTGGTGAATTTTTTTAGAATATAATATTGTACTATTTTTAGTTTTTCGAAATTGTACGCGTAAAAAATTTGGATAGGGACTCATAGAGTGTGAAAGTTGGATTTCCATGATATCATTATAAAAGTTTCGTAAAAGGAATGAATTTAAAAAAGGATTCTTGTTTTGGGAATGTGTTCAGCTTCGGGAAATTATATTGAGCATGAGAGGTTGATGGTAAATCTGTTTATCAATGAGATGATTTCGAAAAAGATAATTTCCTTGGTGGTTCACAAAGACAAGTAGGTTTATGAACATGAATCGTGATGTTCGTGAAAAGTTGTTGATGATCATGGATGATTTGAGAAATGGAGGAAATGACTTTAAATAGGACTCTACCCCACATTTTCGTAGATAATTCCTTAATTAAAATTAAAAGGCTCTAAATTATTGAAGGTAATTTGTGAAGGTTGTGTTTTTAATAAATATCATAAATAAAGGATGTTCATAAAGTCTATTAAAGATAATCAAAATGTTAATCATCAAGAATTTATTGATGTTTGCAAAAGAAATGTGAGCTTCACAAAAGTGTTGAGATTCACAAAGGTGTTGATATTCATGATGGTTATGTGAGATTCATGAATAGAGAGTGCTAATCAAAGGCTATTTCAGCTTCATGAAAGTTGTTAAATTCTTGAATGTTTTGGGTTTATGAAAACATTATATTCTTGTGATGAATTGTGTTTTTTCATGAATGTTTCATGAGTTTAGCAACAGTAGTGATCGTCCTATAGGTGTTTAGAATGGATTTCCCTATAAATCTGGGAGTAAAGTATTTGTCATCAATTGGATGAATAGGGAACTTAATTATTCTAAAAATGGGGAGTAAAACATATTTATTCATTTGATTAAACACAAATAATATGAAGGTGATGTGAGAAATCTTTAGTTTAGGGAGAAGTGAGATTTCAATTATGATTATTTGTAAACCAAGAGGGAATGTGAGTCTTCTCTAAACATTATAAGGGTAGTGATCTCTATGATTGACCCCATAAAAACATTAAATGATTGAGATTAGTAGTTTTGGTGCACCAAAACATAGTTGGATGAATTTTCCGTGGATTATCTTGTAGTGGAGAACAATATAAAAATCAGTTTGCCTCATTTATTCATTTAATGATTTACATAATATTAATAATCATCTAATAATTTTGGAAATGATGGATTGAACATACAAATTAATGGTAAAATGAAGTGACCTTTATAATAAAGAGGCTAAGATCTAATGGTTCAGGAATAATTTAAAAATAATATCAATATCATTATTCACTGCCTCTTAGGTAATCGAATCCCCTTTTGAGACTGACATTATATATAAAATGTGATCCTAAATTCAATCTCATTATACATGAATGCACCCAAATCCTATAAAAAATTAACAATAATACGATCTATGATAATATAAAGGTTCATTAATAATTTTGGTCTCAAAACATGGTATCTCCCCAACCCTATTTCCATGTAACCATTCTCATTTCTACCAAAACTAAAAATAAAATAATTGAAACCTTATGCTTTGATTCCATTTTTTAATGATGTAACCCAAATTACCTAGTCCAACAAGAAGTTACACATGACCACATTCATTTCATCATATAATTAATATGTTTATGACTATCATAAAGGGTTCCAATGTATAGTTGGGGAGAATATAACTTATATATCCATATACATAGACAAAAAATATATGAATCATGAGTAATATCTAAAAAATGAATAAAATAGAATCAAAATTCTAAAAAATTATGAAATTCTATCATATAAACAAATAAATCACAGAACACTAATTTTGTAGGTCGAAAAGTGTATATGAAACAATATATAAATAAAAGAAAACATTACAACATATTTCTAGAGTCTATCTAGGTATTGACTCTATCACCAAGAACTTTCTCTACTATATCCCCCACAAGCCCCTACCCCCTTCCAAGATCCCTGACCATAAAATATTCATGTACATTGGGATTACCATACATGGTGTGTGTATAAACAAATAAGGACAACACTACTAAATAAATACAAAATTTTAATTAATAAGGCAATAATCAATCATGTACATAGTGATTATACACTCACCAAGATTCCACCATACATATACATACCATCTTTGACATTATCGGATAAGGGTTATCATAAAATAATTCTTGAACTTGAGTCAACCACATGGACACCACATGTATCGCACAATAACCAAAATGATAATGACTCACAATATATATAATGATGATCAGTATCAGGTCATGCCACAAGGCCTTTGAGCCACATCACAATCCTGGTACATACAATAATTTCCTTATAATCCATGTTTACCTCAATTCAAGGAATATAGATGTTGTATGACGGTACTAGTAGAAGTTAGTAATCATGATTTTAAACCCACTCCCTATGTAGTTTTCCATACTTATCATCATCATATGTTGCACTAGCTTCCCAAATATTGTTAACTAACCCATGATGGTTCACTTATAAGTTTCTACCAGAAAAAAAATCCAAAGGAAATAATTCCCACAAAATAGGTTATAAAACATATATAAACAAAAATAATAATATGTTTGAGTATGAATACCCTTACACACACACATGTAACTATACCCTTACACAGTCTCATAGGTAAAACACATATGGGATCTAACATAAATATTGGTCTCACTAGATACAAAACATCATATAATTTCCAAAAATGTACATGTAATCTACATAGTATGAAACGTAATACCTAAATGTTGATAACATCATCATAAATGGATTTCATGATTGATGTAAGCCAAAACTTTCCCACACTACAAATGACACATGCTCACACACAAAGGTCTCCAATAAAATGATACAATCCATTAGGTCATGTATTCTAGAGAAATGATGAGAATTAGAGTATTTCAAATGGGTAGATCAACGAAATAACATATATTAAATATAATTAGTATCAGTATTTAAGTCTGGTTGATGTTTAAGAACCCCAATGTTCCTCGAATAATGACTAACGAATTTAATTCCTCCACATTTCTATGTAATAATCCTAATGAACAAACAACAAGATCACAATGATTTATCCTCAATTAAGGTTATGAAATGACGGTAGATTGTATATAATGATATATTGTGGTGGAGACCTACAATGTTAATGAAAACCCATTATCACACTTGGTACATCTTATCCATCTATAATATTTCTGGATTGAGGGAACGATCTAGAGAATAGTATAAATAAATTAATAGAGGGAATAATTGAAATTTATTTTCATTCAATACCCCATCATAACCATTATACATATTTTCCCCTTTGATATCTTGATATCCACCACATACGATAACAATTTTTAAATTTTAATGACCCTTGTGATCAAGAACACAACCTCCACTATGGCCTCTGCTAAGGTTATGGTGTCCTATGTCACAGTAGTCGAAAACAAACAACCGAGCCACCTTCAATGGTGTGTTTCAAAATTTTTTACCACTTCTCCTTCACCATGACCTTCATCACATAAATGGTGAGGCCAATATTTCCTTATTCTATTGAAGGACCTATAAAATAATACATAAGCGAACACACCGTCACCATACTATTTTTCATTAGCTATTTTATATAGGGGATCTCCTAGGACTAACACGATTTTCACCACTAGTGTGGCATATACTCTGATAAAACAAACATTCTCAAAAATAATAAAAATAAATTTCATGATTAAAAAACTCCACCCAAAAATGGATTAACACATGAAAATAATATATAATATTAAAATAAGGAATAACCCATGTATAAAAATAATTATGAGCCTTAACAACCCCTTTAATTGATTTACTTCAAGAATAGATATCCAAAAAATTTATATTTATTTACTAATGGGTACTTACGATACAATTAATTATTAGTGGAACTAGAGTATCAATGAAAACCCAATATCAAATTCTTATAAAAATTCAATTCCTACAAAAAAATACTATTTGGATTGTAAAATTTGCCTATGAAATTTTAATGGTGAAAGAAAAATATCATTCAATGAATTATGAAATAATTGTATCAATATTTTATTGATCAATATTCCATTTATGGTTAAACGTTTGATGTTAATTTATTGAATTATGATATGGTTTCAGAATAATGTTAAAATAAATTCCTTTTAATTAATTGGGAGAAGATACATTTTTTTGGTGAAAATGGGATAATTTTCAACTATCCAATTTCAATGGATATAAAATTTGTTTAATTTCCATTAAAAATTATAATTAAATAATTATTAGAGAAATTAATTTTGAGGTTAATATAATGATATTTGTGATATGATTGTTTTTACAAGTGATATGTCATGGATTTTGAAAAAATATATCTTTATCTCTTATATATCTTTGAAAAAAAGTTACATTAACAATTGAAAAATTATGAAAAATTGAATTTATTGAAAATAATCATATATTAATAACATTCATATTTATGGTAACCAAAAATTGAAAGAAAAAAAATTTAAACTCATTTTTTACACTAGTGAGTCTACTATGGTGCAAATTCTTATACATAGGATGGATAAAAATTTTCAGAAAATATAATATAAACTATAGTCTCTTATGAATATCCAATTAAACAGTTTTATTAAAGATAATTAATTTCATATAGTGATGTTTTCAATTAAAATGTATATACCCAATAATGTAGAATCTGATGTGATGTTTCACATTGACCACATAATGTTAATTTTTTTGAACAATACAGATATTAATTCATTTTTGATTAGGTGGATCCTTTTATTATATGATTTCAAAATTGATGCCATAGCTAAAAATATTTTAAATAATATATCTATCAAAAATGTTCCAAGGATTTGAAAAAAAGTGATGATAGAAAAGTTGATCTAAATGATCAATTTCAAGGAGAAATATTTTTTATTACAGTTTAAAATTATCGAATTTTTTTTATATTAAAAATTATTTTCAAATAAGTATAGTTTTCTAAAAAAAATTATATTAATATAGTAATGTTTGTTTCGATGAAGTGAAATGAAGTTTTGGGAAAATACTATATTGTTCAATCATTTTTTCAACAGGTTGAGTTATCAATGTGTTATTGACACTAATGTTTAGAGTATGATGGAATTTTGGTGAACATCATTGATGATAGAAAATATTGGATGACAATAAATAGTGGGTAAAGTCATTTATGGGGGATTATTTTGTTTGATATACACCTTGATTCTAAAATCTTGTTTTATATAATAAACAATATTACTGACAAAACTTTAGAAAAAAGTGGTGAAGTGACTCACACTACCATAATGGTGTCCAATTTATTTATTGATTACGTAGTTAAATTAATGGGAAAATTTTCAAATTCTCTTAGATGAAAATAAAATATTGTTTGAATTAATTACCTATAAAATTGGACAGATGTAGAATCCTCATTGGATATCACGATAATGGTGGAAAAATCTTTTTGATGAAACATTTATTTAACCGTTATGATTTCCAATGATATATATCAATCATTTACGAACATAATTCAATATCAAATTATTGATATTATTAGATATTAATTATCAAGTGTTCTAAAACACAAAAGTAATTCGTATTCCCATCAAACTAGTGAATAAGATGATCTCTACAAACCATGAGTGATTTATCTCTAATATATTTTATGTGATAACAAATGGTCAATCCAAGAAACATGATGATGATGGTAAAGCCTAAATAAATCCTCACAATAAAACATTGGGTATGTATTAATTATTATATGGGTGTGGGAAACCATGCCTCAACTAGGTAGAGCTTTCCCACTGGGAATTTTTTTTATAAAATCAATGAATAAAAAATTAATATTTCAATAATACAAGTTTATATCTATATTAGTTGTAATATATTTGGAGATAAGTATATTCAAAAACCTCTATTTTAACAAAAATCCATTAATTATAGTGATGCCACTTCGTTATTTTATTTTATTAAATGTTTTTGATGTCATTATCTAATAGAAAATCCAAATATTAATAGAGTATGAAAATCATGAATTTTTTATTATTATTTACAATGTAATATTGTTAATCATAATTTTTTTCAATTTATTTATCACAATATAAAAACTTTATGAAAAACGAAATTCGTATAAATGAATAATGGTGGATAAAAAACATTATGGACTTTGATTATTTTACGAATCTAGCTATTATTGAGTAAAAACATTTTTTTAAAAATCGTGTATAATAATACAGTGTGAATAGAAATAAGGGTAAACCCAAAAAAATATTTTTATTGGGTCCCCATCATTCTAAAATATTAAAGGTGAAATAAAAGGTGTATTTTCATAAAGAACCCTTTTCATAAGAATATGTCATATTTGATGATCCATATGGATAAAAAAATTAAATGTTTCATGGTGTCTCTGTTATGCTAGAATACAACCCCATAATTTCCCAAATATATGGAAAACTAGATTAAATTCTCTATGCTATGATATAACTATTAGGGAACAATTCACAATGGGGAATACATATTTCCATTTTGTACATTCTGCAATATAATCTAGAATAATTATCTAAAGAAAATGTAGATATAAATTCATGATAATATCTTTTGTGGTATACCATTGACTACATGGATCAGTTGTACAAAAAATCCTCAATTTTCTAAAACAAGAATCTAATTTTATTTCTATATTTTTATATCACTCGATAATTTTTTAATATAAATTTCAAAATTTCATTAGAAATACTATGATTTCCTTATTAATATCATGTCATGATTCTTATGTTATAAACACTGATAAAAATATTTGGTTCTACATAGATGAATCATTATAAATACATGGATATTAAGCCATAATGGTTAATATTTATGTGAATTCATAGTGAAAATTTAAAAGTACACTATTAAAAAATCAGATCCCTCTATCGGTTCCTTAATTCCAATAGATATTTCTTATCCCAGTCACATATAGTCTCCTTAAATCGACATTATAATATGTTTAAAATTATTTATTATAGACTTATAAACTCTCTCATAATAATATCAAAAAAAACCACCACCCCATTCCAGACCATTACACCCATACCTACTCTTCTACATGAATTGACACCATCCATCACATGACCCTTATTAAACTGACTTTAACCCACCTTTTATTCCCATTTACAACATATCTTAGTAAATGGACATAAAAATATGTTTTCACATCCATATATGAATTAATCTCCCATGTATCTAAATAAACTAGTTTATTAAATTCTGTGAAATGAAATGATTTACTATATCAACCATTTTCATCCTTATATATCCTCTATCATATCCAACCAACTACCGTGACCTACAATTACATTTATTATTGAGTGATGAAGATACACAACATCAAATATATACTCAAATTTATTTTAAATGTAAATATAATTTGGACTGGATTAGAATGTTTTCACAAATAAAATTTATGTGAGATATATTTTATATTTTTTCAATGTATGAAATATTAGAATTAATGGGTTTATAATGGGGAACTAAAGTCCATATCCTATGGTGAATATTCTTATATTGATAGAGGAGGTATATTATCCCTATTTTCATCCATAATTCATTAAAATGAAAAATAACATAATTGAAGATCATAGTAATCTGTGTAATTCATATAATGATCACCCACGCTTATCTAGAAAAGGCTGATGAGAAATGGAATTTGTTGTGAAAATATATTGATTCTCAATATGGTAATGTTCAGTCTAGTAATTATTTTTAAAAATAATTTCTTATTATTTTTTGTGTTGTAATAAGATATATAATGAGACGAATATATGTGATACCATTTTCACATATCCATTTTAATATCATATAACATTTGATCTTGTTATGTTACTTACTTTATTCGAAAATTTTAAATGGATTAACATAACGTTATTTTTGAATTATTGGACTATATAGGAAGAATGAAATATTTCTATATACTGTGATTTGTTATTAATATTGAGTGGAATGATGAGGTAAATTATGGACACTCCCATTATACCTATCACCCTTAACATTCTCAGATACCTAGATATAGAATGAATCTTTCCCTAATCCCTCTTAATTAACTCTCCAGAATATAGATATTTAATATTCCTTTGGAAATACTATTATATATTTTTTCCATATAGCCTAATATTTATAATAAATATATGATTCCATTTCACAAACAATAGTTCTGCCCTAAACACCAACTATTAACCTACTTCTTCGGTGAATAACATACCCAATATAAACACACATTGTTCAATTAAAAATAAAAAAATTATCATCATTCTCATTCCAAATTAACTATCCATAATACTCACCACTAGCTTATGTATTTTATGACTCTAAATTTTTTTTAATAGATAATTAAACATCCATTTGTGTGACCAAGGATTCATTTTTAATATACCACACAAAGATAAATTATTTATAATAACTTAACTTTAAGAGAAATGTGAGTGTTTTTTTAACAACATGAATGTTTAATTACATAGATATGTGATATTATAAGTTTTTGAAATCACAAAATTTAAAAAATACTAATAAAAGTCATTTCCATGAATAATGTATTGAAAATATCTATAAAGAGACCATACTCTTACATTAAAATATGATCATATCCATTCAAAATAAGGTCCATTCATAATATTCTGAGCATAGGTAAAACAAAATTATACACACATATAAAAATGTGAAAAATATATTCTAAGTCATATATATGATTATCATTGTCATCTTACTAGATATCAGCATCACACTATCATATGCATTGGAGTGATATATCCAAACCAATAGTCAAATAATAAAATAATATTAATATGGATTATATATGATCATAAAACCTTGATCATATAATCATAGAACTTCCCATTTAAAAGAAATGGGTTCCATAAACATCCCATCATCATAATCACAAAAAATATAGTGAATTAACAAAGATGGTATAATTGGATAATATACCCAATAATTACGAATTAACATAAAAGGATATTTTGAAATATTAAAATTTCATTTTAAATATCACTCGAATATTCCTTGAGAAAAATACAATTTTTTTAAACCACTTCAATAAAATATAAAAAATTTCAAACCATTATGGGAAACATTTTATTTCAAATTAGAAATTTCTACATGTAATGGAACCTTTAGTGAGTTGAGAATTCATGATAGAATGAAATTATAGTCATACCATATTTTCTTAAAAGAATTATTCTATTCACATTAGTGGAAAAAAAATTAGATGTTCATAAACAAAGAATATTTTAATAATATTTATTATGGACGAAAAATGGGTAAATATTGTTTTTTAATATCATTAGTAAATGTTAAAAAATATTATTGAAAAAGTTTAGAAATCGTGTATAAATATAAATAATGATTTCTAATAAAAAATAGAAATATGGTTAGTTTTTTTAGAAAACAATGTATAAACCATATTTAGAACCAAAGAGAGGTAAATGGTACTAAAACATCTAAATTTTTGAAATAACAAGAGGACAAGAAAAATAATATGGTTTTATCATATACACATAATACAATTTTCTTAATGGATATTCAATCATTAACAATCCTGATTAAAATAGTGTTGAAACATAAAACCCTTACCTCATGTCCCATTTTACTTCATAGACGTTCAAGCCCCCTAGGTAATTTTTATAAATTTATTATAAAAATATAACAAAATATTCTTTCATAAATTTCTGCACACTATTACATTATATTTTACATTTATGATATTTAAAAAAAATCTAGAAATGGATATCATGTTAATAGTCAATCATATTTCTAAGTATGTTTTAGTTCAATGGTTCTAATACTT
Source organism: Viscum album (assembly GCA_963277665.1). NCBI lineage: Eukaryota > Viridiplantae > Streptophyta > Magnoliopsida > Santalales > Viscaceae > Viscum > Viscum album. Next base: position 909,730,425 of record OY728164.1, read on the forward strand.
GGACCATTTTCATGGATTAACAATATAAAAAATGTAAATTTGGAAATATGTTAAATATTATTATATACAATTTTATAATCATTAATAAAAAGTAGTGTTAGAATCTTAAAAATGATAACACCCTGTGGTGGGTAGTGAATCGGGGTATAAGAAATTATTTCTCTAAATAATATCTTAGTATCCCTCCTTGTAGAACAATTTAATTTATCTCTTCATATTCTTTCAATATGTAATGCATGTTATAAATGAAATAGAGGATTTTACATGGTTCACCCACACATGGATACATCCACGAAGCATGCATGACAATACCAATATAGACCACATTAACTAGAATTTCACCACATAAAGTATACATTAGAGTGGCCTCACTATCCCTCATGGTTCACTATCACAAAAAATAGATAAATAAATTATCACCCTAAATAAATAACTAACAACACCATTTTTTTGATCTTCCATCTTCACATGAAGAAGATATTGAACACACACCACCAATGGTGTTATATCTTCAACACAATAATGTCATTTACAATGAGAACGAGGATCTTGTAATTACTCATTCTTTGAGCTTAAAACATCTAGATGAAATTTGGATAACAACCAAAAGCACCATTAATATAAATACATCCTTTTGGAGAATCCTATTGTTATGGATTTTTTTTTGTTTCATAACACCATTCTCACCCTCTTTCATATCAATCTAATGGAGAATATGGATTCTCTTATGGAAATAATCATGTTAGGTATCTTATGTAATTAACGGGGTCATCATGCACCATGATTTACACTTCAACTACCAATGGATTAATCTCAGAACACCATATGGATAAACTAGTAAACATAAATAAAACCACCTAGTTTCGGGATAGTATGAGGTACTATATCATAATAACTTATAGTAAAAAATTTCTACAGTGTGGCCTCCATTTATACAAAATAATCATGTGACACTATATTATATTTTCACCATATTCAATAACACAATAGATTAGAGACTAGTTTTTTACTGTATCCTCTTCTCCTATAGATACGACATCTCATAAAACCACACAAATTTTCAATATAGACTATGTAAAAACATCTTCTCACACTAAACATTCTAAAATGTGGTCTCACCTCTTACGATGTAGAAACATTTAGGAATTGAACTTAAAAAAAATTTCTCTCATATTTTCACACTCTTTTCTTCAAGGATTGTAATTTTTTGGGACTCTTTCACATCTATGTGGGGATTCAATATATCCAATGTCCAATGACATGGACACCTCTAATTTTCCATTTACACTAAAATATGTTCAATAATTTTTTATGCCACAGTGATCAAGGTTGTGTCATTCCACGAGGACTTCCTTATCCCATATTATAAACTCCTCTATATTTCTCATGGAAAATAGGTTACCTTGATCAATTTACATAAGAAATGTTACTTTTAGTATTTTGTCTCTCTCCTACATAGGATCACCATATTTCGTGGACTACGATATTTGTGCCACCACCGTTATGGCATGGAACACAACTCTATACACATGTTGACCCATGCACACCCTCTATTGAATACATTGTTTTGATGTTGGATAGATATCATGTCTAGTTCCCTGGTATGTTTGACTATGCTCCCACATGTGTGGGGTCGAGCTAGCTAGGCTTGTTATCCTTTGGTTGGATTTATATTTACGACACAAAAAATAGGGATGTGGCGTACCCCTTAGCTGACAACATGCTCTATTTACTAAGAACAATTCAGGAGAAATGTTTTTTTTATTATTACAATAAAAAAACAAAACCCAAAAAATATATTTTTCCTAAGAATATGTTATGAAAAATTTATTTCATCACATCATTGAGATATTAGTTCATACGTACGCATTAGTGGTGTTTCAACTTTTCAATTTCTCGAAATAAAGTATTGTAAAAAATAAATATCCTTTCAAGGATAATCATTAAAAAAATTATATATTTAATCATTTTATATATTTTTATTATTATTCATGTAAAATAGATATGAAATATGATTCACATCGCTTTATATAAGCGGTTTCTCAAACATAAGAATGAGATACATCATTATTTTCAAAAGGATGGAATGTAAAAAACAAATATAATATATTATAATTAATAAAATATGATAATATAATAAATATAATATATAAATATTAATCCTTCAAGATAAAAAATCTTTTTTTTTATGATATAAAATGAATCATATCACTATGTTGAGGTGGCAGTCCACATGTAAAGAGAAGCGATACTTTTCATTTCCATTTTAATTGAAAATACGGGAAATTATTTTATTCATAATCATAATGAAAATTAATTAAATTTAAGATATGGATATCATTATATAATCGTGGATATAAAAAAATTACTCGATGTGGATGAAGTTATTAAATTGAAAGTACTTAGTTAAGATTTAATCCTCTTCGTTTAGAAATCACCTTTGGCTTACACCTTAATCCACAAAAATATGGTATCATGATATAACCAAAACCGCTAGGACACATATGGGGACTAATATAATTATTTTGGATGGAATTGGATGATCTATAAGGCTATTGTGGTGTGAGGACGAAAGGATATGTTTCCTTATTTTATAAGGGAGGTAGAAGACTTTCTTTTAATTTTTTAGAAGATTAAATTGTAATAATTTTATTCTCAATAAAATTGATTCTAAATGTCTATTAATCGAAGATAAGATAAGGTAATTTATAATTATGAGCTTAAAATATGAATTGAACATATAAATGTGGAAATATTTCCCTTATCTATTAGTTTAACCCTTGGTAATCCCATTTTAATCTTAACCACGAGAACATATTTTTATGGATTTTACTATCCAGTATGAAAAAATAAATTTTGACCTATTATATAATATTAATTTATATAATTTTATATATGATATCAATTTTTTGAAGAATTATCTATATAAGAGGAAAATTTTTATTTTAAAATAATCCTAAAAAACACAATAAATCATTTTTTTCTTGAAAAATGTGTTTTAGCTATAAAAATGATTTTATACAAAGATTTAGAATAAGGATAAATCCAATGAAAATAACTAGATTATTACTAATGAAATGTATTTATTAACATTTAAGTAATAAATTAAAAAAATTACGTTTTGAATACATGAATAAAATGGAAAATATTTCTTAAAATCGGTATTTTTTAGTATCCACAAAAAAATTAATCTATTCAGAAAAATCAAAAAACATCTTCCAAAGATATTATTGATAGGCTAATTTTAAAAATTATATGATTTTTATGAATTAAAGTCTCTAAATTTGGATTAAATTAATTATAAAATAAATACATTAAATGTAATAAAAACTCTTTTTGATAAATACAAATTTTATAATAAAAAATGGATACATAAAATCAAATAATTTTTAATTATACCATAATAAATATATTTTAATTTTATAAACCCATAATACTGTTTTTTAATTATGTGGTTATTATTACTTATAACTCTTATTATATATTTAGTTTATAATTGTATTATATATAATGATTCATTTGGTCTCATGGATTCTTGTAAAATAGTATTTAAAAAATCATCATGTCTGTTTCAAAAGAATATATATATATATATGTAATATCTCATGGTGTTAATGTAGAGACAACCACATTGAGGTTTCACTATTTTTTAAGGGAACACTAACTACCCAGTGGTTTATATAATAATCATCCTCCTATAACCATTGATGACACTCCAATATAGTCATATTATATATAATGGCTATGTGGATATTTTCAATATACTCTTTATGAAGTGAGACGAAATATCCCTTGTCCAAAATCCTATACAGTATGAGCATTGTGTGGAAGAAACTAACTAAATGGATGTATATGATTTGGTAGAGTACTCCCTCTATTATAATGTGGTATACCATATACTACATGGGAAGTTGAATGGAGAGAAGGAAAAAAATAAACATGAAGTGGACCATAAAGATTCATTTAATACCCATTATACCTATTTTAGGTTTTTTGTTTCCAATTTTATTTATTTTACTTATTTTTTTGATCTTCCATTTATTTATCTTTATAATTTAGATTATTACATATCGTAATAGATATATTAAAATTAAAATGTATGGTTCTAGATGTATTGTCTAGTAACATATCATTTCTAACATTATATATATAGAAAGGAATATAAATTTTTATTATTCAATGTTTATCAATAAAACAATTCCATAAATTGAAACTCTATCACCTGAAACTTAGATCAAAAAAATAAACTCAATTTAATAATCATGGAATAATAGGTAATTTGAATAAGCAGTAACTTAAGTATATTATATAATTTTAGAGTTGTTCATTTCTTCAATACATGTTTATTTTTTCATATAACATTCAATATTGTTAATAATTATAGAAAGCAATTAATTTATATTCAATGGTGGGATATTTAGAAAAAATTGATGATTCCCCCTTCTGGATCTAAGAGAAATAATAATTTTGGATATATATTTAACTTCATTAATTTTTTTCTTAATATTGATCATTAATGTTAAATATATAATTGAAAAATATTGAATGTCATGTTCTTATTTGATTTTTGAATTTTATTAAAATGATTACTATGATGACATATATTCCAGATATTATTTATTAGATTCATTTATCACATGGACTGATAATTATTATTCATTCCATGAAATAGTCTCCCAAAATATTATTTCACATTCCAAACAAGTAAACTAAAATCATAAAGATATTTATCATAATACACTATTTTATAAGATATTCTTATTATATACCAAAATATTAAAAATTTATCTTTTATTTTTCAGAAATATTATCACTTTTAATTATATAAATTATCTAGGAAAAAATTGTTTATTTTTAAACCATTTTACATTTCATATCACATTATATTTTCCATTTTCTTAATCCCATATAATTCATGAATAACTGGATATGTAAGAAATAATAAAATCATATTTATCCTCTACATGGAAATTTTTTGTTATCAATTCACGATATTATTTGAATTGAAATGTGGGGAATTGGATTCCTTCATAACACTGATTTTCAATCACGAAACCAATTGAATTGTTGATAGATTATTATGTTTCAATTTTTTTTTGACAATTTTTGATAACTATTCAAGGTTTTAATAGAAATATCATGTTGATTTGTGTTTGATAATGAAATTTTGGAGACGTTATGTATATAATGAATGTATATTATTGAATTATAAGTAAAAAATAGAAAATTTGGAATTGAAAAATTAATGAGATGGGTATTATTTACATACTTTTGAGTAATAATAACTTAAACTTTTGATAGGACATTAATATCTCATAGATGATAAATAAGATATATTTGAGAAAGATAGAAATGTATTGGAGTTTGTTAGACTAATATAATGGAATGAAATAAGAACATTGTTTTTTCAAAAATATTTTAGGATTAGTGTTCAATATATGTATGAGTAACTTCGATATTCTAAGAGACATGTAACATCATGTGTGTTATTTCAAAAGAGTAACCAATGGTTTTAAATAATAAATTATATTTTTCAAATGGAATTGTAAAATTAGAAATCATTACTCAATAAATTCTCATTATTTAAAATATATTATTATTTAATTCTCACTAAATATTAAAATATCACTAAAATTAATTCTGATCAATAAAAAATCAACGAATCCTTTGAAATGTTAAACAGAATGATGGCACGTGAGATGTTGTAAGTATGCTACTATGAATACATGTTAAATAAGCTATGGATTTTATATAATATTTAATAAGGTAGTTACAAATATGAATATAATTTTTGGGGAGATTTTAATTCTGAAATTCAAATTATATTTGAGGGGATCATTGTCCTATAATTAAAATTATTAGTAAAAGTGGATAATTTTTATGATATTAAGGATTAAGATGGTTTTCTTCCCTAATGAATATCCGATTAGAATATAATATTATCATAAAAATATAATAAATTTTTTAGTGTTTCCATATTACAATTATACAATATATCCATGTGATTATATAAGAGATTTACAATGAAGAAGATTTATTCAGAGAAAGAAATAATGATGACAATTATTATGAATTATGGAGGTAAGAAGATATCGATAATTTGTTACTCTTTCAATATTGTACAGTGATAAAGTTCAGGATCAGAGAGGGATCATTTGTTTATAATGATTTTATAATGTCTTAGTATAAGATTTTTTTACTCTAAAGAATCATGGATCTTATCAACTATCTTTACATTATATTTTGAACACTATTTTATGAACTAAAGGAATCCAATATAAAGATCTATTTGAGATAAAACTACTTCAATGAATTAGTTAAGGATTAATAATAGTACATTCACCATTTTAATAAATTTTTTATATTACTGATAAAATTTCTAAATGAGAATCAACATAAACACATCAAGCATATTGTCACCCACCATGAGTAGAAATATTATAAAAACATATGTTCCCTATTTTTTGTTTTTATTTTTGTTATATACCATTGAGGGAGATATTTAAGGAAGGAACATAACATTCCATTATAGAGTATGATGAATTTATTTTACAAATGAAATTATAAATTTAGAAACACTAACTCAACAACTATTCAAAGTGTTACATCATAAATAACTTATTAAATCCATGTTGTGTAAGAAAAATGTTTCAATTTAATGATAATATTTTTGGTTAGAGAATTGATGGTAATTCATAATTAAGATAATAGTAAATGAATACAACTATTAAATATAAAAATTTCCACAAGTCATATAATTGGATTATTTCCCTGCACTTTTCTATTGATCTATATTTTATTTTTATAGCCACTATTTCCTTTTCACTAATCATAAAATATATTAAAGTAAAAAAACAAATAATATAAACTTATATGTTGATGGATATATAAAAAAAGCTATATTTTTTCCAAATTTAACATGGTTTATTTAATTAACAAAACATACCACATGATTTGTGATAATCCTGGATGTATTTTTGAAGTGAATTTAAAATTTTGGGATTCCATGTTGTAAATAATTTTTTATATGATGATTCAACAATTCGTGATGATGATATAGTTAATTTATTATTCACAAGAAAAAAATGATATTATTATAAATATATAGAGTTTGGAGCACATTAAAATATTTTAACATGGGGATGAAGTGGTTGGGTTACATCTCTGATAATGTTATGAATAATTTCACCACAAAAATATGGATAAATAAATAAGTTATACCTTAAAAAGTGTCAAAATATTGGTATTTACAATAAGATTAGAAGAAATAATATTTTAAATAATTAAATAAATGAGGTGAAGGAGATGACATTCAAATCCATGAAAAAATATAAATTCAAGGAAGAGAAATATGATTACAATGATTAGTCTAGAGATGATGAAGAAATGTATGATAAATATAAGAGAAAGGTGTCTCCTATTTCAAATAAATTGTAAAAAGATATCTTCAATACATAGGTATATTCATAATGAAATGATTTATGAAAGGTGGAATTGGATACAAAATAATTTAATTTCTAAGAAGAATTTTGGTTTGTGTGAGGGTAAAGAGAAAGAATAATGTTTTCATAAACTATTCTATTTTACATTACATGTTTTAAAATCAATTTAGGGTTCTTGGTAGAGAAAACACACTATATAAAATTTTCTAAATTAATTAATGTTAATATAATTTTAGAAGGTACAATTCTGCAAGAGAAAATTAAAAAAGGATGATCAAAATAATTCTGGGAAACGTAATTATTTTTGTGGAAAAGATTCATATTATCAGGATAGATCAATAAATAATGTATATTGTTAGTGTAAAAAAATTTCTTAAATTATATTTTTATTATTACAACATGGATTTTTCGTAGAGTAAAATTAGGTAGGAAATAAAATATATTAGATAATGAAAAAATAAGTTTTTTGTAACACTTTGAAACTAAAAATAGAGGGATTATAAATCTAAATACAAAAAAAATTTGATTTATGTAGTGAAATATTTATAATATTTGACAATGAATGCAATTATACTAAATATTTTTTATTAACTTATTCAGATCAAATACTACATGCTATTAGAATTTATAATTTTAAGAGAAATGAAAATACACCAATGATAGATTATGTTCAGATGTATCTAAAAGTAAGAAAATAGATTAATTCATTGATAGTTGAAAGAAATTTTTTATCACACATTATAAGAGATACTAAATCATGAATAACATAGAAGGTAATAATGGTGGATCAGGAACCTTTTTCAATGTATCCTTAATGAAATTTTCAGGATTTCTTTATTTAAAATCGATGGGATTAAATTAAAATCAATAGATATTCTATTTTTGGATGGTCCCAAACATAATTTTTTTTACTGTTAGAAAACATTATAAAGATGGAAATGAATTAATTATTTGAAGGAACTATTGTAAAAATATGTTATGGAAATATAAAATAACAATAGCTAATTGATAAATACCATGTTTTTATTTATTCTAAATTATAAATTCATAGGACTCTTGTTAATTGTGTTTAAATTATGATAATATTATTTTGAATAAATTATGTTACTAAATATTTCATTTAATCATTATAAAGATCTCAAAATAATATTTTTAAGAGGAATTCTAAAAGAAAATTATAAAAGGATTTCATTTATGATGAATATAAAAATGAAAAATTATTCCTCTAAGTCATAAATGAGATGAAATATTTTTAAATAATGGTATTGATTTCATAAATTTTATTTTATGTGGGGCAATGATTCATAAATACATTAAATGGGATCATTATTTAATATTATTTTTTATTTTTTTACTCGAATTATTTTTTACCCAAATGACTAATTATATATTGATTAATTTTTTAAAATATATTAGAGATTTAAAAAATATTCTTAAGAGAAGTAAAGCAGGATATGTTGCCAATATATTCGATATTATATGTGAAAATAGATCGTAGTTAAATAATAATTAGTTTTATTCTTATATATATAAATATATTAAATTCATTAAACATCAATATAGTTCTCCTTACACTCCCTAATACTATGTATTTGAAAAACAAAAATAATTCTAGATTGTTTGAAAAGAGATAAACCATTCATGATGATTTGAAATATTCAAAATTCATCTATATAAAAGTAATATATAGAAATACGTATATTAAGATAAATGTTTCTTGAGGCACAAATCTAACAAATCTACCCATAAAGTGTGGTATAATAAAAATACCATCATGAATCATTTCAAAAGTGTTTCATAGTATTGGATTAATAAAAATAAATAAATAAAATATGGGAAAGTATTATGAAAAGGTTAATGAATTATTAATTTTATATTTAACTATTTATATATTATAAAATTATAACAATAAAATATTAAGAAATAATTTATATTTTTTTAATGTTGTGATCATCAAAAATATGCCCTAATTGGAGTGATGTACAAGTAAATGATTTTGAAAACTCCAAAAGAAGATAACTTGATTTTTTTCAAGAATAGTGACTGATGGAGATGCAAGATAGATGTAAAGTTATGGTGATATTAGTTTATACCAGACTAGTTATCCTAATGATATTATAGCGATTTAAAAATTTTCAAAATGGGGGAAAATATTGTTTAACATAAAAATATCATTATAAATGAGAAGGCATTACAATATAATAAAGAATACTAGAATATAAAAATCAGACTGCTCTTCTATCAAAATATGATCTATATTAATGTTTATAGTTTGTTAAGAAAAATGAGGAGATAAATTCATTGAACATGGATTTTCAAAAGATTGAAAATAATAACACATGAAGAGTTTTTATAAGATGAGATTGAAAAAATATCATTAGAATCATGTGTTTTTCTAATATCAATTAAATAGTTTTTTTTGTAAAACTGCTGACAAGAATTGGTCCCCCCAATTGATGCCCCAAAATATTTTATTAAAAAACCCATGTAGTAGTACAAACACGAAGTGAAAAGAGTTTACACCAGTAGATAATTATGAGAATACAGTTGAAAAAAACCCAGAATCTCAAGTATAACAAATAATCAAGATGACCTGTAATCATCCAGTCCATGAACTCCAGAAGCAGTTGCATGGAGTGGTCCATGAATCCAATAGGTATATTCTTATATAGAGGGAATCTTGATAGAATGAGTCATCAACACCCCCCTCCATCTGATTCAAGAATTACAAAGCAGAGGAAAACATCATCAAAATTTTCCAACGAAATTCATTTACTGATCTAGAAGTAACAAAAACTAGGTTTTAATTTTATATCCTAAATATATAACAACACTAATAAAGAGAGCATATTTCTTGAAAAAAAGATAGACTCCTGTACATGCAATTTGTAAGAATAGGATACTGTAAAGGGATGATATTGATTTTGAGGAATAATTTACCATTGTTTGAGAACATGTAGAATTTTGAATGCTCCAAGCCATTTTAGTATCCATCATTTTAAATTTCATAAAATGCAAGTGAAATTTAATTTCATGAATGGATATCTCAAATAAGAGTTATTTATTAAGTGTTTAGATGTATTTTTCAATGATTTCACTATTAAAATGGTGTGAATATTTAATAAGATAATTAAAAGTTTTAAATAGGCCCTTTCATTCTAGTAGTGCAATTGGGCATGATTCTAGGAATATATAAATATTACTTTTGGATGTATTGAAAACATTCTTTTGGAAAATGATATGATCTTATGTAATGACATTTTTATTGAATATATTGATAACATAATATTTTCATGTGATAGAGAGAGTACTATTGAGGAATTTAAAAATAAAATAATAAATAATTTTGAAATATAAATATTGAGGGGAATGATATCAATTATATGTATATATTTCATGGAGAAATAGAAATATATTTTTACTAACATAATAATAATATTCAATGAAATTGTTGTAGAAAAAAAAATTGATGACTCAAAACAAGTGTGTGTTCTTATGGATGTAGCTAAAATACTACGTAAATATTGTGTGGGATTACACATAAATAACATATTATTTATAAGGATTCTTATATGATTGTTTAATTAATATTTTCGAACTAATAATATTAATTATTTTTTGACCTTTTGTATAATATTTTAGAATTGTATTATAAATTCACACTGGATGGATATGAAATGAATTTATTGCTAAATAAAAAGAAATAATATTTATAGGATGATGGATTATTTATGATAAATTGTTTTTTATGAATAAACTAATGTTGATTGGTTTGTATGTTTTGTTGATAAAATGTAAACATCAGGCATTGAATTAATTTTAGGTGATAACTGTGGGAGACTAAATTAAATGAAAAAATATTCTATGACTTTGAATGTTATTGGGTCTAATTATATGGTTTCTTCGCAATCATAAACAAAAATGATATTTATGAGAGAGCACATATAAAACCTAATGGTTATGGCCAAATGATCATTGGGAATAGTATATGATAAAAATTATAGCATAGATCTATTAGAAAATACAAAGTATAATAAACTAATCGTTGAATATTGATATCAAAAATGATTTAATCAATGGAAATATTTTAAATGATGATGTGAGTCTAAAAATATATTTTCATAAAGTATCATATTACATGCAATTTTTCAAAGGTGTCGTGAGGGGATAAATTTGAATATTTTTTGTTAATGATGGATGTTCAACATTTATATATTACATCAGGAGTTTTTTATGGTCAGATAATTCATTGTATTTTATTTCATAATGTATAAAAATATAAAAAACTAATGTGATAGTTTTTATATTGACTCCAAATTTTTTTTATTCTAAAAGAAGGTGGATTTTATATTATGAGTTAATAAAGAATGATAAATCAACATCCTAATCCACGAATTTCCATCCACTCATAGATGAAATTATCTCAAAACCATTTTTGTATATATAAATGTGTTGTAAGGATGATTCTACATGAGAAAGTCTATTATTTGATGAAAAATGATTTTTATCTGTGTTATACGAATCCATATAGCGAGAACAATGAACTCAAAAAAATATTGATGTTTTTTTGTTTTATTATTTGAAATGAACATTTCATAAATTTAGAATGTTATTAAGACTTTTTTTAGTATATTTGAGGTGGATGAATTTTTTTGATGTTTTTTAGATGATAATGAAATGATGAATAATTTTTAGTGGATAATATGGTAACTAATATTAACAAATCACTGAGATATATTATAGTAGATTTATCATTCATAAGAATAAATTCATATTTCTAAAGGATAAGTAAGATCTATATGTTATACAAAATATATTTCAGAAAAATTAGTAGTGTATGACAGTACCGAAGAATAATAGAATGGTAAATAAGATAAATAGAAAATATTTAAATATTGTTGTAGATTAAATTTTGGGATATAAATGATTAGATTTTATATAACAACATATATATAATATCAAATAGTTTAATATGTAAGAGTAACCAATGGTTTCAACTAAAAACTACGATATTACTAAAGGTTTTATAAGATTAAATAATTTTCTAAAAATATAGATAATATATAAATCATTCATTGCATTTCTATTATTTAAATATTAAAATTTAATAGTAATTCATTGTGAATGTGAGATATGATGAGATTTATTAGGTCATTAAAAGGTGGATATAAAATGTAGTGGTAATACGCATATGACCATGTAAATGTGGAAAATAACCAATTTTTGTATGGATAATATCTTGAGTTTTGAACAATTATTAAGTTGTGTTTTTTGATGATTTAAATTTTTTTATTAAATATATTAATGAGGTGATATTAGGAAAATTCTATGACTTTTCAAAAAGGTGGATTTTTTTCCTGATTCTACGGGCCGAGGAATGATTTTTTACCCAATTAATTTTTTACAAGTTTCAAATATTTGAATCATGATGTCATTATTTTATTCGTAGTTTCCATATTTTAATTATTTAAATTATTCATGTGATACTCCATGATGTTAAAATAGAGTAGGGTTGATTCCAAAAAATAATAGTTTTTAATTATTGAAATTATTGAACATAAAAGATACTGGTGATATACTAATAATTAATGGAATATTTAGAGTGACCCATTTTATTAATGATTCATGAGACTCATGAGAAGAACATTTTTGACTTTTTATTATCTAAGATCTTGTAAGAGAACTTTTCAATCAAGTTTGATAATGTTTTTGTATACTAGAGTGATCCGTTATACTGATCTATTAAGAGACAAATATTTTTGGGAAATATACAAGGGTTAAGTATGGAACCTTCTATATTGTAATGAATTTTTTATATTAGGGATATATTTATATATAATACTCATCCTAATCCCAATATGAACATAACACCACCATAGGGGAGAATCTTGTTATAATTATATTTACTTTCCGTACCATTTTTTGATATTTGTGAAGGTGATATTTTAATAATAATTCGATCATGAGTGAAAGAATTAATACATAAATATTTAAATAAAATATTGAAAAATTGAAAAATCCACTAAACCCTTCATTTTTGGTGATACATAATTAGTCACATGGACACTTTAGAATGATAGTTTTTGAAAACAGGAGGAATGTAATTTTTTGTGTTTCTTTGGATACAATCTTTGAAAGATATTTTTTGTTAATTTTACATGATTATACTGTAATTATGAATAAATATGAATTAATAAAAGGTGATTATGTATTTAAATACCATAAAAACTAATTAAAATTTTTATTGATCATGTATAGAAACAAATGAAGAAATGATTTAAAAGTATCTATAGATTATTATTTTTGTAATGAAAAAGGTGTTTGTAAGATATTTTCAGAAAATTGTACCCTGTTTTTTAGATATTTCATTACTAGTATGATGATTAATTAACGTTATGACAAAGAATAATCCTATTATAATGTAATATATGAATACATGTGGTTTCTAAAAAACATAAATTATAAAGGGAGACAAATTATACGGGTGATTTAATGGTACCATCATTATGAAAAAATAAGTAACATTACCCCATGTTTATTTAAAATTTGAAGATATTAAATATTTTATAACATAGAGAATAACATTGGGAATTTTAAATTTATGTAGTGCTCTAGGGATTTTGGAATGTGTGACAATTGGGCCCTAGTGACCGCACAACCACCCTGCCATAACATGGTCGTCGGGTCCTGGCCCACCAGGTACCACCAGTTGCCCCACATACATGTGGGGCCCACCCCAGGGTCCACCCACATGCTTGAATGGGTCATCTGACTAATGAGAGTCCCCACATGCCAACACTTATATTTTCTAGTGTGCTATGTCCTCACTCGCACACTCATTGGGAAACATCCCAGAAGGTCACACATCCTGATAACTACTCCTTGCCAAGCACGCTTAACTATGGAGTTCTAATCAGACAGGCTCTCGAAAAGGAAGGTGCACCTTTTTGACATGATACATATGATTAATTAATCTAACCATGTATCATTTGGGGATTGTACAATTACCCCCCCCCCCTTTAGAGCACAACATCCTCGTTGTGGGACCTACATCTCAACCCAGGCAGTGCACTGCACTTAAGGCTGGGTTCCTCCTCTGATACAAAATGTGACAATCAGGCCCCACTGACAACACATCTGTAACACCCCAAGCCTCCATGGTACGTTTCCCTTCGAATAATGCAATGGCGTTCATTGTACGCAACTTCGAGATTCTAACACACCACAACCAATCAAACTAGCCGTTATGAATAGTAATACCTACTTTTTGAAATTTTATAAATTCTATCTCTCAAAATGGAATTCATTTTTGGATTCGGAATATCGAATTTATCCTAGGGTGAAATTTTTTAACTTTTCAGAGAACACTTATATTTTGATGAATAATAAAAATTACTAAATTTTAATTAAAAACAACTTTTTATATCAAAATCATTTATAATGATAAATTATATTATTGAGTGGTTTTAAAGTATAATTAGAATATATTTTTTCCATTTTATCCAATGGTGTTCATTAGAATTAATTTCACATTGAAATTGGACATAAACAATTGTCAATTTTTTGATATATATTGTTTCTTAAAAACACGCTTTTTGTTGTGACAGTGGGAATTAATTATAAAATTAATTAATGCAACTTATATGTTTAGAATTTTGTAAAATAGACATCATTTTTGAATTCGGAATATCAATTATAGGTTCGGGTGAAATTTTGGCATTGCTCTGAAAAACTTCAATTTTTGATGAATAGTGAAACTACTAAGTGGTAGTTAAAAAACTGAATTTTTCATAAAACATAATTTTACCGCTTCTGTGAATGGAATTTCGAAAATCCGAGAGACATGGTAAATATCAAGAAGTAAAATGTGGTTCAATGAGATGAAAATAATTTTTGGCGAATAGTAACTATCTACTTTTATTTACCATTGTTAAAAGTAAATATGGTAATTAAGGGTAAAAATGATATTAATATTACCTTAACACACGTCCTAATTCTATTGGACAAGTGTATCTCGACCAAAAACAACCTTAGGAATAAAATATTATCATTTAGGTCCACTTGGATTAGATTAGGACATTTCTTATTATTTAATTCAAAGAAGAGTTAAAAGAGTTAACATCAATGTTTATTTACTAAAACATTTTTAATATAGGGTTATACATAAGATAAATTCGATTGTAAATATTAATTATAAAGATAATAAGATTTAATACATAATGATATTTTATTTATAATTTTTAGACATTAAATAATTTAATATATTTATGACACAATGATGATGGAGTAATTACCATATGAGGGAAAAATTATAATAATTGATATTATAAATACTCAAATAAATATAATTTAAAATTTTTAATGAATTAAAATAATTTTCTAGGATAATATGACATATTATTATTGATTTAATTGACTTGTTTCTAAGTAATAATTTTTTATGTGTTTTAAAAAAATCAACTATTGAATAGTGTCAAAATTGACATAAAAGAGTTTTTAAAACAAATATTATATTATTAATTGATATTAAATTCCTAAAAATCTAAGGTTCGTCCAAGAGAATTATATCATGATAGGTATATCATTAATGGACCGCTTGGGTGTCTCTTGGATGTATCTAGTAAGTTTATTAACTATATAATATAAAAATACAATGTGACATGGTAAATGTCAAACTAATTAACTAAGTGTTAAAACTAAAAGATAAGGTTAATATAGTAACCCAAACCTATATATATTATATTGGTTGAATGTTTTTAGACTTATCCCCACCTTAAACTTTGAATAATCAACTTTGGAGCCATTAGAAACCGAATATGAATTTATCATAAATTAATATTTCTAGCTTTTCCAAAGTTGCCCCTCACCCCTATTATAAAAGGGAACTCCTCCTTCTCATTTCTTCACACCTTCAAAGCATTTTGGTTCGGCAAACCCACGCCCAAATACTCTCTCAAATTCCCTCACTACAACCTAGAGGCCTTATTTTGGTCATAAAGCCATCCTATGGAGCCCTTTTGATCAAATCAAAAGGAAGAACCTGAAGAAGAGGTAATGTTTTCACCACCCCTTTTCATGTTCCTTTCTTCTTCCACTTCTTCTTTCTTTGTTTTTACCATTCTAAAATAATAACTCCAATATATTATATATACTGTGATTTTATTATAATTATGTTACAACCATATTCATAATTCTATCCACCATTTGAATAACATGTCACCATACGTGCGTACGTATGGCTTACCGTCTCCACGTCGTGGTGTAATTGTTTTTCAATATATTATTATTTGGGTGGGTATAATGATGATATATAACTCATTTAAATAATAAATATAACATGATAATTATTCTTTATATATGATATACCATCCAATTATATATTATTTTAATATCAAAAGAATGATATTGTCGCTCGTGCATACGTACGGACTACCGTCTCCACGAACGCGATGAGATTCATTCTCCATCATATTCATTCAAGTATAAGTATCATTTGATTATTTAAAAATAATGGTTAAGAAATTTATATCATTCCAGATATGAATAAGATACAACCTATCCATGACAAACATGTCTTACGTAACAAAACATATAAAACAAAATGAGTAAGTTAACACTTGAAACGACGATAATTCTAAGATATTATTAACAAAGGAATGTTAAAAGATCATATATGATATCATATTAATGTATATGATTCATGAATAATTTAATAAATATTATTTCAACATTATACAGGAGGTTAACATACCCCCAACAAAGGAAAAGTACAAGGTAAGGGGTTTCTTATCTCACTTTTAATTCCGTGAGAATTCCATTGTTCACCACTTATTTATTACATGTGGTGGGTGTAATGCCCATGTTTGTATTCATTGTGTAATATACTTTAATTCATGTTTATTTACATCATAATTTTATGATACTTCTTTCATGGTTGTATTTTTTGTATGTTACCAAATAAATAAGGGAATTTGAAATTTCAATTTCCACTCATTCTGCTTTACGTATACTTCATTGATTATTTTACTCCAAGATTATGTGTCGAAGAACTATTCATTTGATTATGTCATAATCTCCACTTCCCTTTCTGTGGATATACTTTTTATACACAGAATCACTCCATTGATAAATTCTCAAGTCATCGGTATGAACTTGATAAGAGTAATTTTTACTCAATCTCGATTTGTTGAGATAAACATCCAATTCATTGGTGTCATTTTTACTAGAATATGTGTGAATGTCCCATGATTGTTTTACACTGAAAATCCAATCATATTTAGTGTATTTATATTTTTCACACATAATTATGTCATTGATTTATCCTTAACCTAAGGATATGGCCTTTATGAGGGATTTCATCTCAATTTACATTCCATTGAGACTTCATTGTTGTTATACACCAAATCACTTTTATGTGGTGTATATAATGTAATTTGACATAGTATATCATGAATCCCTTTATTCTCATGATATTAAAAAAATTTGATTACCTAAATTATTTGTATTCAAGTGTCTCTCTTTTGGTTAGAAACTCTAACTAAAATACCATTTTTAAATGTTTTAAAGACCTATTCTTCTAAATCTTGCTCATTAATGTCCATATTTTAAAAAATGGTTTTAAGGATTTATTTATATGGACATTAATGTTTTAAAAATAAAACTCCTTTTGAAAGTTTCAAAGTGGTATGTGACACTTTGATTCAAAAATCATTTTTTAAATGGGTTCTTGACAAATAGTGTGACTTTTAAATGATTTCAAGAAACGGGGGATATTTCTCTCAAATAGTTTTGATGATTATTTTCATCTATGTCAACATCCTTCATTATTCTTGATTGAGGTTAATGTGATACAATAAAATCTTCCATATTGTATCGAATGAGTTATGTTTGACTATGGATGTACTATTTTTATACCATTCATGGTTTGTGGTTAAAGTATTGACATTTTGTATGCTAGTTTTAATACGAATGTTTATGTTATGTTTAAACTTGTTCATATGAGGAATGCAGTGGACTTAATAAGTGATAGGTGGAGCCCGCTATAGCTCCTCGATGCATCAGTAGGTCTCATGAGACAAACTAGTGTCTTGGCACAAGGCCCTGGCAAAATCTTATTTGTAGTCTTGGCATGAGGCCTTGGCTATGTGGTTATGATAGTATGGAATTATGCATTACATCATTATGAAAGTGGTTATTGATATTGCATGTGATCATTCGACTAGTAGAATATCCATGTGAGTAAGTAAATGGCATTATTTTATTTTATCTTTGTCATTTTATGCTGAAGTTCAAGTTTAAAAGGCTTTCATTTTAGTTATAAACTGCCTTATGTGTTTATGCTTATCTATGAAAGCTTCTGCTATAATGTTATCCTTACTGAGCATCTGAGCTCACCCCTTTCAATGATTTATTTTTCCCAGGATTATGAAGAAGTAATTTATGAATGACCTACAGGGATAGTATGAGGGGATATGAAGACAAGATGTTGTTGTAGATTTTTTTACCTTATGATGTAATGTAAGACTTATGAATATATCTAGTGTTTTAAAGACAACTAATCTAATTGGTCTTTAGAGACTTGATCCTTTGTGATCATGCCAATGTTATGTAATAATGCACCGACTCTGGGTATCTAGGGTCGGGGCGTTACAGTTGGTATCAGAGGAAGTTTATTACAAACCATGGAAGCTAGATTTAGATAAACTCTGATTAGAGCACGTAGACCTAAGATGAAATTTGAGGATTAGTATAGGAGAACTTCCTAGAATTTTGGTATTGTAGAGATTTTGTGAGTTTTCCGAAAAATACATCCCTGTCTGGATACGAGAAGGTAGAGGCAGCTCTGGCACAGATGTACCTAGGGGTTAAACCAGAAAACACCGCTTTGAGCTAGACTCAAACGGGAACTGGTGCATGAAAACGGGCCTTGCTGCACTCTTGGT
Organism: Viscum album; assembly: GCA_963277665.1. Classification (NCBI taxonomy): domain Eukaryota; kingdom Viridiplantae; phylum Streptophyta; class Magnoliopsida; order Santalales; family Viscaceae; genus Viscum; species Viscum album. The sequence goes on from OY728164.1 coordinate 909,749,809, forward strand.
TACGACACTCTCGGGGGATATGCTTAGGATAATTTACATTTTCTTTACAAACCGATTTAAATAATTATATATATAAGATGAGAGTAAATGACCTTGGTTAATCCTAATGTGTTTCAAATTGAGAATATGGTGACATGGTAATCTCTAAATGATTTTATGACTACTGTTACTCACACAATGATTTTTGGTTTTAGTCAATGGCTGGATTCCAAGGAAGTCATAGTGACTTTGAGAATGATTTACATGGTGGGAACGGTGGTGGAAATGAGCAACAAAATGGAATGTTGATAGGTGTAAAAGATATCGTCTTTATTCCAAATAAATTTTCCAAAAATATGATCAAAAATATATATATTAACCAATTCCCGACTCAAAAAACAAAGAGAAAGGTGATGAATGATAAGAGATCCAACAGTGGAGAACAAGGTGAAAGGAATCCTCAGTTTCCATCATGCAGGAAATGTGGAAGGAGACACCCTGGAAAGTGTCTCAATGGGACAAAGAAATGCTTTACATGAGGGAAGTAAGGACATAAAGTGAAGAATTACTGAAGAAAAATGAAGAGTACTATGGAAGAAGATAAAAATGGTCCCAAGAGTCCATTTACAGTCATTTTCCATAAATGTAGGGGACCTGGCCATTACCCGAGTGAATTCCCTATTCTATAGGATATTTTCATAGTCAAAGAAGAAGCTATGTGGAAATAAATGGTTGGAGAAATGTTTAAAAAGTATTAGTGCTCCTTGTTGTTGGGTTTACTTTGGAATAATTTTCTCTTGTATTTGTAACCCCGCAGTTTTCCATGTGAGAATGATATTTGAGGAAGAATTATATATTCTCTTGTGGATATAGTTATAAATAATCATTTGGTTTTATATGATCATTGGGTTTGAGGAAATTATAAGTTATCATAATTTGGGATGAAAATGGTAGGTATGAGATAAGATTTTTGGTTAAATTATTATATGGTTATTTTGAGGAATTTATTTCATTTTGGTAATATTATAAAATATTGTTTTTGAAAAATGACAACACGTAGACCGTGTGACAACCCGTCGCATCAGACAAAGATGTGGGAATCAATCCCACAACCAATGTGTGATTGGGGTTTATTGCCTACCACTGGACTACGTGTAGTCCCTGGTTAGTGAGACTATTATTTTTAGTTAAATGATTTCATTGATCAATAATAATTTGATTTGGGATCTTATGTCTTATCAAATGAATACCCTTAGTATAGGAAAATTATTTGGTGATTAAGTGATAAATGTTATTTTGGAAGTTGTTCTCTTTGTTGAGAACACTATATGCCAATGTAAAATAGAGTAGTATGGGATTTCATTTGAGGAGTAATGGTGGACTTTTATCTATGTTTTTATTGTGGATTTATAATGATTTGGGTTATTTATGGAAATGATTAGGTTAATTACTTTTAAGTATGTGAATTTAAGAGTAATTAATGTCATTTGGAGATACAATTTAACGTGGAAGACTACATTCATAATAAGATTTGGTTTTCAATATTAGTTTTGATTATATTAAAGGATTTTAAGGACAATTGATTATTAAATGGTATTTATTTAACTTTGGGGGTATTGATGGTTTAATTTTGGAAATTTAGATTAGTGTTTATTTCTCTCAAGGAATATCCTTCTGGGGGATCATTAGATCTTGTAATAACCGTTTTGGTTTTGATTAATCTCTAAAGACAATGTAAATATATAGTTCATCCTTCATGGATCATGTGATTCTATAGAAGATTATTCTAGCTCTTCCAGTGTGACCAAGTCTTCTTGAATACTCATTGTTTAAAAAAAATGAGTTAGTGGTGGAAATTTATTATAGAATGAAAATCTACTTAAAATGTAAGTATATATCTTTATTATCTTAGTCAATATCATAAATAAATTCCTCATCCTTATGTAATGTAACTTAAAACAAAAAAAATGTTGTCCGTTTACTTTCCTACTAGGAGACTAATGGTTGTTTGTCCCAACACAAGTTTGAGGTTTTCTTATTGTTAAATTTCTCTTGATCATGATTTCTATCCATCTCCATCAGAACTTGACACTTAGTTTATCATCCGTATCCATGTTTTCCTACACGGAATCTGAGTATGGGTTATCATGGTTGACCTTTATACCTCTCTTTCTTTATTTTAAAGTGATAGTTTTATTGACTCTTTTTCCGTTGTGGGACCTTCCATTATATTCCCAAGCACAGTTTTAAAAATTGCGACGATGAAATTTATTGAAGGAGGGGAGAATGTAACACCCCAAGCTTCCACGGTACGTTTCCCTTCGAATAATGCAATGGCGTGCATTGTACGCAACTTCGGGATTCTAACACACCACAACCAATCAAAATAGCCGTTATGAATAGTAATACCTAATTTTTGAAATTTTATAAATTCTATCTCTCAAAATGGACTTCATTTTTGGATTCGTAATATCGAATTTATCATATGGTGAAATTTTGGAACTTTTCGGATAACACTTATATTTTGATGAATAATGAAAATTACTAAATTTTAATTAAAAATAACTTTTTAAATCAAAATAATTTATAATGATAAATTATATTATTGAGTGGTTTTAAAGTATAATTAGAATATATATATACCATTTTATCCAATGGTGTTCATTAGAATTAATTTCACTTTGAAACTGGACCAAAACAATTGTCAATCTTTTGATATATATTGTTTCTTAAAAACACTATTTGTTGTGACAGTGGGAATTAATTATAAAATTAATTAATGAAACTTATATGCTTAGATTTTTTTAAAATAGACATCATCTTTGAATTCAGAATATCAATTATAGCTAAGGTTGAAATTTTGGCATTGCTCTGAAAAACATCAATTTTTGATGAATAGTGAAACTACTAAGTGGTAGTTAAAAAAACTAAATTTTTCATAAAACATAATTTTACCGCTTCTGTGAATGGAATTTCGAAAATCCGAGAGACACTGTTAATATCAAGATGTAAAATTTGGTTCAATGAGATGAAAATAATTTTTGGTGAATAGTAACTTATTACTTTTATTTACCACGGTTAAAAGTAAATAGGGTAATTAAGGGTAAAAATGATATTAATACTACCCTAACACCTGTCCTAATTCTATTTGACAAGTGTATCTCGACCAAAATCAACCTTAGGAATAAAATATTATCATTTAGGTCCACTTGGATTAGATTAGAACATTTATTATTATTTAATTCAAAGAAGAGTTAAAAGAGTTAAAATCAAAGTTTATTTACTAAGACATTTTTAATATAGGGTTATAGATAAGATAAATTCGATTGTAAATATTCATTAGAAATATAATAAGATTTACTACATAATGATATTTTGTTTATAATTTTTAGACATTAAATAATTTAATATACATATGACACAATTATGATACAGTAATTACCATAATAGTGGAAAATTAAAATAATTGATATTATAAATACCCAAATAAATATAATTTAAGACTTTTAATGAATTAAAATAATTTTAGAGGATAATATGACATATTAGGATTGATTTAATTGACTTTTTTCGAAGTAATCATTCTATTATGAGTTTCACAAAAATCAACTATTGAATAGTGTCAAAATTGACATAAAAGAGTTTTTAAAACAGATTTTATATTATTAATTGATATTAAATTCCTAAAAATCTAAGGTTCGGCCAGGAGACTTATATCAGGATAGGTATATCATTAATGGACCACTTTTGGGTCTCTTGGATGTATATAGTATGTTAATTAACTATATAATATAAAAATACAATGTGACATGGTAAATGTCAAACTAATTAACTAATTGTTAAAACTAAAATATATGGTGAATATAGTAACCCAAACCTGTATAAATTATATTGGTTGAATGTTTTTAGACCTATAACAACATTAAACGTTGAATAATCAACTTTGGAGCCATTAGAAACCGAATATTAATTTATTATAAATTAATATTTCTAGCTTTTCCAAAGGTGCCCCTCACCCCTCTTATAAAAGGGAACTCCTCCTTCTCATTTTTTCACACCTTAAAAGCGTTTTGGTTCGGCCAAAACATTCCCAAATACTCTCTCAAAATCCCTCACTACAACCGAGAGGCCATAGTTTGATCAGAAACCCATCCTAAGGAGCCTTTTTGATCAAATCAAAATGAAGAACCCGAAGAAGAGGTAATGTTTTCACCACCCCTTTTCATGTTCCTTTCTTCTTCCACTTCATGTTTCTTTTTTTTTACCATTGTAAAATAATAACCCTAGTATCTTATATATACTGTGATGTTATTATAAATATGGTACAACCATATTTAGTATTCTATCCATCCTTTGAATAACATGTCACCATACGTGCGTACGTACGGCTTACCGTCTCCATGTCGTGGTGTAATAGTTATTCAATATATTATTATTTGGGTGGGTGTAATAATGATATTTAACTCATTTAATAATAAATATAACATAATAATGATTCTTTATATATGATATACCATCCAATTATATATTATTTTAATATCAAAAGAATGATATTGTCGCTCGTGCGTACGTACGGACTACCATCTCCATGAACGCGATGAGATTCATTCTCCATCATATCCATTCAAGTATAATTATCATTTTATGATTTTAAAATAAGTTTTAAGAACATTATATCTTTCTGGATATGAATAAGATACAACCTATCCATGACAAACATGGATTACGTAACAAAACATATAAAACAAAATGAGTAAGTTAACACCCGAAACGACGATAATTCTAAGATATTATTAACAAAGCAATGTTAAAAGATCATATATGATATCATATTAATGTATATGATTCATGAATAATTTAATAACAATTATTTCAACATTATACAGGAGGTTAACCTAACCCTATCCAAGGAAATGTACAAGGTAAGGGGATTCTTATCTCACTTTTAATTCCTTGAGAATTCCATTGTTCCCCACTTATTTATTACATGTGGTGTGTGTACTGCCCATGTTTGTATTCATTGTGTAATATACTTTAATTCATGTATATTTACATAATCATTGTATGATCCTTCTTTCATGGGTGTATGTTTTTTATGTTACCAAATCAATAAGGGAATTTGAAATTTCAATTTCCACTCATTTGACTTTACGCATACTTCATTGATTATTTTACTCCAAGATTATGTGTGGAATAAATATTCATTTGATTATGTCATAATTTCCACTCCCCTTTCCATGGATATACTTTTTATACACATAATCACTTCATTGATAAATTTTCAAGTCATCAGTATGAACTTGATAAGAGTAATTTTTACTCAATCTTGATTTGTTGAGATAAACATCCAATTCATTGGTGTCGTTTTTACTAGAATATGTGTGAATGTCTCTTGATTGTTTTACACTGAATATCCAATCATATTTAGTGTATTTATATTTTTCACACATAATTATGTCATTGATTTATCCTTAACCTATGGATACAGCCTTTATGAGAGATTTCATCTCAATTTACATTCCATTGATACTTCTTTGTTATTATACACCAAATCACTTTTATGTGGTGTATATAATGTACTTTTACATAGAATATCATAAATCCCTTTATTCTCATGATATTTAAAAGTTTTGATTACCTAAATTATTTGTGTTCAAGTGTCTCTCTTTTGGTTAGAAACTCTAACTAAAATACCATTTTTAAATGTTTTAAATACCTATTCTTATAAATCTTGCTCATTAATGTCCATATTTTAAAAAATGGTTTTAAGGATTTATTTATATGGACATTAATGTTTTAAAATTAAAAATCCGTTTGAATGTTTCAAAGTGGTATGGGACACTTTGATTCAAAAATCATTTTTTTAAATGGCTTCTTGACAAATAGTTTGGCTTTTAAAGGATTTCAAGAAAAAGGGGGATATTTCTCTCAAATAGTTTTGATGATTATTTTCATCTATGTCAACATCCTTCATTATTCTTGATTGAGGTTAATGTGATACAATACAATATTCCATATTGTATCGAATGAGTTATGTTTGACTGTGGATGTGCTATTTTTATACCATTCATGGTTTGTGGTTAAAGTATTGAAATTTTGTATGCATGTTTTAATACGAATGTTTATGTTATGTTTAAACCTGTTCATATGAGGAATTTATTGGACTTAATAAGTGACGGGTGGAGCCCTCTATAGCTCCTCGATCCATCGGTAGGTCTCATGAGACAAACTAGTGTCTTGGCACAAGGCATTGGAAAAATCTTATTTGTAGTCTTGGCACGAGGCCTTGGATATGTGGTTATGATAGTCTGGCACGAGGCGTTGTATCGAATGAGTTATTTTTGACTGTGGATGTGCTATTTTTATACCATTCATGGTTTGTGGTTAATGTATTGACATTTCGTATGCTAGTTTTAATACGAATGTTTATGTTATGTTTAAACCTGTTCATATGAGGAATGAATTGGAATTAATAAGTGACGGGTGGAGCCCTCTATAGCTCCTCGATGCATCGGTAGGTCTCATGAGACAAACTAGTGTCTTGGCACAAGGCCTTGGAAAAATCTTATTTGTAGTCTTGGCACGAGCCCTTGGATATGTGGTTATGATAGTCTGGCATTATGCATTCCATCATTATGGAAGTGGTTATTGATATTTCATGTGATCATTCGAATAGTAGAATATCCATTTGAGTAAGTAATTGGAATTATTTTATTTTAACTTTTCCATTTTATGCTGAAGTTCATGTTTAAAAGGCTTTCGTTTTAGTTATAAACTTCTTTAAGTGTTTATGCTTATATATGAAAGCTTCTGCTATAATGTTATCCTTACTGAGCATCTGAGCTCACCCCTTTCAGTGTTTTATTTTTCCCAGGTTTATGAAGAAGTAATTTATGAATGACCTGCAGGGATAGTATGAGGGGATATGAAGACAAGATGTTGTTGTAGTTTTTTTACCTTATGATATAATGTAAGACTTTTGAATATATATAGTGTTTCCAAGACTACTAAACTAATCGGACTTTCGAGACTTGATCCTTTGTGATCATGCCAATGTTATGTAATAATGTACCGACTCTGGGTATCTAGGGTCGGGGTGTTACAACATCCACCCTACCTTAACATGGCAGTCGGGTCCTGGACCACCAAGTACCACCAGTATCCCCGCAGACATGTGGGGCCCACCCCTGGGTCCACCCACGTGCCTGAATAGGTCATCTGACTAATGAGAGCCCCCACAGGCCAACACATGTCATATCCAGTGTTCTTTCTCCTCACTCACACACACCCTGATAAAAATCCTAGAAGGTCACCCATCCTGATCACTACTCCTGGTCAAGCACGCTTAACTTTGGAGTTCTATTTAGATAGGCACCCGAACAGGAAGGTGCACCATGTTGAAATGAGCCATATCATTTATTCAATTAACCATGTATCATTTGGGAACGTTACAGAATGTGTCTTTAGATTATTGAAATTATTTTTTTCGAATTATTTGTTTTTTTATTTTATGTACTTTATTTGATATTTTCACTACTTTAATGTTTTATATATACTTGGAGATACATTCATTACATATGATGAAATTATTATTAACCATGAGTGACATGTCCCTTAATGTACAGTAAATTAAGAGAATATGGATGGTATTTTACTTTCAATTATTGAAAATTTCTTGTGGATGAGTTTTTTATTTTTAATTATATTTGAATTAAATTTTTAGCTCACCCCTATTGATTATTTGAGAATATAAATGTATAAAGGATGAAAAAAATATTCTGTATTGGGATCTTCATTATGATAATCTCTAAAATAAATCAATTATAATTAATATTGGAATGTAATGCATCTTTATTTAAATAATCACAATTTTTAGTAAATAAGTGGATGATCTATTATATTATTAATGAAAATTTATCTAATTTTATGTAGATTACCATAGAAATATTTCTAATGATCAATTAAATTTTTCCCAAAGTGAATGAGAATCTATTTTTATGAAATAATTATTTTGAATTATTTTTTTCTTATATTATGAATAAGGGAAATCAATTTATCTGTAATCATATTTTACTTTTAATTTTAATTCCTAATTCTAAAATAGAAATTTTGTAAATTTATAATTCGAATTATTTTAGAATTGTGTGGTTCTCTGTTTATTAGTGGCATGCCATGGGACATATAAAAAATAAAAAATATTTATATTTTTAACAATGATGTTGTGAAAAATATAAATTCTAAACATTTTCATTCATACATGGTAATTTTTGACACCTAGGGATAGGCTAAATTATTCACATTCATTAAAATGTTAATTTTCAACATGATTATTTATTTATATAGTGTGGGATAATCATTTATATAAGGATGTATATGTTATTGATACCACAATTAAAATATGATAACCTTTTAACTGAGAATATAGTATCATATGTCAATTTCAAACCATGATGTATCTCTTTTGTGTTTTGTTAGTGTATAATAAGGGTATCTAAAATAATTTTTCGATATAAAGTGAATCGGGGTTTACATAATCCATGCGAGGACATGAAGATAAAAAATTGGTTTTTAAATTATTATTTAATTATTATCTTGTGAATTCACTTAGAAATAGTATCTAATTTATGTAAATAGGTCATTGGTGTTATACAAAACATTTATTTACTCACACCCTAAATCTGATACTTGGTGGATGTGTGTACTCCACTATTCTAGGTTCATATAAGAGGAAGAATACTATCTAAGGTGACACATTAATAATTTTCAAGATATAGATAAGAAATAGGAATTGAGACTTGTTCTTATACCATGTGTTTTTTGAGGCTCTATTATTCAATAGAATGTTATTTTCAAAATTATTATCATTATGATTAACTAGATGTTTCAATATCTTTTATAAATATTAATGTTTGGTGATGGGATATATAATTATTGTGTAATGCATAAGACTCATTTGTAGTAATAGACCTAAGGAACATGGGGGGTCTATTCATGATGTCATATGGTGCTCCAAAATTGATTGGGAAACCCAATACCTAGTTTTACTTATTATTAAAAATTCACCATAATCTTATCAAATCATTATATTCATGTAATGAGTTTGAATAGTAAAATAAAAAATATTAAGAAAATAACAAAACATAAATAATGATGTCATCTGACAATGTAACACATGCCATTTTTCATCATTGAAATTTAAAAAAGCAAATTGAAGATATTATATGTAATTGAATAAATAACACCTACAATTTGTCAAATATGTTAAATATAAGAAATAAAAGTAAAATACTAGCCAAAAAAACATCTAATATATGTAAACATAATACATTTTGATCATCTTGAATTTTTGGAACGCAATTTACATTATACGTTTAATATATTTAAAATTAGTTAAATATTTTCTTCCCTATATTTCAATATATTTTATACCCCATGTTAAATGTTATCTGGTTATTATGTTCAATTTGAAAATTTCTATTTAACATAACTTGTTTTTGTGTTAATATATATGATATATAGATTACACACAAACAAACATAGACTCACCCAAACACACACATACACACATGTTTATAACTTATTATACGTGAGTTCAATATTATATTTTATGAGTTATGTAAATATTTTTATATAGGAAATATATACAATATTTTTTGGAAAATATATATTAAATTTTGTTATATATAGGTTTTTTAAATTGCATATATATTTTCGATTATATACATTGGGAAGCATATTTATTATATCTATATATTATATCACATAAAATAATTAAAATAAAATATTTAACATTAATTTTTTATATTAAATACATAATATATGGGTTTTCAACACTGCCATATACCCCACACAAATGTAAATTTTTTATTATTGCATATATAAAACAAATATAAATTAACTATTAATGGGAATAAAACATCACACATGGACATATAACATGAATATAATATGGATTGTATATATATGAGAATACACACACACCTAGGTACATATAATCATATATATATATATCTGTCTATTTGTGTGATTACAAGATGCTAAAGTTCAGAGTGAAGATGATAGCTCCTCACACCCCTATATTTTTCCTTTCTCTCAGTGTAAATCTCTCCTAGGGTTACTAGTGTACTTATTGAAGAGTGATTCACCCTTATCCAGGCTTTATGTTACCACATTCCTTAACTCTCCTAATGCGATTTCATATTTATTCTCCTTCTAACTATAGTAATGTGACACTTACTTTTAGGAGACATACTATGAAGCACTACTACCTATCATTGTGGATCTTCCATGTCGAACACAATATTTGGTAATGTTTGGTGTTCTTCACCGTCATTTTGTATGTGATAGTGGTTGGGCACAATGTCTTATTTCTGGGTTGGGTGGAGGATCATGTTCAGGTTATTTAGTTATTTATATAGTCATGATTCATTGTTAGGGCCCTTTTATGATTCATTCTATTCACTTACCTATAAATACATTACAATAGGCTCGTTTTTTGTAGGATTAGGTAGATTTTTTGGGGCCTTTGAGTGTCTTGGTTGGGCATTCACCAGTGTCCTAAGAGTCACAAACAACAATTTTCTACTATTTCCATAGAGTGTTTGTTTTCATAAATGTTTTTGGGCCTTTTCTATTTTCTATTATTCTTCTGATCATGGTGGTGTGGTTTCAAATTGAATCGAATTAGGCCTCATGTAGTCTTAGTCAAATTGAAAATTGAGATTATATAGGCTCAGTATTTCTTATCTCTATCTCTTTGGGATATTTATTTGTGGAATTTTTTTTTTAAAAATTTATTATGATCACATAGGTTGGTGATACTTTTTTATCTTGTTAATATTAGTTTTTTTGGATTTTATTGTTCTGTTTATGATGGATATAATTGATTTTGGTTTGGTGTGAAATTTTGTGACCTTGAAAATTGTGGAATGATTATTTGTTTTGATTCTTATTCTATCATGTGTTTTTATTATTCACGATTTTGGTTGGGATTATTTGGTACTATCATTATTCTTGGGAATTCAAACTCTTGAAAGCGATTTATTTTCCAGTGGTAATGGGGTTTGAGTTGATATAGGTGTATAGTTTTGTTAAAATTTTTGAAGAAAACATGACATCAGATGACATGTGCTATGAAAATCTGAAGGCCTCCTTTAGTTTAATATTTTAGGGTTCCTACTATTAATTGGTTTTTATTCTTTATATTTGGTACCATTTTTATTTTAGTTCTATTTAATTCCCACTCAATAGTGATGTGGATAATTTTGAAATCAAAAAATATATTTTTAAGGAGTTTATGTATATTTTTTCACTATGTATATGCATATAAATCATTTATAGATTACTAATCTAATATGATAGTATCAGATATCATTTTTATTTGGAATGGGATATTTTGATGTATTTTATAAATTTTTCAATCATGTCAATGAATTGTCATAGAAAACATAACTACAACTTAATTAAATAAAAAACTTTTTAATAATAAAATAATATTGATTAAATAAATAGATTTTATGGGGAAAATATTTTTTACAACCAAATTCATGAAATATAATAAATAACTTCACATATAAAAAATTATGTGTATAAATATGTTTAGTATAAATAAAATTATCATATTGTCTCAAATTATATATAACATCCTTTAACATATCATGTAATATTAAAATATTTCTGTAAACTAAAGGGAGATTAAATATAATTAGTCATTTTAATTATCAATACGTGAAATTAATTTAGTGACTAAACATTGACTGAAGATAATGGTTTGGGTGTTGAGTTTAGAACAGGTATATTTCACAATGGTAAGAAATTTTTTAAACTAATGATATTTTATATGAGCATATATACATGGAAATTGACACTTGGTGATTTTAACGAATGTGAAAAAACATATTGTGTGGTGAAGAAGAATTTATTTTAGAATAACTAAATGAGTAAGCAAGAGGTTATTTTTTGACAATAATATTATAAGATTAATATATATTTAAATATTATAATTTCAATTTTTTAATGAAATTGGTGCATTCTAGATAGGTGAATATTTGAACAATAGTTTATGGGGATTATTAGAAGGATTTTCATGCTATATTTTTGTATCAATTTTATCTATAATATCTAAACCTCATATTATAAAGATCTATGTTTTCGTAAAGGAAAAATAAGACTGGTATCTTTGCTAATAGATATCACTACAAAGATATTTTTTAGTGAAGAAAACCAAGATTATTTAGTTTGATAAATGGAAGGAGAAGATCTGATTTTTTTCATATATTAGAGACTATAACTTTATTCAGTGATCAATTTTTTTTATTTATATTATTTTTAATCTAAATAGAATGATAGTGTATATTCAGAGTTTTTATTGTGTGTGTTATTTCTAGATTAAGGATACACCCTTTTTATTTATTTAACTTGAAAATAAAAGTGAAATAATGTGAGAGTTCAATAAAACCCACACTACATCGAGGATGTAGGAATACATATTAGAGATTAAACTTGTTAAAATATATTATGTTCCTCATTTAATTATTTTTTCTATGTGTGTTGAGAGATTTTTTTCACAACCAAGAGAGTTTAATTATTTTCAAAATAAAATGTTATAAATGAAGATTAATGCATATCAAAAAATTTATATATTCAAGAGATCATATCCATTTGTTTAAAATCCTAGTTCATCACATTAATATTCCACACTTTAAGGATTTATATGAATAAACATAACTCATTAAATGATAAAAAAAATCCAATTTTTTCTGAGTTTGGTTCCATATTTATATGGAATAAATAACATTATTCTTCTCTCTCGTTGAATTGAATTCCGGAGTTTTGTAATTATTATATCACCATTGTAAATGATATTTCACTTTGGTCCCCATAATATTATAATATATTGAGGGTGTTTAGATAGAAAGGAAAAAACATCAATCTTCATTACCTAATAAATAATTTTATCGTTTTTTGGGATAAAACTCTAATAAGTTGAATTAGAAACAACTATATTGCATCAATAATTGAGATGAAAAATTGATGGAAGAAAAGTTATAACCTTGAAAAAATATTTGGAATAGGTGAAGAGGTATGATAATAAATCCATTAATGATTAATTCACCATAACTAATATGATTATCATCAGAGTCAATGTATATAGAGAACATCCTAATGATTCCACATTTCTGTTTAAATTGCTATGAATTTTCTATTTTTGGATTAATAAGATGATAATATCTCTAAAATACATATATTTTTGTAAAATCATAAGTAATATGTTTCGTAATATTCTATTTTCCTCAGAGATGTGTAGATGGGGTTATCTTAAATTTGATAAAAATAAGGACAAGAAGATTCCATTAAATTAAATAAAAATTCTAAAGATTATTGATGGAAAGGTCTGCCATGAAGAATCTTAAAAAAGAATAACTATGATGAAATTATGTAATTGCTAATAATAAAATTCAAAATGTAAAGTGGTAAGTGTCAAGATAAATTATAATTTATTTTTTATTCTATTTTAAAAAGGTAATTTGTTTTCTATGATTTTTTTAACAGAAAATAAAAAATTATTGATCCTAAATTCTCTTACGGATAGATTAAGAAAATAAAATAATAAAATATATCATAATATCAATCTAAAAGGAAGAAGAATATATCTTCTTAAATCATTATATGGATGTTTATATCTTATAATAAATATATTTCTTAAAGGGATGATAGTTTCAATAAAGAGGTGATCCATAAATAGACTGCCCAACAACCCCACTTGGCATTGGATGATGAATAAATAGTATCCCAAAATGATGAAACACAAATTGAGATTGAGTTTAATGATAAATAATTTGAACCAATAAAATATTACACTATGATAATTCAGATCAAGATATATATAAATTTGGTTATATATCTAAGTGAAAAAATTAATATCTCAAAAAAAATATAAAAATAAAAATAAATTGATTTCAAAAAATAAAATCTTGTTATTGAAGTTAAGATGATAAATAATAAAAATACTAAGATAAATAAAATATATAATGAGATGAATTATACTATATTAACTATATATTATTATATTTATAATTTTATGATTAATTTTTTAATCTAATAAAATTATTTTTAAATTGAATTAAAATGTCCAAAAAATAAATCAACAAATATTATCAATGCTCTAGGTTATTGATGAAGAAAATATGAGTTACTGAAGAGTTGAATGAGCATCTAACATAGTGAAGGCCATGAATTCATAGTGAAAAAGGGTGTGTACAACCAAAAATTAAATCAATAAATTATTTTAAAAAGAAAATAATACTATGATACTCCTGATAGACCCCACTAGAAAACTAAACTATAAGAAATAAAATCTTATCATACCAACAAATGAATTCAATTACTCCAATAGATTCTATTTAAAAGATACATTATTTTAGGATACATCATTAATAAATTAAACATTTGATTAGAGGGATATAAATTGAATAATGAACTTGTAACATCCCACCAATCACCCATTTTCTTGGGAAGAGGTGGAGGTGCTACTAGTCTGTAAATGACATCCCAAGACCCCAAACGACAGAAAAAAATTCCAAGGGTTTCATAAAAAAGGGAAGAATATTTTATCTATTAATATGAAACAACCAAACCATGATAATCATAACATCAAAACATATACATTATTCATGAGAAAAAAATACTAGTCGATAAAAAACCAAAACCAAAAGACAATATCATAGTACATGGGATGCTATGTGACATAACCAAAAGAAAAAATAGAGGAAAACCCCAAAGACACTAAAGACACCAACAAACGACCAGAAATCTTCTCCATGCTCAAGAAACCCAAACATATCCCTTGGTATCATGAAGCATTACTAAAGAACTAGGAATAGGTTCCTTTACATGTGTCTCGATATATAGCATCTTCAAAATCACCGTAGTGACCATGAATGGGGTGAGTATAAAACTCATTTGGATTCCCACACCCACAATGAATTTAAAACTCACTAGCTTGGAAAAATCAGGTTATCACATGACATGAAACTATTTAAAATAATTTTAATCAGGTTACAACTAGGAAAAAATAATTTCTAAACCAAAATAATTTACTATTGATGGAAAAAAAACAAGTGTTTAAATAATGTTTCAAATATCATTTGTAATACCCCTTACATTCCTACACATAATCACATCCACACATTCACACATGATTTAAAACAATATTCTTCCCTATACCCCTAAGTGATTAGTCATCTTTTTTGTAAGTCATCAAATAGAGTACTATTTTGATTAGGGAAATTTTCACCATTGTCCGACCAATTTTGAAGGGGGGTATCTCAAAACCTTATCAATACAAAATGAACATGAAGACACACCAACCATTTATTCCTAAAAACATGAAAAAAATAATTAATATAAATTTAAATTTAAATTTTCTTTCATTTCAAATTTTTTATACGAAAATTTTTCATGTATCGATAATATTCATAATTTGGAACCAATCATTCCATTTTCCAGAACCCAAAAGTAATTTCACAAACCAACCAATTTTAAAAATTTCTTTGAAAATATCACATAATTTGTTTCTATCAAATAATATAAAGGGTTAAAACAATTTTAGTCAATTCAATTTATTTTAAATCATGCGATAAATTTATAATCACCAAAAGTTGAGAGAGAGGAAACTAACCTCTCAAACATTGTTGAAAATAAAGAACAAAATGTTAACTTCAAAAAACTAGATTAAAACCTCCAAAAACATCCTTAGATATTATTCCCTTAAAAAAACAACAATATTTCACCATGATAGTCATTCCACAAAATAGATCATACACAAACAAATTTAACCTATGATTCCAACAGAAGGTGGTGATGTGTTATATTAAAAATGATAAATAATGAGTAATTATCGGAGAATGTAAGACTCCAAGTCACTTGAATTATCCAAGTAATTTCTCCAAAAACAAAAAAAGGTATCTATGGCCTTAAGAACAATATAAATTTATGTTATGACAATTTTAGGGGATGAAAAAAGTTGTTTATTAGGTATAAATGATTATATCAACAATTTTAAATATAATTTTTCAGGGAATAGTGTTATGGTACACAGTTAGAAAAATTGTGTTCCATACATGTATGAGCTGCTAACTCTAAAAACACCTCATACAGTTTGATAAAAAGGTTATATAAACCACAGTCCCAACATTCTATTCCCCGCTAACCAACATTTTTTTTCTCCTGGGAATCAGCATGGTCTGGCCAAACTGCATGCCAATTTTCATGCCTACCCATCACTCACTATTTTAGTTTCATGGATTTATAGGAGGTGTTTTTTGGATTATACTAACCATAATGAAACTATAAACATCTATAACAGACACAAAAACATTAAAAAATTCTTTTAAGCAACAAAAATATACCAATGTCACTTTATATACTTAAATTACATTAATAACGGGTTTGGTTACTAAAACTAGGGGTTTCTACATTCTCCCCAATATTTGACTTTTCTGATTCTAGAATGTTGAAACCCACAATATTCCAAAAATATTTCTGGTCATTACCCAACCATTTCATTCTCCAACATCCACATTTCTACTTCAGTCTCTTTATGATTCCATAAAACCCATAGTAGGCCAATGCTTTTCCCACACAGTTTATTCATCTTCTTATTCATAACTTGTACGAGAACCTTAATAAATATATCATCCAGTGCTAGGATAATGTGATCCCATTGAATAAAATGGTTGGGATCAAATTGATAATTATTCAATGAAGATACATGAAAATATTTATGTAGTGAATTTGACATTGGCATAAAATCCAACTAATATTCCACCTCACCAACTGATTAAAGTATGTTGAAAGGTCATATATATTGATGAGATAACATTACCTCTTTACCAAAATAAAAATATCTTATCTGGGGAGATATTATCTAGAACACATGAACACTGACCTCAAACAACAAAGATCATCATTTAAAATGTACATAAAATTTCTGATGTATTTTTCCTGTCTTGATCCTCTTTCTGAACAACTGAATTTTCATTGTTCTTCTTGTAAGAGGATTGGTCAAATCATTGACGACTCACTTACATAAACCCCTAGAATTATATAACATATGGTATTTATATACAATGAACCAAATGATCATTGTGAATCAAGGCCTGATAACTATTGTTATAATAGAACTCCAATAATAGTATGTTATCCTCCCATGAGCAACAAAAACTAATTTCACAATTTGTTAGCATTTATTCCAATGTTAATATCATCATATTGGATTTTTAATATAATTTAGGATGATACACCAAGCTTATATTTAATTGATCACTAAGGTATTTCTATAAATAATTCTATAAATGAGATATAAACCTCGATTTGCAGTCTGATACTATAGAAACGGTTACCTCATTCCATTTTCCACTTTTGAATATATATTTTGGAAAAGGATTCAACAATATTGGATAAAAATCTATGGATAAAATGGGATGACATTGTGAGTCAATCCATGATCACCCATATGGAATCATGTTTCCAAAAAAATCATTGGAAAAAATATTACAAAATCACCATCAATGTATTTTCCATTTTCACACAGTAATTAGAAAAGAATAAAACATACCCATTATCTTCTGTTGATCTTCCATAAATTACTAATAGGTGAGGCATTTCAATACATAACCATCCATGTTTCTTTTCATTCCATCCCACCAAATTTTAATATTAATTGACTTAGAAACCATTATTTATAATAAGATGAACAAACCATATTGAATGGTTGTAATATTTAATTATTTTTTCATGATAATATAATTGTATGACAATATGATCTCATAAACAGAAAAATAATATTTTTCAACACTTCAATGGGATCCACGACATTCAGTTTTTACCTTGTAAAATCACATTCAAAATTGGATGTATGTTCCTATTTTCCATATAAACAAAATAAAGAAGTTAATAAACTATAAATAAATCATCAAACCTACCTTAATCTATATAATCCATGTTCATGTCATCTATCATCGACATTACCTTCTATTAATTTGAATCCACTTTCTCCAAATGATTACATGTGTTTCTCATTAATGAATGTACCACATATTTCCCTTTCAGTTGATGTGTATATTATGTAATTGTCAAATATTTTCCAATACTCTATCAATATTATTTGTCTCAAATTCTAGTCTCTTTATGAGATAATCTGCTTCAATCTCTATGATCTGTAAAAACCATAAATTTTTCAGCATAAAGGTAATGATTCCATGTCCTCAATGAAAGGAACATATTATTTACACTCAAATAATGTGTTGGATAGTTCTTCTAATAAAACTAAAAATATCCTAATCCATAAGAAACAATATGATATCTCTTCATTATAACACTACCCAATCAATATACTGAAACATTGCATGACACCATAGTTTTTTTTTCAAATTCTAGAAATATCATGATCAATGATGATATAAGGGGAACTCTAATCACTTAAAAATATATCAAACATTCATTTTTCCACTATAATAGAAATTTTTTATTATCAAATCAATCATTAATGAATCAAGTCATGAAAATTCACTAAAAAAATTCCATCATTACTTGAATTTCCAAGGATAATTCAAATCACAAGGACATTAATAATATATTTCTCAGATATCACGACCTCTATCTTTTCTGGATTTAAAGAAATTTTTTTAATATATATAATGTGTAAGAAAATGTAACAATGGTATCCAAAAATAATATTTTAATATTTTTACATACATATTATGATATCTTATATTACCCAACATTATTTATAAGTGTTTATGATGCTAATTTAGTTTTCTATAATACCCTAGTATCTAATCCAAAACTAACAACACAGAAGAATCAATATACCTTGAAAATATATTATTAATCTATCCTATAATGATATATGTTATTTTAAAATGACCAAAAGGCATAAATACTGACTGATAATGGACATATCTACTTCTAAATACTCTCTTCAGAACATCATACTTTCAAACCAATCATTGGTGATATCCAAAATGCAAGAAAAATTTAGAGAACCATTGGGATCCCCTAAATAGATCAAGTAGGTCATGAATTTGTGGAATATGTTACTAATTCATTATCATGACTTGATTAAAATCATGATAATCCAAATCATGAAATAAAATACATAGGCATCATAATAAATTTGGTTATGATTTTCCATTTTAAGATAAAAAAACAAAAGATGATAAAAATAATTGTAAATTCTTTACATGATACATGAGTCCAAATATACCAGCCGATTCAAGAGAAAAAATCAAATAAAAAATCAGGGTACAAGTAGAAATAAGGTGATATAACCTAAATAACCAAAAGATGAAATTACCCAAATACTCTAAAGACACCAAAAAACAACCAAAAATATTCTCAAAGATCCAAAACCATGTGTTATTCCCAAGGTATCATAAATACTTACTAAAGATCTATGAATCCATTCCTTTACCTATCACATTATATATAACATCCACAAAGGCACTATAGTGCCCAATCAGGGCTATAGTATAAAGCACATTTGGATTTCTCCAATGAATTCCAAACTCATGATAGTAGAAAAAAACTTGTTAGAACATTTTATAGAATGTTTCAAAATAAATAAAACTAGTTTATATCATGTAAAAATTAGTTTTAAAAAAAATACCGTTAATTGAAATAAAAAAAGAAATTAATTCATTTTTCAAACTCCATAAGGAATATATTATTCATTTCCACAAATCTACACATGTTCACATGAAATACAACCATGGACCTCCCTTAACTCAAGATTGGATTTTCATCCTTTCACCATGACATCACATGGTGTACTATATTGACAGGGTTACTTCATTATCATATCCATCCTATTTTTATATGGGAACATCATGCCCTTATCCATATCTAGTAAAAATGTTGAAAAAAACCATGTATTCCAAATAATATACCAATCCAAATAATTACATTCCATTTCAATAAAAAAATCTTTTGTTGAAAGAATTTTTATAAATTTTTTCCATGTATCACTATAAATTCATAGTTTAACAATCATAATTGTAAAATTTGGAAACGAAAAATCACATTCGAAAAACCAACCAATTTATAAGATTTATAAGAAAACAACACTAAATTAGTTTCCATAAATTAACACAACTGGTTCACCATAAATTTATACAATGCTTTCAATTTGAAATCAATAAACCATGTTATAATCAAGAGTATTCAAGAGATAATCTAGTTATATCTCAAACAAAGGTAAAAATAATGAATGACCCAAATACTACAAAAACCATACATAAATATCCTAAAAACTTCATCAGATATCTTTAACATCAATAAAAAATAATAATATATCATCGTGAGTAACATCATGATGAATAAATCATTAAACAATTGAATAGATTAGAGATTACAAGAGATGGAGGAAAAATATATCTAAGAAATATTATTAAGAACAATAACTAACCGTTGAATATAGGCATCCAATACCCTTATATTTTCCTAGTAATCAATTCCGATTAAAAATTAAGGGTCAATCCATCCTTTTGAGGAAGAATAATTCATTTTAGAACATTTTTTGGGTAACAATGAGTGGTTTATTATGTAAAAAAGATCAGATCGACAATTTTTGCAAATAATTTTTCAAAGTGCATGGTTATGAAACAATGTTATGAAAACAACATGTTAACCATACATGAGACTGTACCATTAAAGATAGCCTACACAGTTCGATCAAAATGTTAGAAAACCATGTTAAAATTATTAAATTCGCCCATGTCTAACATTACAAAGTCTCTCTTACACACCTGTACGGTTTGGCCATATTTTGTGCCTATCTGTACACCTACCCAATGCTAATTCTTTAAATTTTATTGTATATTGTGAGGTGTTTCATGTTTTATACTATCATTGATAAAACCTTTTTGGCCAACAAAGGGCTAAAAACCATGAAAAAATATTATAAACCTCGCAAAACATAACCCAACAACATTATATACTTAGAATACACAAATAAATGGTCATGTACCTAAAACAGGGGGTGTTATATACCATGACTATTTGATTATGAATTTATTATCCTATAACAATAAGATAATATTGGATGATAACATGTAAGTTTATGTAATAAACATTAATATTTTATGGGATCGAACTATTTATTTTATCATATATTTGATTACATCATGGATAAATTCTCTCATGGTTAGTTTTTTTGAAACTAGTCCCTTTATCATCAAAACATTGTATCAACCAATTGTAAAAATAAAAATCATAAATATCCCTATTTTCTGTTAATTTTATGGTCATAAATCCCTCTTAATGTTTTTCCTATGGTTCTCCTCAAATATCATATCTATGGTTTAATACATCAATTTTATAAATATCTCCAAAAATCATAAAAACAATATCTCCCAGACCAAATAGTTAAAAGATCCCATCGATCCTTATCCATTAAAGTTCCATAGTGGATCAAAACATTGAAATATAATCTAAAATGATCTTATGTGGTTGTAGATGAATTTATATCCTTATGGTATGTGACACAACACTTCAGATCATTCCCTCTAATAAACAAAATTAATATGATACCTAATAATCACATCACATTTGAACTAATTTGAATATGATATATACCTCTATGTTCTAGTTCCCACTAGATGGATAAAAAGTAGATCAATCATATCATGGTAATCAGTGTCATTAAATATTTGAAAAATCAATATTCCATGTCCCATCCCAAATCTATTCTTTTACTTCGAACCTTTATTGAAATATTTTATGGGAAAACTATAACATCCCATATATTTTATCACATATTGAAATATGATTTAATTATATAATATTAAACTAAATAAAACCTGAAATATATATATTTTTAGAGTTATTTTTTAATTAGGTACATTTCATTACAACATTAAACATGAATTAATACATCTTTATTGAAAAATTATTTCTCAGGCTTGAGCTTAAAAATCCATTGGAAAACTAAGGGAAAGCATATAAGAAAAGGGAGAGACATAAATCCTATTAGGGGAATAAACATGGAATATAATGAAGATAACAATACATGTTAGAAAAGGAATATCAATGAAGAAAAAATGAAAATGAATAATAAGGTATGATATAGAATAATAATCAAAACATGGGAAATGAAGCAACAACTTAAAACACTACATTATAAAAAGAAGACAAAGATGAACCATCGATACTTCACGGAGGATGATGTCCCATAATGTAATAAGTAATACCTCTATACCAAAATGAAATATCATGATACTAAACATTTAACAATCCATTTAAGTGCTATAAAATTTATGGTGCACCCATCACCTTCATTTCATTGTCATTTTTATGTGTAGAAGATAGATCCTGAAAAATTGATTCATTCAACATAATAATTTTTTCTAAGATCATGGAACTTGTTATACATACTTTTATTTACCCAATTTAATGGTATATGTGTATACAACTGAACACCCATTATTGGAAATGTATATTACGTTCTATACATAATTGTTTTGACATAGAAAATCATAGAAAAATTGGGTAGCAAAACAACATCACATAAAAATTCATAAAATGGGTTGATGAGAGAGGAATGGGTCTCTAATAATATGAATTTAATATTAATGTAGACATGGAAGGGAATTATCACACATTTATAAATTGTGAAAAAATCCATATGATCATAAATAATCTTGAATACCAAAATAAGGAAGGGATGCTTACAAAATTGCAGCATGGTAACGGGTGGGCATGGGGGAATAATGATATAGAAAGAAAACTCCAATCATTTCTAAATAATAAAGGCTTTATTTTAGTGGTTTAAAATAATACCCCATCATTATTAATTGAAATTAAAATGGCATAACATAGAAGTGATTCTTGAATGAAAAGTGATAAATAGAAGATCCCTTACCCAATGTGTTTGATGACAAAAGCATGAAAGGGGATTCCTAAGAGATTGGGGTCACCTTGAGATGATTATATAGAGATGATGTTTGTGTAAGGTATTTATAAATGTTATTTTAGTGAAGATTAGTGGGTGATTGGGTGGGTTTATATACGAAAATATGGGTGTTTCTTTGATATTTAGTTTTTGGAATCTATAATATAAAATATTTCAAACCATAAACCTTACAATGGTTTTTAAAAAATTATATATGTTTAATTATTTTATTCAGAATAGATTAGACCATATTAAAATAATTTCTATTATTATGTGTAGGTGCATAAAACTTTTCAATAAATGAATTTGAAACTCCAAAATATGTTAAATGTTTTGGAGTATTCCTAAAGGATTAATAAAATTAATCAATTAAATGTAAAATCACAGTAGTTTAAGAATTAAACCTATATTTGGATGAGGATACCAATTATTTTACCATTTCAATCATTTTTTGGTCATTATGATGTCATAAAACACACCATATATTAATGAGAAATTTAATTTTTACCCAAAAATTTAACTATCTAAGACAATTATGAAAAATTTTCAATTGGATAATTTTTATTTTCTGATTCTATAAAAAATATTAATTGTATCTAAATAAATTTCTAAATATGTCCATTTTTAACATTAAAATAAGATTCAACATGTTTTTGAGAAAATATTTTTTTTGATAATAAATGTTTTTGATACCTTATAAAAACTATAATTCACTTCATAAAACATATATGAGCATTTATAATTAATAAAACTAATTTAATAACTAAATTTTATTAAAATACTATTTATTTCAAAATTCTGTATATTCATCAAAATAATTTAATTTTAATACTACCAGAAAATAAAATAAGTGTTTAATTGAACCAAGATCCAAATCATTAAACAAGTTAAAATGAAAAATGTATATTATTTCATTTTTCTATACAATATTCATATTCATATTACTAAGGTCCTGATACATATACTCTAATTACACTATATTCCATCCTAAGAGAAAGGAGTATGACAATGAGACATTAATGGGGCCCTTCAGTGAATATGGTTTGGGCCACGATTTGGGTGATCTTAAACTTCTCTTGTAAATGTTTTCACTAATGCTTATGTTTTTGGATCTCCACAAGGGATTGGTCAAAAGAAAAATATCATTGACTATATCTCCCTCAGAAGCTCTGATAAATGGGCTTCACAAGATACAATTCTACTAGATGAGTCAATCAATTCCTTTGTCTGTGTCAATCAAATTTCATAAATCCCTATATTTATATTAATAATTTTATTAATCGTTAATAGAGATATTAATAATGGTAATATTTTTAATTGTCTTTTAAATCAAAATATATAACCATGGAAGTGCACAAGTTTTCTAGAACCATATTACATAAATATACACTTATATAAATCACAAAGGGAAACTTCATTTATAAAAGTTCAGGCTGTTACCACAACTCCATCACCCAATGAATAATATAATGTTACATTGTAATACCTATAGAATATTGAGAAAATATTGAATGAACCAAATACCTATGGTATAAATGATGATGAATATAAAATTAAATTTTTTGCTACTCTCCCTATTTTGATATTCATTTATCAAATCAACATGCACAATTTTAATTAAATGTTGTATTTCAATGATGAATGAACCTATACCTATATGATTCAAATATAGAGTTTAGTAATCATCAAGAAAATGTCTAAAATAATCAAATTCCAAGCGTAGGAGTGCATCGACTGCCTGTATGTATAGCTTGGTTCTCTAATATAGTGAATTTCCAATGCTTTAAGATACATCATATTTACTAAAACAACAATAAACTTAAATTTTCATAACTATAAACATCATCCTAGATCTCTACTAAATCATATTCTTCCACAATTTCAATACACAACCTTTTCGTGATCCTCCCATATAATGGAGATGAAATTGACAATTACCCATAATTTCTTCATATAGCAGAATATAATTTGGAGAGAAACACTAAGTGTATATATATAAAATTTCAAATAATTACCCTTTGGAGAGAAAAATATGGGACTATAATTAAATGTTAATGAACTAATACATGAATAATACATTAAATCCACAAAAAAGAATCATATTATGGTGAAATTCATGAATATTAAGAAATAAAATCTTACTACGTTGCTAATGTAATGGCCCAATCCCTTTTGGTACATTTCATTTTTCATTCTATAGATTTCGGGTTCTTAAAAGATGCATTAATGGAGAATGGGGTGATGAATTTTAAATTTTTCAAAGTGGGGGTCAATAAGTGTGTGAATTTTTGTTTCAGGGGTGGATGTTTTGGGTACAACTACTCATAAGTGTCACATGTTTATTTTAAAGAAATTATGAATGTGTAGTGTAATATAGGTTCCTTTGAAATGACAATTGGGTTATCCTTTGGTTTCCTATACAATATGTAGGCATAGTTCATAATTCATGTTCTTGGGGTGGAATTTGATTCCATTAAAACATAGGATTTTATAAAGTATACCTTTGATACATGGAAGGAACTATCCCCAGTAGTATTAGATCATGAGATTTCAGTGAGATTAAAATTGGGTACAACTATGGAGATTCATAGTATGGATTTAAGATAATGTTGGTCTCTAAATTTTTATTGTATTAATGTTCTCGAACAAACTATCAATGATGAATTTTTTAATATGGTGACAATTATACAATAATTATCACCCCTAAAAAAATATTTTTACTACTTGGTATATAAATGATATTTGCATTTATTTACCTAGTTTTCAATGGATTACTATTTAAATTTCAATTATTATAGAAGAATATTTTGATTCGTTTAGGATAATGTTCATGGATTTTGATCCCCATCACCTTTATATTAACAATTACATCTTCAAAGTTGTGTGTTCCTCTTTTTTTACTTCAAGAACCACCCCCTATACTTTATTTAAGAATGTTATGATAGTGGTAATAGCAGCTGGATTACTTCTTTTGCATCATATAGTGGACAAAAATTGATATATTCTATGTTATTATGGGGTTTTTCATGGTTATGATAGGTTATTTCCCCTTTTTATTTCATTGATATTCTTTAGAGAATGATTAATCTCATTCTAATATAGGGGATACAAAAACATAATCACGCATTATTTTTTGATGTGGGATTAACATTCATTATCATTGTTAGATAGATGGTTAAGATATAATTTAATAATGATATCCAATTGAAATTGCATTAATGGGGGGTAGTTAAAAACATATAGTTCGAATTTTTTTTCAATTTGTTTTATGATTTACTATAATTTACTGGAATGTTAACTACTTTTACATTGTGTTTTTTTGACATTTTTTAGTTGTAATTAGTAATTAGTATCAATAATATTATAATGAATAAGTTACAGATAGTATAACATGGAAATGAGGTATTATTTTAAATGGAATATATTGATTATTGAGAGGCTACTAGTAGAATGTTGTAAATTAGTTTTTCTACAATTAACTATTTGGATTAGTTGGATTATTGGTACTAGAGAGTGTTTATAATCAATCAGAATATTTATGCTGTAAAATCATAACATTGTTTTCATAAAATATGATGGTCTAGGATGTTTGTAATAAGATATTACATACTTTATCCCTATAGACATAGTCTCCCCAAGATTTTGGAAATTTTTAAAGAATATTTTAGGTATTATGTATTATATATAATTGATCATTGTATTATTTTTTTGTAAAACAATGAATTGTAGGGATATTAGAAATGGGTGGGATTGTTTTACTAAATTATGAAAGTGGTTGATGTGGATAGTGATTGAATATACTATTCTATGTGTATTGGGATTATTGATGACAATGTGATGTCTAAGAATAAGTTGAGTTCTAGGATTTATTATTTATTTGTTCATTCAGTTGTAGTGTTCATGTTTTTTTGGTTGTTGTGGTTTTTAGACTGTTGTTTTGGGTTTCAAAGCATAGAATGTGCTTCTCCTTATGGTAGTTCTATACGAGTCCAAGAATACCAGATATTATAGATTAATTATAAATTATTAATTGAACATAAGGTTTTTGTGATATTGATGATGATTATTTATTAAATGATACTGAAATATTAATTTTCTATCCATGGGATGGTTGAAAGGAATCACCCGAGGTGCATTGGAATAAAATCAAGAACTAAAATAATTTCATCGGATCTACTAGGTTAGATATATAATTGAGAGTTGTTTAGGTATAAATTATCATTAGATATATAGAGTAGGTTGTTATTTATAAATTGATAGATGAATGATGATTAACATTAATTATTATGGCCCTAGTTGTGATTTAGATTCCTAGTCTATGAAGTTGATATCGAGAGGTCATAATAGAAGTTTGTAGTAGTTTGGTTCTAGGTTAGGATATTTTACCACTATGTGGTTGTGTTCTCTACAAATCCATTATATTTATAATTTATTTTGCAACCTCACCCGTGTTTTTATTCTAAATAATTCCCAAATGTTTTGGGATTCTCATGTTTCATTACATCTTGGTTAGGATATAAACAAATGGATAACTACATCCTCTCTCCCACTCACTCTTTAGAGATAGTATATTGTGTGGGAATTTCAATTTTGTGGTTTGTTAATGAATAAGATATAGACTCACACATGTTCTGATGGGTCATATTTTTCACATACATGTATGATCATGATATAATATATTGAGGTTACTTTATTTACATGTATTGTGTATTTCAGGACTAAAAACACTGCAAGTGTTTCATGTGTGCGATATAATGGCATGACGTATAGATTATTAATCACGAGATCTGGTGGCATTGAATGATTTTACATGGGTATGATTATTTAGATGTTTTTTAGGTGAGATATAATGAGTATAGTTTTATATGATGATGAATTATTGGGGGTGAATGGAATGATATGGAATCACGTGAATCAATATGGTTTATAAAATGTACTGTAAAACATGATGATTGACATTAAAGAATGAGAGATACAAACTAGTGGCGGAGGGGAATCAAGGAACATTATATATATATATATTCTTGTTATAATTAATTTACATATTTTTTCAAATTAATTTGTGTGTAAAACTTTGTAAGGTTGAGATTTAGATTACCCCAGTTTTGTAGGATGTTGGTTTTAAACTATTCATTAATTGGATTTATCATTTTTACATTAACATTCCCATAAGAGGTTTTGGGTAGGATCCTATTGAGTGAATATTTTATCTACACCCCTATTAATATAAAAAATATCTATCCAGCATGATCTAGTTGGTGATCAAGATAGAGGATAATAGATCATATAGTTGATAAAAAACTATTTGTGTCCATATTTGTTACTAAAATAGTTAATAGGTTCTAATTTTATTTTTCATACAAACTTTAATAACATTCTGGTATTGATATTTAGTTATTTATTAATTTTATGTATTTCGTTGGTTGATTTTATCTACCATCCTATAAATTATATATTTAAGGTAAAACATATTATCTATTGTATTTATAACCATGGATCTCGACACCATCACCTAAACTATTAAATGTGTACTTAAATGTTTATCCCTCTCTTCACTATTATCCTTTGTGGTGTACCCATAGAGGAAGGGATCATGACATAGTGAAATAAATGATTTTGGTCTAGAGACATATTAGATTTTGAGGTTAGTAACTACTAAGGATTATATGGTTTTTTACTGAGACAACATTAGTTTAACATATATTGTAATTTAATAATGTGATACCGTCTATGACCTATGATTTTAGAGCCCCCCTTCTGACCCACAGTGAGTACAATAATTTTAAAAAAGAGACCATGGAAAGTGATATTAAATCCAAAGTAGAGACCCAACATAAGGATTATAAATCATGATTGGAAGTGTATATTCGTGAATTGGGCGTATAATGGTGATTAGTATGGATCATAACTAGTTAAAATTATATATCAAAATATTCTGGCCAAGGGTGTCCCTAACTATATTCTTTGTTTCATGTATGTCTCCAAGTCGGTATACCCATAAAGTATGTTTTGAAGATGTTTTGAAGTATATTTTATTATATTACTAAATAGTTGATTCTTACAATGATGATGTTTATAGATATTTTCTCTAAATGATTTAGTTTTATAGAATGTTGAAGTATAGGGGAAAAATTTTAGATCTAGAGAATTTTTATTGGTTTTAGGATGTGAATATTCCCTTCAGTTCCCTTCACGATCGGAAGGAGAACTAAGTTTTGTTAGATGTTGGAATTATTTATGTGGTAGATCAAAATTTGTGGTTTATTATTCCTCTTGGATCATAAAAAAGTAAAATATATCATGGCTGAGGATTCATGATCTATTCTATTCTATGTCACATTCATCGATAGAAAATTTGAGTTATCGTATAGAAATTCATACTCACCTCTAGACGAATTACATTGATTTTGAGTTCATTAATAAACATGATTAATTTATTCATTATACTAATAACCTTATTATATATGAAGAGGTTAGGGAAATGCATTTTCAGGAGGACTTACATTCAATGATCTAGTTCTAGGTCACTCTATTAATGCCTTTGATATATCTGGTGTTATTGCTGCATATAGATGTTATTGAGAGGATATGGGATTGGATTGTGTCTCATCTAGATGACTATATCAAAGAATTTTCATATAGTAGAAATATATCCATATATTTGTATTTATTAGTCATATTAACCATCAAACTGAATGAATTATTAATAGAATTACTTATTTTGACTAATTAGGGAAATAGGTTCTCATAACCTAGTTACATGATTTGATATGGTTTAATATACATGAGGATATTGTATCTATAAGAATATTGAGTTTTCTAATATCACTTGTAGTTAGTTTGGATATGGTGGTCCTCCTCAGGCTCAGTAATTACAACACTATCATATATGTTAGCCGAATTTGGATTCATCATGGTTTTACTAGTAGAGAGGTTCTATAAAAGAACAAGGATAGCCTCATGATTTCACAATTACTCTAAGAAAATAATAAAATAATAGATGAGGGGGAGGTTTCCTTATAGTTATGAGACCCCATGGAAAGGGATGTATTTAGATGTTATCATTGAATTAACTACACATGTAAAGTTATATGTCTTATGAAATACTATGTGTATTTATTCATGTAGGATGTATTATTTTTTGGTTTAGGAGATATTCACTCCTTCATTTCTCCAACCCTATTCCACTTCTTCTAACATGTATTGAAGTGTCTTTTAGTACACTTTGAATTATTTACACTATTTGGATGTTAAGAATGATTGTTTAATAAGTGTATATATTTTGAAATGCTTATCAAGATACACTATTATTGGAAAAATCTAGATTGTATGTTTTCTCATTTATAATAGATTTATTATAGTTGTGAGAGTCGAAGTTTCAGATTAAATATATCTATAGTTATGTTTCATTCAGCACATTGTATCACCTTGGGGATATCTTTTCTTATATATGATGAGGTATTATTGGTTTCCAATGATTTTCTATCAATTACTGTAATTTGAATCAAGTCACAAAAATATAACTACTATCCTCTATCATGGATTCACGACTTCTTCCATCACCTAAAGGGAGAAAGATGGTTCTTGGATATTTTTCTACAGAAAAGATATCCTTATATATGGGGAGAAGGATATGTTTATTCTGAATACTACAATAATATATTATTATTGGCATTTTAATTTCATTTTGATGCCTTTCAATGTCATGAATGCTCTGACTCAACTTATAGGACTGTTGATTTCATTCTTATGTGAGTTTCTGAATTGATTCGTAGTGGTTTTTATAGATGAAATAAATATATATTATCTTTTGGATGAGGAGTATGAAAATCATTTTAAAACTACTTTGGGTTTTTTATCATCTAATGTTCTGAAACTTATCTCTGTATAAGTCCTAAGACTGTGAGGTTCATTTATCGATTCATATTATATCCTAGTAGTATGTAACTATGAACTCTTCATAGACTGAGGTGATTATTTCTTTAGTACCACAAAATAATTAAGTATAGTTAAATTGTTTCCATTGTTTATATGATGTTACTGGAGGTTTATACCCGAATTAAATTTGATTTTGACTCCTCTAATATCCTTAAATGATAAAGATCTGTCTTTTTATAGACTTATATATGTTAGGATGTTTTTGAGTATCTAAAGGAAATGGTGGTTAGTGATTCAGATATTTATCTACTAGAGGAAGGGGTTATGTGACCCCAAAGCTAATCCAAGAAATAAATCATCCTTATGATATAAAAACATTCATTTTTATGTATTCATATTGACTATTATTTGGTAAATGGATTTATATAAATTTTCAATGAGAAATAGATGAGTTCATTTACCTAAATTAAATTTCCATATTTTAATTTGTTTTAATTAAACTAAAAATATTAAAAATTTATTATTTAAATTATATTAAAATGAATTTTTTTTAATTCATCATATCAAATTTATCTTAGAAGGAATTTTTGTATTTTTCATTAAATATTTATTTTTGGGCGTATAGAGAAAAAAAAATTATCATTATAAATATCATATCATTTATAAATTTTAAAAAATTATCATTAATTTTTATAATGTTTTAAATGAATAATTAAAAAATATTGAGTTCATTTAATCAATTTAATAAAACTTTTATCCATATTAAACATGGTTTTCATAATAAATAACTTCTTTCTTAAAAGGTTATTCTTATATATACACACATTATTATGTATTGGGAATATATATTTAAAATAATTTATAAATATTATTTAGAACTATGCGGATCAAATTTTTTTAAGTGGAACCTTTCTTTTTCTTATCATAATGAATTGTTACCCTGGTAAAACATTACCACCTAAGTAAAAGTTAAATTGGATAACATGGGAGGTTGAAATAAGAGAAATGATATCAAATATCTATAAAACCTTTATAAATAAAATTGGATGAGTTTATTTTGGCCACAATATTTCTTGGGTTTTATATTTTTACATTTGGTGGTTCCTTCGAAAAATATATAAAATATATGTTAATGTTTAAGGTCTTTATAATTGTGACACTTCCCCCACTTATAAAACAAAGAATAGACTCCTTAGTTATTTATAGAAATTGAATAATTTATATCTACCAATACCAACACAAAATCTATCCAACATCCCTCCTGAAATCCTTGCTGTTTTTTCCACGCCCAAATACAAACCTATGAACAATTATGTTGTAATATTAAGATGTTTTTCTGAATAAGTGGTATAATTATTAACTGAGTGATTAATGGTTATTTATTCTTCCTCCTACTTTAAAAATTATTTTACCATGATGATAAAATATCAAAATTATCATAAAGACACTAAAATGATATTATTTTGATATAAAAATCCCTTTTTTATATCCATTTCCATATTATGGGAAATTAAATCATTTCTTATTTATATGTGTATACTACCACC
The DNA here is from genome assembly GCA_963277665.1 of Viscum album. NCBI lineage: Eukaryota > Viridiplantae > Streptophyta > Magnoliopsida > Santalales > Viscaceae > Viscum > Viscum album. The sequence goes on from OY728164.1 coordinate 909,782,164, forward strand.
CCAATGAAGTGATGTGTTTAATATTTCATCATGAGATCATATGGATGGTTAAAATTTATGGATCTAATTAAAATATGTCATATTTAAAACATAATTATCATTATTTTGATATAATATAATACTAAAATTAATATCTTACCATTTATTTTAAAAATGATAACATTTATTGTGCATACATGTGGAAGTCCATATGGAATCCCAATTTTTTATTACATAACTATTCAACTATGAAATCTCGCCTTTTATTACATATCTTTTCCTAACATTTCACAAATTAAGGACCATTAATATCTAGTGTCATGGAAATAAGGTACATAATACATGAAAATATATAACATTATTTTAATCCTATTAAAAGGCATATTGAAATGTTCCTCTTGCGAAAAATTAATGCATATAAAAACATAGGAACGTATATAGAAGGAAAGGGTGAGCATAAGTCCTAGTAAGTGATAATAGGTAATAAAATTTACTTATGAATTGGAGAGAATACATTAATAACATGTTAAAATATCATAAAGGCAGGAGAAGATACAAATAATGATAATAATAACATGAATCAACTCTTGAAAATGTAGCTAAATCATTTAATTTAGACATTCGTAAGCATATCACCAAGGCCCATCCCCAAGGTATCATAAACATTACCAAGCTTATTCACCAATGTATCAGAAAATATGTCATCTATAGAGATTAATTTCTTTACCCAATGAATTGGAGTGTTATCAGAGAACAACCTTAATAATTATTTCTTTTCATATGATCCACATAGATCATAATCAAACATTTCATAAATAACCCATAGATAATAGAAGAAATAGGGTTTATGTCAAAATTAGGGTGTTCTACAGTATGCTTATAAATATTATCATTACAAAATTTATAAACCACAAAAATGGAATGAGGGATTTTTTTATAAGAATTTAATAATCAAATAAATCATTTTTATGTCATGATAAATACTCCCAAATATTAAAGAATATTAGGTATTCATATAAGTAAAATAAAATAATCTGTTGACAAAAAGAGAGAGATTTTGAGATTAACTTTCTAAAACATAATGGCTGTGTAACATGGTTTTAGAAAAAATTAAAAAGAGGGGATATAGGTCACCCATTCATAAGAGATTCACAATACATTATATAGAAATAATCACATCGGTATAATAACTTGGTATGGAAATTTTCATGACATTCTACATAAATGATAATTTTAGTAAAAATAAAAAATAATTGCTAATCCCCTTATGAAAATATGGCAGCCTAACAGCGTCACATAAAAATTAAAAAGATCCGTTGATGATAGGGAAAAGGGTTTCTAATAATTTTTAAATAAAATCGACTGCAATAAGAATATAAGATAACATACCCCAACATTAGAAAAAAAGAAATTGAAAGACATAACATAAAAAAGTACTGACTAAAAGAGGAGATCGAAAGTTTCCATTACCTTGTAGAGTAACTTCTAAAACTCGATGATCGGGACCATGGGGATTTATGGTACCTTGGGAGGACTGTATGGGAGGAAAAAACTCTATAGATTCATTAAGTGGGAATTTGGAATGAATGGGATGAAGGAAATGGTTGGAATTTATATAAAATGTGAGGGGAATATTACATTAATTTCCAAGGGCAACAACATTAGTGGCTTTTGAAAAACCATGGTATTTGCCCAAGGTTTTTTCCACATGGGAATCCTCATATAATATTTTATTCTAAATGAATTCTCCATCATTTTAAATTACATATTAAAACATTATGATGTCAAAAAACACACTAAAAGGTCAAAAACTGCATTTTTATTGTTCCTCAAAAAAATTTATAGAAAACTCATAAATTCACCCTAACCTGATATTAGTTTTTAGAATTCATAAATGAAATCCATTTTATGAAAAAAAAATCTTATATATGATATATTTAATTTTTAATTAAGATCACTATTTACTCAAAAAATACTAATACTTAAATTAAAATTTTTTAAACCATTATTTACATATGATATTATATCATATCACCATTTAAGATGACTAAATTTGTTTATACATACTTATGTGAAGTGACAATTCCATTGGTCATATTACTATTCATAATGGTAATATTACAAATCATAATTTATTAGTCACAAAAAATAATTTGATCTTATCTCACTCTAAATTTCTTACAGATCAAAAGATTATGTATCTGTTGTTTGAAATCATTTCATAATATTATTTATTAAATGCAGAAAAAGTATTTTTAAATAAAATTATTTTTTAATATTCATCAATAATATTAATCTTATTGAAATTCATCCTATATTTTATTTTACATTTGAAATTAAAACATTTTACCATAATAAGAAATAACAATTTTATTTATACAAAAGGATTACACAAAGTAGTTATGGCCTCCTTACATAGCCCCTTATAACACTAGCATAAGATCTACGATTATGGTGTGAAATTGTGATAGAATCTTGGGTCAGCTTGGATAAAATTTCATCAGTGGTTATTCCTATCAACTTGAACATATTCGGAAGGCTACTATGATCACTCATTACAAGTTGAAGCTCAAATTGGTCTTGGTCCAAAGAATTTCCTAGTGATGCTACCTCTTTCCCAAGCTCTAGAAGATGGCCTTCTTATAGCCTATGTCTACTAGATGAGGCCATCTACTCGACTTTATAAATTAAATGTCTATTATAATATATATTTTAAACAAAAATTATTATGGTAAAAATTATTATCGTCTCTAATGTTTTTATTGACCAATGGTAATATAATGGTCAAAACCCAATGTACCCATTTCATGTATACATATATATGTTTTATTGATTATGACATAGTAAGACATACGTTTTTAGGAAACAAAATATTATTCAATAATTCTAGTGGTTTCATTCTTCCCCCTTAAGATATTTCCACCCCAAAATTTCAACACATACACTCATAAGATAAAATGTGTGGGTACTTCTTCTTCCTAGTCTCCTCTAGTTCCTATATCAATTCTTCATATTTTTTGTTCCTAGAAAACACTTTAAAAAGGTGGGTAGTCTTGTTGCATAGAACCTTGTTTCTATGATCCATGATCTTCACTGGCTACTCCTTATAATAGAGGTCATATTCTAGTTGTATCAAATCTTCATTTAGTACAAGTTATGGGTCAGGTATATACCCCCTCAAGAGGGATACGTGGAAGAAATCTGGAACATGATCTTGATTTGGAGGAAGTGAAAGATGATAGGCCAATGATTTTATGTGATCAAGGATTTCATATGGAAAAATGTACCTATGTTAGAGCTTCCATTTCTTTCCAAACCACATGAATCTCTACCAAGGTGACATTTTAATAAATACATTATCACCAACCTCAAAATCCTTGTCCCTTTTACCATTATTGGTATATCTATTTTGCTGACTAATGCCAGCCTTAATGTGTTCTGTGACGGCATAAACCTTTTTTGTCATTTCTTGCACAAGATCAGGCCCAACAATAATTATATCACTAGGTTCATCCCCAAAAGTAGGTGTTCTACATCGCTTCCCATAAAGAGTTTCCTATGGTGAAATTTGAATGCTCGAGTTGATGTTTTTTTTGTAAGATAACTCCCCTAATGGGATATATTGATCCAATCCACCTTTAAATTCCATTGATCATGTTCTCAGTATGTACTTGAGTGTTAGAATAGTCATTCTAGATTTTCCATAATTTAGGGGGTGACAGGTTGTACTGAAATTCAATTCGAAACTCCAATCATGTTGAAGACTTATTCAAAATTTTAATTTGATCCTTGGATCATGACCAGATACAATAGAAAGTGGAACACTATGTATCCTTACCACTTACTTCATGTAAATAATTGAATGTCAATCAAGAGAAAAATAATCCCGAATAGAGATAGAATGGAAAATCATAACAAGATGTTCCACTATAACCCATATCTTATTATTTATTTTGGATTCTCTTGAGAGACCATTAACCATGTCCATAATGATATTGTCCCACTTCCATTTTGGTATGGGTCATGTTAGTAATACCCCTTTAGGAAGTTATTTCCCTACCTTCACTTTCTGACATACCAAGCTCCTTGTAGTATAGTAAGTAATATCCCTTTTCATATTATCCCACCAAAAATGATCATGAAGGTCCCTATTCATTTCCATGCTTCAATGATTTATAGAGAAAGTAGATTTATGAGCTTCATCCATCTGCACCTTCTGTAATTCTGGAATAGATGGAATACATAGTATTGTACAAAATTTCATTACACCTTCTTGATCAATATTGAACTCAATAAAATTCACATCTTTCATATACTACAACATATTCTATAAAAATGAACATCTTCAATATATTTCTCATTATTATCTTGTAATGACTGTTGAAAAATCGTTTGGGATATGGTTGATGATTCCCTTCCCTTATAATTCCCATTTCCATTTACACTAGGTCTTTGATCAATGGATCTCATTCAATCATCATCATGGATATAAAAACTGATTATTTCCGATTTAATGGATTAGAAACATTGTTTTCTCTTCCAAGTTGATAATAAATTTAACATTCATAATATTTATGAAGTTCCAACCATCTCATATGTATCATGTTCAATTCCACTAGTTTAAAAATATACTTCAATCATTGATGGTCTTGGTATATATCAAATTTCTTCCCATAAAGATCATGCCTTGGTATATTCAGAGTAAAAATAACCACATCCACCTCCAGATCAGGCATATGATAGTTCTTCACATGAGTCTTAAAATGTCAAGATGCACAAGCAATAACATTGTAATTTTTTATAAGGACGCACCCAAGCCTTTCAAATATGCATCACTAAAAATAAAAAATCCTTCTTTTTTTCAATGTAGACATAGCAGGGTTGCAGTGTCCAATCACTTCTTCATCTCTGGGAAACATTCCTCATCCTTCTTTTTTGAAGATGAGCTCATACGCTTTTTGAGTAAACTTGATTAGTGGATTAGAATGACATAAAATATTTTTCACAAACTTCATATCATATCACTCTAATACAAGAGAGCTATGAATATCAGTTATTGTTTTTGGTTTCGACCACTCCTCTATAACCATTTTCTTTTCATGGTTAACTCGGATTCCATTAATGGATGAAATGTTCTGCAAAAAAAGAAAATTGTTGTAACCAAAATTAACTTTTTCTGAAATTTACAAAAACCCACTAATTTCATAGAGTTTTCTAAATAACTCATATATGAATCTACTGTTCCTAGTGAGTTTTGGAAAATATCATAATATATTCAATAAAAACAACCCTAATGTTATCAAGGTAGTACTTAAAGAATACATCCATCATATCAATAAAAATAACAGTAGCATTAGTCGAGTAAAATGGCCTAACAACAGACATGTAATGTCGATATCAAGTATTTAAGGACGTTTTTGGAATATCTTTTTTCTTCATCCTCAATCGATTTTCACTAGGTCGAATATCAATCTTAGCGAATAACTGAGCCCTATAAAGTTGGTCAAATAAGTCATCAATTTGTGGAAGAGGGTATTTTTTCTTCACTGTGATCCCATTCAGTTCTTTGTAATCAATGCATAACTTCATTGATCCATACTTCTTCTTCCCAAAGTAAACATTTCCTCTCCAAGGTGACACACTAGATCGTATAAACCCCTTCACCAAAAGATCTTGTATTTTTTTCTTTAATTCCTATAAAAACACATTTATTATCCTATGGGGGGTCTTTTATATAAAACGAGAACTATGTATAAGATCAATTGAGAAATATACCTTTCTTTATAGAGGAGTTCCAAGTAACTACTTAGAAAATACATAAATGTATTCCTAGAGGATGAGTACATTTTCTATCATTATACGTTAATTTTAATCTTCTTCTTCACTAATCAACTCGAAAAAATATGAGGTTCTTATAGACAAATATCATGGTGAGATATCTCTCCTTGGAATAAAACTATAGTTTTCCCATTCAAGGATACTATGATTTTCTTGCTTCTAAATTTTATCTTATCATTATATATTGAGATCCACCCCATCCCTAGTACAATGTTGAATTCCCCAAATGTAATTACTACAATATTTACGATAATATTGCGCTCACTGATGAAAATACTAGCGTTTCTAAATAGTGATGATTCTTGGATAATCCTACTAAGATTCTTGACTGATAACTCTACATTTTTCAATTTAGGGGTTTCTTTTTAAATTCTTTGGAAACATAGAGGAAATAAAGGAATGTGTATAACCAAAATTAAGAAAAGTACTTTCTCGCTTTAAGAGAACAACAAGATTACCTACCACCACATAATTCAGAGATTCAACACCAGCTATTGTGATTTAAAAAACACAACCGTGATCCCTTGTCCTTTTTTGAGGCTAATGGTGATTTCATTCCATAGACCTCAGATTTGGACAATGATTTGAAAATAGACGAAGAATTCCAAAGATGAATCATTGGACTTCCGGAAGGTCAAGAACCATCATCCCTTTTTTGATATTGTTGGGTAGTTTAGGATTCACCTCACTATGATAATTGTACATGATATGGCCATCAGTTACAAATGTGTAGCACTTCCCACTCCCGAGTAGGAAGATCATGGAATACTTCTTCCCAACTTTGTTACACATGGTGTTTTCACTTTATTTCCTCCTCTTACCAGATTAAAGATCCTCTCTATGCTTGGATCCATTTATTTATTCTTTACATTGGATTTATGAGACCACTGCATCTCACCGAACTGTAGCTCAATTTTCAAAGCACTCTGCACGATATCCTCCTAGATATCATTGTATTAGTTGGATATATTATTTTTCAGATGAGGTCTTAGTCCACCAAATAATATATCAACCCTCCCATTAGGATCGTTGAAAAATATTTTGGTGTAAAGGGAAAGTCTTGTGATGTTGATCTTGTATATTCTAGCAGATTCGTTCTTCTTCTGCTTCATCTCAAGAAACTCTGTCTTCATTTTTTGATATAATCAAATGAGGGAAATACTTATCTAAGAAGATCCCTATAAACTATTCCCACTCCCTAGATTCAACCTCCACTCTTGGAGTTCTGTATTTAACCAGTTCCAACAATAGATAAGATTCTCCCTCTAAATAGTAAATATCAAGTGTGACATTCTTTTATTCTAAATAGAGGATCACAAAAAATATCTTTTTGATAGAGATGACATAATATTCAACATTCAATGGGGAGGTATACCCACTAAATGTTGTTCGTTGTTGACACATAAATGTCAGTACAAAAAGTTGGCCTATTCGTGGTGAATTTGGTCTCTCAGCTCAATTGATGTTATTTCCCATAACATGAGTCAGTTGGTTTATCAGTATCATGAAAATTTTCATTATGGCTTCCATCAGAGGTATGTTAGTGCATGGTCCATTATGGTCACTATTTTCATAGTTCCTCATGTTTCCCTCCACTTTCTAAAATAATTAAACCTTATTGATATGATCATTCCATTTAATAATAGTTTAACTACAAAGTATTTTATGACTCAAATCATCATGAATAAACATATTATTATTTATCCACAATGACAATTCTCTATAAATCATCCATAATGATTCATAAAAGCTACTAAATAACAAAAAATGTCCCCTAGGAATGACAAACCAGGATTGCAGCAAGGCTTGTTGTCGTGCACTAGTTCCTGTTAAAGTTTAGCTGAAATGTGTTTTTGGTGTATTACAACTAGATACATCTATTCTAGTGACACATCTACTTGTTCATATATATATAGGGATTTATCTGTTCGAAAACCGCTTAATTAATATTTCACCAAAACAGTATGATGTTTTTCTATATTTAATCTTTTATATGGGGTTATTTTTAAATTATTTGTAGCCTAATATCCATTAAATGACTACACAATCCATTTATTCTATATATGGAATCTCATCTGTTTAGTACATAAATATTCAACTATGACATCCCTCTTTTTATTAAATAACTTTTCATTAAATTTTAAAAATAGAGGATCATTAAAGTCTAGTGTCTTGCAAATAAGGTACATAATACATGAAAAAATAAAACATTATTTTAATCATTTTTAATAGATTCTTGAAATTTTCATCCGAATAATATTAATACATCTCATAACATAGGAATATACATCAATGGAAAGGAAGATCATATTTCCCAGTAAAGAAAAATAGGGGAAACAGTTAGCATGTGAACTTGAGAGAATACAAAAATAACATGAGGAAATATAATAAAGGCATGAAAAGAGACATATATTAATAATAATAATATGAATAATATCTAGAAAATGTGGCTACATCAATTAATTTAGATATTTAAAAGCACATCACCAAGGCCTATCCCTACGATTTCATAATATTTACCACGAGTTTTCACCAAAGTATCATAAAACTTGTCATCTCTAGAGATCAATTTCATTACCCAATGTATTGAAATTCTATTAGGGAACACCATCAATATGTCCTTATTTTCAAGGGATCCACATATATCATAGTCAAACAATTCATATATAACCAATATAATATAAAATAAATGGGTTATATATGAATATTATGATGTTTTAAAAAGTGCATAAAAACATGATCATTATGTCATTTATAACCCACATAAACGGAATGATGGATTTATGAATAAAAATCCCAGAATCAAATAAATATATTTATTTCTTGATAAATACCTCTGGAAATTAATGATTTTTGGGTATTAATATATGGAAAATATTATAATTTCATTATAAAAAGAGAGAGAGTTAGAGATGAAATTTTTACAGCACAATGACTATACAACATGGATTTAGATAACATCAAATAGAGACGGGATAAAATTAAACCATTCATAAGAGAGAAATTATATATTATAGATATGTAATAACAATGAGATAATGACATGGTATGGAAATTTTCAAGACATACCACATAAAAATGAATTTGAAAGAAAAAGGAGAAGTTGTGAATTGCCTTATGAAAATTCGGTAACCTAACGACATCGCTTACAAATTCATAAAATTATTTGATGAGAGAAAAATGGTTCTATCCTCATTTTTACATTAAATTTACTGCAATAAAGATACTAAATTGTGTACCAAAACATATGAAAATTGAAATTAAAATAGATAACCTAAAATTAGTCTTCATTAAAAGAGGAGGCTGAAAGGTTCCCATACAATGAAGTGTAACTTATAAAAAAAAATGATCTGGACCTTGGGGGTTGAGGAAACCATGGGAGGAATCCTTGGGATGTAGAAAGACCATATTTTGGTTGATGGGGAATTATTAATGAATGTAATTAAAAAAATTGTAGGTATTTATATCATAAGTGAGGGAATATTTTATTAATTTTTATGTGGCAACTCATTAGGGGTATTTTCAAAACCATGGGATCACCCATGGCATTTTCCTATAATTTTGGCCACTTGGGAATAAGTATACAATAAGGAAATACATGTTAAACAGTAGGAATATAAATTGGTAATAAAAGTAACATGAATAATAAGGCATGACATATAAAGATAATCATAACATGGGAAATGTGGAATCAACATAAAACACTACATCATAAATATAGGTCAAGTCTACCTTACAAGCCATCAAGATGGAAAAAGTCTTATAAAAGAATTTGGATAACACAAAACACCATCATAAAATCTTATGATACTAAACATTACTCAATGCATTGAAGTATTATATAATTTTATGTGGTCCTGTCACGTTCATTTCAATCTCATGCTTATGTGTGCCAAATAGATCATACAACCTGGATTCATTCAACATTATATTTTTTCCTCGATCATGGAGTGTGGAATAAATAAATTTAATTCACATTTTAATGATATTTATTTCTATAAAGGTGAATACCCTTAATAGTAAATGGGTATGGTATTCACTACATAATGGTTTTGGCATGGAAAATTTCATATAAATTTTGGTAGCAGAATGAAGTCACGTAAAATTATTAATAAAATTGTTTTATTGAGAGAAAAAGGGGACTCTAATAATTATTAAATCAATTTAAATGTAATGGAGATATTAAATACCATATCATATCATATGAAAATGAATATATAATACATAATGTAATGAAAATAGTTTAATAAATAGGGGAAAGGAAAATATCTCTTACTTGAGTGTATGAATTATAATGCTTTGTAAGATCTTTCTGAGAGATTTGGGGAGACATGGTATGACTTTATAGGGTATTAAAAAGAGTAAGAAATTGATAAAATTAATTTTTGTGAAGGTAAATGGGTGACTAGGTGTGTTTATAAAGGAAAATTTTCATGATTTCATTATTATTTCTCAAACATAAGTTTCAGACTCTATATTATAAAATAATAAAAACAAAAAAATACAACTTTATCATATGGTTTTTCCAAATTATATCAGAATTATTGATTTTATATGTCCATGTTCATAACTTAATAAAATTATTCCCTTGCTTATGTGAAAGTGAGTCATACTCTTAAAGAAATGACTTCCAAAAATTAAAATATATTAAGGATTTTGGAGGATTCATTAAGGATTTATAAAATTCATAAAATAATAATAAAATAAAATTATTTTAAAGGTAAACATATATTTGATAATTTATACCCTTTATAGTATTTATTACATCCTTTTTTGGTCATTATTATTTCACAATACACACTTTATTTTTATAGGATATTTAATTTTTAACCAAAAATTTGACTATCAAGGAATATTATGAATAATAGAGCATTAGATTATTTCAACATAATGAATCCAAAAATAATATTATTTTTATCAAAATAATTTCATAAATATATCTATTTTCACTTTTAAAATATAAATCAATATTTGATGACAAATGCTGTGTTTTTTACTATAATAGTTTTTGAAGACTTATAAAAATTTAATTTAACATCATTTAGATTATATAATAATTTATATTAAATAAGAATTATTTAAAAAAAGATTTTATTAAAATTATATTTATTTAAAAAATTCAAATATTCATCAAAATTAACTCCTTAATTAAATTTTAATTTTACAAAAAATAATATTAATATTTTTTTAATAAAAAATAAATTATAAAGAAACAATAATATGATGGAAATATATTCATTAATATATAAAAAAATGTTATTACTAATATATATTGGTCCTTGATACATATCCATTGAATACACCAAAAAACTCCGAACGATTAAGGTGTGCGATTGGGAGATTTTCATTGGGTGGTTTAGCAAACATGGATTGGGTCATGATCTCGATGATTGTGATATTTTTACATAAACGATTTTTCTCATGAATATTTTATTGGATCTATGATTTTGATTCATCAATTTAATATTCCACTACTTCAATATCCCAATAAATCTCCAATAAATGGTCTTTAATGGGTATGATCCTACTAGTTGAGACTATCACATCCTTTTTCTATGTCAATTGAATTTTTAAAACCCTATATTAATATTAATCATGAGAACTATTCAATGGATATATTATTAATAGTAAATATTATTAAAGGAATATTAAATAAAAAAGGGAACAATAAAACTAATGGAATGAATTTGTTTTCTATAACCATGAAAAATAATAATACATTTAATTGAATCACAATGGGAATTCTATTTTTTACAGTTTGGGTCATTTTAATTTTTCCCCTTTAAGAAATTTCACCACGGAAATGTCCTTTTCCCATGTTAAAACAAATGAGGGTAACTCAATTTCATCACATCATTCGGTTCTCAATTCACTTATTAAAACTAATAGTCTCTCCACAGCACGTTGATAAGGTGATTTTTCATATTTCATATAACTTCTTCTTTATGAGATAAGATCCTCATTGGATGTTATTCATTTGAGAGATCATTCTCCAATGGTACAACATTTTGGTTGATTACATGTGATGGGTATAGTATGAAATTATTCAATAGGTACACATGGAATACATCTTGTAATTGACCACTGCTTCGATGCGATTGAGGATCTCAATGGGGAAAATGTATCATGGACTAGAATTTCCCTTCATCCCAAATATCATCACAGTATTCTAGGGATATACGAGGAGTAATGTGATGGATCAAACAAAAACCCCAGGGCCTCAATGATGACTATAATCATAGATATTGTGTCAACACTGAGTATCATTGATGTGTTGTTGAATGGTCATATCCTATTCCACCATTTACTTTACCATTTATGACCTAGCTGTTTTAATTTCCCAACCTCATCCTAGAAAGAAGGTGTTCAGAACCTCCTCATAAAAAGGTCTTCATATGGAGAAATTTGGTTGCATGATTGGGAACTATTATTGCAAGAGAAATAAACCAAATGAAAATATTGATCCAATAAACCTTTCAAGTAATTTGATCATGCTATCTATAGGATTTAAATGATGATGTTGATGATAAATATACAAGAGGGGGTAAATTGTATACTTTACAAAATTTCTTTGGAAATTTTAAAGATTGCATTGTTTAACAAAGTTAAACAAGGTAAATTCTCAAGACCTCTTAGTTCTACAAACTTGGTTGATTCTTAAAATATTGTTCTGGAAATGAAACATATAAAAAGTTTACAAAGAATATGATTCTACCTTAAAGCATATAGAATATCACTAATCAGAGTACAAGTTTAAGAAAGTATAAGATAGTTATACTGTCCTTAACAACAAAAATGCAGCGGAAAAACAAACTTGAAATAATACAAGTAAAAAGTATGAAATCTTTTAACCCAAAGAGTAGGGTATCCAACAACCTTGGGTAAAGGTCCCTTGATTTATACATTCAAGAAATTTTGTCTTACCCACACTATGGTAATCTCTCGATATAAATATCAGATTCTTTCTTGATATCCCCACAATCCCTCAACTTTAAGGTAGTTGGCACCACTTTCTTCCCCACTAAGGAAGTCCTCAAACATTAAGGTAGTCGGTACCTCTTTCTTTCTATCCATGGAAGCCCTCAAATGTACTCAACAACATTCAGTGTCTCATGAAGAAATTAGGAACAAGATGTTCAGTACGTACAATGAATGGGAGTATCTCCCTCTTGAAATCACTTCAAAAGCATGTGGTCTCTAGAGTTCTAAACTGATTCATCAATGTTGTGAGCTCTTTAAAATGAGCACCTATTTATAGGCACATCTTCAACAATGGGCTACCTCCTCCAATGGTCATATTTTTACATGAATTTTAGGGGGACCTATATAGGTGTCACTCAAAAAACGGTTGGTTAGAAATAGAAAGCATGACACCGTTTCATTACTATAATAAGGGTAAGAAAAATATTGTAGTTTAGCCAAATTCATTTTTCAGAGTATGTTGAAATAAAAGTTCGTAGAATAACCAAAAAACCATTCAGTGTCTATAATACATGAATATTTAGATTCTATCTTCAAAATAATTTAGAACCTGATATCTATATAATTATACAGTCCGAATTTCATGGAAATTTAGACTGTATATTATGAAGAATTCGGAGTCTAAATTCATATAATTCGGAGTCTGAATTCCTAATAATTCGGAGTCTGAATTCATAATAATTCAGAATCTGAATTCCAATTAATTCATATTCTAGATTCATAAGAATTTGGATTCTAGATTCATATGAATTTAGAGTCTGAATTCATAATAATTAGGAATCTGATTTCATAAGAATTCGGTGTCTGGATTCATAAGAATTCGATGTATGAATAAGAAAAATTCAGATCCTGAAAACAGAATGCTCTATATCTGGGTATTTATAGGATTATGAGGTTTTAGATATGAAACTGAATTTTAAACATAGAAATAAAATGAATTAGATTTAGAAAGACTAAAATATGAACAATGAAAACAAGTTAAGGATACATTTCCTTGGGGAAGGAAAATTTTCTTTATCAAGATAAATCTTAGGGGAAATGAAATTTTCCTTTATATACAGTGTTTGATATTTTTAAAACATGAAGGAATGGAAAATACATAAGGAAAACTTATTGACTCAACAATCTCCCCCTTTTTGGAAATCAAAAACATACAATTAAAAAATAATATAAGGACTTTGTATTTTTATGATCTTGAAAAAAAACATATCAGTCTTTATTTATGAATAATAACGAACACAACTAAATCTCCCGTATATTTTGGAATCACTAAGGATCCTATTCTGAATTTTCTGAATGAGATTTCTCATTTTATTTCATATGAAAATATTCATGATGAAAAAATCTCTTTAGATGAACTCCCACTAACATAGGAAAATTACTTCATTACTATGTATTATTTTAAAATTTCTTTCCCCCCCTTTATGATTTTCAAAAAGGATTAAACTGAATGGAAATGAAATTGTGGTACCTGAAAAATTAGTACTAAACATCCAAAATACAAGAACAAATAATTTCATTATGATTGGAAAAATTTGTACAAGGAAGAAATACAACAAATGATCGGAATTGAGTTGGATTATCCTTCTTTATCCTTCAAAATCATCTTCTTTACTATGGTTTTCAACTTCTTTAGCTCCTTGTGATCCTCTTCTTCATGCTTGAGCAACTGATCCTGGTCTCTTGTTTTATTTTCCAAGGATTTAATATTCTCTTCCTGAGCCTTAAAAGATTATTCCCAACCCTTTAAACCTTTTTCTTGATTAACTATCTTCTCTTCTATCCCAATATTGAAATCCCTTTAACTCTTCTAACTATAGGAAACTAAATATAATTTACTATGTAGATCATTCACTTATTGCTTCCGAGTATTTTCGTCAAGAGATAGATTTTCTTGAAAAGACTCGGTGATATCTTTGAACTTGCTATCTTTTGTTTCAAATTCATCATTGACATTATTTAAAACTCATCAATAATTATCATGTCTTCCATTGATTTCTTTTACCTGCTAGTCATCTTATTTCAAGATCATTTGTGGGATTAATAGTTTATGAAAAAGGTTTATAAATCATTATCAAGTTTGACACAATTATCCTTCATCATGGACACTGAATCCAATTTTTTATTTATGTTATATTAAGCATCTTTCATCTAGAGTCTATGCTTGGAAATTGAGGGATAGTTCCAAAAAGATATTTCAAGGACTGGACTACAAAATTATGTCCATGAGTGGATAATTCTGAATCAAAGATTTTTATTATTAAGGATTCTTTTTATATATCAGCAACTTTCCTTTTCAATGAAACAGCAAATTGTTTTCTTCACCACTTCTTTTCTAGGTGTATCAAAAACCATTTATTTTTTATTATCAGCTTTTGAAATGACATCATATTGATTGGGTGATTCATTTTCACTATCAGATAGTTGCAAAATTTTATCTTCATCTACCTCTTCCTTCTCAGATCTTGCCTTAGCATCCTCTAGTTTAATGAAATCATGGTTGGATATTTCTTCTTCAGACTCATTATTCATTTCTTCTCAACTCTTCTCATATTTCACTGGGGTCGACAGTTTTGATGACTTGGATTCAGAGGTTCGGAATGATAATTTTTCATAAGGACTTTCCTTCTCATGAAAATCTTCAATTTGGTTTATCATTTCATTGGTATCACCAATTCCTTTTTCTTCTTGTTCTTCTACATGTTTTCATGGTCTTTATTCAGAGTCATAGAATTCTTTCCTAGAGTCTCTAGTAAGGGTTTTATCAGAAACAATTTTGGTACCGTAATATTCTCAGCTGCTTTCTTAGCATCCTTCAGAAGTGATTGGACAATATCTACCTCAAAAAACTTTTTCTTCTACTTCTTCTCTTTCTCCTGCTTCTCAACCTCTTCAGCTACCTTTTCCATCAAAGATTTTTCCTCATCAGGGTCCAACCCAAACATAGGCTCTCCTTCTTTCTGATTTTTCCAATCTTCTCCCCACTTTGATACTACTTTATTAGGATAATCTTTTTTTTCTTTGGCATCGAGGCTACTGACTGAATTTCTTTAGCCACTGGGGTTTTTGACTTCTCTTCTACTTGTTTCACCTTACACTTCCTTCCACCCTTTTTAGAAGTTTTAGCCACCTCCTATTTCATTGCAAGAGATTCAACTTCATCTTCAAAAAAATCATATAATTATTCAGATTCTTTGGACAAACCATTTTTCATCCATCTCAACGTATCATCACTCAACAACATAACATTGAAATTCCTAGACTTAGAACATCAATGAATTTTGAAGGATTCTAAACACCAAACAATAATCTTTGACAAAATTGCTGGATACATAATAATTTGCGATTTCAAATTCGCATTCTTGATATTCTCAATCATAATAATAATGTACATAACCAAATTTATCGTCCTTAGATTCACCCATAAATCCAAAATATAGATGTCAATCTTCCTTGGAGTATCCTTATCACCTTTTCTTGGAATAATGAATCCTTAAACCCACAATTCAATAAACTGTGAAGAATCTTTGGAGTCTTTACTTCTATGAGACTAAGAAAAGCCAGGGATTTTTATTTAATAAAACTTCCTACAACATCAGGTAACTTGTGAGTATAGAACTCAGCTTCCCCTTCGTATGTAATACCAACCAGGCTTTCATCCTTGGTGTAAGAGAGTGAATATGTCTTTCCATAACACTTGAATGAAAACATACTCCTGCCTTTTTCCTTAACGAAATTTACTGACTCATAGAACTCTACTAACAACTCTGGAGATACCAAATGTTGAGCTTTTGGTTTTGAATTACATACACTCTCCTAGCCATTGAGTTTGATATTCTTGGAAATGATAGTCATATTTTGCATAAAATTTGGATCAACTAACATTTCCCTATATATCTGCTATTTAGAGATTGGCTTGACAGCCAAAATTTCATTATTGGAAGAGATTCAACAGACATTCAGAATTAAGGAAGATCTGAGAAGTTTGGAATGAGCATATGTAAGAAGGGAAGAGATTCAGCACGCACAATATTTGAGATCGATGTGGGAAAATCATAGAGGGGTCCATTATATTTGTGTTTGAGGAGATTGTTCAACTTCCAAACACAATCCAATGGCTGAAAAACCATCTGTCCAGATCTAACGGTTAAAAAGATGACTGAGGTAGAATTTTGATAGATTCCGATCATTGGAGTGTTTTTAAGGAAAAAATTTGGATTTAAGGAAATGTGAAATAATAAATAATTAAAAATGAACGAATGTATGAACATGTAAAAGATGATTACAAAAATTTAAGAAGGGAAACATACCTTTTTTATTGCTAGAATGATTATTCGTAATGAGGAAAATTCTTCTTGTATAACTCTAGATTCTGAAAATTTGATTATGAAAACATTGACTAGAAAAAAAAATTAGATGAAGAAAAAATCTGAAAAGGAAATATCTTTAGACTATGAAAAATTTTGAAAATGAAAAATTAATACAGTACAAAAATTTTGAATAGGAAAAATTTTTAGACTATGAAAATTTTAAAAATGAAAATTTTCTAAACTACACAAATATTGAAAATGAAAGACTTATTGAATACGAAAAATTATAGACCATGAAAAACATTTGAAAATATAACAAACAAATGTACTCCGCCTATGAAAAATAGTTCCTTACTATAAGGAGATTTGTTTCAATAGGAAGTTAACATGGAATATTACCTTACAATTATAATTCATAACTTCTGTTTAATCTATACAAATATATCAGATGGCAATGACTTTGTAAAAATATCAGCTAGTTGATCTTGTGGTATGATAAATTGAAGAATGATATCTCCTTTTTGTGTGTGATCCCTAAGAACATGATACCTAATATCTATGTTTTTTGCACTAGATTGATGCGTAGGTTTTTTAATTAGGGCAATGGCACTATTATCACCACAAAAAATTTGTGTATTGGTAAAACTCATACCATAGTCTCTGAGTGTGTGTTTCATCCACAACACTTGAGTACAACCACTTCAAGCTGCTATATATTCAGCTTCAGTAGTGGAATGTACTACTATGTTTTTCTTTTTTCATGACTAAAAATGATCTTTCATTGCACTAAGGCAAGGTTGATCCTGGATTCTATGTTCTTCTATGTTTAGTGTGTAAAACTTCTCTTGCATATAGGAATAAAGAATAAAGACTTCCTTACAATTGTGTACTAAGCACTTGTCATTCCTAAAATTCACAAGGTAACCTTCATCGCATAACATACTTATGCTAATGAGGTTTTCCTTAAGACTTTTAATTAAATTTTTTTTGAAATCAATGTTTTTCCAAGAAGAACAATGTTACATATACCAATTATTTCTCACATATCATTATCTTCGTAAGTTAATTTTCCTCAATTTTTCTTGATAATATTGTCAAATATGTTTTTGTTACCAATCATATGTCGGGAACATCCACTATCCATGTACCATGTATTGTTGTTGGTACTATCTTTATTTTCCTGGAAATAAGAGTGTTAGACTTCAGGAACCCAAACATTCTTGGATCCAGAAACATCAAAAAGCAATATTTTAGGAATCCACATTTTCATTGAAAAATAAGATTTATGAGAACCTAAATACTGAGTTTTTTTTAAGGAACAATTTTTTTTCCAAATACCCATTACACTAACACTTAGTGCAGAATGGAGCACTTTGAAGAAAAAAGTATTTCTAACAGAAAATCAGTTTTCAACTTGTATAACCTAAACTAGAATTATTCCATAGATATTGAATTTGGGAATACATTGTAGGATCGAAATAGTGGTGTAGATGCTCAATATACAAGAGGGGGGTGAATTGTACACTTTAAAAATTCCATTGGAACCCTTAAAGTTAGTTGAGAATAACTTTGTTTTCCTTAAAAGAATGAAAGGGCTAAGTTAAACAAAGTTAAACTAAGAAAATTCACAACACCTGTAACTCTAAATGCAATCTTGGAAAGAGATTCCGAACGTGGGTTCCGGAAATATGGTTCCGGAAATTGAACCTTAACAAAACATTACAATGTGAGATTCTACCTTAAAGCGTATAGAATCTAAATGAAACAGAGTACAAATAAGTAATTATAAGAAAGTTATACTTTCCTTATAATACAAAATGCAGCGGAATATAAACAAGTAGTTAAACTACAAGTAACAAGATATAAGTCTTTTAACCCAAAGAGAAGGTTATCCAACAACCTTGGATAAAGGGTCCCTTGATTTATACTTTCAAGCAAGTCTGTCTTACCCACACCATGATAAGCCCTCGATACGAAGATCGGAGTCTCTGTCTTGCTATCCCCATAATCCCTCAACTTCAAGGTAGTTGGCGACCTCTGTCTTCCTCAGCAAGGAAGCCCTCGAACTTCAAGGTAATCGGCACCTCTGTCTTCCTATCCCCGGAAGCCCTCGAATGTAATCACCAACATTCAGAGTCGCATTAAGCTTTGAGAGTTAATAAGAGCCTCTCTCTCTAGAAATCACTTCAATAGCATGTATGCACAAAACCAAGTTGTTCATCTGTCATCAGTTACGAGCTCTTTCAAAAGATCTCCTATTTATAGGTAAGGTCGTCTCCTTCTCCAACGGTCATATTTTCCTTAATGATCGGAGGGACCTGTACACGTGTCACTTAGACAACGGTTAGTTTATAACAAAATAGAAGAAATCATTTTAGAACAAAACAAGTGTAACAGAATGTACGACATCGTTTTAATTCTAACTCAAAATATCGGAATGAAAGCTTCGAAGTGAAGATTCGGAGTGTAATGGAAATAATAAAGAGTAGACAGATTATAGAAATGTAAGCAGAATAAAAGTTCGTAGTCTAACCAAAATATTTTTCGGAGTCTGAATTAATTCAAAGTGTATAAAACAAAGATAATCAGATTCTGTTTAATAGGTGAATTCGGAATGAGAATTCCGAATGGGAATTCGTCATCAGAATTCGTAATGAGAATTCATCATCAGGATTCAGAATGATAATTCATTATCAGAATTCGTAATAAGAATTCGTCATCAGAATTCGTAATGAGAATTCTTAATCAGAATTCGTAATGAGAATTCTTCATTGTAATTCATAATGAGAATTCTTCATTGGAATTCGTAATGAGAATTCTTCTTCAGAATTCGTAATGATAATTAATCATTATAATTCGTATTGAGAATTTTTTATCGAACTTCATAAGAATTCGTATCCTAAATCTGGAATAGAACTTAGTCAGAGTTCATATTCGGAATTTGGAATGAAACTTCCTTATAGTTCTTATCTACAATCTGAATCCTAAAACAGAATGCTTCATATCAAAGTTTCAATGATTCCAAGAAAATAGAAATGAATCTGAATCTCATACTTAAGAAAAATATGGATGAAAATAAGATAAGGATAATTTTTCTTATAAAAGCGATTTTCCTTAAGAAAGCAATTTTTCTTATAAAAGCAATTTTCTTTAAGAGAGAAATTTTCCTTAAGAATGAAATTTTACTAAAAGTAAGGTGTTTGTGATTTTCAATATAAGAAGGAATGGAAAATTCATAAGTAAAACCTTATTGACTCAACAATCTCCCCCTTTTTAGAAAGCACAAATATCCTTACGAAAAAGAAATTCTAAGAAGAAAGAAAAACATTAATGCTTATCTCCCTTGGCTTTAAGGAAATTGATGAATACAACTAACTCCCCCTTAGGCATTGAAACACTAAGGATCGTATTCTAGATTTTCGGAGTGACATTTCATTACGAAAAATAAAGTCTTCTTTGATGAAGAAACACCCCCTTAGATAAACTTTCTTCTTTTTCTTAAGGATCTTTTCATTCTCCCCCTTTGTGATTTTCAAAAAGAAATCAAGGGAATGGAAAAAAATAACAAAGTACCTGAAACATTAGTAGCAGAAGGAACGAAAAGCACAAATTTAACTAAGTTTGAAATCTCAGGAACAAAGAAAATTAGATACAACAAAAAGATCGGATTTAGTTATTTCGGATCTTTTTCCATCGACATGAGCCCCTTAAGAATAGTCTTGATCTTCTTCAGGTCTTTATGATCTTCTTCAGCTTGCTTCTCTAAGACCACTATTCTTGCACTTTGAGCTTCAATTCTTTATTCCTGGGCTTGAAGTTTTTCTTCCGGAGCTTTGATCTTTTCTTCCCGAGCCTTCATCTTCTCATCAAACTCAATCCGATGATCTCTTTCAAATTTCCAGTTCTGAGAAATAGAATTTAACTTCCCATTCAGATCTCTGACTTGTTGAATCCGGAAGTTCTTTTCATCTGTCAGCTTCTCTTAAAAGGATGAAGTCAGGTCATTAATCTTCTTGTCCTCAGTCTCAAAGGCATCCTTGACATTGTCTTGAAACTCATCAAATAACCTCATCTCTTCAACAGCCTTCTTCGACCAGTTTGTCATCTTCTTGAAAGATTTTCTATGAGCTTCGTAGCCAACAAAAAAGGTTTTGAACTGAGCCTCAATCTCAATGCACTTGTCCATGACCATAGACACGGAGTCTGTTTTCTGATTCAAAGCATGTTGGAGCATCTGGCATCTTGAATCAATACTTGAGAAGGTCGGGATGGATCCCACCAACTTCTTTAAAGACTAGACAACAAATTCAATCCCCACAAGGGATGACTCCGAATCTGAAACTTTGCTTGGAGAATTTTCTTTTTCAATAAGGTCAAGATTTCTTTTCAAAGAACTACCAACTTCCTTCCTCTTTCTCACTTCTGAGCTCGGAGTATCAGCAAGAATTTGCTTTCCCTTGTCTTTTTCCAGAATTGAATCCTGTTCCGGAGTTCTCTTCTCACTATCAGAAACTTGAACAACATTATCTTCCTCATCAGCCACTTCCTAAACACGAACCCCTACGTTTTCCTTCTGAGAAACATCAAGTAAAAGATTTTCTTATTCTCCATGACAAGTAACTTCTTCTTCTCCTTTCTCTTCTTCCATTGCTGGAGTAACTAGCTTCGAAGATTCAGCTTCTGAAGTTCGGAGTGATAAGTGTTCTGAAGGTGTCCCCTTGTAATCATATAATTGTTTCAGCACATCTCCGATTTCACCACTTCCTTCAGCACCATCTTCTTCTTGTTCCACTTTCTCAAATTGCTCTACTTCCTCAGTATTCTTAGCAACAACTTCTCCCGGAGCAAGGAAATTTCTTCCTGGATTCTCAGGAAGAGATTCCAAGGAGAAACATCTCGGAACAAGAATAGTTGCTGAAACCATCTCAATGAAATTCAACAAAGTCTGAGCTACCTCAGCCTCAGACATCTTCTTCTTGAGCTTCTTTACCTTTACTTGTTTTTCAAGATCATCAGTAGTTCTTTCCTTCAAGGCCTTAGCCTTCTCAGGGTCCAAACCGAACTACGGATCCCCTTCTTTCCTTTTCTCTTTATCTTCTCTCGACTTCGCAACAACTTAATCAGGATAGGATTTCTTCTTCTTTGGTTTTGGAGGTGCGGAGTGGACTTCCTTAGTCTTAGGATTCTCTACTTCTAATTCCACTTCTTTCAGCTTTCTCTTACTTACTGTCTTAGAGGATTCCGGATTAACATCTTTCGGAACTGCTTCTCCTTGAGCAGGTAAATCAATAAACTGTCCAGACTCCCTGTCAAATGCTACAACCATTCTCTTAAGAGTACCATCGCTCACCAGCATAATCTTGAAAACCCTTGGCTTAGATTTGCAAGCCTCCTTGAATGACTCTAGGCACCGAACTATCTACTTCGAGAGGATTGCTGGATACATGATAATCTGAGCTCTCAGATTTCCATTCTTCAAATTTTCAAGAGTGATAAGAATGTGCTTCATCAAGTTAAACTTCCTCAGATTTATCAGAAAATCTAGGATGTAGATCTCACTCTTCTTCAATCTATCTTTGTCACCTTTCCTTGGTACGATAAGACCTTGTACCCATAGCTCTAGAATCCGGAAATTTGTAGATAAACTAGAAATCTTCGGAGCCTTGTCATCAGCCAGTCCGAGAGTTTCTAAAGCTTTTTCCTTGTCGAAGCTACCTTTAGAATCCGGCAATACATGAGAAACAAACTCAGCTTCACCTTCATTCCTTAGGCCAACCAAGCTGGCTACCTTGGCATATGAAAGTTTATAAGACTTCCCATAAGACTTAAAAGACAATTTGTCCTTTCCATCTTCCTGAAGAAAAGAAATTGTCTCATAGAATTCAACAAGTAAGTCTGAATACACTTCATCTTGGTTCCCGGGTTTTGACACCGCAACATCTTCCCAACCATTAAGCTTGATATTCTTAGAAATAATAGAATCATACTTGTTGAAGAAATCCGGATGAACCAGCCTCTCTCTATAAACTAACCACTTTGAGATCGGCTTAGATGAAGACACATCTTGAGAAGATACTTCCACATACATTTGGGTTTGAAAACCTTTGAGAAGATCGGAACAGAGACAACTGAAGTTCGAAACGGCCTAAAAACCAAGAGGCATAGATTCGGGATGCGAGAGCTTGAGAACCGATGTGGGACGAGTATTCGGGTCCCCTTTATATAGGCAATGAGATGACGGTTCGACTTCCTCGGTTGATCTAACGGTTGTGATAAGCTGAGATCAGATCTGACGGTTGAAAAGTAATTCTCTAGAAAACTTGAATCCGATATTTTTGAGGTTTTTTTATTAAAACAGAGAATTAAGAAAAGTATAATCCGAACAAGTAAAATATGACCACGAAAACTGAAGTAAGGAAATCATACCTTTCGGATTGGATTAGGTGGATTATTCGTATTGGGTAATAGAAAAATGAATAAAAAAACTTTATTATGAGAAGACAGAATTCGCAAAAAAATTACTATGGAAAATAAGGGTAGTACGAAAAAAAAACTCATTACGGAACACTCATTATGGAAAACTCAGTACGAAAATTTTGTAAATAAAATGAAAACGAAAAACTTATTATGAAATATTCGGTACGAAAATCCCGTTATGAAAATACCAGTAAGAAATTTTCCATTCCGGAAATTTTTAATACGAACACTTCCATTCCAGAAGTATTCTGTAAAATTTTAGTTCCGGGAAGTCCATTCTGGAATTGTAGTTCCGAAATGTTTGAAAACAAATTTTGAAAAACTTTGTTAATCTAACAATCAGATGTACTCCCCCTATGAAAAGGAGTTTATTGCTGTAAGGAGATTTTTTCAACAAAAAGTTAATTTAGGAGGATTACCTTACGGTTATCATTCCTAACTTCTGTTTAATGTATTCAAATCTATCATAAGGCAAAGATTTTGTGAAAATATCAGCAAGTTGATCTTGCGTTCCGATAAACTGAAGAATAATATCTCCTTTAAGTGTGTGATCCCTAAGAAATTGATGCCTAATATCTATGTGTTTTGCACGGGTGTGATGTGCATGGTTCTTACTAAGGGAAATGGCACTTGTGATATCACACAAAATTTGAGTTTTGGTAAAACTCAAGCCATAGTCTGTGAGTGTGTGTTGCATCCACAACACTTGAGCACAACAACTTCCAGTTGCTACATATTCAGCTTCAGCAGTGGAGAGTGCTACAGAATGTTGCTTCTTACAGGACCAAGAAACTAATGAATCTCCTAAGAAATGACATGTTCCGGATGTAATTTTTCTATCCCTTCTACATCCACTAAAGTCAGCATCAGAAATGCTTTTAAGAACAAAGTCATTTCCAGATGTATAAAATAATCCTAGATCCATGGTTCCCTTAAGGTAGCGAAAAATTCTTTTTACTGCCTTTAAGTGAGATTCCTTAGGATTGGATTGATATCTTGCACATAAGCATACTGAAAATATTAAGTCTGGTCGACTAGCTGTTAAGTAAGGTAAACTTCCTATCATACCTCTAAAAGCTGTTTGATCTACTGGTTTCCCGGCTTCATCAAGATCTAAAGAGTTTGAGGTACCAATAGGAGTACTTATACACTTAGTATTGTCATAACCATACTTTTTAAGAAGATCTTTAATATACTTATGTTGAGATATGTAGGTTCCTTCTGGTTTTTGAGAAATTTGAAAACCAGGGAAAAAAGTTAACTCACCCATCATACTCATTTCAAACTCAGATTTCATTAGACTTGGAAAGGAGTCAGTCAAAGATTGATGAGTTGAACCAAATATAATTTCATCAACATAAATTTGAACAATGAAAACATTTCTCTTATCTTTGTTTATAAAAAGGGTTGGATCTGCATTTCCCTTAGCATAGTTATTTTGAAGAAAAAATCTAGTAAGTCTATCATACCATGCTCGTGGGGCTTGTTTAAGACCATACAAAGCTTTGGTAAGTCTAAAAACATGATCTGGAAGTTTTGTATCTTCAAAGCCAGGAGGTTGTTCAACAAAAACTTCCTCTTGAACATAACCGTTAAGAAATGCACATTTCACATCCATTTGAAAAAGTTTGAAATTAACGAATGCTGCAAAGGCAAGTAGAATACGGATAGATTCGAGTCTAACTACTGGAGCATATGATTCTTCATAGTCTATTCCCTCTTGTTGATTATAGCCTTTAGCAACAAGTCTAGCCTTATTTCTTACTATGACTCCATTTTCATCACATTTATTTCTGAAAACCCATTTTACATCAATAACAGATGTTTTTCCTTAGGTCTTTCAACCATGGTCCAGACTTTGTTCCTTTCGAATTCATTTAGTTCATCTTGCATGGATTTAATCCAATCATCATCACCTAAAAGCTTCATCAGTACATTTAGGTTCTAATTGGGAAAGAAATGCTAGATGTTCTACTTCATTTCGTAAGGAACTTCTAGTCCTTACAGGTTGATTTACATCACCAATGATACTATCACTGGGATGATTCTTAAGAAACACCTGATTTGGGTTTTGTAAAACCTGTTCATCAACATAGGGTAGAAATTCTTCTGGGGTAAATGTTTCAGAAGTATCTTCTTGAACAATTTCCTTATCAGAAGGTTCTTCTATCAAAGGTTGACAATCAGTTTTTGAAAACACATCCGAGGAAGAAGGTAGGGATGGTTTAAAAACAAAAGGATCTGACTCATCAAATTTTACATGTACTGTTTCTTCAACAGTACAAGTATTTTTATTAAAAACTCTATAAGCCTTAGAAGTTGTGGAATATCCTAAGAAAATCCCTTCATCAGATTTTGGTGTGAATTTATGTAAGTTATCTTTAGTATTCAAAATGAATACTTTGCAAACAAAAACGATGAAGTAGGATAGTCTAGGTTTTCTACCATTCCATATCTCATAAAGAGTTTTATTAAGAAAAGGTCTAATCAAAAACCGATTTATAGTATAGCAAGAAGTACTTACAGCTTCAGCCCAGAAATGTCTAGCAATAGAATATTCACTCAACATGGTTCTAGTTATCTCTTGATGAATTCTATTTCTTTTTTCAACTACACCATTCTGTTGGGGAGTTCTAGGTGCTGAAAAATTGTGAGTAATACCTTTCTTACTACAAAAAGTTTCAAAATCTGAATTTTGAAATTCTCCTCCATGATCACTATGAATAGTTTTCAATGGATGGTTTTTCTCATTTTTAACTTGAGCTCTAAAACTTTTGAAATATAAAAAAGCTTCAGACTTCTTTTCTAGAAAATAGACCCAAGTAAATCTAGTGTAATCATCAACTAGATTAAACACATAGTATTTTCCACCAATACTTCCAGTTTTTGTTGGACCAAAAAGATCTATGTGCACTAACTGTAATTCATTGGTTGTTGAGACTTCACCAATTGATTTAAAACTAGATTTATGTTTCTTTCCATATTGACAAGGATCACAAACTTTAGAATAATCAAATCTAAGCTCCGGTAGATCCTTAACTAGTTTCTTCTTAGAGAGTTTACAAAGGTTCCTAAGATTACAATGACCTAGTATTCTATTCCATAACCAGGAGTGGTCTTCCATTTCACTTAGGCAAGGTAAATCTTGGCTTCTGAGGTCTTCTAAGTTTAATGTGTAAACATTCTCTTGCCTATTGGCTGAGATAATAAATTCTTCCTTGGAACTGTGAACTAAAAAATTATCATTCCTAAAATTCAAAAGGTAACCTTCATCACATAACTGACTTATTCTAATGAGGTTGTGCTTAAGACCTTTAACGAAAAGAACATATGAAATCAAGTTTTTACCAAGAAGAACAATATTACCAACACCAACAATCTCTCCCTTAG
This sequence comes from Viscum album, assembly GCA_963277665.1. Lineage (NCBI taxonomy): Eukaryota > Viridiplantae > Streptophyta > Magnoliopsida > Santalales > Viscaceae > Viscum > Viscum album. Next base: position 909,809,139 of record OY728164.1, read on the forward strand.
CATTATCTCCTAATGTTACCTTTCCTCCATTCGTTTTGATAATCTTTTCAAAAAAGCTTTTGTTACCAGTCATGTGCCGGGAACATCCACTATCCATGTACCATGTATTGTTGTTGGTACTCTCTTTGTTTTCCTGAAATCAGAAAGCAAATTAGATTTTCGGAATCCAAACTTGTTTGGATCCGAGATTTCCAGACAATAAAATTTTAGGTACCCACATCTTCTTAGAAAAGTATGCTTTGTGAAATCCTAGATATTGGGTTTTGTTTAAGGAACAATTCTTTGCCCAGTGACCACCATATTGACACTTGGTACAAAATGGGGCACTTTGAGGAACAAAATAATTGTTACTGAAAATAGGTTTTGCATGGGTATAACCAAATCCTGATTTATTTCTTAAAGGTCGTATTTGGGAATACATCTTATCAAAATTTTCCTTACCATGGGTAAAGTTTGATAAACACTTCTTTAAGGAAAAAATTTCGGACTTGAGTTTTATAACCAAGTTTTTATCCTCAAAATCATTAGTTTTTGAACTAGAGTTTGGCTCGAAAACATTTTTCATAGAAATTAATTTTTCTAACTCTTTAGAAAGTTTATTCTTCTCAGAACTTACTTCCTCAAGATTTTTTGAAATACTTTCAAAATCAGCATTTTTCTTATTAAGATCTTTAGAAAGATCTGATATCTCTTTTGTGAGAATAGAATTCCTAGAGTTTTCCTTATCAAATTTCTTATTGAGTTTGGAATTCTCAATCTCAAGAAGTTCAGCAAACCTAGAGGCTTCTTCATAAGTCAGTAAAGTATTTTCCTCATCAGAAGATGATTCTTCATCAGAAGAGTTATAATACTTACTAGCTTTAGAATTTAAAGAAGTATTGGTCAATGATTCAGCATTTCATACCTTAGCCATAAAACAATGATTATCAATAGGTAATCTGGCTATAAGACCATGATTCTTCTATCCTGAAGATTCATAATCAGAATATTCATCTGAAGAGTCACCACCATTGGCACTCCAGGTGTCATTAGCTTTCAAAACTTTCTTAGCTTTAGCTTTGTAATACCTCTTTCTGTTCCTGTCTGAATTCCTTTCTTATCTTTCTTTCTTTTTGAGCATAGGGAAATATGGTCTTATAAGTCCAGCTCTCTTGCATTCATAACAAGAAACTTCTCCATCTTTCTTATCTTTCCTTTCATTTTTCTTATACTTGGATTGGAAAGTTCTCCGACCGGCTATCTTGTTCATCCTTCGAGCAAGATTTGATAGTTCATTTTCTGAGACTTCACTCTCACTAGATTCGGATTGGAAAATAACTTTCCTAGACTTGGATCGGGTTACTCTCTCAGGAGTCTTAGCTTTCATCTGATTTGAGGTTGTAGTAAAAGCAACAGTATCATTTCCATTCTTCTTCATGATGTTATCTGCATCTCTCTTCATTCTGGTTTCATGTTGTAGAAGAGTTCCAAAAAGCTCATCAAGAGAGATCTGAGTGACCTTCCTGTTCTCATCTATAGCTGTTCTTTTGGATTCCCACTCATTAGGTATAATATCAATTATCTTTTCCACAAGAGCTTCATCATCTAAACATTTCTCTCCCATAGATTGTAGACTGTTAACTATAGTCATGAATCTCTGTTGAACTTTACAGATTGGTTCTCCATAAGGAATGTTGAAACCATGATATTCAGCTCTAAGCATAGCTCTTCTAGTCTCAATCACTTTAGAAGTCCCAAAGTGTGTAACTTCTAACTTCTTCCAGATACAGTTAGCTGCTTCAGAAGAAGAAATTTGGCTATATATATTTCTAGTCATTGAACATAGTAGAGTATTGCGTACCTTATAGTTTAGTTGATATTCTTTCTTTTCCTTGTTAGTGAAAGTTCGAACTTCCTTGTCAGGAATTTTATAATCACCAGTAAGCATAACAAAGTTATCTACTCTAGTGTTGATAACAAAAGTCTTCATTCGATCTCTCCAGTACTCATAGTCATTACCATCAAAGATTAGTGGTCTTGTAGGATTTAGATTATCAATCGAACCAACATTAATTCCTGCCATACTTAAAATAACCTTTTACACACAAACTTGTTAGTTGGAAAAGATTTGTAATAACAATGTTCGGAATGGACAAGTTCGGAATGATAAAGATAGAAAGAAAAACTTATTCGTAAGTATAAGTATTTCAAAGACCTCCTCTGATACCAATTGTAGGATCGAAATAGTGATGTAGATGCTCAATATACAAGAGGGGGGTGAATTGTACACTTTAAAAATTCCTTTAGAACCCTTAAAGTTAGTTAATAATAACTTTTTTTTCCTTAAAAGAAGGAAAGGGCTAAGTTTAACAAAGTTAAACTAAACAAATTCACAACACCTCTAACTCTAAATGCAATCTTGGAAAGAGATTCCGAACGTGGGTTCCGGAAATTGAACCTTAACAAAAGATTACAATATGAGATTCTACCTTAAGGCGTATAGAATCTAAATGAAACAGAGTACAAATAAGGAAGTATAAGAAAGTTATACTTTCCTTATAATACAAAATGCAGAGGAATATAAACAAGTAGTTAAACTACAAGTAACAAGATATAAGTCTTTCAACCCAAAGAGAAGGGTATGAAACAACCTTGGATAAAGGGTCCCTTGATTTATACTTTCAAGAAAGTTTGTATTACCCACACCAGGATAAGCCCTCGATACAAAGATCTGAGTCTCTGTCTTGCTATCCCCGCAAGCCCTCAACTTCAAGGTAGTTGGCGACCTCTGTCTTCCTCAGCAAGGAAGCCCTCGAACTTCAAGGTAGTCGACACCTCTGTCTTCCTATCCCCGAAAGCCCTAGAATGTAATCACCAACATTCGGAGTCGCACGAAGCATTGAGAGTTAATAAGAGCCTCTCTCTCTAAAAATCACTTCAACAGCATGTATGCACAAAACCAAGTTGTTCATATGACATCAGTTACGAGCTCTTTCAAAAGAGCTCTTATTTATAGGTAAGGTCGACTCCTTCTCCAATGGTCATATTTTCCTTAACGATCGCAGGGACCTGTACATGTGTCACTTAGAAAACGGTTAGTTTATAACAAAATAGACGACATCATTTTATAACAAAACAAGTGTAACAGAATGTACAACATCGATTTAATTCTAACTCAAATGTTCGGAATGAAAGCTTAGGAGTGAAGAATCAGAGTGTAATGGAAATAATAAAGAGTAGACAGATTATAGAAATGTAAGCAGAATAAAGGTTTGTAGTCTAACCAAAATATTTTTCGGAGTCTGAATTAATTCAGAGTGTATAAAACAAAGATAATCAGATTCTGTTTAATAGGTGAATTCGGAATGAGAATTCGGAATGGGAATTCGTCATCAGAATTCGTAATGAGAATTCATCATCAGGATTCGGAATGATAATTCGTTATCAGAATTCGTAATGAGAATTCATCATCAGAATTCGTAATGAGAATTCTTCATCAGAATTCGTAATGAGAATTATTCATTGGTATTCGTAATGAGAATTTTTCATTAGAATTCGTAATAATAATTCTTCTTCAGAATTTGTAATGGGAATTAATCATTAGAATTCCTATTGAGAATTCGTTATCGAACTTCATAAGAATTCGTATCCTGAATATGGAATAGAACTTAGTCAGAGTTCATATTCGGAATTCGGAATAAAACTTCCTTATAGTTCTTATCCAGAATCTGAATCCTAAAATAGAATTCTTCATATCAAAGATTCAACAATTCTGAGAAAATAGAAATGAATCTGAATCTCACACTTAAGAAAAATATGGATAGAAATAAGATAAGGATAATTTTTCTTATAAAAGCGATTTTCCTTAAGAAATCAATTTTCCTTATAAAAGAAATTTTCCTTAAGAGAGAAATTTTCCTTAAGAAAGTAATTTTCCTAAAAGTAAGGTGTTTGTGATTTTCAAAATAAGAAGGAATGGAAAAGTCATAAGGAAAACCTTATTGACTCAACATACATCTTATCAAAATTTTCTTTACACAAGGTAGAGTTTGAAAAAAACTTTTTTAAGGAAAATATTTTTGACTTCAGTCTAATAGGCAATTTTTTATGTTCCAAAACATTAGCATTAACACTAGTGTTAGGATCAGAATTGTTTTTCTTAGAAATTACTTTTTCTAGATCCTTAGAAAGTTTATCCCCCTCAAAATTAACTTCCTCATGTTTTTTAGGAAATAATTTCAAAATCAAAGGTTTTATTATCATGTTTTTTAGAATGATTTTATATTTCCTTAGTAAGAATAGAAATCCAAGAATTTATCTTATCATGATTTTTCTTGAATTTATAGTTTTAATTCTCAAGGAGCATAGCAAACCAAGAAACATCTTCATAGGTAGGGAAAGTATTATCTTCATCAGAAAAAAATTATTCATCTAGGGATTCATAGAATTTACTATCACTATAATTAGCATTCAATGATACATTGGTGATGGATTCATTATTGTGTACCATCGCCATTAAACAATGATTTCCAATACATAGCTTAGTTAATAGACCAAGATTCTTCTGACAAGAAGAATATTACTCTGATGATTATTTATAAGAGTCACCACCACTGGCACTCCAAGTGTCATTATCGTTCAAAACATTCTTAGAATTATCTTTTTAGTACTTATTTCTATTCATTTTAAAATGATTTTCCGTTCTATCTTTTCTCTTCAGCATAGGAAAATTTCGCCTTATTTGTCCAGTTATTTTTCATTCATAACAATTAACTTCAGAGTATTTTTTGTCCTTAAATTATTTATTCTTGTATCTATACATAAAGTTATTATTCCCAACTATATTGTTCATCCTTTGAACAAGACTAGCTAGTTCATTCTAAGAATTTTCCCTTTCACATGATTCAGATAAAATAGTAACCTTGTAAGATTTAGATCTTGTAACTCACTCAGGAGTCTTGGCTTTCATATGATTAGAGGTAGTTATAAAAGAAACACTTCCATTCCCATTATTTTTATTATCATTTTCATCATCTCTCACCATTATAGTTTTTTTAAGAAGATTTCCAAAAATCTCATCAAGATTAACATGTGAGACTTTCCTATTCTCATCTATAACTGTCCTCTAGGATTCCCACTCATTAGGCATGATGTCTATAATCTTGTCCACAAGTGCCTCATCATCCAAACCTTTTTCACCAATGCATTGTAAGCTGTTGAGAATAGTCATAAATATCTAATATAACATACATATAGCTTCTTCAGAAGAAAATAAAAAACCATGGAACTCAGCTCTAAGAATAGATCTTCTAGTTTCAATAACGTTGGATGTACCAAAATGGGTTACTTCAAGCTTCTTCCAAATACATTTTTCAGCTTCACTGAAAGAAAAATGGCTATATATATTCCTTTTCATGAAACGTAACTTATTACTGAGTACCTTATAGTTTAGTTTATATTCATACTTCTATTGATTAGTAAATGTTCTGACTTCCTTATTAGGTTTCTTGTAATCTCTAGTCAGCATAAAAAAGTTGTTCACTCTAGTATTAATCAAAAAAATCTTCATACTCTCTCTCCAATACTCATAATCTTTCCCATAAAAAATAAGTGGTCTAGTAGGATTAAGATTTTCATTAGAACCAACATTTATTCCTTCCATCTCAAAGAAAATATCATTCCACACAAAAATTTCAGTAATAAAAGTTTGTAAACATTGATAAAGATGTCCCAAGAAAAGAAAAATATTGAACAATGAAAACATGAGCATGAAAACTTATATGTGAATATAAGTATTTCAGAGACCTCCTATGATACCAATTGTATGATCAAAATGATGATGTAGATGCTCAATATACATGATTGGGGGGGAATTGTATACTTTAAAAAATTCCTTTATAACTTTTAATGATGGTAATATTTAACAATGTTAAACAAGGTAAATTCACTAGACCTCTTAGTTCTACAAACTTTTTTGATTCAAGAAATATGGTTCCAGAGAAGAAACTTAATAAAATTTTACAAAGATAAAGATTCTACCATAATGATAATATAATATTACTAATAAATGTACAAGTATAAGAATGTATAAGATAGTTATACTTTCCTTAACAATCAAAATACAGCAGAAAAACAATCGTGAAACAATACAAGTAACAAGTAAGAAATCATTCAACCCAAAGATTTGGATATCCAAAAACCTTGGATAATGGTCCCGTGATTTATAAATTCAAGAAAGTCTATCTTACTAACACTAGGGTAAGCCCTCGATTTGATTATAAGTGTCTGCCTTTATATCCCTGCAATCCCTCAACTTCATGGTAGTCGAAACCTCTGTCTTCCTCACCAAATAAGTCCTTGAACATTAAGGTAGTCGGCACCAAAGTCCTACTATCCTCAGAAGTCCTTGAATGCACTCAGCAACATTTAGAGTTTCATGAAGAAATTCTGAACAAGATGTTCAGTACACACAAAGTTGGAGGGTATCTCTCTCTAGAAATCACTTCATTAACATGTGGTCTCTAGATTTCTAAACTGATTCATCAATGTTGTGATCTCTTTCAAATTAACTCCTATTTGTAATCATATCATCAGGGGCCGACTACCTCCTCCAACGATCATATTTTTCCTTTAATTCCATAGAGACATGTACATGTGCCACTCAAACAATGGTTGGTAAGAATCAGAAATCATGACATCGTTTCATAACTATTACAAGTGTAAGAAATATATGGTTGTTTAGAAAAATTCAATTTTCAGATTATATGGAAATAAAAGTTCGGATTCTATCCAAAAAAACCATTTGGTGTCTATAATACATGAATATTCGGATTCTATCTTCCAAAGAATTCAGAACCTGAATTCAATAGAATTGTGGAGTCTGAATTTCAAGGAAATTCAGACTCTAAATTCTGAAGAAGTAGGAGTCTTAATTCAGATAATTCGGAGACTGAATTCATAAGAATTCAGAGTCTGAGTTCATAAGAATTCGGAATATGAATTAATAATACTTTGTAGTCTAGATTTATAATAATTTTCCGTCTTTATTCATATGAATATGGAGTCTGAATTCATATGAATTCAGAACATAAATTCAGATCCTGAAAATAGAATCCTCTATATGTGAGTATTTATACGATTCGATGGTTTTAGATATAAATCCTGATTTTACACTCAGAAATAAAAAAAAAGTTATATTTAGAGAGACTAAAATATGAACAATGAATAAAAGTTAAGGATAAATTTCCTTGGGGAAAGAAAACATTCGTTATCAAGATAAATCTTAGGGAAAATGAAATTTTCCTTAAGATATAGTGTTTGTGATTTTCAAAACCTAAAGGAATGGAAATGTCATAAGGAAACATTATTTACTCAACACTATCAACATTTTGTTGTGATTATGGATAGTCTTCTCATAATGGCATCTGTTTAGGGTGACAGTTCATAATGATGTACAACTCATTATTTAGAGCATGTTTGAGTCTCTTACAAGACATAAAGGTGAATCTCAAATCTCAATCAGATTCTATTGATAGTGGTAATCCAAGAATTGTCACTACTTATCTAATGTATATCCATGAATGTTAATCTAGTTATAATTCCTCTCAAATTTTAATGAGGGATAAAGTCATTGTATGAAAATCCACCAAAACTAATATAATAGTATTCCCAATGGATGTATTTAGAAGACATGTGATATAGTCTATGTTGATGTTTTCAAATTTATATGTAGGTATGGGTAATAATTTCACTATCCCCTTTGACTTTTTTCCTTTCAACATTCAATTGGTGACATAGAAGACAACTTGATTCATATTCCCTAAACTACTTAAACATATTTTCCCTCCAATAATGTTATAGGAGATCTCGATAAATAGTTTTTTTCTTCCTAGGTGGATGGAGAAGGTTGATCTATGTGAATCATACAATAATTTTTTCATTACCTAAGTATTTTATGGTACCCATAATCTTGACCCAAATCTCATAACTCATTCCTCATTGACATTTCTCTCGAAGGATTTATGTTTTCCTATAGTTTCCACTTTATCTATAATTCCAACATCATCTCTTTATGAATTTATTATCATTAATAGAGCGTATATTTGAGAAATAATTTGGGAAATGATTTACGACCTTCCTTCTATTAATATTACCATCTCCATCATTTACAAATGTATGAAGATCAGATCACCCACAAATCTGACTAATGATTTAATTTATAGATCCTTTTTATGTATATCAACTGCAAGTTTATTCTGTTTCCTAGGATGGTAGTTATTAAGATTTCATAGTACTTGGTTATCTCTAACCATATTCATTCAAACATATACAGATCATCCTTTGTGAATATATACTTGAGGAATTTGTTATCTATATATATTTCATACATTACACCAAAGAGATAATTCTACCATATTTTCAATGTCAAGATCATTGCATCCATCCCCAATTCATACATTGGATTATTCTATTAATTATCTTTAAATTGACTTGATGTATAGGCTATGAATTTTTCAATATATATTAACACACAACTCAATCCCTTATCTAAAGAATCAATAGACACCATGAATATTTCTCCACTTCGGGGTAGTTTGAACACTAGTGTAGTGATAAGACTCTTTTTCAACTCATTGAATCCCACTTCGCATTAAACATTCCATGAAAAATTGACTGCAATATGAGTTATCTTGGTTAGAGGGTTTTCCAATGATAAGAATTGTTTTAAAAAATATATGATAATAACCAGTTAAACCAATGAAACTACAGATATCTTTAACAAATTTTTTCCTCATCCATCATTTAATTTCATTTTTCAATGAAGAATCCACATGTATCGCATTTCATGGGATGATATGAACAATAAATGGAAATTCTTTCAACAAGAAAAATTATTTTTTATAATTGGAATAGAGATTCTCATTTTCCATTGTCTTTAGAAGAGTGATCAAATGCTCCTTATACCCCTCATCAGTTTCTAAGAATATTAGAATATGATATATAAATAATTACCGCATATTTTTTGGTGTAACATCTAAATATTATATTCAACATGTCAATGATTGTTTTTGGATCATTAATGAGTCCAAATAGGATTAATACGAACTCATAGCGCCCGTACCCTATATAAAAAGCATCTTCAAGGATATCCAACTTTTTCTCCCCAACATGCTAATATCCTTACTGTAGATCCACATTGGAGAAGTATTTTTCTCTAGAAAAATAATCGAAAAGTCATTAATTCATAGAAAATGATACTTGGCCATTATTTTGATCTTTTTGAGCTCACAATAATAAATTTAAATGCTCATTGACACATCCATGTTTTTGACAATGATAACTAGTGATCCCCATGGAGATGAACTTGGGAATACAAAACCTTTATCTTGATCATCCTATATTTTCTTCCATAGATCTTGATGTTCCACAACAAGAAATTTTTAAAAATACTTTGATAATGGTAACACTCGAGGAATATTTTTGATTGAAAATTCAACCTCTTTTCTAAGATGAAGACATGAAAATTCTCTAAGAAACACATCATTTTTTCGCTAATCATAGGAATGTATTTGAGGATGGTTCATTCATTATACTCAATTATTTGAGGTATATTTTCTTTCCATTATAGAAATAATATCCATTCTAGATATTTTGGTGCAAAATAAGATTTTGCATCCTCCTTGTACTTCAATAAAATCATGGGTTTATTTGTAATATGGTGAGTGATTTACTTTTTAGGGAAAATTATGTTGTCTATATAAAGGGAAATAAAACACATGCCCAAAATTTCATAAAATTATACCAATGATAGTATAGAAAGGTTATCAAGGTATTTAATCCAATGAATTGTGATAGTAGATGAGTTATATACATGGGTTGTAATAATTACACCCTTTCTATTTCCATTGAAAGCTCTACTTCCATGAATTGTTTTGGTGTTTTAATAGTGCTAAAAATATTTCTAGATTTGAAGAAATGTGTAGAAGCAAAATAAATAAAATTATGTTCCCTCTCATTTATAAAATAATAAGAATACCTATCACCAATTCGTTTTTGGGAACAATCTCAGTTTATATGATGAATAAAAATAACACTTTCTATACTGGAGGTTTTTGTTTTCCTCTAAAAACCCTTTCCTTAGTGCACTAGTTTTCAATGTACCTTGGTTCCTTTTAGTTGAACCATTGAAAAATGCTCTGAAGTATATCCAGATCATTCCTTTACATCATCAATTTAGTTGTTTTACCCTATTGAAAATTATTAGATTTTCTGATTTCCTTCCCACACCTATAGTATATCATCATCCTCATTAGTCCATTTCAGGGGTGGTTGTTTTTATAGCTTTGATAAGTGGGATGTTATGATTTCTTAGTACCATTAGATTTCTCTATCAGAATTACAGAATTAGAATCCATTTTCAGTAATTCTCCCCATCAGACCCTTGACGTTCATCGATCTCTATTTCATCTTTGAGGGAACATTAGACAATTTCCTTATAGATATCAACATCATGAATCACCAGTGCTTCTTGTACACTAGGTTTTAGACCACAAAAAAGTGTTCAGTCCTGAATTTGGGGGTAATGATAAAGGATAAGGTGTTTTGTGAATGTATTTTGACGTGTTCCTCATATTCCCTAATAGATTTTTCATTTTTTTCACGAGTTATTGGAAATACATTTCCATTTTGAGATGCAGAGTTTGAGGATATTATTTATCCAAGAAATTTATGGAATTACTTCCACCCCAACTGATCAATGGCTCTATTATGCTTCATAATAATGGTCAATGTACACCACCAATCATATTATCAGTCCATATGTTAAAAATCTTTTATAACCTTATATTGTTCAAAAAAATTTAATGATAGAGAAGATCGTATTTTTTGAGTTGATCCATTAATGTGTGATTAAGGAAGAGAATGATCCATTGAATGTAAAATGCCTTCATCATATAAAGAAATCAATTACATCTCCTTCATTCTATGGGGGATTTGGGTGCTCCCTCTGATCTGGGTTTCTATTCAATAACCAATTCACTTGAGAGAGTATCATCACAATTTTTTCATTTCCTTCTCCCATTAGGTTGGGCATCACATTGGGGTAGTCATCACATTACATGTCACATTGATTGGTTACTCTATTTCTTCTATTTTCTTCTATTGGGTAGAATAAATAAAAAATTAAGGATTATTATTTTGAAATGGTTAACCTCGTAAATCTGAATTCATGTATATTAATGGATTAACATATAACTTACATTTAGTTTGTCAACACATGAATTTCCCAGCTTCAATCTATGTTATCCAAGACTTATTTCCTAACATGTATTCATATGGAGTTTTTTTGATCCCATAATAATTGTTCATAAAAATGTTGGGATTTTAACAAATAATATCCCTCGAGAGTATCAAAATAGGTGTGTAATAAGTCACATTGTCGTGTTCCAGGTAATGTCGAGTCAGGGCCGACGAACCTTGTCGGAGTTATTTGCCCTAAGTATATTTGACCTAAAGAAAAATTCAATGATAGTATTCAGATATTAATGTAGTTTATTGATTAAAAATCACACTATACTTACCAAAAATTTATGTATGTTTTCTTATACATTGATTTATCACTAAGTCATTTTCTAGAGTTTTCTAAACCCAATTCCAAAAAATAAATAATCTTATCATTAGATACCAACTATTATAAGGCTTATATTTATTACAAAATAATACATGGTTAATAAAATAATAATAAACATTATAAAACCATTAATATTGAGAATTATAGTCTATTTTGTAATTATTTTCATTACTTTACAATTTAAATATGAGAAAATATCATCTTTATTGAAAACATCCTAAACATGCCTACACTTAATATTGCATATGATAACCTATGGACATACATAACATAGGTGTGATATATAAATGATAGTAATGAAATTATAATTCCATAATGTAATAGATGTTAGAAAATAAAAATATCATTCGGTAATAAAAGAAACATGAATAATAAGGCATGATATAGAATGGTAATCATAACATTGGAAATGTGGAAACAACTTATAACATTATATCCTAAATATAGGTCAATTCTATCATCCAAGAAATCATGTTAGAAAAGGAATAATAATGGACACAGTTTCAATCATTATGCCAAAATTGTATCCCATGATACTAAAAAATACCCAATGCACTGGATCATAATATAATTATAGGTTAAGCTATCACTTATATTTCATTCTCATTGTTAATTGTGCCACATAGATCATACAACATGGATTACTTCATTATCAATTTTTATTACATGATCAATGTGTGTGGAATAAATACATGTAATTCCCATGAAAAATTGCAATAATTTTATGAATTTGAATAATCGTGATATAAAATTGGTATTGTATTCACTACAAAATATTTTTGGTATTGGAAATTGCAGTGAGATTTCAGTAACAAAATAATGTCACATAAAAATTCATAAAATGAGTTTATGAGAGAGAAAGTGGTATACCATAACTTATAAATCAATTTTATTATATGGTTGATATGTAATGACATATCCTATAATTTGGAAATAATATATAATACACAAGGTAATGAGTATAATTGATTAATGGGAAGAGAGGAAATAATCTCTTACATGAGTGTGTTACTTAAAATGCTTTGAAGGATACTATTGAGAGCATTGGGAGCATATAGAGGACTCTATAGATTAGATTAAATATTAAGAAAATAATACAATGATTTTATGTGAAGATAAATCAAACATTGGGTGTGTTTACATATGAAATGACTGGGGATTTCATTATTATTTCTGAAACATAGGTTTTAGACTCTATATAATAAAATGACCATAACCACAATCCATAACACTTTTTCCTATGTATTATTCAAAATGTTAGTGGATTCCATTATTTAATAAGTAAAATGGAATAAAATAATTAAATAACACACTTTATTATGTGGAGGTGAGTCATACTCTAAGGAATTTATTTTAAAACCATAAAATATATTAATGGTTTTGGAAGATTCACAAAGGTTTTATAAAATCAAGACAATTATAATAATATCTCACTATTTTAAAAGGGATAACATTTATATAGTCATCGATACACTTAATATTATTTATTTCATCATTTTAAGACATTATGATGTCATAATACACACTATATATTTATACTATATTTATTGTTTTATCCCAAATTTTGATTATCATAGAAATTTTCTAAAATTTAACCATTGAATTATTTATAGGTTATAATTACAAAAATAATATTCATTTTAATAAATTATATTTCAAAATATATGTATTTTCACTTATAAAATAAAAAACAAAATTTATTGAAAAATGATGGGTTTTTTTATCAATAACAGTTTATGAACCATTAAAAAATTTACCATTGACTTCATAAAAATTATATTATTAATCATATTAGAAAATATATTTTATTTCACGATTCCATTAATTTATCAAAAATAATTCTTTAATATGTATTTTATATTACCCAAAAATAATATTAATGATTTTTTATATAAAAAATTAAATTATAATTTAACAATAATAGGATGATAATATATTCATTATTAAATAAAAAATATTTTTCACACTCATTCTTCCAGGGTCTTGATACATTTCCCTTAAATATAATAGAAAATACTATAATAGTAAGGTGATCAATAGTGAGACTTTCATGGGGTGGTTTTGCAAACATGGTTTGGGTCATGATCTCATCAAAGCTTGATCTTCTCCGGTAAATAGTTTTTATCATGCTTATATTATTGGATCATGCCTTGGGCTTAGACCAGGGAAAATCCAAGTGCTTCTATATCTATATAAAGATCTAATAAATAGGATTCAAAGGGTATGAATATACTTGTTGAGACCATCAATTCCCTAGTTTGTGTCAGTTAGATTTTCTAAAACCATATAATTATAAAAATCATGATCACTATTCAATGACTATATTATTAATGTTAGGGATAAGTAATGCCATTATAACTCTAAAGGATTTAATAATAACAAAGGATTTCATGTGTTTACTATAATTATATTATATAATAATACATTTAATTTAATTATATGTAAAATATTATTTATAATAGTTTTGTTAGATTCCATTTTAATGTTCTTGTGTGTGTTATTTTTTTCTTTTTTTACAAAAGTGATAACATAACGTTTTCAACATATAATTATTGAAAAATTTTCCCTAAATGAGATCTTGTATTCATTATTAGGATTACACATGATATAACATGGTTTTTGAATGTATATCATAATTCATTCCTTTAAATATTTATTTTTATAATTTTCAAATAAAAATGATTTTTTTCATTTTGAATAAATGAACACGGAATGTGTTTTTCATACGGTTTCACATGAGTTTTTAATGGTATTATAATTTAATAGTATAATTGTTCAAATGGTTTTTCATGATATGGTATAATAGAATTAAATATAATGACCATTTGGCCGGATATAGATCATGACGATGGTTGAGACATATATTTCAGTCTAATTCATAGGCCGATTGATTAGCTTAAAATGAAAAAATAAAGGGTGTAACAAAGTTGGTAACTCATATATAATTAACATGGATATATATTTATCTAAAAAATCTAAACATAAGTGAACATGGGTTATGAAGATTATTCCCCAAGATACCTATATTATATATGAAGAATATGGATTAATAAATAAATTTTTTTCATGAGGTGACAAAATATTATAAACTTTTGAAGGTGAATGGTTTTTTTCAATGGTATGTTTTCATGGGTTATCACATAACTTTTTATTCACAAATCTGTTTTTATTTCTGATGAGTTTTAAATTTTCCATTAAATAATGATTTATATTAACAGGTGAAATTATTTAATTTATAAATTCAACGATTTATTGTGAAAAAAGATAATTTTTTTGGGTGTATCTATGTTTCTTACTAAAGTAATGGGATTAATTTATTTGTAAATAATGTAATAATCTATTTTTATTATCCCATATATAGAAATTAATTGCATAGGTAATATGGATGACTAAAATATTTAACAAACTCAATATTTCTATTATGGTGATTCATCTTAAGCCATCCTAATATTTTTTGAATGAAACATGGTTGAAAAATTAGAGCATTGTGTTTTATAGGAAAAATCAACTATCTATTAATGTGTCCTATTTATTAGGAATTTATATTTTTAAGTATCTAAATCTCCAAAATTAAGAGATCAAGGTAATATAAATATGTGAAATTCTTATAATTGAACAAAAATTTACTTGATGTTAAGGTAGTGGGTGGTTATCCGGAGAAATAGTTTATATACCTTTTGGCGTTATGATAATTTTGAAATATACTATAAATAGATTTCTATTTTTACTCATGTCTTCTTGAGATATATTTTTATTAGTAATTATATTGATATATCTATTCAATATTTATTTAGAATCATTTTTCACATAGAAAACTTCGAATATAATGAAAGAAGGAATCAATAGGATAATAACCATTAATGTTTTCATCTTCCAATGGTCATAATTGAAGTATTTTAGTATTCTTCACTTAATTGACATTGTATGTTAATGGTTGATTACTATGAATTAAATTAGTTGAATTCTCCAAATAAGAATAGATCTATATTTGATCATTTCATAAAAAAATACCCTATGAATTTTGATGGACCATCTAATTCATTTAAATTTTAATGAAATAAAAATTCATTAGAGAAGAAATTAAATTTTTTCTGGGATTTAATGTATTTAAAATGTTAATTATTTCTATTTTTCCTTTAAAAGGTGTAGTTATTCAAGGGTGGTCTCTACATAAGAATGATAAGGAAATAGGTGAGGTTGATTCCATGGAGTGAACATAAATTAATGATATCATTCTTGAGAATTATTTTTCTAAATTTATTTGAAATAGGATTAAAAGAAAATTTTATGAATTAAAAAAAATGAAAAATCCACAATAGTCACTCATGGTGAAAATCATACAAGAATGGAAATGGATTATGATAGTAAAAATAACATAATATTTATAGCTCAAAACCCATGATTATGAAGAGTATTTTCCACTCACGAATTAAAATTTTATAACGATGTTCTTCACTATGATATGAAAGTTGAGATAGTGTTTTATGAAACTTATGATATTTTTTAATGGAGTAAAATGTGGTCTGGGAATTGAGAAATGGTGATATAATCGACAAAAAAACAATAATATTCCTATCAAATTTTACATTTATTGTCAAATAAATTTCTTATAATGTTTGATAAGATCAATAAAATGTTACTGATGTGGTAAGAACATTTATTTGGATATTTAATTTTATGAATATAATTATGATTATATAATTAATTAGAAAATATATTTTCAAAAAAAGTCTATTTTTTAATTACAATGATATGTGACATTATGATAAAATAGTATGACGTTAGTTAGTCAATGTGCTAAACATATATATTGGATGAAATGGTGCAACATTTTCTTTTGCGACTATAATTGTAGATTAAAGGAACACAAATAATGGTGTACCATGTACAATACTTTTTTATCAAAATTATGTTAGTTATTTTTTTGATTTTGTATCCATGAATTAAATAATATCTGGGAATTTTTACAGAATAATAGAAATACAATCTCAAGAAATGATGTCAGATATCTAGGAAAAAACCCATGGGGACATATATAAGAAACTAGAATATATAAAAATATTCATATTATCATATCTATAATTGTTTTTCCTTGAAACCATTTTTTCACAATATAGAGTTTTATGTTATTCAAAAACTTTATTGGAATTTATTTGATCATGTAAGATAGATTTTAATGTTAAAGAAAATATTTATTAAAAAAATCAGTTTCTATATATGAATGAATCCATACCATTAATATAATATCATGAATTAGTGAAAGTAGATAATGGTGGATGTAAAATGTGGCTTTAATATACTATTTAAATGAATAAATATATTCAAAATAGTGATGTATAATTATTCAATGAATATGTAGATGTATTCATTTTTAATTTTACTGGTTTTATTACTTATCGGGAGGTATAATTTATTGTTGAATTAGTACTCAATGATAAGATAATTTCAAAACCCTTTATCGAAAGATTTTACTTGAACTTTTGAAATTAAAAAAGTAGATAAATGAATTTATTTTATAGGTTTCATCCTCCCTAGAAATTCACCAAGGGATGCATCAAAAATGATTGCTAAAAATAAGGATGTTTTTGTGAGACGTTTTTATCATTAGATAAGAGTAAATAATTTCATTATCAAGAAAACATATATGCTACCACATTTTATTGATTTTCCTGGTCATCTATGAGGTGATAGATAGTTTTACTAGCTTGATCTTAACTCTTAGTATCATTTTTCCATAGTGATGGAGGATGATATTCCATGAATTATATTTCATTCCATGTATGTGCATTATGAGTTCGTGGTTATTCCTTTTAGTTTGAAAAATTCACATGCAATATTTATTAATCTATTGAATATATTTTATGATTAGTATATTGATAAATTCCCGGCGGTATTCATTGATGAAAATATGTTATATTTTAAAAGGTATTAGGTTCCATAAAAACATATAATTATTATTCATTTGACATTGTGAGATTAATATTTGTATGAAATATAATGATAATGTGAATTTGGTTTACTGCATATTTATTTTTTAGACATATTGTTTCTAATGATTAAATAAATATTCAAATACTAAAAATAATTTGGTGGATTAATGGCCATGTATAATAAAATTTCATGAGAATTGATGTATTATTGGATTACTGGGTTACTACCAATGGTTTGGTGAAAAGGTTTCTAGGATATATATCTCATAGTGTTAACTCAAAACAAAGTAAAATCTATCTAGATAAAAAAGTTCAATGAATTTATCAAGGGATTCGAAATATTATTTCTTAATGATATTGTTTTATCCTTTCCAAAAATAAATGGGGATATTTTTTTATAGTGAATATTCATTTATGGTGCATAGTTGTGTATTGATGTAATATTACTAGGTAATTGCATATGGATCTTATCAATTGAAACTATATGTGAGGAATTTTTCTATAAATGATCATAATATTTCAGTGGAGGGTTTTCATTGGAAAATTTATAGAATTTTTATATGCTGTAAAATTTTAAATATATACAGACAATAAATGATTAAGGATTTTATTTACTAAAAAGGTGTTCAAAATGTGGAAATTAAGAAGTGTAGAACAAAGAATGTATTATAATTTGATGATTAACTACCATCTAAGAAAATTAAAAAATTAATTTAATGATTTGATATGAAAAGATAATATATAGTTAACCACGGTCTTACAGTACAATTATCATTTGATAATTATTTAATTAATGCTTTCATAAACATTTTTCCTATAAGAACTCCATTTTTTTTTGTTCCGGTGTTTTTATATGCATCATTATCATTTTTAATTTTGAACAATCATAATAAATATCATGATTTTATAGGAATGTTGTAATTTTACACGAAAGCAATGATTGAGAATTTAACCTAGTAATATAAGGTGAAATAATTTATTTAAATAGCATCCATGTACTAATTTTTTCATATTTAAAGAAGTAATTGTTTTTGGAATCTCATAGCTATCCATTATCTATTACACAAAGAGGCACTAAAATATATTGTGACATTCAGTTGTATTCTTTGGTATAGAATAATGTATCGTATTATTGATTTTGGAATGAAATTTTTGTCTTTTCACTATGTTCATACTCATTCACCCTAACCAAATTGGTTGTTTTTCATTTTCAAGTTCTAAAATGTAAATGTGTCAATACATCCCTGGTTTTCAGGATGGGATTACCAAATGTGTATAAAGGTAATAATATTATTATTGATATGGTTTATCATTACAAAAAATCATTTCATTTTAATGAAATTTGAAAAATTATGTCGTTGAATAAACATTATAGATATTATATAAAATAAATAGTCAAATTATATTAAGTCAATATCTCTATTATATATGATCATTATCCCATATTTACGTCAAATTTTACGCATCAGACTAATAAATTCATTGGGCACTGATATAAATTTTAGTGCATATTTTTATTCCAAATTTAATGGAGGATCACATAAATCAATTTATACCATTAAATATATTCTTCAATATTTCTTTTTTAGGGATGTTTGGATTAATTTATTTCATTATTTTAATTTTATTATACTATCTACTTTCATTCATGTATATATATTCATAGTTTGTGATATTATATGGATGGTGGTGTCTAAATCCCTCATGTTGGGATGATTTATAAGAATGGATGTCATTTTTACAAGATTTTCTAAAAGATATGGCTGAGAACATAAGGATAATTCAACATAACATAAGGGAATAAAAGAGAAGGCATAAATTTTTTACAGATATTCAGAGGAATGGTCTCTTATTTTGGGGTATGAGATCATTTTTTTTATTAAATTACCTCCCGGAAAAAAAATTATGGGTTTTATTAAAAATTTAAACATGAATACGTTTCATATTGGAAAATATGAAATTCTGAAAAAGTGGTATCATTTTTAAATCATGTATCCATTAACCTGATTCCATATTATGTATATGATGTGTTTTAATTTCTATTATTATGGATAAATGTTCCTGATAAATGTCTTGTCTTGATCCCTAATTTAGTTTAGTTAAAAAAAATTCCCATGAAGAATAGAAAATATTTTATATTTTTGGTTTAAGTCAATAGGTTTTGTGAAATAAGTTGATTCAAAAGGTTTTTATTTTTTGGAATTATCCCAAGATTATGTATAAAACATGGGATTCCAAAAACATTTTTAGGGGAAAATACCATCATTTGATTATGTGATTAAGAAAATTGAAAGCATATAATATATTAATAGAGTATGAATATGAAAACCTATTAATTCCTAGATATTAATCAGTATTATTATTTTATATTATTCATTTCTAAGGATACATATTCATAAACATTTTTTTAGTGACATTATATAATTTCGGAATCAAAAAAGGAACATTTTTATTTAAATAAATTGTTTTTTGAGAATTACATGATTTTAATTTAATGATAAATCTAATATTAATAGAATTTAAATTTTATAAATATGAATTCATTTTTGAATTTATCAACCAAAACATATCATTGGGTGATTTCTTCGGGTTCTTTATTAAAATATTTTTTTTTTCAATTGTTAAAAATATTGATTTTTATTAAAAATCAATTTATTTTATGTATAAAATAGTATATTATATTTATGATTGGATTTAAAGTATCATTAATTCATTTTCTCTAAAAATATTTAAAATAATTCTATTTTAATAATACATCTACTAGATTTTGGTATAAAATCATTTTTATTTATAAAAGGGTTATCTATCTGAAAGACTATTACCAATGTGGTTTGAATATTTATATTTAAATTAATTTTTTCTCGTTATGTTAGTTGAATAATGAAATTTATATTTCATATTTGGAATAATAAATATAATTTATTTAATGTGGAAAATATCCTTTTTGGATATATAAATATTTACCATAAAAAACCTTTTCACGTTGGTAAAGGTTAATAGTATTAAATAGGTATGTGGGTATACTAAGAGATAAGGTATATATATATTTAAAATGTAGATAAATATTGATTGTTTAGTAGATTTTGACATTAATATTTCTAGAATTCTAATTTGTCTATTTTGTGCAACCTTCCATTGAGAAAGACATGAGATAATATATAACATCAATATTTTAACTCTAATGATATTTTATTATATATATGTAACAACCCTTTTCATCTCTTTTTCCATATTATGGGAAATGATAACTTCAGTGATGTGTATGTGTGGATTACCACAACCACAAAGTGATGTCTTTCACTTTTCAACACTGGATCACATTAAGTGAAAGGAATATGAGTCCAATATATATATATATATGATATTTATACAAAAAAAATATTATTTAATAATAATATTATTATTATATTACTTGAATTATTTCTCATCAATTCATTAGAAAATGATAATGGTGCTTCTGCATACGTGTAGACTACCACCTCCTTAAAAATATGTTTTTTATTTTTCATTTCCATTGAACAAGGATGGTCATATGGATAGAACTAATGAATAAATATAAATTTTATAAAATATTTATGATTAATTTAAATAAATATATCATGCATTTAGTTTATTCTCCACTTAATATAAAAATGATAATGTTGTTCATAAGTATGTACGGACTATATTCTCCATGAAATGACGTTGTTTATTTTACAAGACCACCATACTTGTATGGATTTCAAATTTTACTTATTTTATAAATTTTATAATTTTATCATGTTTATTATTTTTGAGGAAATTTAAACTTTACCCCTTTGACCACATTCAACGCACTGATGTTTTTTGTGTTATAAACTGAACAAACCCAAATTATAATGTTAATATAGAGATTTATTTTAAAAATAGAACCTGGTAATAAATGAAATAATGAAAAAAATTATATTCAAATGAATATCAAAAAGGATTTTAATAATGTAAGAAACTTATGTAATATTAATATTCAGGGGTTACGGACATAAAAATCTAGATGAGACTTGTGGTATGGTTAATTATTATAAAAATATTATATTAAAGTATTCATTTGAATTAAATTTCTTCCATTATGAAGTTCTATTAAATTCATCTAGAATGTTCTTATGTATCATTAGAATTATTATAATAATAATTTTAAAATAATTTTTTACATTATTTACTAATTATAAAAAAGTAATATATTAAACATTTTTATATGGTTCATCTGTGAATTGTATTGAAAAACAGGAAAAATAATGTTATTCAAATGTATATGGATTTGATGAAATTTCTAACCATTATTGTAATTAATCATTATCAATATTAATCTTCATTTTAACATGGTATTTGTATGTAGATCATATTCTTACATTTCTTGTAATATTTTCTTTTTAATTTTTTTATAGAAAAATAGTATTTTTATTTATGATTATAAAAATGTGGAATTTTTTTTTATTATGGGTTGTAATGATTTTCTCTTGTGTTCTATATTGAAAATGTGTAAGCCAACACTTTTTTTCATGATATGGTAGTTGGAAATTATATACGATGAAGTGTTATCTTGATGTATATCATGATGATGGGTATGCTCATTATTTATCTCAAATGAATTGTATAATGGTTTATTCTTGGAAGTTGAATCATCTGGGAGATAACTTGGTTGGTTACTCCTATCTAATAAACATGTCCTCAATTAATTTGAAATGTGTTTATTATGGGTTAACATGGTTTATGCATAAGACACTCCAATATACCTATATTATTCATTAAATGAGGGATTTAATCAAAATCAATTGATTTCAGGAGGATGAAATGTATATTATATTTTAAATGTGAAAGGATTATTTTTCAAGGAAATATACTATTGAGTTGTTATATTTATAAATACCAAATAATTGAATTTCAAATGCATTATAATGGATTTCAATGGTTATTTTTACCATTTAATGGTATTCCAATGTAGAAATCATTGATATATGACATCAATGTTTTATTGAAGAAACGGTATTTGTCTACCTAAATTTTTATCATTTTCACAAGAATAATTTAACACCCCCGAATGATAAAGGGTTAAATGACTAAATGATATGACCCATGTCAACAAGGTGAACCTTCCTTTTTGGAAGCATGTCTAATTAGAACTCCATAGTTAAGCGTGCTTGGCCTGGAGTAGTGATCAGGATGGGTGACCTTCTAAGAAGTTTCCCAGGGTGTGTGTGAGATAGGAAAAAGCACACGGGAAAGGAAATATGTTGGCATGTGGGGACTATCATTAGTTATAACGACCCATACTTTATATACATTGTTAATACTTCGAAATTGAAGCATACTTATTACAACATATAGCAAAACCATGAAAGGACCGTATAGGTATAGTGTCTTTAGAAACTGGGAAACATAAACAACAGGTTCATAAAGTGTCTAGACTGTCTCCCATTTATTTCATTATATCTATAGTCTCTTTTGGAATATCTTACTTAATAACCTTCTTACTGGCCTGGGGAAAGAAAACATAAAAAATTGTGACCTCAAATGCTCAATAAGGGTAACAAAAGAAATATCAATCACATCATATTTATAAGAACATAACTTTTGGAAATCTTAACATGAAAAAGAGAGAATAATTTCATAACATGGGATAAATCATAGTAGTGAAATGGAATCCCAATAATCATAACTTAATCCATTAAACTTTGTGGCATACACACATAATCATAGAGAATCATTTCTTATTAGTCAGGACGCATTGCCCAGACTATCTTAGTGGAAAAAGTCCCTTTCTGAACCGAGTTTGTTCCTCGTTTCAGTCCTGTTTCACTGAACCGGTATAACCAACCGTTCCATCCATGTATATCTCATGAGATATAAATTCTTTACCCAATGCATTGGAGGGAGATATAGGTCCCACCCATCTCATAATGATACCATTCTTATGATTGCCACAAAATCATAAATCATACATCATTGCATAACCCATGTAATAAAAATGGGAATCATAAACATCATGACATCATAAAACAATTCATATAAGATAAAGGAATTCATAAAAATAATTCCATCACAAAATGATCAAATCAATTTAAAAATAGGGATAAAAACAGGACCCTTTATTATCTTAGATGGAAGATAATTTTGATAAAACACTTGAACTCCATTCTTGAGGAAAATATCTTTTCTACTTCATAAACATTTTTCCTTTATTAACATGTCATAGAATTTTAAACTAAAAGAAGTTGACTAAAAATAAACTTGAAAACTTGTAAGGGAATTTTTCAAAAATCAATTCATGCCGTATAAGTTAAAATAAAACATTCTTCTCATACTTTTGTCAGAAAAGTCAAAAAGTACCTCGTACGAAAAACGACAAAAGATTCCTTTCATATCTTTTACTAAAAAATCACCAAAGGGTATAATTTTATATAAACTATTGTAGAAGTATATAAATATTACATATTGAGGAAACATGGACGTGGATGATAAAATACACCCCAGTAAATACCAAAGAATAAACAATCTCGGATAAAAATGAGATTGTGATATTTCCCTTACCTTTGGTCCGATATGCTTTGTACGTGTTTGAAACTCATGTTTAATGATTTAAATATTGTTATTGACTTATTACAGAATCATACTTATTTTTATTATATCATATATGGTCATATTCTTAGCTTCTTAGTAGTAATATTTCATTGCTACTTGTTATTCAGGTGTTTATAACTTTTTGTTCTTATGCGTGTTTTGTTGAATAAATTCTTATTATTCTCTTTAGGTTATAGATACCTCATTTACAGAATGGTATTAGTGTAATATATATCATATCCATTCATTCTATTCATTTATATTATCATTATGAAATGAATATCATGTAGAACGAGTCACATCACATCGTGGAGACGGTATTCCGTACGTATGCACGAATGATGATATCATTCCTATGATCATGGAATTGTATTGGAGTGTATGTATACTATTTCAGAATAATTATAACTTTATAATAGTCATATATAGTGATTATTTACACCATTATACCCATCCAAGTAAGGTGGTGGTGGGAAATAGATTACTCCACGGAGTGGAGACGATATTCCGTACGTACGCACGCGCGTTGACTTCTTTTTCTGTAGGCTAGATAGATGGTGAAATAGGGTTGTTTAATAATTATAATAAAACATAAGTATGTGAATGATACTGATGTTATTACTTCATAACGAAACAACTAAAGAAGAAGAAGTGGAAGAAGAAATAAAGATGAAAGAATCAGTAACAGACATTACCTATTCTTTGAAGTGCTTCTTTGAGGCCTCCTTTTAGGGCACTAAAATAGATCTTTGAAGAAGACCAGAACCTCTAGGATGTTTCTAGGGAAATGGAGAGAAGAAATATTCAGGGGTTGGCCGAGCTTGAAGGCTCAAAGTGGTGTGAGGAAGAGGGGGAGGAGGTGCCCTTTTATAAGGGAGGAGAGGGGCACCTTTGGAATAACTAAAAATATTATTTTATTATAAAGTCAAAATCGATGTTTAATAGCTCCAAATTAATATATTTATAAGATAAGGAGGGTAGGGGTAGAAATAATATCATCCAATAGAATTTAGACAAGTTTAGGTATCAATTTTAACCTTATCATTTAGATTTATCTTTAAGTTAGATATTTCAACTTTTACCGTGTCTTCTTGTTTTCTTATACTATAAGGTTTATAAACATACTATATGAAGCCAAACGAACCCCAAGTTGTTTATTATTAATATATATAACCTTATATAAGTCATTTTACCGAACCTTAGATTTTTAGGAATAAAATAACAATTAATAATATAATATTTGTTTTAAAAACTATTTTATGTCAATTTTGACACTATTTAGTAATTGATTTTTGTAAAAATCATAACAGAATTATTAATTCGAACCAAGTTAATTAAATAAATACTAACATGTCATATTAACCTATAAAATTAGTGTAATTCATAAAAAGACTCATATTCCATTTATTTGGGTATTTATAACATCAATAATGTCAATATTTCATTAATAAGATAATTACTGCATCATCGTTGTGTCATAAATAAATTTAATTATTTAATGTCTATAAATTACAAATAAAATAACATTATGTAGGAAATATATTTATCTTTCTAATGAATAATTATAGTTGAATTTATCTTATGTATAACTCCATATTAAAAATGATTTACTTATTAAACTATGATTTTAACTATTTAACCCTTCTTTAAATAAATTAATAATAAATGTCCTAATCTATTCCAAGTGGGCCTAAATGGTCATATTATATTACTAAGGATGTTTTCGGTCGAATTACACTTGTCCAATAGAATTAGGACATGTGTTAGGGTAATAATAATATCATTTTTACCCTTAATTACCCTATTTACTTTTAACCGTGGTAAATAAAAGTAAAAAGTTACTATTCACCAAAAAATATTTTCATCTCATTGAACCACATTTGAGTCCTTGATATTAAATGTGTCTCTCGGATTTTCGAAATTCCACTCACAGAAGCGGTAAAATTATGTTTTATGAAAAATTTATTTTTTTTTAACTACCACTTAGTGGTTTCACTATTCATAAAAAATTGAATGTTTTCAGAAAAATACCAAAATTTCACCCTAGGCTAATTTCGACATTCTGAATCCAAAAATTAAGTCCATTTTGAAAAATAAAAATTATAAAATTTCAAAAAGTGGTTATTACTATTCATAACAGCTAGTTTTAATAATATTTTAATAACATATCGTTGTTTAGTGAAACTCGGTATTGCGTATGACGCAGGCTATCGAGGAAGGTCGCGATTGCGTGTAAATAAAGCCAAGCTAGTGTTGTGTGTAGTAAAATATTCCTTTGATGATTTATATAACATAAAAACAAAATATTTCACATAAAAGTCTCAGGTGTTACATTCTACCCCCTTAAAAAGAATTTCACCCTCGAAATTCATCACTTTGTAACAAACAGATGAGGATACCTCTCCCTCATCATATCCTCAAGCTCCCATGTAGCTTCATCTAATTGGTGGTTCCTCCATAAAACATTCACCAATCGAGTGGTCTTGTTTCGTAGGACTTTTTCACTACGATCCAGAATCTCTATCGGTTGTTCTTCATAAGAAAGATCTTTCTCCAGCGGTACAACTTATGAGCTAAGTACATGTGAAGGATCAGGTATGTACTTTCTCAGGAGAGATACATGGAACACATCGTGAACTTGAGAGAGATTTGGTGGAAGAAACAATCGGTAAGCTACCTTCCCAACACGATCCAGTATTTCGAAAGGACCGATATATCTAGGGCTCAACTTCCCCTTCTTTCCAAATCTCATGACCCTCTTCCAGGGAGATATTCGAAAGAACACATTATCACCCACTTCAAACTCTAGGTCATTTCATCGGTTGTCTTCATAACTTTTCTGTCAACTCTGAGATGCTCTTATGTGTTGTTGAATAAATCTGACCTTTTCTTCCATTTCATCAACGAGATCAGGTCCTAATAGCTTTCATTCCCCAACTTCATCCCAGCAAGTTGGAGTCCTGCATTTCATTCCATAGAGAGCTTCATAAGGATCCATATGAACACTGGAGTGAAAGCTATTATTATAAGAAAATTACACCAAAGGTAGGTGTTGATCCCAACCACCTTTGAAATCCATAGAGAAAGCTCTCAACATATCTTCTAGAGTTTGAATTGTTCTCTCAGACTGACCATCTGTCTGAGGATGATAAGAAGTGATGAAACTCAACTCTGTATCCAGAGTATGATGAAGACTTCGCCCGAACTTCGAGGTAAATCTCGGATCACGATCAGATTTAATAGAAAGTGGTACTCCATGCAATCTTACCACTTCCTTTACATATATCCTGGAAAGCTGATCCAGTGAGAAATAATCTCTAATAGCAATGAAGTGTGCAGACTTTGTAAGATGATCAACTATGACCCAGATAGCATTATTGCCTTTGGATGTTTTAGGAAGTCCTGTGACAAAGTCCATAGTGATGTTTTCCCATTTCCATTCGGGTATGGGTAATGGTTGTAACATCCCCTTAGACTTCTGTCTCTCAGCTTTAACTTGCTGACAAACCAAGCATCGAGAGACATATTCAGAAACATCTCTTTTCATGCCATCCCACCAGAAGTACTCTTTCAGGTCCCTATACATCTTCATGCTTCCAGGATGAATAGATAATGAAGAACTATGAGCCTCATCCAGCATCTCCTTCTTTAATTCGGGGATGGGAGGAACTCAAACCTGATTCCTGAACATTATTATCCCATCACAATCAAGGTTCACTTCAGGAACATTTCTCACCTTCTTTTGTAACTCAACATCTTCTTTCTGTGCCTCTTTAATCTTTACAAGTATAGATGGTTGAGCATTCATTTGAGAAAGATACGATTTTTCCCTTTCATTATAATTCCAAGATCAATCCTTTGTAAATCCATAAATATTGGATCTTTTGTGATCCTCATCATGGATAAACTAGCATGGTCTTATCGACTTAATGCATCTGCCACCTTGTTTTCTTTCCCAGGGTGGTAATGGATTGATCAGTCATAATCCTTAATCATCTCCAACCATCTTCTTTGATGCATATTCAGCTCCTTTTGTGTGAAAATATACTTTAAACTTTTATGATCAGTATAAATGTCACACCTTTCTCCATAAAGATAATGCCTCCAAGTCTTTAATGCAAAGATTACCGCAGCTAACTCCAAATCATGTGTTGGGTAACTTTGCTCATGGATTTTCAACTGTCGGGAGGCATAAGCTATCACCATATCATTTTGCATAAGAACACACCCCAATCCCTTCATGGATGCATCACTGTAGATCACAAACCTTTCTCTACTACAAGGCAGTGTGAGCACAGGTGCACTGGATAACCTTCTTTTCAACTCCTTGAAATTATCTTCACATTTTTTCCGTCCAGACAAACATAACTCCTTTCCGAGTCAACATGGTGAGTGGATTAGATAATCGTGAAAAATATTTCACAAAACGTCGATAATATCTAGCCAAACCAAGAAAACATCGGATCTTAGTTACTATTGTTGGTCTCGACCATCTTTCGATAACCTCTTTTTTTGTTGGATCCACAGATATCCCATCTTTTGAGAATATGTGACCCAAAAATGAAACTTTTTGAAGCCAAAATTCACACATGGTAAATTTGGCATAAATCCTATCCTTTCTCAGGGTCTTCAATATAATTCTCAAGTGATCTTCATGTTCATCCTTGCTCTTTGAATAGACAAGAATATTTTCTATAAAGACTACCACAAATTGATCAAGATAGTCTCTAAAGACTATATTCATCAGATCCATGAAGATAACAGGGGCATTAGTAAGACCAAATGGCATCACTATAAATTCATAGTGTCCATACCTTGTACGGAAAGCCGTCTTTGGTATATCCTCCCTTTTAACCCTTAATTGACGATACCCTGAACGAAGATCAATCTTGGAAAATTATTGAGCTCCGCGTAGTTGGTCAAATAATTCATCAATGCTTGGGAGAGGATATTTGTTCTTGATAGTGATCTTGTTAAGTTCTCGATAATCAATGTAGAGCCTCATTGATCCGTCTTTCTTCTTAACAAATAGAACAGGTGCTCCCCAAGGTGACACACTAGGGCGTATGAATCCCTTATCAAGATTATCTTGAAGTTGCTTCTTCAGTTCCTGCAACTCAATTGGGCCCATTCTATAAGGTGTCTTTGAAATAGGCAAAGCACCTGGTACGAGTTCTATTGAAAACTCAACTTCACGATTCGGTGGAAGACCCGGTAATTCCTATGGAAAGACATCATCAAACTACCGTATAATGGGCATATTCTTAATTGTGAGTTTCTCACCAACCATTTGAGATAAATAACCTTCATTTAGTGGAATCAAGACCCATAAAATGGAAGAAATTTCCACTTGAAGGTTATGTTCATCCTTGCATCGATAGACGATCATAGATTGATCTGGAATATGAAATGTGACTTCCCTTCTTTGGAAATTGATATGAGCTCCATGTAGAGAAAGCCAATCCATGCCAAGAATCACATCAAATTACACTATAGGAAGGATCAGAAGATTTGCAGGAAGCACTTTCCCACAAACTTCAATCGGGGAAGAATTATAAACTTTTGATGCGACTGTTGTGCCATTAGGTGTTGTCACAGCTAACTCAACATCTAATTGTTTAGGTAATACGGTGAAACCCTTAGAAAATTATTCAGAAATAAAAGAGTGGGTGGATCCAGAATCAAATAAAACATTTGCTACTTTAGAGTGGATGGTAAGTGTACCTTTCACCACATCGTTATTGTACTCCACATCACTGATAGAAATTGCATGTGACTTTCCTTTGTCTTTAGCCTTAAGAGTTTGTTGACATCGACCATCATCATCAACCCTTGGATTAGGGCATTTATTGGCATAATGTCCCATCTCCTTGCACATGAAACATTGAAGTGTAGTAGGTTCATTCTGTGTATCCCTTCCTTTGTTTGCATCACTAGACATCTTCTTCCCATCATCGCGGCATTCAAATGCCTGGTGACCTTCCTTTCCACATTTGAAACATTTAAATGTCCCTTTAAGACAACTCCCTCCATTTTTCTTTCCACACTTTGAGCATAAGGGAAAGATCATCTTCATTTCAATGTGCGCTTTAGATTTTCCTTTGAATTCCATTTTCCTCTTCTTATCAAACCCATATGAGTGATGGGTTAATCCAATCTCCATATCAACTTTGAGAGCACATCGAACGATTTCCTCGTAGCTATTGAAGTACCTTATGGCTAAGGCCCATCTAATACTTGGTTTTAAGCTACTAAAGAATCGATCGATCTTACTCTCAGGTTGGATAATAATACCAGAGGCGTACCTTGCTAGTCTTGTAAAATTTTCTTCATAAGTACCAACAGATTCATCATCCTTTTGCTTTAGTTCCAGAAACTCTTTCTCCATCTTTGTTCGGAGAATATCAGGGAAGTACTTATTGAAAAATAAGTTCTTGAACTCGTCCCATTCCCTGGACTCAATTTCATCCCTTTGCCTCGTATTCTTAATAAGATTCCACCATTGATCAGCATCACCTCCAAACGATACACTACTAAGATGACTTTATCATTCTCAGAACATTGATGAACTGAAAATATCTTTTCAGTAGTACTAATCCATTTGTTCAGCAACTAATGGATCAGTAGACCCCCTGAATGAAGGTGGACGCTGTCTCATGAAGGATTTAAAAGAATGTTTCTCCTTCCTTTGCTCGTTTGGAAGTCCTGCATGATTCATAGCTTGAGAAAGTTCTATGAGCATGGATACAAGATTTTTCATTCAAGCTCCCATAACTTTTGGTTGCTCACAGGGACAATCATTGTGTTGCCCGTCGCATTCCGCATTAACACGGTTCCTTCGGGTTCCAGCCATTGACTAAAACTAAGAAGAATAGTGTGAGAAACACTAATTATAAAAGGAAAACAACATAATCAAGAATAAAATTTCACACTTAAGGTCTTATCCTAGGTTATTCATTGCCATTTCTAAAACACAAAGATTGTGTTCTATGCTTAGGCTTATCCTTAGGGTTCTTACTAAGGCTTTCGCATCCTAGTTTCCAATGGTTTACAATACCTTTCCTCTGATACCAACTATAATGACCCACACTTTACATACATTGTTAATACTTCAAAATTGAAGCATACTTATTACAAAATATCACAAAACCACGAAAGGACCGTATAGGTATAGTGTCTTTAGAAATTGGGAAACATAAACAACTGGTTCATAAAGCGTCTAGACTGTCTCCCATTTATTTCATCATATCTATAGTCCCTTTTGGCATATATTACTTAATAACCTTCTTCATGACCTGGGGAAAGAAAACATACAAAAGGGTGAGCTAAAATGCTCAATAAGGGTAACAAAAGAAATATAAATCACATCATATTCATAAGAACATATCTTTTGGGAATCATAACATGCAAAAGAGAGCATAATTTCATAACATGGGATAAAACATAGTAGTGAAATGGAATCCCAATAATCATAACATAAAACATGAAACTTTGTGGCATACACACATAATCATAGAGAATCATTTCTTATTAGTCAAGACTCATTTCCAAGACTATCTTAGTGGAAAAAGTCCCTTTCTGAACCAAGTTCGTTCCATGTTTCAGTCCTGTTTCACTAAACCGGTATAACCTACCTTTCCAGCCATGTCTATCTCATGAGATATATAATCTTTACCCAATGCATTGGAGGGAGATATAGGTCTCACCCATCTCATAATGATACCATTCTTATGTGTGCCACAAAATCATAAATCATACATCATTGCATAACCCATGTAATAAAAATGGGAATCTTAAACATCATGACATCATAAAACAATTCATATAAGATAAATGAATTCATAAAAATAATTCCATCACAATATAATCAAATCAATGTAATAATAGGGATAAAAACAGAACCCTTTATTATATTAGATGGAAGATAATTTTGATAAAACACTTGAACTCCATTCTTGACGAAAATATCCTTTCTACTTCAAAAATTTTTTTCCTTTCTTAAAATGTCATAGAATTTTAAACTAAAATAAGTTGATTAAAAATAAACTTGAAAACTTGTAAGGGAATTTTTTAAAAATCCATTCATGCTGTATAAGTTAAAAGAAAACATTCTTCTTGTACTTTTGTCAGAAAAGTCAAAAAGTACCTTGTAGGAAAAACGACAAAAGATTGCTTTGATATCTTTTACTAAAAAATCACCGAAGGGTAAAATTTTATATAAACTATTGTAGAAGGATATAAATATTACATATTGAGGAAACATGGACGTGGATGATAAAATACACCCCAGTAAATACCAAAGAATAAACAATCTCGGATAAAAATGAGATTGTGATATTTCCCTTACCTTAGGTCTGATATGCTTTGTACGTGTCCAAACCTCCTGTATAATGGTTTAAATAATGTTATTGACTTATTACAGAATCATACTTATTTTTATGATATCATATATGGTCATATTCTTAGCTTCTTAGTAGTAATATTTCATTGCAACTTGTTATTCAGGTGTTTATAACTTTTTGTTCTTATGCATGTTTTGTCAAATAAATTCTTATTCTTATCTTTAGGTTATAAATACCTCATTTACACAATGGTATTAGTGTAATATATATCATATTTATTCATTCAATTCATTTATATAATCATTATGAAATGAAGATCATGTAGAACGAGTCACATCATATCGTGGAGACGGTATTCCGTACGTACGCACGAATGATGATATCGTTCCTATGATCATGAAATTGTATTGGAGTGTATGTATACTATTTCAGAATAATTATAACATTATAATAGTCATATATAGTCATTATTTACACCATTATACCCATCCAAGTAAGGTGGTGGTGGAAAATAGATTACACCACGGCGTGGAGACGGTATTCCGTATGTACGCACGCGCGGTGATTTCTTTTTCCGTAGGATGGATAGATGGTGAAATAGGGTTGTTTCATAATTATAATAACATATCAGTATGTGAGTGATACTGATGTTATTAATTCATAAGGAAACAACTAAATAAGAAGAAGTGGAAGAAGAAATAAAGATGAAAGAATCGGTAACAGACATTACCTCTTCTTTGAAGTGCTTCTTTGAGACCTCCTTTTAGGGAACTAAAATAGCTCTTTTAAGAAGAAAAAAACCTCTATGATGTTTCTAGGGAAGTGAAGAGAAAAAATTGGCAGGGTTTGGCCGATCTTGAAGGCTCAAAGTGGTGTGAGGAAGAGGGGGAGGAGGTGCCCTTTTATAAGGGAGGAAAGGGGCACCTTTGAAATAACTAAAAATATTATTTTATTATAAAGTCAAATTCTGTTTTTAATAGCTCCAAATTGATATATTTATAAGATATGGTGGGTAGGTGTCGTAATCCTATCATACAATAGAATTTAGACATGTTTAGGTATCAATTTTAACCTTATCATTTAGATTTAACTTTAAGTTAGACAATTTAACTTTTATCGTGTCTTCTTGTTTTCTTATACTATAAGGTTAATAAACTTACTATATCCAGCCAAAAGAACCCCAAGATGTTTATAATTAATATATATAACCATATCTAAGTCATTTGGTCGAACCATAGATTTTTAGGAATAAAATAACAATTAATAATATAATATTTGTTTGAAAAACTATTTTATGTCAATTTTGACACTATTTAGAAATTGATTTTTGTGAAAATCATAACAGAATGATTAGTTCTAAAAAAGTTAATTAAATAAATACTAACATGTCATATTAACCGAGAAAATTAGTGTAATTCATAAAAAGTCTCAAATTACATTTATTTGGTTATTTATAACATTAATTATGTCAATATTTCATTAATAAGATAATTACTGCATCATCGTTGTGTCTTAAATAAATTAAATTATTTAATGTCTAAAAATTACAAATAAAATACCATTATTTAGGAAATATTTTTATCTTTCTAATGAATATTTATAGTTGAATTTATCTTATGTATAATCCCATATTAAAAATTATTTACTAATTAAACTTTGATTTTAACTATTTAACCCTTCTTTAAAAAAATTAATAATAAATGACCAAATCTAATCCAAGTGGGCCTAAATGGTCATATTTTAGTCCTAAGGTTGTTTTTTGTCGAATTACACTTGTCCAATAGAATTAGGACATGTGTTAGGGTAATGATAATATCATTTTTACACTAAATTACCCTATTTACTTTTAACCGTGGTAAATAAAAGTAAAAAGTTACTATTCACCAAAAATTATTTTCATCTCATTGAACCACATTTTAGTCCTTGATATTAATTGTGTCTCTCGGATTTTCGAAATTCCACCCACAGAAGTGGTAAAATTATGTTTTATGAAAAATTCAGTTTTTTTAACTACCACTTAGTGGTTTCACTATTCATCAAAAATTGAAAGTTTTCAGAAAAATACCAAAATTTCACCCTAGGGTAATTTCGACATTCCGAATCCAAAAATGAAGACCATTTTGAAAAATAAAAATTATAAAATTTCAAAAAGTGGTTATTACTATTCTTAAAGTCTAGTTTTAATAATATTTTAATAACATATCATTGTTTAGTGAAACTCAGTATTGCGTACGATGCAGGCTATCGTGGAAGGTCGCGATTGCGTGTAAAGAAAGTCAAGCTAGTGTTGTGTGTAGTAAAAGATTCCTTTGATTATTTATATAACATAAAAAAAATTCACATAAAAGTCTCGGGTGTTACATTAGTCATGTGATCCATTCGGGCACGTGGGTGGAACCTACACTGGGCCCCACATGTCTATGGGAAAACTGGTGGTACCTGGTGGGCCAGGACCCGACGGGCATGTTACGGCATGGTGTCTGTGCTGTCACTGGGACCCGGTTGTCACATTTGGTATCCAAGGGAGGCTGTATGCAGCCTTAAGTGTGGTTCACTGCCTTGGTTGAGATGTAGGGCTTACAACGAGGACGTTGTGCTCTAAAGGGGGGTGATTGTTACACCCCCCAATGATAAAGGGTTAAATGACTAAATGATATGACTCATGCCAAAAAGGTTCACCTTTCTTTTCGCGATCCTATCTGATTAGAACTCCACAGTTAAGCGTGTTTGGCCAGGAGTAGTGATCAATATGGGTGACCTTCTGAGAAATTTCCCAGGGTGTGTGTGACTAAAGACAAAGAACACTGGAAAGGACATTTGTTGGCCTGTTGGGACTATCATTAGTCAGATGACCCATTCGGGCGTGTGGGTGGACCCTGGTGTGGGCCCCACGTGTCTATGGGGAAACGGGTGGTACCTGGTGGGCCAGGACCCGACAACCATGTTAAGGTAGGGTGTTTGTGCTGTCATTGGGACCCGGTTGTCACAAATAATATGATTTCCTTATTTTTTTGAACCTTGATGTGTTTTATTATTAATACCCTATTTTTAATATTTATTAACATTTTTTAAGGTTCATTACAATTTTTTTATGTTTGATATGTTTTTTTGGAGACTCATATGAATTGAAGGTAAAGTGTCTTGAATTAAAAAAGGGTGTAAACTTAAAGAACTATTTTCATTGTAAACACTGTAATGTTTATTTTACTCTCAAAATTTTTATGTCATTTATTTTCCAAAAAATATATAAAAACATAAATTTAAAATAAAACGGGTATATGAAAATGTGAAATAATTACCAATAAAATAGTATTTCAGGAATTTTAATTTAATTGGTTTTTCTAGGTTTTCTAGAAGATTATTTAGATGATTCTTGTTTTGTTTTCTCTTTAGTTCTATTCTGAAATAGGGATGTTATCTCTTATGTGTCTTAGCTATTATGAACTAATGAATGAAAATAAACTACTAAAAATATCAAACATTAAGCATTAGATTATTCTATATTTTTGACCAAGTAATAACTAATTGGAGAAAATATTTCAGTATTTACATAACATAAGTTCTCGATGTATATATTATTCTAGATTGATTTAAATATTTTTACATAGAATATTTGATGATATTTTCATATTAAAATATTATTCAATTTTTAGAAAGTAGTGAAGGTAGATATATTTTAAGACGCACAATGTAGGATGTTATGTCGTGATGTTGCTTGAGAATATTGAAACTATGAGAGTTTCATTCATGTGATCTCTAGGATGCACCATTATATGGGATACATTTATTTTAGAGAAATTTTTTTTATATTATGGGGAATAAATCATCATCATAGTAGTTGGAGGAATCCTAGCTTGGAAATTCTAATGTCGAGGTCTAGTGAAAACAAATTTTCTGTGGCGATGACTCTAAAAGATGGTATTTAGATTACCAGTATCAGGTTTAGTTTGATATGATGATCATTATTACTAAGATGATGTAGAATGTGGTTCTAATTTAGTTACATATTTCTCATTTAGTGGTATATCATAGGGTGGAAATTATGTATTGATCATTAAAGAGTCAGTTTTGGTGGCTTAGTCTATATTGGTGACTCTTTTTTTTTCTCAATGTCTTGTCTGAAAGATGGAGAGAACTAAGAAATGTATTATGGGATGGTTACTATAGACTCATGGTACTTCTATGTAGGAGTGGGAAGATTACTCTATATATTTTTTCAGTAATTTTACTTGATATTTGGGATTATTTGATACTATATAGTTGATTTTGGACCTCATCTTGAAAATATATCACTTTATGGTGATTATATAGTCAAGTGAAATGAAAGAAATATTTTTGTAGTATTTGTTTAGTTTTTTGGGCTTCATGGGAATGATATGATTAAAATATATAATTTTGATTCCAATTTTAACTAACATGTGGGGAGATTTATTCCGAGCAATTTTGGTTCCCAATAATTCCTTAACCAGACATTTCAAATGTAGAATACTGACAAAATAAAATTGAATATTCTATATCGTGATGACATGATTAATAAAGATGTCCATGAGTTTTTAGATTTTTTGTGATTCGGGTATACTTTTTTAAAATTTTCTAACAATAACTAATATCAATACAACATTGGTATTGATCATTTAAAGTTGTGTATGATCAACCTTTTCGATATTAATTTTGTTGGACCATGCATAAATAGTCATCAGTTCTTATACATGAAATTGGTATATCATTATGGAAAAGGCACATATGAATAATTATAATGATAATTTCATTAAATATATTAAGAAGTGATATGAATATCATAAGATTATAACTCCGAAATTCAATGTTGGAGATCATGTTTTCTTGATGGTGCCTTTTCATAATAGGATGTAATGTTTCATTAACATTATTAACCATTCTCCATGGTTATTTTACCATTCTATGTTTGTATAATATTATTGACATTTATTTTATTGGTTAGAAATTCCCCATATATAGATTAGATATATAACATCTTCCATATATTTCAATTATGATGATACCTTCTTGATTATTCTCATGTCATCAAATTGTCAGAGTTATAATGTGAAGATGATCAAACCTTCTAGGATTTAAATATTGATATATAGTAGAAGTAGAATATAGTGATTCATTTTAATTCTATTCTTTATGTTCGTGTTCTGTGATTAAATTTTGGCATGGATAAATTCAATTAGAATGATATTCAATGATGCTTATTCAATATCCAATGTTATATTGAATTTCAATATTTGGTTATGTAAATTATGTATTGATTATTATTTTTTAATTGAATTTAGTATTATATTACTCATTATTTCATATCATTTACAATATTTTTTTTAGAGTAATCTACAATAAGAGTGTGGCTTGACGGAGGTTTTATTTTTATCTTATTTTTATTTTCATTCTTAATTATGATAATTTATTTAGAAGAGTATAATGTAATGCACCAGACACTTCTAACCCATTCATTTATACACTCTACATGTTTTATGTTTATAAATATTTTTTCTAAAAAACCTATATTTTAATAAATATTAATAATTAAATAATTTTATTTCTTTGATATCTTGTATTGCACGTAACTCCGAGTTTAAACTAGCAGGGAGACACTATGAAAATTTTATTTGGATCAAATTATAGTTATAACCTAGTTGTTAAATTGGTGAGAATAAACAATAAAAATTAATTTATGAAATAAATATAAAAATCCAACTCAGTATGAATTTCGTTTTCATTTTATATAAATTTATTACAAATTTTTTTTGAAATGTCAAATTTTTATTAAAAACTTGTTTTCTTCAAAAAAGATCTTTTATTATTTTTAAGAAAGAATAATATTTTTTTGTATTGTATAGTAAAATTGATTACAAAAAATTAATTTCATTTCTGAATTCATCTTGTTAAAATTATATTCAAATTAGTGTTTTTATAATTTTTTTAAAATAATTTTTTTATGGAATATTAAAAACACTAATTTTTATTGAAAATTTTATATTATTTTATAGAATGTACAAAGTAAAATATTGTTTTTGATAAATTTTAAAATCATATTATTTAATTTATATTAAAATTTCTCTTCGTGGTTTTTGAAAAGGATTTTACACAAGAATTTCATATAAAAATATTTAATGTTTTAAAAAGGATTTTTTCTGAAAACATTATTTCTCAATGTGTTTTACTATTTTTATTTAATATTTAATATTGATTTTTTAATTATGAATAATGGATTCCAAATTAATATTACAAATTTGCCATTTTATTCAATGTTTATCTTTTCTTTTTTGGACAACATGAATAGTAACATTGGTAAATTTTGTTACCACAATGAAGGGTAAATTGGATAATTTTAAATCAATAACATCATAAATTTTTTTTCTTGATTTATTTTTGAATTAATGGGCCACTTAGATAGATTGAGGTAATTATAATAGTTTATTAAATAAAAAATCAATGATGTCACATTTATGTTTTAAATAGTAAAAAAATATTCATATAGTGTTATGCAAAGGATTTATTCAAATATTGATAATAAATTTAAATATATTATATTTATAATTTCCAATTTATTTTGTTTTAAATATTTAGTGATGAAATATGTATATTAAATAATTTCACAATGCGAATACTTGAATTATTTTATTAATGGAAATATCAATTAAATGTTATAAAAATTATTAAAATAAATAAAATATAAGATAATAAATGAGGTAAATTAATTTTCTATATGATTTTCACATTATAGGGATATAATAATTTTTTTAATTTAACTTGTTATCTTTATATTTTTATAATTCCAAATAATAAATATTGTCAAAATATTCACTAATGATATTTTATGGAGAAAAATATTTTAATATATTATATAAAAATCATAAAATTATTTTTAAATAAAAAATAATTATAATATGGTTAAAAATTCTATAAAGTTTTCATTTGTGTTCTAATTGACATCACATTCGTAAAAATTACCAGATTTTGATGTTGATTATATTGTAACCTTTTTTAAAATTAAAATTTTATAACAAAATGTTAATAAAAATGATAATTTTAAAATTCATAGAAAAAATTGTCTAAATTTTATAATTTTATGATATTACAGCCTTATATTATTTTATCATTAAATCTATGGCCATTTAGAGTGTAACATACGGGATCTGAGTTCCCCATAAGTTCCCCAAACCTGGTTGGTCACAAAACCTTATGCAAATTTCCCTAAATACCAGAGGCTACCGACTAGTAGCAAGGGATAAGGTAAGACATTGGGGAAACTGTGACCTCATCGGATGAGTATACATAACAGAATCTAAATATAAAAAAAAAGAAAAGCAGTAGTACCACAAAAGGTAAACAACAGAAGACTAGAAGTAAATCCAACAAGTAACAATATATATATATATATATAAAATCAATGGAAAATGTATCTACTAAAATATTCGAACAAGTCACAATTATATAAAGCAATAAAAAACCCAATGTAAAAAAGAACATGTAAACTCTAATAGCATCGCATGCTTTATCTTGGTCCCATGCTCTCCTAGTCCAACAATAATCCAATACCTAATGAAGAAGGGTAGTCACCAGTATCTACACTTTCGATCATATAATCTACTTGAGTCCAAAACATGACCCAAACAGGGTGTGAGATAAATCATATTAGGAAACCACCAAACTATATGTGCCTAACTGTTGGTGAATTTATAAAGCAGGTAATTTTTATAAATGAGGCAATAAACTATGAAGTACTCAAAAGTAAACAATCCAACAATTTTCAACTAAATTCATTTACATTTACAATTCTTCCTTTTAATCATATAATCTCAGGATCAATATGAAGCTCTATATCCCCTAATGTAATAGTAACAAAACATATGTCTTAGATGAAATCTAAATGATCAAGTAAGACTCAGTCCAATCTTATTATTTGTCTTGGCAGACTCGTCACAATCTTTCAATCATTCAAAAACAACCCTTTAGGAAATCTCTCATCATCTAACCCATTTGGTTTAACATTGAACCATTTCATTAAATAACCACCCTCTGTGAATCTCTCATGGTCTGACCCCTTTTGTATAAAATAACAGTAATCATTTACAAACAACTACCTAGGAAGCTCTTATAGTCAATACCCTG
Organism: Viscum album; assembly: GCA_963277665.1. NCBI lineage: Eukaryota > Viridiplantae > Streptophyta > Magnoliopsida > Santalales > Viscaceae > Viscum > Viscum album. The sequence goes on from OY728164.1 coordinate 909,849,725, forward strand.
AGTTCAACATGGAATCAATAATTTATAAACCTTCTCCTAGTTAGCTCTCATAATTAATAACCCTGGTTCAACATAACATCTATAAATTATAAATGACCTCTTGGGTAGGTCTCATAATCAATACCCGCGGGTCATTCATCTACACCAAGGCTCTGACAGTCCTTTGTAAATAATGTGGAATTCCCTGCAATATTCCTTGTCAAAGGCTCTCCTGATCCATTGAAAAAACAGTGTGCATATAATATCAAAGCCGCTCATGTTACTTGAATCTACTAACTCACTAATTATTCACAATAATCTCACATGAATTTCATATAATCAATCAAAAATCATCCTAAAACACCAAGGAATGGAACACATGGCAAGAATAACTATCATTTGAGACTAAATATACATAAACAATCAATCAAATGAAACATTCCCATGAGGTGTACCATATCATGGTATGTAACCTTACGCAAAAGAAACAACCATTTATTAATCAATAAATAAATAGTAGGTAATAAAATGGGTTAAATTATGAATCAATCAATACGCTTATCATTGGTATGTGGATCTTTTAGTATATATAATACAAATACGAACAAAAAAAGCTACAAACCACCTATCTTGATGTCATACTATCAATATACTTGAACGTTGGCCCTTGAATCAGCCTAAATCTCTATAGATCATCAAAAAGTTGAAAAATCCCAATCTTGTATAACCCACAAGAGAAGAATAATCAGGAATTATGGATCTAGATAATTTGAGAACTCACATGTGGGATTCCAATGCACCCAATGATGTCTCAATCAGATATCAGATGGAAAATCAAGAGATTATTCTTCATTCATCATTCTAGAGAGCTCATGTACAAAAAGGAGATAGAATAATATGTTTTCATACATGAGAGGTGACCCCGCGCAGATATATCAGATGAATATAAAACTATATGGGTTATTTTATTAAATTTACATACTATGTAGTATCCTTAATGGGGCCCCGACATAAGTGTTCTTCTGGGTCAACACACAGACATGTACTCGGCCATTACACTGACAGTGTGTGGCGGTACATAAAAATCTATGTACAAGATGTGTACTTAGAAGTACATGACGTGTACTTAGAAAATCCCCTTTTCTTCCTGTTCATATTTTTTCTCAAAAAAACTAGAAAACATGAACCATTCCTGGAATGAAGATCCAGGTCATTACACACTCCCCCCCATAAATAAATTTATCCCTGAATTTCACTTCCATGGGTGTTGAAGAAGAAATTTCAGACAACTCTTACCACTGTGATCGTACGTTAGCCTTCCTTTCCCAAGTATCATCATTTACTCGCATGTTATTCCATAGCACAAATACCAATAGAACAGAACGACCACATTGAACCTTTTTGTAGTGATCTACAATCCGAAAAAGGTTATCCTTGGAGGATGTATCCACCTCAAACTCAACCTCCTCAGGTTAAAAAACATGAGATGAGTCTGAAAAGTAACATCTTAGGTGAGAAACAATAAAAACATTGTGCATATCTTAGTACCTCTGAGGTAACTACAACTCACATGAAACTGCCTCAACTCTCTCCATAATCCCAAACTCCCCGACATATCTCGGTGAATGCTTCCCCTATCTACTAATCCCAATGTGCCCCAACATTGCTGTGACACAAAGGATCACCAGATCATTGAACTCAAACTCAAGTGGTCATCTTCAGCAATTAGCATAATATTTCAGGTTATATCACACAGTATCCATCCTCTTTGAATCAACTCCACTTACTCAGTGGTCTCCTGTACAAGACAAGGCCCAATAAGATCTTCCTCTCCTTCCTCCAGCCAACATAGGGGTGGTCAGCATGGAATATCATACAATGCTTCATAAGTTCCCATGTGAATCATTTCCTAAAAACTATTATTGTACGAAATGTCCAAATGCGTAATGTGTCTCTCCAATAATCCCCCAAAAGCATGGATCCATGCTCGAAGCATGTCCTCTATATCTTGTATCATGTGCTCAAACTGTCAATATGTATTGGGATGGTAAGATGTACCCATAAAATAAAATTGTACCAAAAGCCCTCTGTAGTCAATGCCAGACATAGGAATTAAAGTGAGATTCCCTCTCTAAAATGATAGAGTGTGGAATCCCTTGAAAACATACTATCTTTAAGATGTACAAAATTATATGCCGATCAAAACTGAAGGTTTCCTTGATCAGAATATATGTGAATCCTTCATGAGTATGTTATGAATAACCCATACATCAACATTTAATCAAGGTGACCTTGGTAAACCCTTCAAAAATCCATCAAGAAATCATTCCACTTCCACTCAAGAATAGGAAACTAATGTAAAATCCATGTTGGTCACTGATTCTCCACCTTTACCAGCTGAAAGGTGGAACATCTCGTAACAAAACTACATGCATCCCTATTTATGTCTGGCCACCAATACTAACAATATAGATCTCGGTACATCTTGGTGACACTGGGATGATCTGACCCTATAGAGACATGAAAACCTTGCAATAGCTCTTCACATATGTCATATGAAACCCATATGCACCCATTATAACACAAAGACTCATCCTCACCTGCAGTCCACCAGGGCGTTAGGTTCTTGCCTCACGCACTCTCTCATTGGACTAAGCCTTCAAAATCATCTATATGACTCATCTACAATAAATCAAGTAGAGTAGAGGTAAAAACTATAGAACAAAAAAATGAATGGACCTTTTTTTTCTCACCTCTAAATGAATCTTAAAGAATATAGCCATAAGCTGCCACTCACTACTGGCCTCTTGGACTGCATGTATCTATGTTCTCATGATCAACACATCAGCCACAATATTTCCTTTTTTGGGTGTGTAGGCACGCTCAAAGTCAAAATACTGAAGGTACCTAACCCACCTTCACTATCTCAAATTCAGATCACGCTGAGTAATGATATATTTCAGGATTCTGTGTTCAATGTATAATAGAAAATCGTGACCCAAAAGATAATTTCTTTAATAGAATAAAGAATTCACAACTATAGCTAGCTCGAGATCATGTGTCGGGTAGTTCCCTTCATGTGGCCTCAACTACTAAGACCTATACACAAAAAATCCTTCCCCCTGAATAATCAATGCTCCCATCCCATTATATAATTCATTATAATAAACAGTGTAACACTTTCCCGAATTTGGAATAATCAAAATCGGATCTGAAGTCAGTATTCCTATCATCCCCTGAAAGGATAAATTGTAGGAATCTATCCACAAGTACTTCGCACCATTCTTATTTAGTTCTATCAGTTATGCTGTTAAACATGAAAAGTACCAAATAATGTGTCTGTAGTAACCAGCCTGCCCCAGAAAACTTCGTACCTCCAAAAATTTTTGTAGCTGCTCTCAAGAAACTACTACTCTCACTTTCTCTGGGTCTATTGATACTCTTGCGTATGAGATGACATGACCCAATATATGAATTGGGTCCTTCCAAAATTATCACCTTGGGAGCTTAGCATAAAACTAACGCTCTCTCAATATACTCAATACGATCTCAATATGGATGGCATGGTTTTGTTGAGTGTGAGATCACACCAAGATATCATCCACAAAGACTACCACAAAAGTATCCATGTAATGATGGATCATTGGGTTCATAAATTCCATGGAAACGATTGGTGGGTTTATGAGACCATACGACATAACCATATACTGTTATAGACCATACATAATCCCAAATGCTATAAGAGGTATATCTGATGGTCAAACATAAAACTGATGATAAAATAATATCATGTCAAACTTCTAGAAATATCTGGCTCCACAAAGCTAATAAAATTGTTCATCAATACTTTATAAGGGTTATTTTTTCTTGACCATCAACTAGTTCTACTTCCTGTAATTCACAAAATGTCTAAGGGTATCATCAGCCTTCTTACCAAAAATGGATAGGAAAACCCCAAGGAGAAGTACTGGGTTGGATGAAACCCTTTGCCTACAAATTCTCCAACAGCTTCTAGATATCTTGTAACTGATGTATAGCCATCCTATAAGGAGTAATAGACACTGGTGTCACTCCTATAACAATATCAATAGTGAAATCTACCTCTCCCCTCTAGAGGTAAACCTAAAATTTAGGTAGAAAATACATTGCTGAAATGATCTACCCGTAGAGGAAAGTCTTTCTGTGAAGTCCCATATTCATCCAGATATAAACATGAAATCTAGGCTATAATTCCTCCCAACCAATGATTCTTAGGTCTAGATCTACATTCATGGACATCCCAATCACCCTTGTGTAAAAAGGATCCACCCTCTGGTGACCTAAAACTCAGCCTACGACAATAGAAATAAAAAAATCCTAAATGGAGACCGACCAGTCCATTCCGATAATGACATCGAATCCAATCATCTCTAAGACATAGAGGTAAATAAGAAGTGACACCCACAAACCTTAAGAGAGAACTCCTTTAACTGACATAAAATAGCTGTACTAGTCCCCAATAGAGTTACTAGCATTATAATATCATTATAAGTAAAGATATAGTGCATGATTCTCTCCATAATGGAAATAGATATAAAACTATGGGAATCACCTATATCAAAAAGGGCATACTATAAAAGTATGGCATCTCAAATCGTACCACTCACTATAGAGGGTCCGAGATCCTTCTCATTCTGGGTCTGTTCCATCACAGATGTCTACCCTATATCGTGGAACTCTGACTCTGCCTGGATACCCTTAGCCGATCCAACCAGCTGTTATTGAAAACACTTCATCTAGCTACCACATCCACGACCACCTCCTCAGCCTGAATGGCCTAAGGAACTCCATTTCCATGAATAAGGAGAAAACAATAGTCCTAATCCTAAATGTGGAGTAATTATAGATCACATCCCTCTAGCTACCCATGAGAATATCCGGAAAAAATTCTAAATATGACACATCTTTCCTCAAAATAGGCACTCCACTGGGTATTCTAGGCACTGTGGTATCATGTTCCCACTCTTCCCACACTGGTATCACCTCACCTGGATACTATAAAAAACATCCCTTCTACTGTAATCCCCACTACATGTAAAATCCATGTGGAACTTATTGTTATCGATCGAAAAAGTATCATCCCTATATGTTGAATCTTCCTGGCTCATAGATCCCAAATCCCTTAAATTTCTATATGTAATTTGCACCTGATTTACTATAGTAGTTACTTAATTCACCATGAATGAATTATATTGTGATCATGTATTATACCCAATACTATCCTCAAATCGCCTATCTAGTGGCAACTCATCTCCTCCCAAAATAGGTGTGGACCACTAAATTTATGTAAAGAGAGAAGTGTAATCAATTAAATAGAGAGCACCCTTCTCCAAATTGTTGAACTCTTAGGATCTGTTGTCCCTTAATGTATCATGGTAGAAATTACAAAAGAATGTGTTATGAAACTCTTCCTAACCCATATCCTAATGACGTCCCTCCAATGAGATAGCATCCCACTATCTCTTGGAAGAATCATGTGGCATGTTAGTTGTGAGCATCACCCTCCTCTCCGGAGGGGTCTCCATATGATCAAAGGTTGAAAGCATTTCCTACAACAGTGACAGTGAATCATGTGGTTCTCTATCCCCGGAAAAGTGGGGGGATGTTTCTGCTAGAACACACTTGTCAACTCTGCCTTAGTCAGGACAATATATGGTGATCCTAGATAGTTTTTTACCATCCTAATAAATCCTTTACAAAACTGTGCATCATCATCTTTGTCTGATATAATAGCTTGTTACAAGACGGGCACGAATGGAGGATATGATGGTAGTCCCTAATCTAAAATTTTATGTTTTTTATCGTCACCATGTACCAGGCCTACAACTGGAGGATGTCTTGGTGGCATGAATCATTAAGGTCAATCACACACCTCAGTTCAAGATTATCAATGAATACAAAGTATAATTGAAAGAACAAAACATGAAAAGTATAGCATTCAACTCCTAACAAATATGGTTACACAACGTGTGTCCTTGAGCCTTAATAAAGGAATGTTCCTATACCAACCTGTTCATTTAACACCCCATACACACGGCGTGTTCCTCATGACACATAGTGTGTAATTGAATATCCCCTCTGACCCAATTATTTATACATATCTAGAAATAAATTGTTCTGTTGGTCTAACAATACACTAGGTGATCACCATAGACACAAACTATACTCAAAAGCTATATCCACCTATGTCATTAGTCACACGGCCAGATACACGGTCGATTGTAGCACAAAATGTACTCCCAGTACATGGCGTTCTCTACCGAATGTTTACAAACCCTGTGTCTCTCCTCACACAGTCCATCACACCGTCAACAACTACACAGCGTGTACATATGGTACACAGTGTATACTTTGGAAGCGGAATTTCATCCAGAACAGAAGAACACATGGCATGTGTTCACGACATCACACAATGTGTTGTCTTGGTTTTCTGAACAGTAAGCCTCTAAAACCTCTCTGAAACCCCCAAAATCTTAAAATATGACCAAGGCAGACCAAGTTTCAATCTTTTAGAGCCTATAATTCCCACAAATCAATTTTTGGAATCTTTATTCAATTTATTCCTTAATAAATTTCATTTATAGTTCAAACATGATCCACCAAATTTTGACCCAAGAGGGCCCATAACAACTTAAGGGTGAAATCATGGAATCCATCCATATGAAACATTACATATATCAATATCATATAAAAATAACAGCTATTTAAATCACATCATTTATCACAATAGAATTCATATCTAGCATAACATCTATCACAACAATATGCAATCATTAATGCCCCCTAAATGGCATGATAAGAATGCAATACATGTTTTCCCTATAATGTTCCAATACGATGCATGATGTAAAATACCATCATGTGATTTCATTTCAACTAAAAAATAACCACAATGATATTAATCATAATAGAAAAAAATAAATGAATCAACTAATGGTGAAATCGAATCAATCATAACAATTGAAAAACCATTAAAAATTCCAATATTCGAGGTATCTTGGATTTTCCATGTACATGGGGTTTCTACCCTTAGGAAAAACCTATTACCAACTACTTGTTACTTCATATCCCAGTCTCTAGGTTCCAAATAATAACGAAAATCAGAAAAGAAAACATGCTCTAATACCACGTTGAAAATTCCCAGATCCAGGTGCCACTTAAAAGTTCCTTGAAACAGGTTGGTAACAAAACCTCAATCAGATTTCCCTAAATTCCAGAGGCTTCCGACTAGCAGAGAGGGACAAGATAATACATTGTGGAAATAATGCCCTCCTCGGTTGAGTATACACATCAGAATCTTAATATAAAACAAACGTGAAATCATTAGTACCACAAAATGTAAACAGTAGAATAGTAAATGTAAATACAAAAAATCCACAATATATATATATATATATATGATTCATGCCATATGTATCAAAAAATAGCAAAACATGCCAAAATTCGAGAAATAATTATAGATACCAAATTAAAAAAGAACATGTAAACTCCATCATCATCTCAAGACTCATCTTTGTCCCATGCTCTCCAGCTCCAACATTAATCAAGTACCTTATGAAGAAGGGTTCTTTCCCTTATCTACTAATACAATGATATAATCAACCTAGGTCCAAAAATGATCCAAATAGGGTGTGAGACAAATCCGAGTAGGTAACCACCAAATGATATGTCCCTTACTCTCATTGAATATATATATCTAGTAATATGAATAAATGACGTAATAAACTAAGAGGCACTCAAAAGTAAAAAATCCAACATTTTTTATTTAAATTCATTTACATTTATTGTTATTCTATTAAGTCATGTAATATTAGTATCTATCCTAAGATCTATATCCCCCTGTTTAATAGTAACAAAACAGATTTATTTGAAGACCCTTTAGACAATCTTGTAGGACCGAGACTAAGATTGTGATTTGGCTTGGAAGGCTCATCAAAATAATTCAATCATTCATAAAAAACCCTCTGGGAAGGCTCTCATAGTCTAACCCATTTGGTTTAACATAGAACTATTTAATTAAATAACAACCCTCTTGGAATCTCTCAAGTTCCAACCCCTTTAGTTTAAAATAGAACAAGTCATTTACAAATGACCAGTAGGGTAGCTCTAACAGTTAATACCCATGGGTCAACATGGAATCAATATATTATAAACGACCTCATGGGAAAATCTCATGGTCAATACCCATGGATCAGTACACCATCAAAATTTTTTAAATGGCCTCCTAGGTAGCTCTCATGGCTAATACCCCTTGGTCAATCATATACCCCAAGGATCTCATGGTCCTTTTTAAATAATGTGGAAGTCCCCATAGTCTTCTTGGTCTAAGGCTCTTACCGTCCATTAGATGAATAATGAAAATATAATATCAAAGCATCTCATGTAATCTGAAACTACTACAATGTTAATCATTCCCAAGCATAACACATGCATTTCATATAATCAAACAAACTCCATCCTAAAAAAACAAGGGATAGATAAAAAGGAAATCATAACAGGCATCCTAGACCAAGTATACATAATCAATAAAACAAGGAAAACACACCCATGGGGTGTCCCATAACAAGGTATCTAGAACTATATATGAACAATATCCCTTTATCAATAATTCAAACTATAGAATCTAATAAACAGGATTAAATTCCAAATAAAAAAATACCCCAATCATGGGTATGCGTCACATTTATCATATATCATCCAAAGATGAACAGATAAAGTGAAAAACCACCTACCTAAATGTCATGCAGTCGATATACTTGAACATCGACCCTTGAATCAGCCTAAATCAGTGTAGATCTACAAAAGGATAAAAACCCAACCATGAATAACCCAAAACCGAGGAAGAATCTAGAGGAAATGATTTTTAGAATTTGAGAACTCACTGGTGAGATTCCAACACTCCAAACTATGTCTCAATCAGATCTCAAATGGTGAATTAGGATATCAATCATTGTTTGTCGTTTAAGATCACTCCTGTACAAAAAACGAAAAGAGGAAGACATTTCCACACATGGGAAGAAACAATGCTACGATATATAAAATATAATGAAAACTACACGGTGTGTTCATAAAATGTACACACCATGGAGTAGCCTTAATCAGACCTATAAATAAGTAGTTTTTTATGTCACCACATGGACATGTACTTGGAAGTCACATAGCCAGAAAGCTGTTGTATGTGGCAAGCGATGTACATGATGTGTACTCAGAAGTACACAACATGTACATGTAAAATCCCATTTTATTACTTTTCTTCCATTTCTTAAAAACAACTTTAAATCAAGATCCATACACTAAATGAATATCTGGGTTCTTACATATATGTATTTGGATTTATATTTATTTAGTTATAAAATAATTTATTTTCAAATTCCTAACCTGACCCCCACCACCGTTATAAATGGGCATGTCCTCCCTCACTTCGTCACATCATTTTGAGCCTTGAGTATGGAATATAATATATCATTTATCATACAAAATTCCATAAAAACTTTTTATAGGTTCTCATATTTTGAAAATAGCAACCCTAGTTTCTGGAAGTGGATATCTAAAGGATGTTCTCCGAAGACGTGGTAATCATCTTTACCGACTCATTCAAGTATATTTATTCTTATACTTACAATTTAAGTGTTTTCCAAAAATAAATTATTAAATCCAGTATAAATAATATTTTGAGATTTATTGTAATTATGGAATAACCATAATCTACATTTTATTGAAGCCTATGGAAAAATATAAAATCATTGCGTGTACATCCGTACAACTTACCGTCTCCACACCATGGTGTAATCTATTTTATTCATCACCACCTTACGTGGATTTGTATAATGATGAAACTATTAGATACATATGATAAATATTGAATGATAATTATTTTGGAAAAAATTAATATACCATCAACTTCTTCCACCTTTCACCATTAAGTGAATTATATTATCACTCGGGTGGACATATAGCATACCGTCGGTACGACGTGATGTGATTCATTTTCCATTCTCATTATTAATAAATTATTATATAAAGATATATAATGATTATATTTTTGTATATTACCTTAAAATAAATCCATATATGAATGAAATATATTCTATTCAAAAGAACCTTGGCTTATAAAACAAAATAGGCATATGAAAATAAAGCAGTTAAAATCAGAAATAAGTATAATAACAAAACATTGTAGTAAAATAGTTTATAATATGATATAATAGGATCGTATTTGATATCAAAATTATTAACATGGTTATGTAATAAATCAATAAAACTATTTAATCTATTATATAAGAGGTTTAGATACCTATGAAGGAAATCGGACCTTTGGTAATGGTTAATTTTTACAATCTCATTATAATTCAAGAGTATATATATAAGTATCTACAAGAAGATATTTATTATACAAGTATATCATTCCTAAAAAAATTTAAATACTATTATTTTAATATTCTAATACAATTTAAAAAATAATTTTTTCCTTGTGTGAATTCTTACTAAACGGTTTGAAAATAATATTCTTATTGTTTTCCAAAAAGGGTACTTTGTAACTTTTATAAAAAATGTACAAAAGGAATGTTTTATATACATATAAAACATGATAGGATTTTCCCACTTTCATAAAGCCTTGATAATTTGATGTTTACCATACAAGGTAATTTTTTTTAAAGGAACTTGTTTTCCTATATATTTAAATGAAATTTTAATAAAAAATTGTTTAGAAAACCGAAAGGATGTGTTCATCAATAATTATTTTGAAGTAGACATCCAAATTCACATTCCATATAAGAAAATTTTATATTGTGTTACATAGTTTTTAATGGGAAATTATCAAATGATACCATTATTATTCATTCGATAAATTTTTTATGTTTAGGATGAACTTATTTTTATACATTATATTTCTTCACCTTGAGTTGTGTTATTATGAAATGTTTTTTCAACCTATACCTTTGTATGGTCTCTAATACGATGAATGGTTTATTATCTTATGGACCAGATATGTATGCTTTTTATTATGTGATGTAGGATACCGTTTTCTCAATACTATATATTGGGTAATGATTGATATCGCATGATTGAGGTAGGAATGAAATGAGAAGTGAACCTTGTTTAGTAATAGAGGATTGGAAGAAAGAGTAAACTCAGTTTAGTTATTCATGGCCTAAACAGGGAGTGAACCCTATTCAATAAGGGAATTTATATTCTATGTTGGTAATGGAAGTGATCCTTAAATAATACAAAATTGATTTTATGTACATCTGTGTATTCCACAACTCCAGGCCATATGTTATACTCCCATGAAATATTTTCTTCATAATTAATGTATTATTAACTTCTATTGTTTATTTAACAAATGTATATAATGATCATTAATATGCATGATAAAAATGGTAATGTTTTTTTTCATGTTCTTATGCCATTTTTCATATGTTATCTCCCTTGATTACATTTACTGAGCATCAGATATAACCATTATATTATGTTTCATTTCACTAGGATATAAAAAGAGGTTTTATGTGGTATGTTTAGAAAAGGATTATAATTTTAAATGAATAAGGAGGAGATGACGTAGATATTTTCTAAATCGGTTGTTTCTATTTGAATGTTTATATAGACCCTAAACCAATATTATTTTGGTATGGTTGTGTTATGTTAGGTAATGAATAATCTTCTATTTAGATGTAATATTTATGTATAAATATAATGGTTCATTATAGCTGGAATCATAGAATGGTTCAGTTAACCAATGGATAGAAGGATTAGAAAACCATAGTAATATCCTAAAGAATAAGGCTATGTATAGGATATAATCCTAGAGTTCTTGGTATGATCATAAATGACCTTTAATAAAACCTAAGGTGTCTTTAATTGAAATTTTATAAGTATTTTTCCTCCATTATATTGTTTTTACATTATAATCTGTGTTAATCGCAATATATTTTTGGTTTTAGTCATCGTCTCAATCCCTGATGAACCATATTAATGATGAATGCCATTTAAAATGCAATGATGGTACTCTTATGAAACCGAATGTTATGGGGATGGAATGGATAACCTTGTTACTATGATCAAACAACATTCATAATACATAAATCATGATGTACATCCAAAAACAAAATGTTTGGAACAAAATTTTGTTTGAGTCCTTCATTACGCAGTGTCCACCATATTTTAGTGGGTCATGCGATCCACTCGTGTATGAACAATTGACCATTAACATAAAAAGATATATTTGGTTCTCCAATGATTCAAACATGATATAATAATTTTTATTGAATATAATTAGGAAGATCAAGCATATCAATTGAGGAATATCATCAAGAATATGAGGTAATGAGTTGAAATTGACTCCATAGAGTGTTATAAGTTCAAGAACATAATTTAAAATTATTAAATTCCTTGTATTATTCTTATGTATATGGGGGAGTAGTTTCTTTCAGCATAATAAAAATGATCACAAATATTTCGGTACCTATCAATAAAATTTTAGGATACTTGAATAGTATGCTTATAAAATTATTATCTAATATGAATGTATGGTTTATTGTTTCATTAATATCCTAAAACAAATTCTTTTAATAGGGTTGTCAATAAGGGATTTTAGTAGCTATGAAGAAATTATTAAAAATTCTCTCAAGTTTGAGATGGATATTAGAGTCACTCATCAATCATATGGGATTTATTAGATGATATAAATGGAATTAAAGGGGAAATCTATAAATTGTAGTGAAATGAATATGAACATCCCATTATCCTCAAATTGTGGAATGAAACATGGAGGAAACTATCTTATAAGGATAATGATATGTTTTAATTGTGTAAGTGAAGGTCCTCGAATAATTGATTTCCGAATTTATTTGACAAAGTTACCGAATTATGTGAATGGAGGAAAAGTCATATAGAATGAACCTCCCATACATCAATGACTCAATTGTATATAAAATGGTAATTCTCTTAACAAATACAAAAATAAGTGAGCTACAAATGATGAAAAATATCAACAACCTATTAACGTTGAACACAATGGAAAATTGAATGTGATCACTATTGGATATGTGGAGTGAAATAATGAACTTAAGAAAGGTATATGTACCATTTATTTTGTAGTAGATAATGTTTTATTTAATTATAAAACCACCAACTGTTTTTTTATAAATAATATTATAAGTGTATCATCCTCTTACCAAAAAAAATATATGAATAGTTAGATGAGAAAATTCTAATGGAACAACTGTCACATAAAAAGTTTCTAATTCATCTTTAGTTGAATCATGTGGGAAATTGCTTCCTAAAAATCTTGGGATCCTTCCTTAAGTTGAGTTAAATGTGAATCTTGGAATAAATTAACATTCACTATAAGAATCCCACATTAATTTTAGACAAAGGGAAGTCACATTTCATATTTGGATTGAATCTATGATCATATTTTAATGAAAGGATGAATTAGAACTTCCAATGTAAATTACATTAATATTCAAGTTCTTAATTTCTATAAATGTTGTTAGTTTATCTGAGATAGTTAGGTTGAAAATCACAATTAAGGATAACCCAATTGTATGATTTTTTTTCAATGACTTTTTCAATCAATTCTCAAGTCTTCCAATGATTCATGAAGATTAGTTTTTTACATAAATCAGACATTTTTCTATGCCAATATAAAAGACTCTTTATATAATGGTCCCAATTTAAATGTGGTAATTGAATAAGAAAATCCAAGTGATTCTTAAAAATTGATTTATATTACATTGTGTGCCACCTTGGGTGAAAATGTTTTTTTTGTAATGAATAAAGGTGGATCAGTCAAACTATCTGTTGATTATCGATAACTAAACAATATCAATATCAGTAAAAAGTATTATATACCATTTATTGATGACCAATTTGATTAACTATGAAAATATCAATAATTTTCCAAGAAAAATCTTTTTACTACATATCATCAATTGGGCATGAAGAAGGAGGATATTCCCATGGTAATATTTATTAAAATGTACATGCACTATGAATTTAGAGTTGCTACATTTATTGTAACTAATTCACCTAAAATAATCCTAGATTTAATGAATATATTATTTAGATTAATCATTGAATATTTTGAGGTAGTATTTATAGACGAAATACTTTTATATTAATAGTGATGGGATGAAAATGAAGATCACATGATAATTTTAGTAAATTATTATAGAAATGATAAGAATTATAAAAATTTACAAATTTCAATTTTGGATTCAGATGTTTTCATTTATGGGTATATAGTCTAAAGATAGGGGACATTTGGGGATCCAGCAAAGACGAAAACAATTGAACGTTTTCCAATACGAACAACATCAATTGAGATCCAATTTATTTTTAGTTTAGATAGATATTATCAAAAGGTTGTAAAATATTTATCATAAAAATCAAATCAACTCACTGGGTTGTATTAAAAACTAGTTATGTTCATATAGATGGAGGAATGTGAAGAATAATTCATGGTGATGAAAAGAAGGTTAGTCGGTGCACGTGTGGTCACACTACCCTATGGTGGAGAAGGTTTTGTGATCAATAGTGATTCATTAAATAAAGGAATCAAATGTGTCCTCATGAAAATTAATATGATTATAGGTTATGATTCATTAAAATATAAAATAAATGGGAAATATTTTCCAACAAATGATTTGGAGTTTTCAATGTAAATTTTTTCATTAATGATATGGATGAATTATATTTCGAGAGAAAGGTGTGACATATATACTAATCATAAATTATAAATTATATTTTCACTCAATACGATATGAATATGATCCAAATATGATTGTATGAGCTAATTAATGATTACAAATTCTTAATACATTACCAACAAGGGAAAGTAAATGAGGTGGCTAATGCTTTGAGTCGAAAACACCATGTTATCCTATCTATGATGAGGATAAAAAAGATCCAATATTTATGGATTTCTAAAGTATAGATCTGAGAAATTTTAAAGGAATCGGAGAAATCTTATCTCGATGAAATAAAATTTTGACCATATATACATGTGAAGATTATGGTGCCCCAAAAGGAATATATATATATATATATTCAAATGAAGGAGAGAAATGATCCATATTTAAACATTTGTTGTGATGGAATAATATGTTTTGAAAAAAATGTATATATTATTCTAATAGAATAATTAACGTTCTTCTTCGATGAGTATCATTGTTCATTATTCTAAATAAATCATGGAAGACTAATGATGTATTGGGAACAAAAAGAGTATTTCTGGTCGGATGGAATGTAGAATGATATTATAGAATATGTTTCTTAGTGCTTTGTTTGTTAGAAATATTTGGTTGAGATATAATAGTATAATGGGATGTTTTAACCATTACCCATACCAAAATAGAAATGTTCAAACATAAAAATTGATTTTTTCTCTTGACATCCCAAAACATATGAGAATCAAAAGGCTATATGGGTTATAGTTGATCTTCTTACGATCTTAGAAAACTTCATTATTATCATCGAATTTTTCTCTCTTTGGTATCTGCCAAGAATATATATTGACTAAATGGTAAGATTTAACAGAGTAACGCTTTCCATTATACCTGATCAGGATCCATGGTTAACCTCAAAGTATTCATCAGACTCTGGATATAGAGTTATATTTAAGAAATGATTATCCTCCCTATTCAAATGGATAGTCTGAGAGGATAATTAAAACTATGTAATATTTATTGAAAGATTACTCTATGGATTTAAAATATGGTTGGGATAAACTACTACCTTTGGTAAAATTTCTATATAATAATAGTTTTCACTCCATTATTTAGATGGATCCTTAAAAACCCCTCAATTGTTATAAGTGAAAAACTCCAACCTGGTGGAATTATATTGGTGGAATATATCTATTGGTACCTGATGTATTTAATGAAATGGAATATGAGGTTAGTTATATTCAACATCAAATAAGAGAAGTATGTAGTTGAAAAAAACATTGGAAATCAAGGAAAATATATATATTTTGTAATTGCTGATATGGAATTTATAAGAATAGATCCATATAAGATATTAATGATATATTGAAATAACGGAAAGTAAATATATAGTTATATTTGTCCATTTTAAATTATTGATAATTTTGGGATGGTTTCTTTGAGATTTTCCCTTCCATTAAATCTCTCTCATCTTCATACTATGTTACATGTATCTCTCATGAGAATATAGATACAAAATCCTTCACATGTAATAAAATCATAAGTCATACCACTGAAGAGAGATATTTCAAATGATGAAAAATGATAGAGATTCTAGATCTTAGAGAAAAATTTCTATGAAACACGACCACTCACTTGGTTAATGTTTTACAATGAAACCATCAATCTGAAGAGGCATGTGGGATCCTAAGGATGTGATAAGGCTGTGGTAACCTAATTTGTTTGTATTGGTGTGATTAATTTAGCGGAATAGATTCATTTTAGGTGGTGTATATTATAACACCCTGATATATTAACAATTAATTCTCTTTAAAAGAATTTATTTGATATCTTATATTACTTGTATGATATTTTAAATGAATCGTGATACATTTTTAAAATATTATTAGTTTAAAATAAACATCATAACCCAGACATTCAATTCAAATGAATAAATATTAATAACTAATTTGTGAAATAATTATAGAGGCCCAACTCAATATTAATGTATTGGTAAGTGGTTAGAAAATGGCTACACAATTTTTAGTAATGTAAATTTATTTTTCAAAACAAAATATCTACTATTCAAAAATGAGTTTTACTTATTTTTATAATTGAATATTAGTTTTTAAAAGTTCAAGAAATTTGATTTGAAAAAAATTAATTTCTTTATTTAATAAATCATGTTAAATTATTTTTTATTTATTTTTTTATAATTTTATGAATTCATTTATTTTTTATGAAATACTGAAAATAATTATTTTTTTATGTCTTCTTTAAAAGTATTTGTAAGGTAAAAATATATTTTGTGTCATTTTTAAATTTTAATATGTTAATTTTGATTTATAATAAACCAATAATAGTATTTCAAAAGTTTTTTATACATGATTTTTTTTTTAAAAATATTTTATGTTTTAAAAGCGCATTTTTGAAAAAAAAATGTTTTAATGGTGTTTTACTTGTTTAAATTTAAATTTAATTTATTAACAACTAGTTTAATTTTAAACAATTGAATAAAATTTAAAATTCATATGTTATGATTTAATTCGAGAGTTCTATTTTATTTTGAGGCCATCAAGAATAGTACCCTTGGTAAATTATATTTCCACGGTAATAGGTAAATTGGGTAATATAGGTTTAAATAAAATTAAAAAGACAATTAAATGAACCTTACAGAAATAATATTTTTATTATATGAATATAATTCAATCCTTAACAACCAATTATCAAAATAATTTTTTTTATGGGAACTTGTCCCTTAAATTTATTTATATAATATCTAAATCAATGAAAGTCACAAAATGTCAATTTTTTGTCTTAAATATCACTTCTTTATCTACATGGGGAACATTTTTATTTATGAATGAATATAAATATATTTTTTTAACTCAATAAACATATTTTAATGATAAAATTTTATTTTTAACATTTTGGCCCACATGGATGAGATTAAAATATTTAATATATTTTATTTTAAAAAAATTCAAATGATGTCACAATCAAGTTTTAAATATTATATCAATTTCAATGTAGGTTTAACCGAAAAAATATATTTTTCTATAAATATTATTATGAAATATTGGGTATTTATCTTCCTCTAGGTTTTTTAAAATTTTACAGAATAATTAAGTTTGTTAAATAATTACTCAACGCTGATGAGTTAATTACTTAAGTAATGGAATTAGCAAGTAAATTTTAAAAAAAAATATTAAAAGAAATTTAATTTAAAGATATTTAACAAGATAAAAGATGTTTAGAAATGACCATGAAATAATAGGCATATAATAAATAATTTTTTCAATGTTAACTTGTTATATTGATATTTTTAAAAGACTACATAATGAATAATGTCAAAATGGACACTAATGAATTTTATCAAAAATAATATTTTATGAAATTATTTTTAAAATCATAAAAAATAATCAAAAATAAAAAATAATTATAAAAGATTTTAAAATATAATAAATTTTTCATTTTTTGTCTCATTGATATCACATAAATAAAAATTAAAACCTTCTAATTTTGAAAATTTTTGTTACCTGTGTTAAAATTAATATATGTTAACTATTGGTTAATCAAAATGGAAAGTTTTAAACTAATACCAAAACTAGTATAAAATCTATTGGATTATGGGAATAAAAAATAATCTCACATTATCATTGAATAAATGGATTTTTAGATTCATTTTTATTGAAATTGAATTTATTACAAATTAATATTTTTTGAAATTCCAAAAGATCCCCTCACCAAAATTATGAATGGGCACCTCCTCCCTTACTTCTTCACATCAAATTATACATTTAAGATCAAACATACCCAAAAATGTATCTTCTATATTTTCTTTATATGCAGTATAGAGGTTATGGTTTTATCTAAATATTATCCGTTGTATCCCTAAGTGAAGATCTAAAAGAAGATTGATGAAGACGATGCAATCGTCTTAACCGACTATTTCATGATTAGTTTTTATTCGAATTCTTATTAATGTGTTGTCTATATTATAAATTAATTACTATAGTATCAACTATATTATGAGATTTTATTTTGATTATGTAACAAAAACATTCCACCTTTAATCCAACCTATATAAAATATTCACACCATGTGTGCGTACATACTACTTACAATCTTCATGTTGTGTTGTAACATCTTTTTCATCACCTCGTTACATAGATAGTAATAATTAGAGTAATAATAGATATATATGATAATTATTACATTATATTGTTTTGTAAAAAATTAATATACCATAAACTTCCACTTCCATTCACTATTAAAAGAATGATACTGTCGTTCATGCATACGTATGGCCCACCTTCTCTATGATGGGATGTGCTTCATTTTACAAGCTCACAAATCATGAATGAATATATAGATATATATAATAAAAAATAGGATATATATTAACTTAATATATATAATTATATTACCAAACTACTTTATCTTCACAAGAATCATGATATATATGACAAAAAACACATGAAAATGATGTTGTTACCATCAGAAAGAATGGAAATAACGAAATATTCTTAACAAATGAGTGGTAAGATGATATATTATAATCATATATGATATCATAAACAGTAATATAGTTCTATTTTAAATTATTAAAACTATTTAAACCATTATACATTAGTAGTTTCTACCTACAGTAGAAATCATACCAAAGGTAAGTGTCAATTTCAACAATCTCATTAGTATTCATGGTTGTTTATATGTAAGTATCTACAAAGGGATATTTATCTTGCATGTCCATATTTCCTAAAAATGATTTCTAAAACATTTTTTTACTATTATTATACTATTGGTAAAGTGATATTTAAGTGTCTTTAAATTTTTACTAAATGGTTTGAAAGGAATTTTTTTTCTCATTTTCTGATTGAGGTAATTTGTGACTTTTCCATAAAAAGTACTAAAATAGTGTTTTTTAAAATATACTACATGAGATGATTTTCCCAATTTCTTGAATACATAATTAATTAAATATTTAATAAAACTGTTAATGGTTATTTTCATGTGAAATGTTTTATTTTGAAAGCTTTTTGAATTTTATGAATTTTTTTTCGAAATATAAAATATATCTTCCTCAATAATTTCTTTTAAGTGATCATTCAAAATTATTTTCCATATAAGACGATATTATTTAATGTTTTATATGTTTTATTGGGGATATGATCTAATTATTCAGTTATTATTATTTATCTTCATGGTTTATCTTTATGATGTATTTATATTCATGAGTTCTATTTCCTTTACATGAATAATGTTATGATAAAATATTTATCAAACTAATTTATTTTATGGTTTCTGATATGATGAATACGTTATGATCTTACTTCAAGCATATGAATGGATTTTATTATGTGAAGGGTGAGACCTATATCTGGATCTAATGGATTGTGTAAATATTTATATCTCATGATATTGGAAGGAATAGATTGGGAAGTGAAACAGATTCAGTAAAAAATAATTGAATTATAAGAAAAATCAGTTCAGTAATAGAGGGATGGAATGAGGATTTAAATATGTTTAGTAATTGACCTTTTCCACTATAATATTCATTCAATTGAACATTGAATCATATGAAATTTATTTTATATTCGTATGTGTATACAAAAATTTCATGTCTTATGTTATAATCCCATGAATTATGTTCTTTTTAATCCATGTCATTTTAAAAACTATTATTTATTCCCTACGTCAATACAATAGTCCTTGATATGCAAGATGAACATTTCAAAAGTAATTTTCATGATCTTGTGGCCTTATTAATATATTATCACTCTTGATTACCAATACTAGGCATCAAATGACACCATTTCTTGTGTTATTTTCCATTTTATATGATTAAAGGTATTAAGTATGATGTCTCAAAAAGGGTTCTAGTAATAAAGGAATAAGAGAGAGATATGATATAGATTTCGTACGAATCATTTGTTTCTTCTTCCATGTTTCTAAAGACACTAAAAATATATGGTTCTAGTGTTGTTTTGATATGTAATGTAATGGATATTCATCTATTTAGATTATATATATACCTATGAAAAGTATGGGATGTTACTTTTGGAGGGGAGAAGGTGAGGGTGAATTTGAAATATCAAATGGAGGAGTTTTGTCATTATACAATGTTTGATCCATGGTATATTGTTCTTGATATTGTTAATGGGAAGTATTGTAGTTCTTGTTAGAGGTGTCCAATATAGGGGTGCAATATGTAGGTAGCTTGGATAAAACTGCTGGGATTTCCACTTGTGGCCTTCAAATAGCATAGTCATTGTTCATGACATGAAGTCCTATGCAGAAATATCATGGTCTTTTCCACATAGGTTGTTGAGGATTCTATACTCCGGTCATGACCTAAACTATTCCTAACCATCTAAACTATAGATCTATAAATAATCCCGGAATATATGATATACAAAGAGACTATTGGGGTGGACATTAGAGGATGTTTAGAATAAATATTTCTTGTTGTCAAGGTCTTCAAAACATTATAAATGGTTTTTTTCAGTGGACACAATACGATGATCACTGAAACACTATAAAAGAAAATTTTTCTATCATGGTATTAACTGTCATGTTCCTTAAGATAATTTATATTACAATTATTGGTTACAAGATTACAATAATCCTAGTAATTATTTTAGACTCTTTTGAGCTCCATTACATTTATTTTGAAACCTACTATATATAAGCTAAGAATTTATTTATATATGGGGATTATTACACTTGTTTCAATTTAGTTTATTTCCCAATGATATGTCCTATAAGTCTACGATAACATGGTTTGGGGTTGGGATACATGTTTTCTTATCACTGGATTAATGAATATCATATTATTTTAGATAATTTATATTTATATCGTGTTGTTTAGATCTTGAACCACACAAAATCAATCAAAACCATCACCCAATGTATCACATGATAAGGCCAATAACGGTGTTACTAATCTTCATGGTCTAGAGACTATCTCATAGACATCGATGAAAAATTGATTGGAATAGTTTCTCCCAAATAATGAAATCTAAAAACACCACAATTATACCGAAATTATTTCATTATGTGTCTATATATTATATTCCGATAAAAATAATTAATTAATTTAAATTAAATAAATCAAAAAATATAGACACTATATGATGAAAAAAATCAAATCTAAAAGGAAATTATAGTAAGGATATTTTGGTTGAAACATTTAAGGTGAAACATAACCTGGATGTATATTTGACATGAGGTCACAATCCTTATCAAAACTCATTAAATTGATCTAAGATTATTTATGTATAAGTTATCTAATAAAAAATATGCTTCATTTTTTTATTCAATATGAATGATTCCGTCATTCTATACACACTAAGTTGTGTAAGTACGATTTGAGCATAACAAACCCATTGGAGTTTCACCAAAGATTCCATCCATTCCCTTTAATGAAAAATAGCATTATAGTTTGAAATATGTTGTTTTAAAAAATTATTTTTAAATAATTTCAACAAAATAACTCAAGTATTTTCATCAAAAATTAGAATTTCAAAACATGGACTTATCTTTAAAAATAAAAAAATTCTTTCGATATATATTATAAAAATAAATTATTAAATATGAATTTAAAAATCAAATTTACTTTTACATTTGAAAACTCTTGAAGATGGATATTGAAATTTAAAACTAAAAATAAAAGTAAAAAAGGTAAAAATCATTAAACAAAAGATAAAATCGGTAATTAGGTCTACAATAAATAAAAACAGAAATATGTAATTAGAGGAATAAAATAAATTTGAATGGTAACTATGAAAAATAAATTAAATAGTAGATATGTTAGTATAAATAAAAGAATGCATTTTTTATCAATAATAAAACTTGAATTTAAAAGTGGAAATAAATGGGTGTTATAAAAATATAAATATAATCACGGGTATCACATAACAATATAGCATGATGATCTCCTATGTTCTCAGAATGGAAGCATCTTCAATCTTAAATAATGAAATACCCCTATATATAACCAAGAAAATTACCCTCAACTATCCTCGCTAGTGGTACAACTCTAGTTTATACTAGTCTAATTCTAGGGGATTCTAGTTTGTCTCATCTATAAAAGTTTAAAACTATCTCTCATCCATTCAATGATAAACATCATATTCCACCGAAAAAATAAGAAGATGGTCATGAAATTATTTACTATTTAGCAACGTCTTTCCACTCACAAAACCCCTTATACCAACCTCTCAAGTAAATTTATATCAATATCATCATAAAAATAAACACATAAATTATTTTATAATGTGTTTTTTGTTTAATTTTTTTCCAATATATCAATATGTATTTGTAGTAAAAGTTACATTAGAATATTTGACAAGTTTGGGAGAATATAATTAAGGATCATTGTTTATGGTGTGTAATAATGATTAGAAAAAAATTTTAGGAGGGGTTTTTTAATATTAGGTCATATGTTATACTCCCATGAAATATTTTCTTGATAATTAATGTTTTATTAACTTCAAATATTAATTTAAAAAATCTATATAATGATCATTAATATGCATGATAAAAATGGTAATTTTTTTTCATGTTCTTATGCCATTTTTCATATGTTATCTACCTTGATTACATTTACTGAGCATCAGAGATAACCATTATATTATGTTTTATTTCACTAGGATATAAAAAAGGGTTTATGTGATATGTTTAGAAAAGGATTATAATTTTAAATGAATAAGGAGGAGATGACATAGATATTTTCGGAATCGGTTGTTTCTATTTGAATGTTTATATAGACCCTAAACCAATATTGTTTTGGTATGGTTGTGTTATGTTAGGTAATGAATAATCTTCTATTTAGATGTAATATCTATGTATAAAAATAATGGTTCATTATAGCTGGAATCATAGAATGGTTCAGTTAACCAATGGATAGAAGGATTTGAAAACCATAGTAATATCCTAAAAAATAAGGGTATGTATAGGATATAATCCTAGAGTTCTGGGTATGATCACGAATGACCTTTAATAAAACCTAAGGTGTCTTTAATTGAAATTTAATAAGTAATTTTCTTCCATTATATTGTTTTTAAATTATAATCTATGTTATTCGCAATATATTTTTGGTTTTAGTCATCGTCTCAAACCCTGATGAACCATATTAATGATGAATGCCCTTTAAAATGAAATGATAGTACTCCTATGAAACCGAATGTTATTGGGATGGAATTGAAAACCTTGTTACTATGATCAAACAAGATTCTTAAGACATAAATCATGATGTACTTCCAAAAACAAAATGTTTGGAACAAATTTTTTTTTGAGTCCTTCATTACTCAGTGTCCACCATATTTTAGTGGGTCATGTGATCCACTCGTGTATGAACAATTGATCATTAACATAAAAATGTATATTTGGTTCTCCAATGTTTCAAACATGATATAATACTTTTTATTGTATATAGTTAGGAAGATCAAGCATATCAATTGAGGAATATCATCAAGAATATGAGGTAATGAGTTGAAATTGACTGCATAGAGTGTTATAAGTTCAATAACATAATTTTAAATAATTAAATTCCTTGTATTATTCTTATGTATATGGGGGAGTATTTTCTTTCAGCTTAATAAAAATGATCAAAAATCCTTTGGTACCAATGAATAAAATTTTAGGATACTTGAATAATATGCTTATAAAATTATTATCTAATATGAATGTATGGTTTATTGTTTCCTTAATATCCTAAAACAAATTCTTCTAATAGGGTTATCAATAAGGCATTTTAGTAGCTCTAAAGAAATTATTGAACATTTTCTCATGTTTGAGATGGATATTAGAGTCACTCATCAGTCATATGGGATTGATTAGATGATATAAATGGAATTAATGTGGAAATCTATAAATTGTAGTGAAAAGAATATGACCTTCTCATTCTCCTCAAATTGTGGAATGAAACATAGAGGAAACTATCTTATAAGGAAAATGATATGTTTTAAATGTGTAAGTGAAGGTCCTCGAATAATTTATTTCTGAATTTATTTGACAAAGTTACCAAATTATGTGAATGGAGAAAAAGTCGTATAGAATGAACCTCCCATACATCAATGACTCAATTGTATAGAAAATGGTAATTCTCTTAACCAATACAAAAATAAGTGAGCTACAAATGATGAACAATATCAACAACCTATTAACGTTGAATACAATGGAAAATTGAATGTGATCACTATTGGATATGTGGAGTGAAATAATGAACTTATGAAAGGTATATGTACCATTTATTTTGTAGTAGATAATGTTATATTTAATTATAAAACCACCAACTCTTTTTTTCTTAATAATATTATAAGTGTATCATCCTCTTACAAAAAAAAATATATGAATAGTTTGATGAGAAAATTCTAATGGAACAACTGTCACATAAAAAGTTTCTAATTCATCTTCAGTTGAATCTTGCGGGAAATTGCTTCCTAAAAATCTTGTGATCCTTCCTTAAGTTGAATTAAATGTGAATCTTGGAATAAATTAACATTCAATATATGAATCCCATATTAATTTTAGACAAAGGGAAGTCACATTTAATATTTGTATTGAATATATGATCATATTTTAATGAAAGGATGAATATGAAATTCCAATGTAAATTACATTAATATTCAAGGTCTTAATTTCTATAAATGTTGTTTGTTTATATGAGATGGTTAGGGTGAAAATCACAATTAAGGATAACCCAATTGTATGAGGTTTTTTCAATGACTTTTTCAATCAATTCCCAAGTCTTCCAATGAATCATGAAGATTAGTTTTTTACATAAATCAGGCATTTTTCTATGACTATATCAAAGACTCTTTATATAATGATCCAAATTTAAATGTGGAAATTGAAGAATAAAATCAAAGTGATTCTTAAAAATTGATTTATATTCCATTGTGTGCCACCTTGGGTGAAAATGTTTTATTTGTAATGAATAAAGGTGGATCAGTCAAACTATCTGTTGACTATCAATAACTAAACAAGATGAATATCAACAAAAAGTATTTTATACCATTTATTGATGACCTATTTCATTAACTACGAAAATATCAATAATTTTCCAAGAAAAATATTTTTACTACATATCATCAATTGGGCGTCAAGAACGAGGATATACCCATGGTAATATTTATTAAAATGTATTTACACTATGAATTTAGAGTTACTACATTTATTGTAACAGATTCACCTAATATAATCCTGGATTTCATGAATATATTATTTAGATTAATCATTGAATATTTTCAGTTAGTATTTATAGATGAAATACTTTTATATTAATAGATATGGGTTGAAAATAAAGATCACATGATAATTTTAATAAATTATTTGGGAAATGATAAAAATTATAAAAATTTAAAAATTTGAATTTTGGATTCAGATGTTTTCATTTATGGGTATATAATCTAAAGATAGGGGACATTTGTGGATCCATGAAAGACGAAAACAATTGAACGTTGTCCAATACGAACAAAATCAATTGATATCCAATTTATTTTTAGTTTACATAGATATTATCAAAAGGTTGTAAAATATTTATCATAAAAATCAAATCAACTCAATGGGTTGTATTAAAAAGGAGTTATGTTCATATGGATGGAGGAATGTGAAGAATAATTCAAGGTGATGAAGAGAAGGTTAGTCGGTGCACGTGTGCTCACACTACCCTATGGTGGAGAAGGTTTTGTGATCAATAGTGACTCATTAAATAATGGAATCAAATGTGTCCTCATGAAAAATAATATGATTATAGATTATGATTCATTAAAAGATAAAATAAATGAGAAATATTTTCCAACAAATGATTTGGAGTTTTCAATGGAATTTTTTTCATTAATGACATGGATGAATTATATTTATAGAGAAAGGTGTGACATATATACTAATCATAAAGTATAAATTATATTTTCACTCAGTAGGATATGAATATGATCTAAATATGATTGTATGAGCTAATTAATAATTACAAATTCTCAATACATTAACAACAAGGGAAAGTAAATGAAGTGGTTAATGCTTTGAGTCGAAAACACCATGTTATCCAATCTATGATGAGGATAAAAAAGATCCAATATTTATGGATTTCTAAAGTATAGATATGAGAAATTTTAAAGGAATGTGAGAAATCTTATCTCGATGAAATAAAATTTTGACCATCTTTACATGTGAAGATTATGGTGCCACAAAAGGAATATATATACATATATATTCAAATGAAGGAGAGAAATGTTCCAGATTTAAACATTTTTTGTGATGGAATAATATGTTTTGAAAACCATGTATGTATTATTCCAATGGAATAATTAATGTTCTTCTTTGATGAGTATCATTGTTTATTATTATAAATTCATCATGGAAGACTAAATATGTATTAGGAACAAAAAGAGTATTTCTGGTTGGATGTAATGTAGAATGATATTATAGAATAAGTTTCTCAGTGCTTTGTTTGTTAGAAAGCTTTGTTTGAGAGATAATAGTATAATGGGATGTTTTAACCATTACCCATACCAAAATAGAAATGTTCAAACATAACCATTGATTTTTTCTCCTGACATCCCAAAACATATGAGAATCAAAAGGCTATATGGGTTATAGTTGATCTTCTTACGATCTTAGAAAACATCATTATTATCATCGAATTTTTCTCTCTTTAGTATCTGTGAAGAATATATATTGACTAAATGGTAATATTTAATAGAGTAACACTTTCCATTTAACCTGATCGGGATCCATGGTTAACCTCAAAGTATTCATCAGACTCTGGATATAGAGTTATATTTAAGAAATGATTATCATCCCTATTCAAATGGATAGTCTGAGAGGATAATTCAAACTATGTAATATTTATTGACAGCTTACTCTATGTATTTAAAATGTGGTTGGGATAAACTACTACCTTTGGTAAAATTTCCATATAATAATAGTTTTCACTCCATTATTTATATGGATCCTTAAAAACTCCTCAATCTTTATAAGTGAAAAACTCCAACCTGATGGAATTATGTTGGTGGAATATATCTATTGGTACTTGATGTAGTTAATGAAATGGAATATGAGTTTAGTTATATTCAACATCAAATAAGAGAAGTATATAGTTGAAAAAAACATTGGAAATCAAGGAAAATATATATATTTTGTAATTGGTGATATGGTATACATAAGAATATATCCATAGAAGATATTAATGATATATTGAAATAACGGAAAGTAAATATATAGTTATATTGGTCCATTTTAAATTATTGATCATTTTGGGATGGTTTCTTTTAGATTTTCCCTTCCATTAAATCTATCTCATCTTCATACTATGTTACATGTATCTCTCATGAGAATATAGATACATAATCCTTCACATGTAATAAAATCATAAGTCATACCACTCAAGAGAGATATTTCAAATGATGAAAAATGATAGAGATTCTAGATCGTAGGGAAAAATTTCTACGAAACACGACCACTCACTTGGTTAATGTTTTACAATGAAACCATCAATATGAAGAGGCATGTGGGATCCTAAGGATGTGATAAGGCTGAGGTAACCTAATTTGTTTGTATTGGTGTGATTAATTTAGCAGAATAGATTCATTTTAGGTGGTGTATATTATTACACCCTGATATATTAACAATTATTTCTCTTTAAAAGAAATTATTTATTTGATATCTTATATTACTTGTAAGATATTTTAAATGAATCGTGATACATTATTAAAATATTATTAGTTTAAAATAAACATCATAACCCAGATATTCAATTCAAATGAATAAATATTAATAACTAATTTGTCAAATAATTATAGAGTCCCAACTCAATATTAATGTATTGGTAAGTGGTTAGAAAATGGCTACACAATTTTTAGTAATGTAAATTTAATTTTCAAAACAAAATATCTACTATTCAAAAATGAGTATTAATTCTTTTTATAATTGAATATTAGTTTTTAAAAGTTCAATAAATTTTATTTGAAAAAAATTAATTTCTTTATTTAATTTATCATGTTAAATTATATTTTAATTATTTTTTTATAATTTTATGAATTCATATATTTTTTATGAAATACTGAAAATAATTATTTTTTAAGTCTTTATTAAATTTATTTGTAAGGTAAAAATATATTTTGTGTCATTTTTAAATTTTAATTTGTTAATTTTCATTTATAATAAACCAATAATGGTATTTCAGAATTTTTTTATACATGAGTTTGTAAAAAAAAAATATGTTTTAAAAGGGCATTTTTGGAAAAAAAATGTTCTAATGGTGTTTTACTTGTTTAAATTTAAATGTAATTTATTAACAACATGTTTAATTTTAAACAATTGATAAAAATTTTCAATTCATAAGTTATGATTAAATTCAAGAGTTCTATTTTATTTTGATGCCATCAAGAATAGTAACCTTTGTAAATTATATTTCCAAGGTAAAAGGTAAACTGGGTAATATAGGTATAAATAAAATTAAAAAGACAATGAAATGACACTTACAGATAGAATATTTTTATTATATGAATATAATTCAATCCTTAACAACCAATTATCAAAATAATTTTTTTAATGGACACTTTTCCCTTAAATTTCTTTATATAATATCTAAACCAATGAAAGTCACAAAATGTCAATTTTTTGTCTTAAATATCACTTATTTGTCTACATGGGGAACATTTTTATTTATGAATGAATATAAATATATTTTTTAACTCAATAAACATATTTTAATGATAAAATTTTATTTTTAACATTTTGGTCCACATGGATGAGATTAAAATATTTAATATATTTTATTTAAAAAAAATTCAAATGATATCACAATCAAGTTTTAAATATTATATTAATTTCAATGTAGGTTTAACCGAAAAATATATTTTTCTATAAATATTATTATGAAATATTGTGTATTTATCTTCCTTTAGGTTTTTTTAAATTTTACAGAATAATTATGTTTGTTAAATAATTACTCAACGCTGATGAATTAATTACATAAGTAATGGAATTAGCAAGTAAATTTTATAAAAAAATATTAAAAGAAATATAATTTAAAGATATTTAACAAGATAAAAGATGTTTAGAAATGACCATGAAATAATAGGCATATAATAAATAAGTTTTCAATGTTAACTTGTTATATTGATATTTTTAAAAGTCTACATAATGAATAATGTCAAAATGGACACTAATGAATTTTTTCAAAAATAATAATTTATAAAATTATATTTAAAATCATAAAACATAATTAAAAATAAAAAATAATTATAATATAGTTTAAAATATCAAAAAAATTTCATTTTTTGCCTCATTGATATCACATAAATAAAAATTAAAACCTTTTAATTTTGAAAAATTTTGTTACCTTTGTTAAAATTAATATAAGTTAACTTTGGGTCAATCAAAATGGGAAGGTTTAAACTAATACCAAAACTAGTATAAATTCTATTGGATTATGGGAATAAAAAATAATCTCATACAATCATTCAATAAATGGATTTTTAGATTCATTTTTATTGAAATTGAATTTATTACAAATTTATATTTTTTGAAATTCCAAAAGACACCCTCACCAAAATTATGAATGGGCACCTCCTCCCTTAATTCTTCACATAATATTATACCTTTAAGATCAACCATACCCAAAAATGTATCTTCTAAATTTCTTTTATTTGCAGTATAGAGGTGATGGTTTTATCAAAATATTATCCATTGTATTCCTAAGTGAAGATCTAAAAGAAGATTGATGAAGACGATGCAATCGTCTTGACCGACTATTTCAAGATTATTTTTTATTATAATTCTTATTAATGTGTTGTATATATTATAAATTAATTACTATAGTATCAAATATATTATGAGATGTTATTTTGATTATGTAACAAAAACATTCCACCTTTAATCCAACATATAAAAAATTAACACACCATGTGTGCGTACATATTGCTTACAATCTTCATGTTGTGTTGTAACAACTTTTTCATCACCTCGTTACATAGATAGTAATAATTAGAGTATTAATAGATATATATGATAATTGTTACATTATATTGTTTTGGAAAAAATTAATATACCATAAACTTCCACTTCCATTCACTATTAAAAGATTGATACTGTCGTTCATGCATACGTATGGCCCACCTTCTCTATGACGGGATGTGCTTCATTTTACATGCTCATAACTCAAGAATGAATATATACATATATATGATAAAAAAATAGGATATATATTAACTTAATATATATAATTATATTACCAAACTACTTTATCTTCACAGGAAACATGATATATATGACAAAAAACACATGAAAATGATGTTGTTACCATTAGAAAGAATGGAAATAACGAAATATTCTTAACAAATGAGTGGTAAGATGATATATTATAATCATATATGATATCATAAATAGTAATATAGTTCTATTTTAAATTATTAAAACTATTTAAACCATTATACATTAGTAGTTTCTACATACGGTAGAAATCATACCAAAGGTAAGTGTCAATTTCAACAATCTCATTAGTATTCACGGTTGTTTATATGTAAGTATCTACAGGGGGATATTTATCTTACATGTCCATATTTCCTAAAAATGATTTCTAAAACATTTTTTTACTATTATTATACTATTGGTAAAGTGATATTTAAGTGTCTTTAAATTTTTCCTAAATGGTTTGAAAGGAATTTTTTTCTCATTTTCTGATTGAGGTACTTTGTGACCTTTCCATAAAAAGTACTAAAATAGTGTTTTTTAAAATATACTACATGAGATTATTTTTCCAATTTCAGGAATACATAATTAATAAAAATTTTAATAAAATTTGTAATGGTTATTTTCATGTGAAATGTTTTATTTTGAAAGCTTTTTGAATTTTATGAATTTTTTTCAAAATATAAAATATATTTTCCTCAATAATTTCTTTCAAGTGGTCATTCAAAATTAGTTTCCATATAAGACAATATTATTTAATGTTTCATATGTTTTATTGGGTATATGATCTAATTATTTAGTTATTATTATTTATCTTAATGGTTTATCTTTATGGAGTATTTATATTTATGTGTTCTATTTCTTTTACATGAATTATGTTATGATAAAATATTTATGAAACTAATTTATTTTATGGTTTCCGATATGATTAATACTCTATGATCTTACTTCAAACATATGAATGGATTTTATTATGTGAAGGGTGAGACCTATATCTGGATCTAATGGATTGTGTAAATATTTATATCTCAATATAATCCCATGAATTATGTTATTTTTAATTCATGTCATTTTAACAACTATTATTTATTCCCTATATCAATACAATAGTCCTTGATATGCAAGACAAAAATTTCAAAAGTAATTTTCATGATCTTGTGGCCTTATTATTATATTATCACTCTTGATTACCAATACTAGGCATCAAAGGACACCATTTTCTTGTGTTATTTTCCATTTGATATGATGAAATGTATTAAGTATGATGTCTCAGAAATGGTTTTAGTAATAAAGGAATAAGAGAGAGATATGATATAGATTTCATATGAATCATTTGTTTCTTCTTCCATGTTTCTAAAGACACTAAAAATATATGGTTCTAGTGTTGTTTTGGTATGTAATGTAATGAATATTCTTCTATTTAGATTATATATATATGTATGAAATGTATGGGAAGTTAATTTTGGAGGGGAGAAGGTGAGGTTGAATTTGAAATATCAAATGGAGGAGTTTTGTCATTATATAATGTTTGTTCCATGGAATATTGTTCTTGATATTGTTAATGGGAAGTATTGTAGTTCTTATTAGAGGTGTCTAATATAGGGGTGAAATATCTAAGTAGCTTGGATAAAACTACTGGGATTTCCACTTGTGGCCTTCAAATAGCATAGTCATTGTTCATGACATGAAGTCCTATGCAGAAATATCATGGTCTTTTCCACATAGGTTGTTGCGGATTCTATACTCGGGTCACGACCTAAATTATTCCTAACCATCTAAACTCTAGATCTATAAATAATCCCTGAATATATTATATATAAATAGACTATTGGTGTGGAATTTAGAGGATGTTTAGAATAAATATTTCTTGTTGTCAAGGTCTTCAAAACATTATAAATGGTTTTTTTTCAGTGGACACAATACGATGATCACTGACACACTATAAAAGAAACTTTTTCTATCATGGTATTAATTGTCATGTGCCTTAAGATAATTTATATTACAATGATTGGTTACAAAATTCCAATAATCCTAGTAATTATTTTAGACTCTTTTGAGCTCCATTAAATTGATTTTGAAACCTACTATATGTATGCTAAGAATTTATTTATATGTGGGGATTATTACACTTTATTCAATTTAGTTTATTTCCCAATAATATGTCCTAGAAGTCCACGATAACATGGTTTGGGGTTGGGATACAGGTTTTTTTATCACTGGATTAATGAATATCATATTATTTTAGATAATTTATATTTATATTGTGTTGTTTAGATCTAGAACCACACAAAATCATTCAAAACCTGCACCCAATGTATCACATGATAAGGCCAATAATGGTGTTACTAATCCGCATGGTCTAGAGACTATCTCGTAGACATCGATGAAAAATTGATTGGAATAGTTTCTCCCAAATAATGAAATCCAAAAACACCACAATTATACCGAAATTATTTCATTATTTGTCTATATGTTATGTTCCGATAAAAATAATTAATTAATTAAAATTAAATAAATCATAAAATATAGACACTATATGATGAAAAAAATAAAATCTAAAAGGAAATTAAAGTAAGGATATTTTGGTTGAAACATTTAAGGTGAAACATATCCCAGATGTATATTTGACATGAGGTCACAATCCATATCCAAACTCATTAAATTGATCTAAGAGTAGTTATATATAAGTTATCTAATAAAAAATATGCTTCATTTTTTTATTCAATATGAATGATTCCCTCATTCTATACAAATTATGTGGTGTAAGTACGATTTGAGAATAAAAAACCCATTGGAGTTTCACCAAATATTCCATCCATTCCATTTAATGAAAAATAGAATTATAGTTTGAAATATGTTGTTTTAAAAAATTATTTTTAAACAATTTCAACAAAATAACTCAAGTATTTTCATCAAAAAATAGAATTTCAAAACATGGTCTTATCTTTAAAAATAAAAAAATTCTTTCGATATATATTATAAAAATAAATTATAAAAAATAAATTTTAAAATCAAATTTAATTTTACATTTGAAAACTCTTGAAGATGGATATTGAAATTTAAAATCTAAAAATAAAAGTAAAAAAGGTGAAAATCATTAAACAAAAGATAAAATCGGTAATTAAGGCTACAATAAATAAAAATAGAAAGAAGTAATTAGAGGAATAAAATAAATTTGAATGGTAACTATGAAAAATAAATAAATTAATATATATGTTAATATAAATAAAAGAATTTATTTTTCATCAATAATAAATCTTGAATTTAAAAGTGGAAATAAATGGGTGTTATAAAAATATAAATATAATCATGGGTATCACATAACTATGTAGCATGATGATCTCCTATGTTCTCAGAATGGAAGCATCTTCAATCTTAAATAATGAAATACCCCTATATATAACCAAGAAAATTACCCTCAACTATCCTCACTAGTGGTACAACTCCAGTTTCTACTAGTTTAATTCTAGGGGATTATAGTTTTTCTCATCTATAAAAGTTTAAAACTCTCTCTCATCCATTCAATGATACACATCATATTCCACCGAAAAAATAAGAAAATGGTCATGAAATTATTTACTATTTATCAACCTCTTTCCACTCAAAAAACCCCTTATACCAACCCCTCATGTAAATTTATATCAATATCATCATAAAAATAAACACATAAATTATTTTTTAATGTGTTTGTTGTTTAATTTTTTTTCAATATATCAATATGTATTTGTAGTAAAAGTTGCATTATAATATTTGACAAGTTTGGGAGAATAGAATTAAGGATCATTGTTTATGGTGTGTAATAATGAATAGAAAAAAATTTAGGAGGTTTTTTTTAATATTAGGATTATTATATGTTTTCCATAATTTTCATAGTATCATGTTACAATTTTTTTCAATAGATGATTTTAAGGTCCCCAGACATAAATCTATAGCCAAAGGTAATTTAATAAATAACATGTTGTTTAATTTTCATGGGTATAGAAGTGAATAAATGACGCTAACATATTTATATGGTGATATAATTAAATGATCAATAAGTAGTATAGTTTTCAAAAGGGATTTATAATACTAACTATTTATATTAAATATTTTAAGGATATTAAACTAAAAAAAATAATCAGACAATATAGAATATTGTTATAATATGATGGTCTGAGATACAAAGATTATGTTGTGTTATATAGAATGTTTTTAATATTAATGGGCATATATACCCTATGATTAATGAAGACTAAACGAGGATAAGTACGAATATATATATATTATTTTGGGCTATATAAAGGTAACTTGTATTTTTGGGTACCAATGTAATATTATCACTTGTTCATTTAATATTCTAATTTTAATTTACATTACATATGTAATGATACTAACGATAAATTATAAAAGATATTGAATGAAGATGTTATATCATATAATGAATGAGAGATTACATGGATCACAAAATAGATGATAGATTTTCTACAGTATCATAAGAATGAAATATGAGCGGCACATGAAATTGTAGTGTAAATGATATTATATTAGTTTATGTACCATCAAATATACACATGAATTATACATTGGATGAAATATAAAATTTTACATTATAAGTACAAATTTATTGGAACCCTATGTAGTAACAAGGGTACAAAGTTTGAGATGTAGTAGAGGGGCATCACAGAGACAAAAATCAAACTGTGGTATATGTTGTAATCGTATTGAAAGTACTATGAAGATATAATAATGTAAGATTATATGGATGAATGACTTGATTGAGATATGAGTTATCATAACACAAACATATTTTTAGTATATAGTTTGACGGTTTCAATAAAAAATAAAACCAAACATAGGTTCATCAGAATATAAATTCCTTTGATACCACTGAATATAGAATATAGATGGTGTAACATAAGAAGGAGATTTAATAGTGATGAAAATAGATTGGAACACACACTATATAGAAGTTATAATTATTTTTAAATGAACAATGTAAAGTCCTAACTATGATGATGATAATTTTACCTAAAATATAATTTATATTATTGAGATTATATAAGCTTTCTCGTTCACCTTAACATTCATTTTATGGATGTTTGATGGAGGTTGGGAAATCATGAAACATCAATTTAATATTTTCATATTATAGAATATTTTATAACCCTCCCAAAAATATAATCTTATTTTATTTTTTGTTATACAAATATTTCATCAGTATGAAAATACATTTGAGTTTGCATTAAATATCCACGATATATGTATATATATAGTGGTAAAAATGTATAGAGTATACTGAAACTATACCTATAAATAAGATATGTTTTAACGATGAAACTTTATAGTGATAATAAAATCATGCTCCTACTTGATTATATAAGAGTTCATTATATGATATAGATTCAAAGGGAGTACAAATTGTAGAAACACTGGTCAATGTAGGGGGAAAAATCAACTAAAACTACTTCATTAGTCATAAAATCATTAAATGGAGTAATTTCATGGATCTTATTTAAAAATACCCAAAAATTTATGCTATGTGTGCTGAGGAGCATCAAACAAACACAAACCAGACAAAATCCTGGGATAGACAACATATCTAATAGACTAGACCATAAAAAAATTTACATGGGAAATTTTCATGACCATGTTCTAGAAAAGTATTATTTGAGTATATATAGATATTATAAATATTAAGAGGAATATTGGAGACCAATAGAATATAATGATAGTTATTTTATATATTTAAAATTGTACACATTTTATGTAGAGACCCGAAGCATGACATACATGGACAATACATTTCTTTTGCAGAATACTTAATACATAATAAAAAATAGACGCAGAAGAATCGTAATAGTTTAGTGTCTTTGGAAACTCGGAATAAAATCTTCAAATCACGGTGACAGATCATCAACATCTCCCAATAAAGATCTTCCCCTTTTTTCTTACCTAAAACCTTTCTTTATATCCTGCGAAAAATAAAACATAAAAGGGGTGAGCTTAAATGGCCAGTACGGGTAAACATAGAGGACATAAAACAATCCATAAACATTTGAATGCAAAAACTTGATCATAAAATCTAAACATCAAAATCATGAGCAAAGACATGAATCTTTGAAGTACGTAAGGAATATATCATAAGGGAACATCAATCATGAGAAAAGATCATGGGAATAAAACTTGTAATTATGGAAACGATTAAGAACATGATATGATTTCCATAGTAGCCAAGGAATTACTGCCAAGACCATCATAGTGGACAAAGTCCCTTTCTGAATCGAGTTCGCTCCTCGTTCCAGGCCTGTATTACTGAACCGATTTAACTTGCCTTTCCATCCATGTCTATCTCATGAGATATAAATCTTTACCCAATGAATTGGAGGGAGATATAGGTCCCACCCATATCATAATGAAATCATTCTTACTTGTGCCACAAAATAAACACACATCATTCATAATAACCCAATAAATAAAATGGGTTTCATAAACATCATCTCATCATCACATAATCCATATAAAAGAAATGGATATCATTTCATAATAATAAAAGTGAAACCATGTAAATCATAGAGACATTAAACTTGAAACATACACATATGAAATAATTTCATCTTAGATGGAAAATGGTTTTGATAAAACATTTGAAATGAATTCTTGAGGATAATATCTTTTCTTCTTCAAAATAATTTTCTTTTCAAAAAATGCCATGAAATTTTAAATTAAAATTATTTTGTTAAAAATAGTCATAAAATATTTTGGAAGAAGCTTCATGAAAATAAGTCTTTATAAAACCGTAAAAATCATTTCATGCCGTATACGTTAAAAAAAATATTCTTCTCGTACTGTTGTCGGAAAAGTAAAAAAAGTACCTTGTAGGGTAAATAAAAGAAAGATTCCTTCCATAAAAATTGGTAAAAGTAAAAATGGGTAAAAAGTACTTTAAACATACATGAATACATTTTTATAAAACATGGAAATGGATGATAGAAATAACCCCCGTAAATACATACGAATAAGAAATCTCTGATAAAAATGAGATTTGAAAAATTATCCCTTACCTTAGGTCCGATATGCTTCGTACATATCCGAACCTCCTGTATAATGATATAAATAAGGGCATTTACTTATTAAAGAATCATATTCATTGTTATGATATCATATATGTTTCACTTATGACTTTATATTACCCGTTCTTTTGTAAATTCCATGTTAAAGCAGTGTTTTGGGTAAAATCATTTCATTTATCGTATGTGTTTCGACTTTTCATTCTTGATATTATTACTTATATCCTGATTTACATAATTCCGGAATGTAAAACATTATTTATATATAATATATATTCATCATATACATATATATATTATAGATCGATAAAAGGAATGAAAAACACCGTTCATGGAAACGGTAGGCCGTACGTACACATGAACGTTGTTTTCATTTACTTATTGAATTGAATGAAACCAAATCGATCACATACATAAATATATA
Source organism: Viscum album (assembly GCA_963277665.1). Classification (NCBI taxonomy): domain Eukaryota; kingdom Viridiplantae; phylum Streptophyta; class Magnoliopsida; order Santalales; family Viscaceae; genus Viscum; species Viscum album. The sequence goes on from OY728164.1 coordinate 909,888,061, forward strand.
TATAAATAAATCCAGTTGCATTATTATTTCATATATTTCATGATTATTCATTATATAAACATTATTATCATTCATGTATGGTTAACATGGAGAATGAATCTAATCGCGTCGTGGAGACGGTAGTCCGTACGTACGCACGAGCTATTATATCATTCCCATAATTATTGAATAGAATTGGAGTGGATGGTATAATATATCAGAATTATTATGATGTTATAATAACCATATATAGTTGTTATTTACACCATTATACCCATCCATGTAATGTGTTTGTGGAAAAACATATTTCACCACGGCGTGGAAACGATATTCTGTACATACGCACGCGTGGTGATTTTATTTTCCATAGGATGGATATATGGTGACATAGGTTTGTTTCATACTTATAATAACATATAAATATATGAGTTATACTGATGTTATTATTTCATAATGAAACAGCTAAAGTAGAAGAAGTGGAAGAAGAAATAGAGTTGAAAGAATCGGTAAGGGACATTACCTCTTCTTTGAAGTGCCTCTTTGAGACCTCCTCTTAAGGCACTAAAATTGGTCTTTGATGAAAACCTGGATCCTCTAGGATGTTTCTATGGATGTGGAGAACAGAATTGGGTAGGGGTGGCCGAGCCTGATGGCTCAAAGTGGTGTGAGGAAGAGAGGGAGGATGTTCCCTTTTATAAGGGAGGAGAGGGGCACCTATGGAATAACTAAAAATATTATTTTATTATAAAGTCATATTCGGTTTTTAATAGATCCAAATTAATTTTTTTCGAAGCTATGGTGGGGATGGGTCGAAAGACTCTCATCCAATAGAATTTAGACAATTTTAGGTACCTATTTTAACCTTATCATTTAGATTTAACTTTAAGATAAATACTATTACTTTTACTGTGTCTTCTTGTTTCCTTAAACTATAAGGTTAATAAACTTACTGTAACAAGAAAAACGAACCCATAGTGGTTCATTATTATTATATATGTCCTTATCTAAGTCATTTTTCAGAACCATAGATTTTTAGTAATAAAATAACAATTAATAATATAATATTTGTTTTAAAAACTATTTTAGGTCAATTTTGATTCTATTTGGCACCTGATTTTTGTGAAAATCATAACAGAATGATTAGTTCAAAAAAAGTAAAATAAATCAAGAATAACATGTCATATTAACCTAAAAAATTAGTGTAATTCATAAAAAGTCTCAAATTAAATTTATTTGGGTATTTATAACATCAATTATGTCAATATTTTATTAATAAGATAATTACTGCATCATCAATGTGTCATAAATAAATTAAATTATTTAATGTATAATAGTTATAACTAAAAAACCATTATGTAGGAAATATTTTTATCTTTCTAATGAATATTTACAGTTTAATTTATCGTATGTATAACCCTATATTAAAAATGATTTACTTATTAAACTTTGATTTTAACTATTTTAACCCCTCTTTAAATAAATTAACATTAAATGTACTATTCTAATCCAAGTGGGCCTAAATAGTCATAGTTTATTCTTAAGGTTGTTTTTGGTCGAATTACACTTATCCAATAGAATAAGGACATGTTTTAGGGTAATAATAATATCATTTTTACCCTTAATTATCCTATTTACTTTTAACCGTGGTAAATAAAAGTAAAAAGTTACTATTCACAAAAAGTATTTTAATCTCATTGAACCACATTTTAGTCCTTTATATTAACCTTGTCTCTCAGATTATTCAAATACAATTCACATAAGTGGTAAAATTTAATTTAAATTAAAAAAAGTCAGTTTTTTAACTACCACTAAGTGGTTTCACTATTTATCAAAAATTGATGTTTTTCAGAAAAATACCAAAAATTCAGCCTAAGAATTATTTGATATTCCAAATTCAAAATTGATATCTATTTTTCCAAATTCATAACATATAAGTGGCATTAATTAATTTTAAATTTAATTCCCGTTATCAAAACAAAGAGCGTGTTTTTTAAAAACAAAAACAATCAAAAGATTGATACTTGTTTATATCCAATTTCAAAGTGAAATTAATTCCAATGAACAACATTGGATTAAATGGTAAAAATATATTCTAATTACACTTTAAACCCAATTAGAAAAATAACTTAACCATATTAATTATTGCGATGAAAAAAGTTGATTTTAATTAAAATATATCATTTTTTACTATTCATTAAAATATGAAAGTTAGCAGAATAATATGAAAAATTTATCCAAAGTAAATTTTTATTTTCTGATTCCAAAGAAGAATTTAATTTTATCAAATTGAACTTATAGAAAAGTCAAAACCAAGAATTAAAGCAGGTGCGCCATCAAAAGGCGAAAAAACATCATTTTTTTAAAATTATTTATTTCACTCAAAAAATTGATTTTGTTCTCATAATAGGTTCTATAAAATGTGTAATATGAATAATAATGTTATAAAATTAAAAATTTAGTTGATACTATTCATAACAGGTAGTTTATATAACATATAGTTGTTTAGCGAAACTTAGTATTGTGTACAACACACGCTATCGTGGAAGGTCGTGATTGCGTGTAATGCAAGACAAGTCAGGGATGCGTGTTGTGCAACATCCTTTTGGTGTCTCGTAAAACACAAGACATTAATGAAATTAAAAAGAATATTTTTCATAAAATCTCTGGGTGTTACATTCTACCCCCCTTAAAATGAATTTCTCCCTCGAAATTCGTCGGGGTTATAAATGGTTTACTTCTCGAAAGTTTGTTTAAAAGAAACCCACATCATAGAAAGGAATACCAAAACATGGCTTTAAAAACTAAAGTATGAAATGTAATGGTTACCCAAATTAACTCATCACTGGGTTCCCACGTATGAGAACATAGGTGAAAATATGGATATGGAAGAAAAATCTAACCATCATGTTCTAATGGTGAGTGGTAGAGAACATGGCTATGAAGAAGCCATCAATCACAAAACCATAGATTTGTGATGATCTAAGGTACCATCTGATTCATCAGAAATAAGGGCACTCTGAAAACATTTTTGGTTCTCAAGATCATTTCCCTAAAGTTGATGAATTTGAATTATAATAAATACTTACTTTATTTTGGTACAATATCACTGTTGTTCGTACCTTGGCCAATTTCCACTTCATCTCATAAGAAATGAAGTTGAATTTGTTATTCATGAAGTGTTAATAGATCATGTGATAGAATGATGGGTCATTCCATCTGTCTCAAACAAAAGGTTAGAAAAAGTTATTAAATATACATAAGTCGATCTATAGTGATATTAATCATATATGGTTCCTGAAATGGACATATACTTCATATATCATAATCCTTAATATAATAAAACTAGTTTCTACTAAACAGGGACATCCTGTAGGCCAGTTGTAGGCGATAAAGGCCAGTCACACTTTGTTTGTGGGTTCGATTCCCACAGCCCTGTCCGATGCGATGGGCTTTCGCCCATCCTGCAGGTTGTCCTTTTTCTAAAACAACATTACTATAACATCCCATCAATAATATTGAAAAAATTTCCATCCTTAAATAATAATAACTTATGTTCAACATAATCCATTCCAATGTTTAGTCTTATCTAAAATACATCGGTCCAAACTCATAGTATAAAGAAAACGATTACTTGAAATGTCATCAACCAAGCATGTGAATACCATCATTTATCCCCCATATATCTTGTTGGTCACATTCCAATCATTTGAATACCTTAGTCATGTATTCTCTTGAAAAATGAATACCGATTAAACCTTTGTGAAAACATTAATGCTGTCAAAAGTTAAATCTTTCCACATACCAAAATCAAAAAATTCTATATACTCAAACCATGATATAAACTTCTTCATATATCAGTCATGAGCCCATGAATACTATCAAACATTTAATTTTATCCTTATCCCTTCATTACACGCATATCATCTACTATCCAAAAATATCTGAATAACCTTTCATGGTTACTAGTACCATTAATCATACACTTTAGAAACATAAGGAAAGGCAACCGTGTAAAAATCCTTATATTTCTCTTTATTCCATAGTACCATGAGATTACTTATACAACATTACACTTGATAAAAATGTAATCATTCCACTGCCTTCTTAAACCATTGATTGAGCTTCAACAATTCATTCATCTCACATATCATTTGTAGTCTCTTATTCATCATCAACATAAATACTACCCATACGACCATACTGATTCTCTTCATGAGACTTTCCCTTAGGGCATTGGTTTGCATAATGCCCGTACATTACACATTTAAAACATTTAACCATTGTTGATGTCGTAGCAATACCATTATCCTCATCCATGGTGTTAACTGAACATTTTCCTTTTCACTTACTGGATTTGTGTCCTTCTTTTCCACACCTAATGGATATTCTAGTTACTTTTAAACAATCTCCATGATGCCTCTTCCCACATGATTTACATGATGAAAATTGAACTTTCTTTCCTCTATGATCATCATGAAACTCCATCTTTCTCTTATTATCTGAGTCGGGAAACATACCAATGTTGAGATTATTGATCATATTATGAGATTTCTGATTAAGCATAATAACGATGTTTGGACTTCCAAATCCCATTTCATTTGGTTTCTCATGAAGAATATTATTCCATTGTCCGTCATATCCTCTATTATTATGAATCTTTCTGTTTCCAGCCATTTTCTACTGCCCAAAAAGAATAGTGTGAGAGGAAAAAATCATAATAAAGGGGGAGTAACATAAATGTCTAACATCTTAGGTTTAATCTAATTACCATAATTCTAGGACTATAACCTATACTTATACTTAACCATAGGGACATCCCTATACATACCTTAGAAATATCTCTAGGGATCTCACTAAAGTTTTCGCATCCTACTTTCCAAAGGTTGACTAAACCTTTCCTCTGATACCAACTGTAGTGACCCGAAGCATGACATAAATGGACAATACATTACTTTTGCGGAATACATAATACATAACAAAAATTAGACACACAAAGTTTGTAATAGTTTAGTGTCTTTGGAAACCCGAAATAAAATCTTCTAATCGTTGTGAAAGATCTTTAACATCTCCCAATAAAAATATTCCCCTTTTTTTCATACCTAAAACCTTTATTTATATCCTAGGGAAAAGAAAATATAAAAGGGGTGAGATCAAATGGCAAGTAAGGGTAAACATAGAGAACATAAAACAATCCATAAACATTTGAATGAAAAAACTTGAACATTAAATCTAAACATCAAAATCTTGAGGAAATACATGAATATTTGAAGTACGTAAGGCATATATAATAAGGGAACATCAATAATGATAAAATAGCAAGGGAATAAAACATGTAATTATGGAAAACATTAAGCATATGATATGATTTCCATATTATCCAAGGCATTGCTGCCAAGACCATATTAGTGGACAAAGTCCCATTCTGAATCGTGTTCACTCCTCGTTCCAGTCCTGTATTACTGAACCAGTTTAACATTCTTTTCCAGCCATGTCTATCTCCTGAGATATAAATATTTACCCAATGCATTGAAGGGAGATATAGTTCCCACCCATATCATAATTAAATCATTCATACTTGTGCCACAAAATAAACATACATCATTCATAATAACCCAATAAATAAAATGGGTTTAATAAACATCATCCCAGCATCACATAATCCATATAAAATAAATGGATATCATTTCATAATAAGAAAAGTGAAACCATGTAAATCATAGATACATTAAACTTGAATCATACACATATGAAATAATGTCATCTTAGATGGAAAATAGTTTTGATAAAACATTTGAAATGAATTCTTGAGGAAAATATCCTTTCTTCTTCAAAATCATTTTGTTTTCACAAAATGCCATGCACTTTTAAAATAATAGTATTTTGTTGAAAATAGTCATAAAATATTTTGTAGGAAGCTTCGTGAAAATATGTCTTTATAAAACTGTAAAAATCCTTTCATGCCGTATACGTTAAAAACATTCTTCTCGTACTTTTGTCGGAAAAGTCAAAAAAGTACCTTGTAGGGCAAATAAAAGAAAGATTTATTCCATACCAAGTGGTAAAAGTCAAAATGGGTAAAAAGGAATTTAAACATACATGAATACATTTTTATAAAACATGGACATGGATGATAGCAATAACCCCAGTAAATACTTACGAATAAGCAATCTCGAATAAAAATGAGATTTGCAAAATTATTCCTTACCTTAGGTCTGATATGCTTCGTACGTATCCGAACCTCCTGTATAATGATTTAAATAATGTCATTGACTTATTACAGAATCATATTAATTGTGATGATATCATATATGTTTCACTTATGACTTTATATTACCCATTCTTTTGTAAATTCCATGTTAAAGCAGCGTTTTGGGTAAAATCATTTCATTTATCGTATGTGTTTCGACTTGTCGTTCTTGATATTATTACTTATATCCCGATTTACATAATTCCAGAATGTAAAACATGATTTATATATATATATATTATATATTCATCATATACATATATATATTATAGATCGATAAAAGGAATGAAATACACCGTTCATGGAGACGGTAGACCATACAAACGCATGAACGCTGTTTTAGTTTCCTTATTGAATTGAATGAAACTAAATCAATGACATACATATATATATACATAAATCCAGTAGCATTATTATTTCATATATTTCATTATTATTCATTATATAAACTTTATGATCATTCATGTATAGTTAACATGGAGAATGAATCTCATCGCGTCGTGGAGACGGTAGTCCGTACGTACGCAGGAGCGATTATATCATTCCCATAATTATTGAATATAATTGGAGTGGATGGTATAATATATCAGAATAAATATGATGTTATAATAACCATATATATTTATTATTTACACCATTATACCCATCCATGTAAGGTGTTGGTTGAAAAACAGATTTCACCACGGCGTGGAGACCGTATTCTGTACGTACGCACGCGTGGTGATTTCGTTTTTCGTAGGATGGATAGATGGTGAAATAGGGTTATTTCATACATATAATAAAATATCAGTATATGAGTTATACTGATGTTATTACTTCATAATGAAACAACTAAAGAAGAAGAAGTTGAAGAAGAAATAGAGTTGAAATAATCGGTAACGGACATTACCTCTTCTTTGAAGCGCCTCTTTGAGACCTCCTCTTAAGGAACTAAAATTGGTCTTTGAAGAATACAATAACCTATAGTATGTTTCTATGGAACTGGAGAAGAGAATTTTGTAGGGGTTGTAAGAGCTTGAAGGCTCAAATTGGTGTTAGGAAGAGAGGGAGGAGGTGCCCTTTTATAAGGGAGGAGAGGGGCACCTTTGGAACAACTAAAAATATTATTTTATTATAAAGTCATATTCTATTTTTAATAGCTCCAAATTCATTTATTTATAATATAAGGTGGGTATGGGTAGAAATCCTCTCATCCAATATAATTTATACAAGTTTTGTTTCCTATTTTAACCTTATCATTTAGATTTAACTTTGAGTTAAATAATTTTACATTTACTGTGTCTTCTTGTTTTCTTACACTATAAGGTTAATAAACATACTATAACAAGCCAAAATAACCCCAAGTGGTTCATTGTTAATATATATATATATCCTTATATAAGTCATTTTGACGAAACGTAGATTATTAGGAATAAAATAACAATTAATAATATAATATTTGTTTTAAAAACGATTTTATGTCAATTTTGATACTATTTGGTACATGTTTTTTGTGAAAATCATAACCTAATTATTAGTTCTAAAACAGTTAGATAAATCTATAATAACATGTCATATTAACCTATAAAATTAGTGTATTTTATAAAAAGTGTCAAATTACATTTATTTGGGTATTTATAACATCAATTATGTCAATATTTTATTAATAAGATAATTACTGCATCATCTTTGTGTCATAAATTAATTAATTTATTTAATGTCTAAAAATTATAAATAAAATACCATTATGTAGGAAATATTTTTATCTTTCTAATTAATATTTATAGTCGAATTTATCTTATGTATAACTCTATATTAAAAATTATTTACTTATTAAACTTTGATTTTAACTATTTTAACCCTTCTTTAAATAAATAAATATTAAATGTCCTAATCTAATCCAAGTGGGCCTAAATAGTCATATTTTATCCTAAGGTTGTTTTTGGTCGAATTAAACTTATCTAATAGAATTACGACATGTGTTAGGGTAATAATAATATCATTTTTACCCTTAATTATCCTATTTACTTTTAACCGTGGTAAATAAAAGTTAAATGTTACTATTCTCAAAAAATATTTTCATCTCATTGAACCACATTTTGGTCCTTGATATTAATCGTGTCTCTCGTATTTTTGAAATTCAATTCACAGAAGTGGTAAAATTTAATTTAAATTAAAAAATGTCAGTTTTTTAACTACCACTAAGTCGTTTCACTATTCATCGAAAATTGAAGTTTTTCAGAAAAATAACAAAAATTCAGCCTAAGAAATATTTGATATTACAAATTCAAAATTGATTTATATTTTTTCAAATTAATAACATATAAGTGTCATTAATTAATTTTAAATTTAATTCCCGCTATCAAAACAAATAGCGTGTTTTTAAGAAACAAAGACAATCAAAAGATTGATACTCGTTTATATCCAATTTCAAAGTGAAATTAATTCCAATGAACAACATTGGATTAAATGGTAAAACTATATTATAATTACACTTTAAACCCACTTAAAAAGATAATCTAACCATATAAATTATTGCGATGAAAAAAGTTGTTTTTAATTAAAATATACCATGTTTTTAATATTCATTAAAATATGAAAGTTATCAGAATATTATGAAATATTTATCCAATGTAAATTTTTATTTCCTGATTCCAAAGCAGAATTTTATTTTGTCAAATTGAACTTATAGACAAGTCAAAAAAAGATTTAATGTGGGTGCGCCATCAAAAGGCGAAAAAACTACATTTTTTGAAAATTACTTATTTTACTCGAAAAATTGATTTTGTTCTCATACCATGTTCTAAAAAATGTGTAAGATGAATAATAATGTTATAAAATTCAAAATTTAGTTGATAATATTCATAACGGGTAGTTCATATAACATATAGTTGTTTAGAGATACTCAGTATTCCGTACAACACACGCTATCGTGGAAGGTCGTGATTGTGTGTAATGCAAACCAAGCCAGGGATGCGTGTTGTGCAAGCTACTTTTGGTGTAGCGTAACACACCAAACATCAATGAAATTAAAAAAAATATTTTTCATAAAATATCTGGGTGTTACATGTTATGGTGATCAAAATTATTTATGTTGGAAGAGAATAGTTTTCTATAGTGAATCAGAAAAAAATAAGTAAACAGATTATAGTTTGGTTATAAAATGACATGAAAAAAGGCTTGTTAATTTGATGGTAAAATTAACTATAATGAAACAATATAAATAAAGGATATTTAGAGGGTATAACTAATTCTAGTATATGTATTTATTATTGTGGGTATAACTACGGTAAAATGGGTGAACAATTACATGGTGGCATAACATGTTTCTTCCTAATTATTTTTAATCATTAAAGTAGATATTAATGGAATACATGTTGGTAGAAATAAAAAATATGGAAAAAATGAATATATTTTTCCGAAAAATTTTAAATTCCATGTGTTAATAATTATTTCATTTTTCCGTATGAATGATATGGTTGATGTGAATATTTGAGTGTAATAGAACTTCAATAATTTTTCATAGGTATAGTAATGTTTCATTAAAATGTTAAGAAACATTAATATAAAAGAAAAAATGATATAACTAATATATTCTTAGTCTCAGTGATCCATCATTGATCCAAGATAAATAAAATTGGTATCAAATTGGTTGACTATGAATGATCCAACTACCAGGTATGTGGAATTTCAATTTAATAAAAATAGTGGTGATCATGTTTTTTATAGTACAAACTCATGCATTTAAAAAAAATATAAAGTTACCTTATCTTAAATCTCTTGGACTTGAAGATAAAAGTGACAAAACTATGTTATTTCTCCCCATTAATTGTTTTCCATGATAGCTACTGAAAATTGTACTTTAGATGTTTATAGAAAGATTATAATTCTAGGCAGATTGCTCTTACAAAAATATTTATACAATGTTTATGGAATTTACAAAATCTTATCAGATGTGGGTAAATTAAGAAGAAACTATATAATAAATGGGAAATCTATGGAAGATATTATATAAATCTAGAAAAAAATATTTTAATATAGTAACATTACTGATGAATAATGAATTGATGAGTAATTTACTTGATTCACTAATATTATCAGTAGTATCAGGGGTTTTTTAAGAAGCTATAATACTATACTATCATAGAGTAACTAAGTAAAAACATTCTAGATTTAATTGATTCCAAATTGAAAAGTTTAGAATATTTATTATCTTTATCATTTGAAGCACATAATAATATTTTTATGGAATATTAAATGAGAAACACTATAATATTTATAAAGAATGATATGGAAGTAATGGCTATTGATGCCATGCTAAAATGAAATCATAGTGAGAAATAAGTTAAAGAAGATTCATATTATCCCGAGTTTAAGGAGAATAAAGTTGACATAAACAAAATCATCATTATTTTTTCTAAGAGATACAATATGGTAATGTGGAATGTTAAAATTTCTCTTAATTTTTGGAATTTAAATGATAGCCATTATTTTTCAAAAAAAAACATAAGAAGAAGTAGGAAAATTATTAGCCTAATGAATAATATAAGATGTCTCAAAAGAAATAGTGGAAGAATCATAAGAAAATGTTTCCATATAATAAAAATAATTTTTTTTTGTAACAAGATAGTGGGAAAGTTATTTATGATGTAATGATTTTAATCCTCATGAAAGAATCATAGATCATGTTTAAAGAAAAAGTGTTTCATCATATATTTATGACGATGGTGAAGGAGGAAAAATAATTGGATTATAAATGAAATTTTTTGATCAAAACATAATAAAAATACATAACTTTTAATAAAAACAAGAAGTCGAAGAAACATGTTAAGGAAATGTATTTTCAAAAAGGAGTGAGAATAAAACAATGAAACAAAAATAAATGTGATAAGACATTATAAATTAATATTCTTTTGATCATTATATAAAAATAAAAAATTATGATGAATTTTTAGTTAGGAAAAATAATATCAAAATGGTATAAACTACACTTTTTGATGAAAGTAAATAGGATAGGATAAAGTTAGATGAACTTGAGAAGATGGAGAATGGTATTAAAGAATGTTTTTTTTGAAACAATATGACTTGTAAAAAATCCATTATTCTTATATGAATAAGAGTTTTAAGGTAGATGAAATGAGAATTTTTTAAATTAGATAATTAAAATAGAACAATTATACAAAATGGTGAAAATAAAGGTTCATATAATATAGTTTTTATTACCCAAACAATATTATTTTACATCTGGTTCTACATATAATTTCTGTTAAAATGTAATGATTTATTAAAAATTATATTCCATTAAGAATCAATGTAATTCATCAAGAATGTATCAAATTTAACAATGTCACCAATATTTTTAAAAAATAAAAAACATAATAAATCTGAGAAATTATATAATCTTCCTTAAATATCAAGATTTATATGTAACTATGAGTGTTGTGATGGTATCAGGACTAAGGAATACTTGTGTGGGTATAACATGTATTTACCAGGTAAAAATATTAAATCAATGCGAATGAACAATAAAATTAAATTAAACATACATTCGATCAATCTGTAACGAGGAGAAAATAAATATTTTGAATGTAGTAAATGGTTTTACCTCAAGGAAAAATTTCCGTATCCAATGATGATGAGAAGAAAAATTAAATAAGAAGGAAATGTAAATAATAATTCTAATTTTACTGGAAAATGTTTCCATTAATTGAATATTGTTTAATCATAAGAATCTATTGAATAAAATTGGAAATATGATTTATAAAATTATAATATTGTCAAAAACAAATTACCAATAGATGGAGGCTTCAAAATTCAAAAATAATAGAATAATATGTGTGATAAATAAGGGAATAAAAAAATCTATGACTATCAAATCAACCTAATATGATATTATAATGAAATAACAAGAACTCAACGTAAAAATGATGTTATGATTTTTTTATGTAAGATGACAGCTTCATTTGATGATTATAAATATGAGAAAAATCAATTATAAAATATATGGATGATGATCACATAAAAGAATGAAAATCCAATGAAAAATATAGGAAAAACAATAATATGTTTATTATAAAGATGGGAAGAAATAAATTATAAAATATATGGAGGACGATCACATAAAAGAATGAAAATCCAATGAAAATGGAAAGAATTGAAATAATATGTTGATATTGAGACAAGATTATCCTATAAAATATTACTTGTAAGGCACACTAAGGTTCTTTTTTATTCCAAATATACATGTTTATTGGTACTAAATTTTCGGTAATTAAAAGAGAATATATATGGAAGCTAACTCAGTGTTGTAGAAGATTTTTTTATTTAGATAAAACCATTATGGAATATCTTCGTCATTGTGATGGGGACTGGTATTTTACATATGAGGCATAGAAAGGATGAAGTTTACGTATAACAATATCAAATTTTCAAAAAAATGTGAGGCTTATTAAAGAATTAAAATACAAAGGATCTGATTTTTATAAACATATAATATTTTGATATGTTTGTTGATATGGGTGTATGATTTCTCTTTAAAATATGTAATCATATATCCCCTCATTAAATTTTTTTGGAATGATATTGGGGAAATAATTGTAGGAAATTAATGTTAATTAAACATTGATAACATTTATTATACACTCTTTTGTTTTAATACATTAACCAATACAAACATAGTGTTGTTCAGTTGATGGTTAATTATTATGTAACTCATGCGATGATATCTTTTCTCTTAGGAAAAAATTTCATGATTTTGATACGAAGAATGATAGTTTGAGCTATCCCATTTGATTTTGGTTTCCAATCAGGGGAGAATTATTTTTTTGGGAGAATAAGATGTAAAAATCATATAAAAAGAAATTATTGATCACAATTATTATCTTTGACAATATGTGATGTTTTAATGTATATTTTCAAAACAATCACAAATGGGGATATTATTGTGCCAAATTGTTTTTGGATGATTTTTCATTAAATATATCAACATTTATTGGACGTGAGAGCTAATTAATAATGTTGGAGAATTTTTTTAAAAAGGAATTACGGAAATTTTCTTAAGGTGTGTGTGAATGTTTACATAAAAATGTTTGGAATATTATCCTACATATTCAAATGATGTTAAGTTGTTTTTTATGTTCTCAAGAATATGATTATTATCATGATGAAATAATTTTTATCAAATAATGTGATCTTGGTTATCATACATAGATAACCATAAAAATGTAATCAGATGAAGAAGTGGTTATATATGTTCAATAGAAAGGGAGGTTTCATAATGTTACCAGGAGATGTAAAAAGTGAGACAAGTCCAACATCAATTGGAAGTATGAAGATAAAATAGGAATAATCAAATATACAGTCTCTATAATGATTGAATATGTTATCATATGGATAAGGAATAAATATTGGATAAATTAGCCTCTTATTATTTGATGAATCTATAATTCAAAAAATTTGAGTTTTATGATGTGGAATGTTGTTAGTATTAATGTAGGGTAATTACTTATATAGAATAAATAATATTGGAGGGGGGATTGCATATGAAGAGTGTTGTGAAGGCTATATAAAGATAACTCATGTTTTGAGCTACCTATATAAATGATTCATAAGAACTAAAGAATTACCACTGTAATACTCATGACCTATCTTATGGTACTATGGATAGATTTTGAATGATATTAGAGGAAGGGAGCTACATTAGATAAGGAATGGGATAGTACACGGTTAACTGAAAAGATGATAGCTTGTTTATACTAACATCTAATGAAAATACTATTAGAACACCTTATAAATATTTCAATGATGTTACAATCATTTAAGTACCATCATATAGATACATGAAAGACACAAGAGATATAATTTCATGGAGTCTATTAGATTGAGAAATCTAATAGACCTATAACAAATAAGGTCATACAATGTTCATGATGTTATTAAGATGGATCAGATGGATAATCAATAGAATAAGGTATATGATGTTATTAAAAAAATGATCCATTGATGATGTAATCGTATACGTTTTTATTTATGAATAACTATATGGAGATACGAAATCTCTTTATGAAAACATATACTAATTATATCATATAAAGTTAATTTAACCATGATAAATCAAATGAATGTGATTCATAAAATTGAATGTTTATGTGATCACTGAACAATGAATTATAGCAGCATACCATTGGAAAAATAAATCCCCCAAATAGAAATTTATAAACATTCGAATGAAATAGAAAAACCAAGGATATTCATATAAATTGTTCAATTCCAATAATAGTGATGAGGAAAACCTTATATTCATCATTTTTTATCTTTATAAGGTTAAGGATGGTTGAATAAGTTCCTCAACATTGAGTATAAACATGTTAAATGAATTAAATAAATTCAAGAAAATTCCACAGTTTTATATAATGTTTTAAAATATTTACGAAGCTTCACATTAATCTCAATTTAGTAAAAGATTAAGGATACATTTTTTTGTTATGAAAATACTTACTAGATTCTTCCCATACACCTAGATATAAACCAAAATAATATGGAATGGAAGTGAAGAGCATAACACCCAATTATTTTTAGTGTGTAATTTTCATTTAAATTAATAATACTTGCATTGAAATATGAGACTATAATAGTGTAATTTTTTTAAAATAGGACACAATTTTAGACTTATAAAATAACACTTCATTACAAATAATTGGAACTAATTAAGATGAAATTAAAAATCTATGATCAATTAATAATAAAATATGATGGTCTTTGATGATAATTAGAACCATAAAATTATATCAATATTCATATAGACCCTCCATCAATAGTAATACTCTATATAGAATAAGAGTATGAATACATAGTAATGGAAATATAGGAACCATATTTGTAAGAAAAATGTTTTCAAACAAATTAAAATCTACATTCTAATATTTCTTTTGATTAGTATATATATATAAAAATGTATTTTGAAGTTAATTTTTAGTCATTTGGTATTTTTCAGATAAATATGATAGTAATGAAAAAACACCTATTATAACCATTTTGATTAATCTAATATATATATATATAATATAATATATTATTCTATTTAGAATGTAATTCTATGTTATATAGATAATATAAAAATTATCATATATATGAAACTTCTTTAATTAATAAGTATTTAATGTTAATTAATTTTGAGTTCCATAAAGAAGCATTTCAATAATTTAATAATGAACTCACAAATTGTTAATATCATAAATATTCCAAATGGATTTTTATAATACATTATTATATTGAATTGGATATAAATAAAAAATAAATATGCTAAAATAATTATTAATAATAACTCATAATTAAAACAAGTATAATTATGTATATCTATAATAAATACTTTATTGGTTTTATTTATAAACGTAATTATTTATAAAGAAGAGGCCAACCTAGTACCTATCTAGGCTAACTCACCCCAGACATTGTGGGACCAATGCTCAACCATGGATAAAAATCTATCCATCATCAACATGCTCGACATGAGGGAATTATATCTCACCTGACAAGTGGGTTGGGATGAATAGACTCTGCTGATATCCCCTGATGGGTCATGTGTATGACCATAAGCGCATATTTATTAGTGGGATGCGACCCGCATGAGAGTGTGTGTGTGTTTACTCAGAAATGTGCCTCATTAATTTATTCTTCCCATTAATGTAGAGCTGTTAAATAATATATGATCATGGAACTCTGAAATTATTTGATGTGGGTTTTGTTATTCAATTATTATTCATGTGTTTTAAATAACTTGATTATATCAGGTTTTCCTAATCAAATCCTTGATGACCAACTGATCATCCCACAATTGTAATGTTCCGCATGACCCCTATAATTCACTCATATTCTCCTACATTAATGATTGAATCTACCATCCCCATACCTATTGTCTCTTCCATCTCCTTCCAGGACAAGGAAACAAAATGATGGGCAACCTACAAAATTGTTATTTCCATGTTCAATACTTTCTTGGTGATAAGGTCACACCCTTATACTATCATCAATGGAACTCTTCCAATAGAAAAAAAACTAACTCACCATTGAGAACATTTCTTCTCAAATAATACTTGATATCATATCAATACAAAAATGTTTATGCCCAAATTTATATCAAAATTGAAAATTGGTTAGTTTTGCTCAAAATAAAATCAGTCTATTTGAAACCCTCATTTCTATAGGGTACATATAAATTTAATATAAATTTAATATATATCAGGTAATATCTAATATGACATATTTATAATGTTGTGTTTTCAAAGAGTGACCCCTTCAAAAATCCTAGATTTTATTTCATACTCTAGAAAAAAAATTCTGGGTATCAACTCCTCTTTATATATATATGTGTGTCTACTAATATTGGGAACACAGACCCCCCCTGTCATTGGAAAACCCTGCCTAATCATTTATTCTTCCCTTATTACCAAAACTACTGATTATAATCTTCATTAGAAGAGAACTCCCTCCACTGGACCCGTACATACTGATTTTCATGTAATGGGATTCTAATTTTTCAAAACTATTATATGTATGTGTTATTATTTTTAAATTTTTTTTAAATATGTTTAATTTATTTTAAAACCACTTTTAGAAAAAGTGAATTTATTTTTAAAAGTCTAATTTTTTATAAACCCCTTGTTTATATAAGGGATTCAGATTTCCAAAATCATTATATTAAAGCTTATAGTTTTGTAAGGGGAAACCATTATTTCTTTAAAAAAATAATTATGTTTATAAAAAAATTGACTGATTATTTTATTATAAAAAATATATAGTTTCAAATTATTAATTAAAAGAATGAATAATAGATAGTATTACTATTATTTTATGTGATATATTTATATCTTTTTTCTACAATTATTTAATATATACAAATGATATTTCCTAATAGTTAAGTTTTTAATTTATGTAAGCCCGTCAAAATGGAAATCCAATTTCTGTATATAAAGGTGATTTTTCAAATGATAAATTTTATAATTTTATTTTATTCTATCTCAACAAATATATTTCTATGAATTTTATAATTTTATGAATATAAATATCATTTTATATATATGGATGTTAATCTTTTTTGTAAATATGGTCATTCTCTATTACTTTAATTATCATTACATACAAGGATACTAAATTTATCAATCATAAATTATTGACTTCTCTAAATTCAATGAATGAAAACCTATGTAAATATATATATATACATTTATTTGCCTATATATTAATGAATTATCATTCTTTTTAAGATAAAAACTCCATCAAAAAATAAATAAAATAAAAAATCTTAAAATGTTTTGTAGAATTTGGCAGGTGGACTTTTATTAACATGATATGGATCTATGTAGCGAATACAACCCTCTTATACTGGCATTCCCAAGATAGCGTTTATTTTTCCAATTTCCAAGAATGTTTTTTTCTGATCTAAATTAATAATTTATTAAAACACCTAGGATTATTTTATTATGAAAATAATTTATATATTATTTTAAAGGTTATATATATTTTAAATATTAATTTTTTTTTGAAATTTAAAATTATTTTCAATAATTTTTCAATATTATTTTACAGGTTTTATTTAAACAAATATTTTTTCAGAAAAAATATATATTATATTAATTTTTTATAAAATATATTTTTATTGAAATGATGATTTGATAAAGAAGTATTTACAATGATCTAGAAACATTATTTTCTATTTGAATGTTTATATAGACCCTAAACCAATATTGTTTTGGTATGGTTGTGTTATGTTAGGTAATGAATAATCTTCTATTTAGATGTAATATCTATGTATAAAAATAATGGTTCATTATAGCTGGAATCGTAGAATGGTTCAGTTAACCAATGGATAGAAGGATTAGAAAACCATAGTAATATCCTAAAGAATAAGGCTATGTATAGGATATAATCCTAGAGTTCTGGGTATGATCATAAATGACCTTTAATAAAACCTAAGGTGTCTTTAATTGAAATTTTATAAGTATTTTTCCTCCATTATATTGTTTTTACATTATAATCTGTGTTATTCACAATATATTTTTGGTTTTAGTCATCATATCAAACCATAATGAACCTTATTAATGATGAATGCCATTTAAAATGCAATGATGGTACTCCTATGAAACCGAATGTTATGGGGATGGAATGGGAAACCTTGTTACTATGATCAAACAACATTCTTAAGACATAAATCATGATGTACATCCAAAAACAAAATGTTTGGAACAAAATTTTGTTTGAGTCCTTCATTACTCAGTGTCCACCATATTTTAGTGGGTCATGTGATCCACTCATGTATGAACAATTGATCATTAACATAAAAAGATATATTTGGTTCTCCAATGTTTCAAACATGATATAATACTTTTTATTGAATATAGTTAGGAAGATCAAGCATATCAATTGAGGAATATCATCAAGAATATGAGGTAATGAGTTGAAATTGACTCCATAGAGTGTTATAAGTTCAAGAACATAATTTTAAATAATTAAATTCCTTGTATTATTCTTATGTATATGGGGGAGTAGTTTCTTTCAGCTTAATAAAAATGATCACAAATCCTTTGGTACATATGAATAAAATTTTAGGATACTTTAATAGTATGCTTATAAAATTATTATCTAATATGAATGTATGGTTTATTGTTTCTTTAATATCCTAAAACAAATTCTTCTAATAGGGTTATCAATAAGGGATTTTATTAGCTATGAAGAAATTATTAAACATTTTCTCAAGTTTGAGGTGGATATTAGAGTCACTCATCAGTCATATGGGATTGATTAGATGATATAAATGGAATTAAAGGGGAAATCTATAAATTGTAGTGAAAAGAATATGACCTTCCCATTCTCCTCAAATTGTGGAATGAAACATGGAGGAAACTATATTATAAGGAAAATGATATGTTTTAAATGTGTAAGTGAAGGTCCTTGAATAATTGATTTCTGAATTTATTTGACAAAGATACCAAATTATGTGAATGGATAAAAAGTCGTATAGAATGAACCTCCCATACATCAATGACTCAATTGTATAGAAAATGGTAATTCTCTTATCCAATACAAAAATAAGTGAGATACAAATGATGAAAAAAATCAACAAACTATTGATGTTGAATACAATGGAAAATTGAATGTTATCACTATTGGATACGCGGAGTGCAATAATGAACTTATGAAAGGTATATGTACCATTTATTTTGTTGTATATAATGTTTTATTTAATTATAAAACCACAAAATCTTTTTTTCTAAATAATATTATAAGTGTATCATCCTCTTACCAAAAAAAATATATGAATAGTTAGATGAGAAAATTCTTATGGAACAACTGTCACATAAAAAGTTTCTAATTCATCTTCAGTTGAATCATGTAGGAAATTTCTTCCTAAAAATTTTGTGATCCTTCCTTAAGTTGAATTAAATGTGAATCTTGGAATAAATTAACATTCAATATATGAATCCGATATTAATTTTAGACAAAGGGAAGTAACATTTCATATTTGTATTGAATCTATGATCATATTTTAATGAAAGGATGAATATGAACTTCCAATGTAAATTACATTAATATTCAAGGTCTTAATTTCTATAAATGTTGTTTGTTTATCTGAGATGGTTAGAGTGAAAATCACAATTAAGGATAACCCAATTGTATGAGGTTTTTTTAATGACTTTTTCAATCAATTCCCAAGTCTTCCAATGAATCATGAAGATTAGTTTTTTACATAAATCAGACATTTTTCTATGCCAATATCAAAGACTCTTTATATAATGGTCCAAATTTAAATGTGGTAATTGAAGAAGAAAATCCAAGTGATTCTTAAAAATTGATTTATATTCAATTGTGTGCCACCTTGGGTGAAAATGTTTTACTTATTATGAATAAAGGTGGATCAGTCAAACTTTCTGTTGATTATCGATAACTAAACAAGATCAATATCAATAAAAATTATTCTATACCATTTATTGATGACCTATTTGATTAACTACGAAAATATCAAACTTTTTCCAAGAAAAATCTTTTTACTACATATCATCAATTGGGCGTCAAGAAGGAGGATATACCCATGGTAATATTTATTAAAATTTATATGCACTATGATTTTAGAGTTACTACATTTATTGTAACTAATTCACCTAATATAATCCTGGATTTAATTAATATATTATTTAGATTAATCATTGAATATTTTGAGGTAGTATTTATAGACGAAATACTTTTATATTAATAGAGATGGGATGAAAATGAAGATCACATGATAATTTTAATAAATTCTTTGGGAAATGATAAAAATTATAAAAATTTTCAAATTTGAATTTTGGATTTAGATGTTTTCATTTATGGGTATATAGTCTAAAGATAGGGGACATTTGTGGATCCAACAAAGACGAAAACAATTGAATGTTGTCCAATACGAACAACATCAATTGAGACCCAATTTATTTTTAGTTTAGATAGATATTATCAAAAGGTTGTAAAATATTTATCATAAAAATAAAATCAACTCACTGGGTTGTATTAAAAAGGAGTTATGTTCATATGTATGGAGGAATGTGAAGAATAATTCAAGGTGTTGAAAAGAAGGTTAGTCGGTGCACGTGTGCTCCCACTACCCTATGGTGGAGAAGGTTTTGTGATCAATAGTGATTCATTAAATAATGGAATAAAATGTGCCCTCATGAAAAATAATATGATTATAGATTATTCTTCATTAAAAGATAAAATAAATGAGAAATATTTTCCAACAAATGATTTGGAGTTTTCAATAGAAATTTTTTCATTAATGATATGGATGAATTATATTTATAGAGAAAGGTGTGACATATATACTAATCATAAAGTATAAATTATATTTTCACTCAATAGGATATGAATATGATCCAAATATGATTGTATGAGCTAATTAATAATTACAAATTCTCAATACATTACTAATAATGGAAAGTAAATGAGGTGGCTAATGCTTTGAGTCGAAAACACCATGTTATCCTATCTATGATGAGGATAAAAAAGATCCAATCTTTATGGATTTCTAATGTATAGATCTGAGAAATTTTAAAGGAATGGGAGAAATCTTATCTCGATGAAAGAAAATTTTGACCATTTATACATGTGAAGATTATGGTGCCACAAAAGGAATATATATATATTCAAATGAAGGAGAGAAATGTTCCAGATTTAAACATTTTTTGTGATGGAATAATATGTTTTGAAAACCATGTTTGTATTATTCCAATGGAATAATTAACGTTCTTCTTCGATGAGTATCATTGTTCATTATTCTAAATTCATCATGGAAGACTAAATATGTATTGGGAACAAAAAGAGTCATTCTGGTCGGATGGAATGTAGAATGATATCATAGAATATGTTTCTCAGTTCTTTGTTTGTTAGAAAGATTTGGTTGAGAGATAATAGTATAATGGGATGTTTTAACCATTACCCATACCAAAATAGAAATGTTAAAACATAACCATTGATTTTTTCTCTTGACATCCCAAAACATATGAGAATCAAAAGGCTATATGGGTTGTAGTTGATCTTTTTACGATCTTAGAAAACTTCATTATTATCATTGAATTTTTCTCTCTTTAGTATCTGTCAAGAATATATATTGACTAAATGGTAAGATTTAATAGAGTAACACTTTCTATTATACCTGATCGGGATCCATGGTTAACCTCAAAGTATTCATCAGACTTTGGATATAGAGTTATATTTAAGAAATGATTATCATCCCTATTCAAATGGATAGTCTGAGAGGATAATTAAAACTATGTAATATTTATTGACAGCTTACTCTATGGATTTAAAATGTGGTTTGGATAAACTACTACCTTTGGTAAAATTTCCATATAATAATAGTTTTCACTCCATTATTTATATGGATCCTTAAAAACCCCTCACTCGTTATAAGTGAAAAAATCCAACCTGATGGAATTATGTTGGTGGAATATATCTATTGGTACCTGATGTAGTGAATGAAATGGAATATGAAGTTAGTTATATTCAACATCAAATAAGATAAGTATATAGTTGAAAAAAACATTGGAAATCAAGGAAAATATATATATTTTGTAATCGGTGATATGGTATTTATAAGAATAGATCCATAGAAGATATTAATGATATATTGAAATAACGGAAAGTAAATATATAGTTATATTGGTCCATTTTAAATTATTGATCATTTTGGGATGGTTTCTTTTAGATTTTCCTTTCCATTAAATATCTCTCATCTTCATACTGTGTCACATGTATCTCTCATGAGAATATAGATACATAATCCTTCACATGTAATAAAATCATAAGTCATACCACTAAAGAGAGATATTTCAAATGATGAAAAATGATAGAGATTCTAGATCGTAGAGAAAAGTTTCTACGAAACACGACCACTCACTTGGTTAATGTTTTACAATGAAACCATCAATCTGAAGAGGCATGTGGGATCCTAAGGATGTGATAAGGCTGAGGTAACCTAATTTGTTTGTATTGGTGTGATTAATTTAGCGGAATAGATTCATTTTAGGTGGTGTATATTATTACACCCTGATATATTAACAATTATTTCTCTTTAAAAGAAATTATTTATTTGATATCTTATATTACTTGTAAGAGATTTTAAATGAATCGTGATACATTATTAAAATATTATTAGTTTAAAATAAACATCATAACCCAGACATCCAATTCAAATGAAAAAATATTAATAACTAATTTGTGAAATAATTATAGAGGCCCAACTCAATACTAATGTATTGGTAAGTGGTTAGAAAATGGCTACACAATTTTTAGTAATGTAAATTTAATTTTCAAAACAAAATATCTACTATTCAAAAATGAGTTTTACTTCTTTTTATAATTGAATATTAGTTTTTAAAAGTTCAAGAAATTTCATTTGAAAAAAATTAATTTCTTTATTTAATTTATCATGTTAAATTATATTTTAATTATTTTTTTATAATTTTATGAATTCATTTATTTTTTATGAAATACTGAAAATAATTATTTTTTAAGTAGTCGTTAAATGTATTTGTAAGGTAAAAATATATTGTGTGTCATTTTTAAATTTTAATATGTTAATTTTGATTTATAATAAACCAAGAATTGTATTTCAGAAGTTTTTTATACACGAATTTGTAAAAAAAAATTATGTTTTAAAAGGGCATTTTTGGAAAAAAATGTTCTAATGGTGTTTTACTTGTTTAAATTTAAATTTAATTTATTAACAACTTGTTTAATTTTAAACAATTGATAAAAATTTTAAATTCATATGTTAGGATTTAATTCAAGAGTTCTATTTTATTTTGAGGCCATCAAGAATAGTAACCTTGTTAAATTATATTTCCACGGTAAATGGTAAATTGGGTAATATAGGTTTAAATAAAATTAAAAAGACAATGAAATGACCCTTACATATAGAATATTTTTATTATATGAATATAATTCAATCCTTAACAACCAATTTTCAAAATAATTTTTTAATGGACACTTTTCCCTTAAATTTATTTATATAATATATAAATCAATGAAAGTCACAAAATGTCAATTTTTTGTCTTAAATATCACTTCTTTGTCTACATGGGGAACATTTTTATTTATGAATGAATGTAAATATATTTTTTAACTCAATAAACATATTTTAATGATAAAATTTTATTTTTAACATTTTGGTCCACATGGATGAGATTAAAATATTTAATATATTTTATTTACAAAAAATTCAAATGATGTCACAATCAAGTTTTAAATATTATATCAATTTCAATGTATGTTTAACTGGAAAATATATTTTTCTATAAATATTATTATGAAATATTGTGTATTTATCTTCCTTTAGGTTTTTTTAAATTTAACAGAATAATTATGTTTGTTAAATAATTACTCAACGCTGATGAGTTAATTACATTAGTAATGGAATTAGCAAGTAAATTTTATAAAAAAATATTAAAAGAAATGTAATTTAAAGATATTTAAAAAGATAAAAGATGTTTATAAATGACCATGAAATAATAGGAATATAATAAAAAAAAATTCAATGTTAACTTTTTATATTGATATTTTTAAGTCTACATAATGAATAATGTCAAAATGGACACTAATGAATTTTTTCAAAAATAATAATTTTTAGAATTATTTTTAAAATCATAAAACATAATTAAAAATAAAAAATAAATATAATATAGTATAAAATATCAAATTTTTTTCATTTTTTTTTCTCATTGATATCACATAAATAAAAATTAAAACCTTCTAATTTTGAAAAAATTTGTTACCTTTGTTAAAATTAATATAAGTTAACTATGGGTTAATCAAAATGGGAATTTTTAAACTAATACCAAAACTAGTATAAAATCTATTGGATTATGGGAATAAAAAATAATCTCATATATCATTGAATAAATGGATTTTTAGATTCAATTTTATTGAAATTGAATTTATTACAAATTAATATGTTTTGAAATTCCAAAAGATCCCCTCACCAAAATAATGAATGGGCACCTCCTCCCTTACTTCTTCACATAAAATTATACCTTTAAGATCAACCATACCAAAAAATGTATCTTCTAAATTTTTTTTATATGCAGCATAGAGGTGATGGTTTTATCAAAATATTATCCATTTTATCCCTAAGTGAATATCTAAAATAAGATCGATGAAGATGATAGAATCATCTTGACCGACTGTTTCATGATTAGTTTTTATTATAATTCTTATTAATGTGTTGTCTATATTATAAATTAATTACTATAGTATCAACTATATTATGAGATGTTATTTTGATTATGTAACAAAAACATTTCACCTTTAATCCATCCTAAAAAAATTAACACACCATGTGTGCGTACATACTGCTTACAATCTTAATGTTGTGTTGTAACATCTTTTTCATCAACTCGTTACATAGATAGTAATAATTAGAGTAATAATAGATATATATGATAATTATTACATTATATTGTTTTGGAAAAAATTTATATACCATAAACTTCCACTTCCATTCATTATTAAAAGAATAATACTGTCGTTCATGCATACGTATGGCCCACCTTCTCTATGACGGGATGTGCTTCATTTTATATTCTCACAACTCAGGAATGAATATATACATATATATAATAAAAAAATAGGATATATATTAACTTAATATATACAATTATCTTACCAAACTACTTTATCTTCACAGGAAACATGATATATATGACAAAAAACAGATGAAAATGATGTTGTTACCATTTGAAAGAATGGAAATAACGAAATATTCTTAACAAATGAGTGGTAAGATGATATATTATAATCATATATGATATCATAAATAGTAATATAGTTCAATTTTAAATTATTAAAACTATTTAAACCATTATACATTAGTAGTTTCTACCTACGGTAGAAATCATACCAAAGGGAAGTGTTAATTTCAACAATCTCATTAGTATTCATGGTTGTTTATATGTAAGTATCTACAGGGGGATATTTATCTTACATGTCCATATTTCCTAAAAATGATTTCTAAATTTTTTTTACTATTATTATACTGTTGGTAAAGTGATATTTAAGTGTCTTTAAATTTTTACTAAATGGTTTGAAAGGAATTTTTTTCTCATTTTCTGATTGACGTACTTTGTGACTTTTCCATAAAAAGTACTAAAATAGTGTTTTTTAAAATATACTACATGAGATGATTTTCCCAATTTCATTAATACATAATTAATTAAATATTTTATAAAATTTTTAATGGTTATTTTCATGTAAAATGTTTTATTTTGAAAGCTTTTTGAAGTTTATGATTTTTTTTCAAAATATAAAATATATTTTCCTCAATAATTAATTTCAAGTGGTCATTCTAAATTAGTTTCCATATAAGAAAATGTTATTTAATGTTTCATATGTTTTATTGGAGATATGATCTAATTATTCAGTTATTATTAATTATCTTAATGGTTTATCTTTATGATGTATTTATATTTATGAGTTCTATTTCTTTTACATGAATTATGTTATGATAAAATATTTATGAAACTAATTTATTTTATGGTTTCTGATATGATGAATACTTTATGATCTTACTTCAAACATATGAATGGATTTTATTATGTGAAGGGTGAGACCTATATCTGGATCTAATGGATTGTGTAAATATTTATATCTCATGATATTGGAAGGAATAGATTGGGATGTGAAACAGATTCAGTAAAAAATAATTGAATGAAATGAAAAATAAGTTCAGTAATAGAGGGATGGAATGAGGATTTAAATATGTTTAGTAATTGACCTTTTCCACTGTAATCATCATTCAATTGAACATTAAATCATATGAAATTTATTTTATATTCGTATGTGTATGCAAAAATTTCATTTCTTATGTCATAATCCCATGAATTATGTTCATTTCAATTCATGTCATTTTAACAACTATTATTTATTCCCTACATCAATACAATAGTCCTTGATATGCAAGATAAACACTTCAAAAGTAATTTTCATGATCTTGTGGCCTTATTATTATATTATCACCTTTGATTACCAATACTAGGCATCAAAGGACACCATTTTATTGTGTTATTTTCCATTTGATATGATGAAAGGTATTAAGTATGATGTCTCAAAAAGGGTTCTAGTAATAAAGGAATAAGAGAGAGATATGATATAGATTTCAAATGAATCATTTGTTTCTTCTTCCATGTTTTAAAGACACTAAAAATATATGGTTCTAATGTTGTTTTGGTATGTAATGTAATGAAAATTCTTCTATTTAGATTATATATATATGTAAGAAAAGTATGGGATGTTACTTTTGGAGGGGAGAAGGTGAGGTTGAATTTGAAATATCAAATGGAGGAGTTTTGTCATTATAGAATGTTTGTTCCATGGAATATTGTTCTTGATATTGTTAATGGGAAGTATTGTAGTTCTTATTAGAGGTGTCTAATTTAGGGGTGCAATATGTAGGTAGCTTGGATAAAACTGCAGGGATTTCCACTTGTGGCCTTCAAATAGCATAGTCATTGTTCATGAGATGAAGTCCTATGCAGAAATATCATTGTCTTTTCCACATAGGTTGTTAAGGATTCTATACTCCGGTCACGACCTAAACTATTCCTAACCATCTGAACTCTAGATCTATAAATAATCCCGGAATATATGATATATAAAGAGACTATTGGTGTGGACTTTATAGGATGATTAGAATAAATATTTCTTGTTGTCAAGGTCTTCAAAACATTATAAATGATTTTTTTTCAGTGGCCACAATACGATGATCACTGACACACTATAAAAGAAACTTTTTCTATCATGGTATTAATTTTCATGTTCCGTAAGATAATTTATATTACAATGATTGGTTACAAAATTCCAATAATCGTAGTAATTATTTTAGACTCTTTTGAGCTCCATTACATTGATTTTGAAACCTACTATATATAAGTTAAGAATTTATTTATATATGGGGATTATTACACTTTTTTCAATTTAGTTTATTTCCCAATAATATGTCCTAGAAGTCCCCGATAACATGGTTTGGGTTTGGGATACATGTTTTCTTATCACTGGATTAACGAATATCATATTATTTTAGATAATTTATATTTATATTGTGTTGTTTAGATCTTGAACCACAAAAAATCAATCAAAACCTACACCCAATGTATCACATGATAAGGCCAATAACGGTGTTACTAATCCTCATGTTCTAGAGACTATCTCGTAGAAATCGATGAAAAATTGATTGGAATAGTTTATCCCAAATAATGAAATCTAAAAACACCACAATTTTACGGAAATTATTTCATTATGTGTCTATATGTTATATTCCGATAAAAATAATTAATTAATTAAAATTAAAAAATATCATAAAATATAGACACTATATGATGGAAAAAATAAAATCTAAAAGGAAATTAAAGTAAGGATATTTTGGTTGAAACATTTAAGGTGAAACATATCCCGGATGTATATTTGACATGAGGTCACAATCCATATCCAAACTCATTAAACTGATCTAAGAGTAGTTATGTATAAGTTATCTAATAAAAAATATGCTTTATTTTTTATTCAATATGAATGATTCCCTCATTATATACACACTAAGTGGTGTAAGTACGATTTGAGCATAACAAACCCATTGGAGTTTCACCAAAGATTCCATCCTTCCCCTTTAATAAAAAATAGAATTATAGTTTGAAATATGTTGTTTTAAAAAATTATTTTTAAACAATTTCAACAAAATAACTCAAGTATTTTCATCATAAATTATAATTTCAAAACATGGTCTTATCTTTAAAAATAAAAAAAATTCTTTCGATATATATTATAAAAATAAATTATAAAATTTAAATTTAAAAATCAAATTTAATTTTACATTTTAAAACTCTTGAAGATGGATATTGAAATTTAAAAACTAAAAATAAAAGTAAAAAAGGTAAAAATAATTAAACAAAAGATAAAATCGGTAATTAAGGCTACAATAAATAAAAATAGAAAGAAGTAATCAGAGGAATAAAATAAATTTGAATGGTAACTATGAAAAATAAAAAAAATAATAGATATGTTAGTATAAATAAAAGAATTTATTTTTCATCAATAATAAATCTTGAATTTAAAAGTGGAAATAAATGGGTGTTATAAAAATATAAATATAATCATGGGTATCACATAACTATCTAGCATGATGATCTCCTATGTTCTCAGAATAGAAGCATCTTCAATCTTAAATAATGAAATAGCCCTATATATAACCAAGAAAATTACCCTCAACTATCCTCACTAGTAGTACAACTCTAGTTTATACTAGTCTAATTCTAGGGGATTCTAGTTTGTCTCGTCTATAAATGTTTAAAACTCCCTCTCATCCATTCAATGATACACATCATATTCCACCGAAAAAATAAGAAAATGGTCATGATATTATTTACTATTTATCAACCTCTTTCCACTCACAAAACCCCTTATACCAACCTCTCATGTAAATTTATATCAATATCATCATAAAAATAAACACATAAATTATTTTATAATGTGTTTATTGTTAAATTTTTTTCCAATATATCAATATGTATTTTTAGTAAAATTTGCATTAGAATATTTGACAAGTTTGGGAGAATAGAATTAAGGATCATTGTTTATGGTGTGTAATAATGATTAGAAAAAACATTTAGGAGGGGTTTTTTAATATTAGGTCATATGTTATACTCCCATGAAATATTTTTTTAATAATTAATGTATTATTAACTTCTATTATTTATTTAACAAATCTATATAATGATCATTAATATGCATGATAAAAATGGTAATGTTTTTTTTCATGTTCTTATGCCATTTTTCATATGTTATCTCCCTTGATTACATTTACTGAGCATCAGAGATAACCATTATATTATG
This sequence comes from Viscum album, assembly GCA_963277665.1. Taxonomy (NCBI): domain Eukaryota; kingdom Viridiplantae; phylum Streptophyta; class Magnoliopsida; order Santalales; family Viscaceae; genus Viscum; species Viscum album. Next base: position 909,917,666 of record OY728164.1, read on the forward strand.
ATTTATTTCACTAGGATTAAAAAAAATGGTTTATGTGATATGTTTAGAAAAGGATTATAATTTTAAATGAATAAAGAGGAGATGACGTAGATATTTTCTGAATCGGTTGTTTCTATTTGAATGTTTATATAGACCCTAAAGAAATATTGTTTTGGTATGGTTGTGTTATGTTAGGTAATGAATAATATTCTATTTAGATGTAATATCTATGTATAAAAATAATGGTTCATTATAGCTAGAATCATAGAATGGTTCAGTTAAACAATGGATAGAAGGGTTATAAAACCATAGTAATATCCTAAAGAATAAGGCTATGTATAGGATATAATCCTAGAGTTCTGGGTATGATCATAAATGACCTTTAATAAAACCTAAGGTGTCTTTAATTGAAATTTTATAAGTATTTTTCCTCCATTATATTGTTTTTACATTATAATCTGTGTTATTCGCAATATATTTTTGGTTTTAGTCATCATCTCAAACCCTGAAGAACCATATTAATGATGAATGACATTTAAAATGAAATGATGGTACCCCTATGAAACCGAATGTTATGGGGATGGAATGGAAAACCTTGTTAATATGATCAAACAACATTCTTAAGACATAAATCATGATGTACTTCCAAAAACAAAATGTTTGGAACATAATTTTGTTTGAGTCCTTCATTACTCAGTGTCCACCATATTTTAGTGGGTCATGTGATCCACTCATGTATGAACAATTAATCATTAACATAAAAAGATATATTTGGTTCTCCAATGTTTCAAACATGATATAATACTTTTTATTGTATATAGTTAGGAAGATCAAGCATATCAATTGAGGAATATCATCAAGAATATGATGTAATGAGTTGAAATTGACTCCATAGAGTGTTATAAGTTCAAGAACATAATTTTAAATAAATAAATTCCTTGTATTATTCTTATATATATTGGGTAGTAGTTTATTTCAGCTTAATAAAAATGATCACAAATCCTTTGGTACCTATGAATAAAATTTTAGGATACTTGAATAGTATGCTTATAAAATTATTATCTAATATTAATGTATGGTTTATTGTTTCTTTAATATTCTAAAACAAATTCTTCTAATAGGGTTATCAATAAGGGATTTTAGTAGCTATGAAGAAATTATTAAACATTCTCTCAAGTTTGAGATGGATATTAGAGTGACTCATCAGTCATATGGGATTGATTAGATGATATAAATGGAATTAAAGGGGGAAATCAATAAATTGTAGTGAAAAGAACATGACCTTCCCATTCTCCTCAAATTGTGGAATGAAACATGGAGGAAAATATCTTATAAGGAAAATGATATGTTTTAAATGTGTAAGTGAAGGTCCTCGAATAATTGATTTCTGAATTTATTTGACAAAGTTACCAAATTATGTTAATGGAGAAAAAGTCGTATAGAATGAACCTCTCATACATCAATGACTCAACTGTATAGAAAATGGTAATTCTCTTAACTAATACAAAAATAAGTGAGCTACAAATGATGAACAATATCAACAACCTATTAACGTTGAATACAATGGAAAATTGAATGTGATAATTATTGGTTATGTGGTGTGCAATAACGAACTTATGAAAGGTATATGTACCATTTATTTTGTAGTAGATAATGTTTTATTTAATTATAATACCACCAAATCTTTTTTTCTAAATAATATTATAAGTGTATCATCCTCTTACCAAAAAAAATATATGAATAGTTAGATGAGAAAATTCAAATGGAACAACTGTCCAATAAAAAGTTTCTAATTCATCTTCAGTTGAATCATGTGGGAAATTGCTTCCTAAAAATCTTGTGATCCTTCCTTAAGTTGAATTAAATGTGAATCTTGGAATAAAGTAACATTAAATATATGAATCCCATATTAATTTTATACAAAGGGAAGTCACATTTCATATTTGTATTGAATCTATGATCATATTTTAATGAAAGGATTAATATGAACTTCCATTGTAAATTACATTAATATTCAAGGTCTTAATTTCTATAAATGTTGTTTGTTTATCTGATATGGTTAGGTTGAAAATCACAATTAAGGATAACCCAATTGTATGAGGTTTTTTCAATGACTTTTTCGATCAATTCCCACGTCTTCCCATGAATCATGAAGATTTGTTTTTTACATAAATCAGACATTTTTCTATGCCAATATCAAAGAATATTTATATAATGGTCCAAATTTAAATGTGGTAATTAAAGACGAAAATCAAAGTGATTATTAAAAATTGACTTATATTCCATTGTGTTCCACCTTGGGTGAAAATGTTTTATTTGTAATGATAAAGGTGGATCAGTCAAACTATCTGTTGATTATCGATAACTAAACAAGATAAATATCAATAAAAAGTATTCTATACCATTTATTGATGACCTATTTGATTAACTACGAAAATATCAATAATTTTCCAAGAAAAATCTTTTTACTACATATCATCAATTGGGCGTCAAGAAGGAGGATATACCCATGGTAATATTTATTAAAATGTATATGCACTATGAATTTAGAGTTACTACATTTATTGTAACTAATTCACCTAATATAATCCTGGATTTAATGAATATATTATTTAGATTAATCATTGAATATTTTGAGGTAGTATTTATAGACGAAATACTTTTATATTAATAATGATGGGATGAAAATGAAGATCACATGATAATTTGAATAAATTATTTGGGAAATGATAAAAATTATAAAAATTTAAAAATTTGAATTTTGGATTCAGATGTTTTCATTTATGGGTATATAGTCTAAAGATAGGGAATATTGGTGGATCCAACAAAGACAAAAACAATTGAACGTCGTCCAATAAGAACAAAATCAATTGAGATCCAAATTATTTTTAGTTTAGATAGATATTATCAAAAGGTTGTAAAATATTTATCATAAAAATAAAATCAACTCATTGGGTTGTTTTAAAAAGGAGTTATGTTCATATGGATGGAGGAATATGAAGAATAATTCAAGGTGATGAAAAAAGGTTAGTCGGTGCACGTGTGCTCACACTACCCTATAGTGGAGAAGGTTTTGTGATCAATAGTTATTCATTAAATAATGGAATCAAATGTGTCCTCATGAAAAATAATATGATTATAGATTATGCTTCATTAAAAGATAAAATAAATGAGAAATATTTTCCAACAAATGATTTGGAGTTTTCAATGGAAATTTTTTCATTAATGATATGGATGAATTATATTTATAGAGAAAGGTGTGAAATATATACTAATAATAAAGTATATATTATATTTTCACTCAATAGGATATGAATATGATCCAAATATGATTGTATGAGCTAATTAATAATTACAAATTCTCAATACATTACCAAAAAGGGAAAGTAAATGAGGTGGCTAATGCTTTGAGTCGAAAACACCATGTTATCCTATCTATGATGAGGGTAAAAAAGATCCAAAATTTATGGATTTCTAATGTATAGATCTGAGAAATTTTAAAGGAATGGGAGAAATATTATCTCGATGAAATAAAATTTTGACCATCTATACATGTGAAGATTATGGTGCCACAAAAGGAATATATATATATATATATATATATTCAAACGAAGGAGAGAAATGTTCCAGATTTAAGCATTTTTTTGTGATGGAATAATATGTTTTGAAAACCATGTATGTATTATTCAAATGGAATAATTAACGTTCTTCTTCGATGAGTATCATTGTTCATTATTCTAAATTCATCCTGGAAGACTAAATATGTATTGGGAACAAAGAGAGTATTTCTGGTCGGATGGAATGTAGAATGATATTATAGAATATGTTTCTCAGTGCTTTGTTTGTTAGAATGCTTTGGTTGAGAGATAATAGTGTAATGGGATGTTTTAACCATTACCCATACCAAAATAGAAATGTTCAAACATAACCATTGATTTTTTTCTCCTGACATCCCAATACATATTAGAATCAAAAGGCTATATGGGTTGTAGTTGATCTTCTTACGATATTAGAAAACATCATTATTATCATTGAATTTTTCTCTCTTTAGTATCTGTCAAGAATATATATTGACTAAATGGTATGATTTAATAGAGTAACACTTTCCATTATACCTGATCGGGATCCATGGTTAACCTCAAAGTATTCATCAGACTCTGGATATAGAGTTATATTTAAGAAATGATTATCATCCCTATTCAAATAGATAGTCTGAGAGGATAATTCAAACTATGTAATATTTATTGACAACTTACTCTATGGATTTAAAATGTGGTTGGGATAAACTACTACCTTTGTTAAAATTTCCATATAATAAAAGTTTCCACTCTATTATTTAGATGGATCCTTAAAAACCCCTCAATCGTTATAAGTGAAAAACTCCAAACTGATGGAATTATGTTGGTGGAATATATCTATTGGTACCTGATATAGTTAATGAAATGGAATATGAGGTTAGTTATATTCCACATCAAATAAGAGAAGTATATAGTTGAAAAAAACATTGGAAATATAGGAAAATATATATATTTTGTAATTGGTGATATGGTATTTATAAGAATAGATCCATAGAAGATATTAATGATATATTGAAATAACAGAAAGTAAATATATAGTTATATTGGTCCATTTTAAATTATTGATCATTTTGGGATGGTTTCTTTTAGATTTTCCCATCCATTAAATCTCTCTCATCTTCATACTGTGTTACATGTATCTCTCATGAGAATATAGATACATAATCCTTCACATGTAATAAAATCATAAGTCATACCACTGAAGAGAGATATTTCAAATGATGAAAAATGATAGAGATTCTAGATCATAGAGAAAAATTTCTACGAAACACGACCACTCACTTGGTTAATGTATTACAATGAAACCATCAATCTGAAGAGGCATGTGGGATCCTAAGGATGTGATAAGGCTGAGGTAACCTAATTTGTTTGTATTGGTGTGATTAATTTAGCGGAATAGATTCATTTTAGGTGGTGTATATAATTACACACTGATATATTAAAAATTATTTCTCTTTAAAAGAAATTATTTATTTGATATCTTATATTACTTGTAAAAGATTTTAAATGAATCGTGATACATTATTAAAATATTATTAGTTTAAAATAAACATCGTAACCCAGACATTCAATTCAAATGAATAAATATTAATAACTAATTTGTGAAATAATTATAGAGGCCCAACTCAATATTAATGTATTGGTAAGTGGTTAGAAAATGGCTACACAATTTTTAGTAATGTAAATTTAATTTTCAAAACAAAATATCTACTATTAAAAAATAAATTTTACTTCTTTTTATAATTGAATATTAGATTTTAAAAGTTCAATAAATTTGATTTGAAAAAAATTAATTTCTTTATTTAATTTATCATGTTAAATTAATTTTTAATTATTTTTTTATAATTTTATGAATTCATTTATTTTTTATGAAATACTGAAAATAATTATTTTTTTAAGTCTTATTTAAAAGTATTTGTAAAGTAAAAATATATTTTCTGTCATTTTTAAATTTTAATATGTTAAATTTGATTTATAATAAACCAATAATGGTATTTCAGAAGTTTTTTATACATGAATTTGTAAAAAAAATATTTTATGTTTTAAAAGGGCATTTTTCGAAAAAAATGTTCTAATGGTGTTTTACTTGTTTAAATTTAAATTTAATTTGTTAACAACTTGTTTAATTTTAAACAATTCATAAAAATTTTAAATTCATAAATTATGATTTAATTCAAGAGTTCTATTTTATTTTGAGGCCATCAAGAATAGTAACCTTGGTAAATTATATTTCCACGGTAAAAGGTAAATAGGGTAATATAGGTTTAAATAAAATTAAAAAGACAATGAAATGACCCTTACAGATATAATATTTTTATTATATGAATATAATTCAATCCTTAACAACCAATTATGAAAATAATTTTTTTAATGGACACATTTCCCTTAAATTTATTTATATTATATCTAAATTAATGAAAGTCACAAAATGTTAATTTTTTGTCTTAAATATCACTTATTTGTCTACATGGGGAACATTTTTATTTATGAATGAATATAAATATATTTTTTAACTCAATAAACATATTTTAATGATAAAATTTTATTTTTAACATTTTGGTCCACATGGATGAGAATAAAATATTTAATATATTTTATTTAAAAAAAATTCAAATGATGTCACAATCACGTTTTAAATATTATATCAATTTCAATGTTGGTTTAACCGAAAAATATATTTTTCAATTAATATTATTATGAAGTATTGTGTATTTATCTTCCTTTAGGTTTTTTTAAATTTTAAAGAATAATTACGTTTGTTAAATAATTACTCAATGTTGAGGAGTTAATTACTTAAGTAATGGAATTAGCAAGTAAATTTTATAAAAAAATATTAAAAGAAATATAATTTAAAGATATTTAACAAGTTAAAAGATGTTTAGAAATGACCATGAAATAATAGGCATATAATAAATATATTTTTCAATGTTTACTTGTTATATTGATATTTTTAAAATTCTACATAATGAATAATGTCAAAATGGACACTAATGAATATTTTCAAAAATAATATTTTATAAAATTGTTTTTATAATCATAAAACATAATTAAAAATAAAAAATAATTATAATATAGTTTAAAATATCATAAATTTTCCATTTTTTGTCTCATTGATATCACATAAATAAAAATTAAAACCTTCTAATTTTGAAAAAATTTGTTACCTTTGTTAAAATTAATATAAGTTAACTATGGGTTAATAAAAATGGGAAGGTTTAAACTAATACCAAAACTAGTATAAAATATTTTGAATTATGGGAATAAAAAATAATCTCATATTATCATTGAATAAATGGATTTTTAGATTCATTTTTATTGAAATTGAATTTATTACAAATTAATATTTTTTGAAATTCCAAAAGTTCCCCTCACCAAAATTTTGAATGGGAACCTCCTCCCTTAATTTTTCACATCAAATTATACCTTTAATATCAACCATACCCAAAAATGTATCTTCTAAATTTTCTATATATGCAGTATAGAGGTGATGGTTTTATCAAAATATTATCTATTGTATCTCTAAGTGAAGTTCTAAAAGAAGATTGATGAAGACGATGCAATCGTCTTAACCGACTATTTCATGATTAGTTTTTATTCTAATTATTATTAATGTGTTGTCTATATTATAAATTAATTACTATAGTATCAACTATATTATGAGATGTTATTTCGATTATGTAATAAAAACATTCCACCTTTAATCCAACCTATAAAAAATTAACACACCATGTGTGTGTACATACTGCTTACCATCTTCATCTTGTGTTGTAACATATTTTTCATCACCTCGTTACATAGATAGTAATAAATAGAATAATTATATATATATATATGATAATTATTACATTATATTGTTTTGGAAAAAATTAATATACCATAAACATCCAGTTTCATTCACTATTAAAAGAATGATACTGTCGTTCATGCATATGTATGGCCCACCTTCTCTATGATGGGATGTGCTTCATTTTACATGCTCATAACTCAGGAATGAATATATACATATATATAATAAAAAATAGGATATATATTAACTTAATATATATATTTATATTACCAAACTACTTTATCTTCACAGGAAACATGATATATATTACAAAAAACACTTGAAAATGATGTTGTTACCATCAGAAAGAATGGAAATAACGAAATATTCTTAACAAATGAGTGGTAAGATGATATATTAGAATCATATATGATATCATAAATAGTAATATACTTATATTTTAAATTATTAAAATTATTAAACCATTATACATTAGTAGTTTCTACCTACGGTAGAAATCATAACAAAGGTAAGTGTCAATTTCAACAATCTCATTAGTATTAATGGTTGTTTATATGTAAGTATCTACAGGGGGGTATTTATCTTACATGTCCATATTTTCTAAAAATTATTTCTAAAACATTTTTTTACTATTATTATACTATTGGTAAAGTGATATCTAAGTGCCTTTAAATTTTTCATAAATGGTTTGAAAGGAATTTTTTTCTCATTTTCTGATTGAGGTACTTTGTGACTTTTCCATAAAAAGTACTAAAATAATGTTTTTTAAAATATACTACATGAGATGATTTTCCCAATTTTATGAATACATAATTAAATAAATATTTAATAAATTTTTTAATGGTTATTTTCATGTGAAATGTTTTATTTTGAAAGCTTTTTGAATTTTATGAATTTGTTTTCAAAATATAAAATATGTTTTCCTCAATAATTGCTTTCAACTGGTCATTCAAAATTAGTTTCCATATAAGAAAATTTTATTTAATGTTTCATATGTTTTATTGGGGATATGATCTAATTATTCAGTTATTATTATTTATCTTAATGGTTTATGTTTATGATGTATTTATATTTATGAGTTCTATTTCTATTACATGAATTATGTTATGATAAAATATTTATGAAACTAATTTATTTTATGGTTTCTGATATTATGAATACTTTATGATCTTACTTCAAACATATGAATGGATTTTATTATGTGATGGGTGAGACCTATATCTGGATCTAATGGATTGTGTAAATATTTATATCTCATGATATTGGAAGGAATATATTGGGAAGTGAAACAGATTCAGTAAAAAATAATTGAATGATAAGAAAAATCAGTTCAGTAATAGAGGGATGGATTGAGGATTAAAATATGTTTAGTAATTGACCTTTTCCACTATAATATTCATTCAATTTATCCTTGACTCATATGAAATTTATTTTCTATTCTTATGTGTATTAAAAAATTTCATGTCTTATGTTATAATCCCATGAATTTTTTTTTTAATTCATGTAATTTTAACAACTATTATTTATTCCCTACATCAATACAATAGTCCTTGATATGCAAGATAAACATTTCAAAAGTAATTTTCATGATCTTGTGGCCTTATTATTATATTATCACTCTTGATTATCAATACTAGGCATCAAAGGACACCATTTTCATGTGTTATTTTCCATTTGATATGATGAAAGGTATTAAGTATGATGTCTCAAAAAGGGTTCTAGTAATAAAGTAATAAGAGAGAGATATGATATAGATTTCTTATGAATCATTTGTTTCTTATTCCATGTTTCTAAAGACACTAAAAATGTATGGTTCTAGTGTTGTTTTGATATGTAATGTAATGAATATTATTCTATTTAGATTATATATATATGTATGAAAAGTATGGGATGTTACTTTTGGAGGGGAGAAGGGGAGGTTCAATTTGAAATATCAAATGGAGGAGTTTTGTCATTATAGAATGTTTGTTCCATGGAATATAGTTCTTGATATTGTTAATGGGAAGTATTGTAGTTCTTGTTAGAGGTGTCTAATATAGGGGTGCAATATGTAGGTAGCTTGGATAAAACTACTGGGATTTCCACTTGTGGCCTTCAAAGAGCATAGTCATTGTTCATGACATGAAGTCCTATGCAGAAATATCATGGCATTTTCCACATAGTTTGTTCAGGATTCTATACTCCGGTCACGACATAAACTATTCCTAACCATCTGAACTCTAGATCTATAAATAATCTCTGAATATAGGATATATAAAGAGACTATTGTTGTGGACTTTAGAAGATGTTTAGAATAAATATTTCTTATTATCAAGGTCTTCAAAACATTATAAATGGTTTTCTTTTCGGTGGCCACAATACGATGATCACTGACACACTATAAAAGAAACTTTTTCTATCATGGTATTAATTGTCATGTTCCTTATGATAATTTATATTACAATGATTGGTTACAAAATTCCAATAATCCTAGTAATTATTTTAGACTCTTTTGAGATCCATTACATTGATTTTGACACCTACTATATATAAGCTAAGAATTTATTTATATATGGGGATTATTACACATTTTTCAATTTAGTTTATTTCCCAATAATATTTCCTAGAAGTCCATGATAACATGGTTTGGGGTTGGGATATATGTTTTCTTATCACTGGATTAATGAATATCATATTATTTTAGATAATTTATATTTACATTGTGTTGTTTAGATCTTAAACCACACAAAATCAATCAAAACATGCACCCAATGTATCACAAAATAAGGCCAATAACGGTGTTACTAATCCTCATGGTCTAGAGACTATCTCGTAGACATCGATGAAAAATTTGTGGGACCAATGCTCAACCATGGATAAAAATCCATCCATCATTAACACGCTCGACGTGAGGGAATTATATCTCACCTCACAAGTGGATTGGGATGAATAGACTCTACTGATATCCCCTGATGGGTCATGTGTATGACCATAAGCGCATATGTATTAGTGGGATGCGACCCACATGAGAGTGTGTGTGTGTTTACTCAGAAATGTGCCTCATTAATTTATTCTTCCCATTAATGTTGAGATGTTAAATAAAATATGATCATGGAACTCTGAAATTATTTGATGTGGGTTTTGTTATTCAATTATTATTCTTGTGTTTTAAATAACTTGATTATATCAGGTTTTCTTAATCAAATCCTTGATGACCATCTGATCATCCCATAATTGTAATGTTCCACATGACCCCTATAATTCACTCATATTCTCCTACATTCATGATTGAATCTACCATCCCCATACCTATTGTCTCTTCCATCTCATTCCAGCACAAGGAAACAAAATGATGGGAAACCTACAAAATTGTTATTTCCATGTTCAATACTTTCTTGGTGATAATGTCACACCCTTATACTATCATCAATGGCACTCTTCCAATAGAAAAAAAAACTCACCATTGAGAACCTTTCTTCTCAAATAATACTTGGTATCATATCAATACAAAAATGTTTATGCCCAAATTTCTATCAAAATTGAAAATTGGTTAGTTTTTCTCAAAATAAAATCAGTCTATTTGAAACCCTCATTTCTATAGGATACTTATAAATGAAATATCAATTTAATATATATCAGGTAAGTCCTCAGAGGACATATTTATAATGTTGTGTTTTCAAAGAGCGACCCCTTCAAAAATCCAAGATTTTATTTCATACTCTAGAAAAAAATTCTGGGTATCAACTCCTCTTTATATATATATATGTCTACTAATATAGGGAACACAGACCCCCTGTCATTGGAAAACCCTGCCTAATAATTTATTCTTCCCTTATTACCAAACCTACTGATTATAAGCTCAACAAGAAGAGAACTCCCTCCACTGGACCCGTACATACTGATTTTCATGTAATGGGATTCTAATTTTTCAAAACTATTATATGTATGTGTTATTAATTTTTATAATTTTTTTAAATATGTTTAATTTATTTTAAAACCTCTTTTAGAAAAAGTGAATTTATTTTTAAAATTCTATTTTTTTTATAAACCCCTTGTTTATATAAGGGATTCACGTTTCCAAAATCATTATATTAAAGCTTATAGTTTTGTAAGGGGAAACCATTATTTCTTTAAAAAAATAATTATGTTTATAAAAAAATTGACTGATTATTTTATTATAAAAACTATATAGTTTCAAATTGTTAATTTAAAGAATGAATAATAGATAGTATTACTATTATTTTATGTGATATATTTATATCTTTTTTCTACAATTATTTAATATATAGAAATGATATTTCCTAATAGTTATGTTTTTAATTTATTTAAGCCCGTCAAAATGGAAATCCAATTTCTGTATATAAAGGTGATCTTTCAAATGATAAATTTTATAATTTTATTTTATTATATCTCAAAAAATATATTTTTATGAATTTTATAATTTTATGAATATAAATATCATTTTATATATATGGATGTTAATCTTTTTTGTAAATATGTTCATTCTCTATTACATTAATTATCATTACATACAAGGATACTAAATTTATCAATCATAAATTATTGACTTCTCTAAATTCAATGAATGAAAACCTATGTAAATATATATATATATATACATTTATTTGTCTATATATTAATGAATTATCATTCTTTTTAAGCTAAAAACTCCATAAAAAAATAAATAAAATAAAAAATCTCAAAATGTTTTGTAGAATTTGGCAGGTGGACTTTTATTAACATGATATGGATCTATGTAGCGAATACAACCCTCTTATACTGGCATTCCCAAGATAGCGTTCATTTTTCCAATTTCCAAGAATGTTTTTTTCTGCTCTAAATTAATAATTTATGAAAACACCTAGTATTATTTTATTATGAAAATAATTTCTATATATTTTTAAAGGTTATTATATTTTAAATATTAATTTTTTTTTGAAATTTAAAATTATTTTCAATAATTTTTCAATATTATTTTACAGGTTTTATTTAAACAAATAATTATTCAGAAAAAATATATATTATATTAATTTTTTATAAAATATATTTTTATTGAAATGATGATTTCAAAAAGAATTATTTACAATGGTCTAGAAACATTAATTTCTATTTGAATGTTTATATAGACCCTAAACCAATATTGTTTTGGTATGGTTGTGTTATGTTAGGTAATGAATAATATTCTATTTAGATGTAATATCTATGTATAAAAATAATGGTTCATTATAGCTGGAATCATAGAATGGTTCAATTAACCAATGGATAGAAGGATTTGCTAACCATAGTAATATCCTAAAGAATAAGGCTATGTATAGGATATAATCCTAGAGTTCTGGATATGATCATAAATGACCTTTAATAAAACCTAAGGTGTCTTTAATTGAAATTTTATAAGTATTTTTCCTCCATTATATTGTTTTTACATTATAATCTGTGTTATTCGCAATATATTTTTGGTTTTAGTCGTCGTCGCAAACCCCAATGAACCTTATTAATGATGAATGCCATTTAAAATGAAATGATGGTACTACTATGAAACCGAATGTTATGGGGATGGAATAGAAAACCTTGTTAATATGATCAAACAACATTCTTAAGACATAAATCATGATGTACTTCCAAAAACAAAATGTTTGGAAGAATATTTTGTTTGAGTCCTTCATTACTCAGTGTCCACCATATTTTAGTGGGTCATGTGATCCACTCGTGTATGAACAATTGATCATTAAAATAAAAGATATATTTTGTTCTCGAATGTTTCAAACAAGATATAATACTTTTTATTGTATATAGTTAGGAAGATCAAGCATATCAATTGAAGAATATCATCAATAATATGAGGTAATGAGTTGAAATTGACTCCATAGAGTGTTATAAGTTCAAGAAAATAATTTTAAATAATTAAATTCCTTGTATTATTCTTATGTATATGGGGGAGCAGTTTCTTTCAGCTTAATAAAAATGATCACAAATCCTTTGGTACCTATGAATAAAATTTTAGGATACTTGAATAGTATGCTTATAAAATTATTATCAAATATGAATGTATGGTTTATTTTTTCTTTAATATCCTAAAACAAATTCTTCTAATAGGGTTATCAATAAGGTATTTTAGTAGCTATGAAGAAATTATTAAAAATTATCTCAAGTTTGATATGGATATTAGAGTCACTCATCAGTCATATGGGATTTATTAGATGATATAAATGGAATTAAAGGGGAAATCTATAAATTGTATTGAAAAGAATATGACCTTCCCATTCTCCCCAAATTTTTGAATGAAACATGGAGGAAAATATCTTATAAGGAAAATGATATGTTTTAAATGTGTAAGTGAAGGTCCTTGAATAATTGATTTATGAATTTATTTGACAATGTTACCAAATTATGTGAATGGATAAAAAGTCGTATAGAATGAACCTCCCATACATCAATGACTCAATTGTATAGAAAATGGTAATTCTCTTAACCAATACAAAAATAAGTGAGATACAAATGATGAACAATATCAACAACCTATTGATGTTGAATACAATGGAAAATTGAATGTGATTACTATTGGATACATGGAGTGCAATAATGAACTTATGGAAGGTATATGTACCATTTATTTTGTAGTAGATAATGTTTTATTTAATTATAAAACCACCAACTCTTTTTTTCTAAATAATATTATAAGTGTATCATCCTCTTACCAAAAAAATATATATGAATAGTTAGATGAGAAAATTATAATGGAACAACTGTCACATAAAAAGTTTCTAATTCATCTTCAGTTGAATCATGTGGGAAATTTCTGCCTAAAAATCTTGTGATCCTTCCTTAAGTTGAATTAAATGTGAATCATGTAATAAATTAACATTCAATATATGAATCCCATATTAATTTTAGACAAAGGGAAGTCACATTTCATATTTGTATTGAATCTATGATCATATTTTAATGAAAGGATTAATATGAACTTCCATTGTAAATTACATTAATATTCAAGGTCTTAATTTCTATAAATGTTGTTTGTTTATCTAAGATGGTTAGGGTGAAAATCACAATTAAGGATAACCCAATTGTATGAGGTTTTTTCAATGACTTTTTCAATCAATTCCCAAGTCTTCCAATGAATCATGAAGATTAGTTTTTTACATAAATCAGACATTTTTCTATTCCATTATCAAAGACTCTTTATATAATGGTCCAAATTTAAATGTGGTAATTGAAGAAGAAAATCCAAGTGATACTTAAAAATTGATTTATATTCCATTGTGTGCCACCTTGGGTGAAAATGTTTTATTTATAATGAATAAAGGTGGATCAGTCAAACTATCTGTTGATTATCGATAACTAAACAAGATCAATATCAATAAAAATTATTCTATACCATTTATTGATGACCTATTTGATTAACTACGAAAATATCAATAATTTTCCAAGAAAAATATTTTTACTACATATCATCAATTGGGCGTCAAGAAGGAGGATATACCCACGGTAATATTTATTAAAATGTATATGCACTATGAATTTAGAGTTACTACATTTATTGTAACTATTTCACCTAATATAATCCTGGATTTAATGAATATATTATTTAGATTAATCATTGAATATTTTGAGGTAGTATTTATAGACAAAATACTTTTATATTAATAGAGATGGGATGAAAATGAAGATCACATGATAATTTTAATAAATTCTTTGGGAAATGATAAAAATTATAAAAATTTACAAATTTGAATTTTGGATTCAGATGATTTCATTTATGGGTATATAGTCTAAAGATAGGGGACATTTGTGGATCCAACAAAGATGAAAAAAATTGAATGTTGTCCAATACGAACAACATCAATTGAGATCCAATTTTTTTTTAGTTTAGATAGATATTATCAAAAGGTTGTAAAATATTTATCATAAAAATCAAATCAACTCACTGGGTTGTATTAAAAAGGAGTTATGTTCATATGTATGGAGGAATTTGAAGAATAATTCAAGGTGTTGAAAAGAAGGTTAGTCGGTCCACATGTGCTCACACTACCCTATGGTGGAGAAGGTTTTGTGATCAATAGTGATTCATTAAATAATGGAATCAAATGTTTCCTCATGAAAAATAATATGATTATAGATTATTCTTCACTAAAAGATAAAATAAATGAGAAATATTTTCCAACAAATGATTTGGAGTTTTCAATAGAAATTTTTTCATTAATGATATGGATGAATTATATTTATAGAGAAAGCTGTGACATATATACTAATCATAAATTATAAATTATATTTTCACTCAATAGGATATGAATATGATCCAAATATGATTGTATGAGCTAATTAATAATTACAAATTCTCAATACAATACTAACAATGGAAAGTAAATGAGGTGACTAATGCTTTGAGTCGAAAACACCATGTTATCCTATCTATGATGAGGATAAAAAAGATCCAATATTTATGGATTTCTAAAGTATAGATCTGAGAAATTTTAATGGAATGGGAGAAATCTTATCTCGATGAAATAAAATTTTGACCATTTATACATGTGAATATTATGGTGCCACAAAAGAAATATATATATATATATATATTCAAATGAAGGAGAGAAATGTTCCAAATTTAAACATTTTTTGTGATGGAATAATATGTTTTGAAAACCATGTATGTATTATTCCAATGGAATAATTAATGATTTCTTCGATGAGTATCATTGTTCATTATTCTAAATTCATCATTGAAGACTAAATATGTATTGGGAACAAAAAGAGTCATTCTGGTCGGATGGAATGTAGAATGATATTATAGAATATGTTTCTCAGTTCTTTGTTTGTTAGAAAGCGTTGGTTGAGAGATAATAGTATAATGGGATTTTTTAACCATTACCCATACCAAAATAGAAATGTTAAAACATAACCATTGATTTTTTCTCCTGACATCCCAAAACATATGAGAATCAAAAGTCTATATGGGTTGTAGTTGATCTTCTTACGGTCTTAGAAAACATCATTGTTATCATCAAATTTTTCTCTCTTTAGTATCTGTCAAGAATATATATTGACTAAATGGTAAGATTTACTAGAATAACACTTTCCATTATACCTGATCGGGATCAATGGTTAACCTCAAATTATTCATCAGACTCCGGATATAGAGTTATATTTAAGAAATGATTATCATCCCTATTCAAATGGATATTCGAAAAGGATAATTCAAACTATGTAATATTTATTGACAGATTTCTCTATGGATTTAAAATTTGGTTGGGATAAACTACTAACTTTGGTAGAATTTCCATATAATAATAGTTTTCACTCCATTATTTAGATGGATCCTTAAAAACCCCTCAATCGTTATAAGTGAAAAACTCCAACCTGATGGAATTATGTTGGTGGAATATATCTATTGGAACCTGATGTAGTCAATAAAATGGAATATGAGGTTAGTTATATTCAACATCAAATAAGAGAAGTATATAGTTGAAAAAAACATTGGAAATCAAAGAAAATATATATATTTTGTAATTGGTGATATGGTATTTATAAGAATAGATCCATAGAAGATATTAATGATATATTGAAATAACAGAAAGTAAATATATAGTTATATTGGTCTATTTTAAATTATTGATCATTTTGGGATGGTTTCTTTTAGATTTTCCCTTCCATTAAATATCTCTCATCTTCATACTGTGTTACATGTATCTCTTATGAGAATATAGATACATAATCCTTCACATGTAATAAAATCATAAGTCATACCACTGAAGAGAGATATTTCAAATGATGAAAAATGATAGAGATTCTAGATCGTAGAGAAAAATTTCTACGAAACACGACCACTCACTTGGTTAATGTTTTACAATGAAACCATCAATCTGAAGAGGCATGTTGGATCCTAAGGATGTGATAACGCTGAGGTAACATAATTTTTTTGTATTGGTGTGATTAATTTAGCAAAATAGATTCATTTTAGGTGGTGTATATTATTACACCCTGATATATTAACAATTATTTCTCTTTAAAAGAAATTATTTATTTGATATCTTATATTACTGGTAAGAGATTTTAAATGAATCGTGATACATTATTAAAATATTATTAGTTTAAAATAAACATCATAACCCAGACATTCAATTCAAATGAATAAATATTAATAACTAATTTGTGAAATAATTATAGAGGCCCAACTCAATATTAATGTATTGGTAAGTGGTTAGAAAATGAATACACAATTTTTAGTAATGTAAATTTAATTTTCAAAACAATATATCTACTATTCAAAAATGAGTTTTACTTCTTTTTATAATTGAATATTAGTTTTTAAAAGTTCATGAAATTTATTTGAAAAAAATTAATTTCTTTATTTAATTTTTCATGTTAAATTATAATTTAATTATTTTTTTATAATTTTATGAATTCATTTATTTTTTATGAAATACTGAAAATAATTATTTTTTATGTCTTCTTTAAATGTATTTGTAAGGTAAAAATATATTTTCTGTCATTTTAAAATTTTAATATGTTAATTTTTATTTATAATAAACCAATAATGGTATTTCAGAAGTTTTTTATACATGAATTTGTAAAAAAATATTTTAGGTTTTAAAAGGGCATTTTTGGAAAAAAAATGTTCTAATGGTGTTGTACTTGTTTAAATTTAAATTTAATTTATTAACAACTTGTTTAATTTTAAACAATTGATAAAAATTTTAAATTCATATGTTATGATTTAATTCAAGAGTTCTATTTTATTTTGAGGCCATCAAGAATAGTAACCTTGGTAAATTATATTTCCACGGTAAAAGGTAAATTGGGTAATATAGGTTTAAATAAAATTAAAAAGACAATGAAATGACCCTTACAGATAGAATATATTTATTATATGAATATAATTCAATCCTTAACAACCAATTATCAAAATAATTTTTTTAATGGACACTTTTCTCTTAAATTTATTTATATAATATATAAATCAATAAAAGTCACAAAATGTCAATTTTTTGTCTTAAATATCACTTCTTTGTCTACATGGGGAACATTTTTATTTATGAATGAATATAAATATATTTTTTAACTCAATAAACATATTTTAATGATAAAATTTTATTTTTAACATTTTGGTCCACATGGATGAGATTAAAATATTTAATATATTTTATTTAAAAAAAATATAAATGATGTCACAATCAAGTTTTAAATATTATATCAATTTCAATTTAGCTTTAACCGGAAAATATATTTTTCTATAAATATTATTATGAAATATTGTGTATTTATCTTCCTTTAGGTTTTTTTAAATTTTACAGAATAATTAAGTTTGTTAAATAATTACTCAACGCTGATGAGTTAATTACATAAGTAATGGAATTAGCAAGTAAATTTTATAAAAAAATACTAAAAGAAATATAATTTAAAGATATTTAACAAGATAAAAAATGTTTAGAAATGACCATGAACTAATAGGCATATAATAAATAATTTTTTCAATGTTAACTTGTTATATTGATATTTTTAAGTCTACAAAATGAATAATGTCAAAATGGACACTAATGAATTTTTTCAAAAATAATAATTTATAAAAGTATTTTTAAAATCATAAAACACAATTAAAAATAAAAAATAATTATATTATAGTTTAAAATATCATAAATTTTTTATTTTTTGTCTCATTGATATCACATAAATAAAAATTAAAACCTTCTAATTTTGAAAAAATTTGTTAACTTTGTTAAAAATAATATAAGTTAACTATGGGTTAATCAAAATGGGAAGGTTTAAACTAATACCAAAACTATTATAAAATATATTGGATTATGGGAATAAAAAATAATCTCATATTATCATTGAATAAATGGATTTTTAGATTCATTTTTATTGAAATTGAATTTATTACAAATTAATATTTTTTGAAATTCTAAAAGATCCCCTCACCAAAATTATGAATGGGCACCTCCTCCCTTACTTCTCCACATAAAATTATAACTTTAAACATACATGAATAAATTTTTATAAAACATGGACATGGATGATTGAAATAACCCCAGTAAATACATATGAATAAGCAATCTCGGATAAAATTGAGATTTGCAAAATTATCCCTTACTTTAGGTCTAATATGCTTCGTACATATCCCAACCTCCTGTATAATGATATAAATAAATCCATTGACTTATTAAAGAATCATATTCATTGTTATGATATCATATATGTTTCACTTATGACTTTACATTACCCGTTCTTTTGTAAATTCCGTGTTAAAGCAGTGTTTTGGGTAAAATCATTTCATTTATCGTATGTGTTTCGACTTGTCGTTCTTGATATTATTACTTATATCCTGATTTACATAATTATGGAATGTAAAACATTATTTATATATAATATATATTCATAATATATATATATATATATATTATAGATCGATAAAACGAATGAAATACACCGTTCATGGAGACGGTAGGCCGTACGTACGCATGAACGTTGTTTTCGTTTCCTTATTGAATTGAATGAAACCAAATCGATCACATACATATATATATATATACATAAATCCAGTAACATTATTATTTCATATATTTCATGATTATTCATTATATAAACTTTATTATCATTCATGTATGGTTAACATGGAGAATGAATCTCATCGCATCGTGGAGACTGTAGTCCGTACGCACGCACGAGCTATGATATCATTCCCATAATTATTGAATATAATTGGAGTGGATGGTATAATATATCAGAATCAGTATGATGTTATAATAACCATATATAGTTATTATTTACACCATTATACCCATCCATGTAAAGTGTTGGTGCAAAAACATATTTCACCACGGCGTGGAGACGGTATTCTGTATGTACGCACGCGTGGTGATTTTATTTTCCATAGCATGGATAGATGGTGAAACAGGGCTGTTTCATACATATAATAACATATAAATATATGAGTTATAATGATTTTATGACTTCATAATTAAACAACTAAAGAAGAAGAAGTGGAAGAAGAAATAGAGTTGAAAGAATCAAAGGGGCATTACCTCTTCTTTGAAGTGCCTCTTTGAGACCTCCTCTTAAGACACTAAAATTGGTCTTTGAAGAAAACCAGAACCTCTAGGATGTTTCTATGGAAGAGGAGAAGAGAATTTGGTAGGGGATGGACGATCCTGAAGGCTCAAAGTGGTGTGAGGAATAGAGGGAGGAGGTGCCCTTTTATAAGGGATGAGAGGGGCACCTATGGAATAACTAAAAATATTATTTTATTATAAAGTCATATTCGGTTTTTAATAGCACAAATTAATTTATTTAGAATCTAAGGTGGTGATGGGTCGACATACTCTCATCCAATAGAATTTAGACAACTTTCGGTTCCTATTTTAACCATATCATTTAGATTTAACTTTAAGTTAAATACTTTTACTTTTACCGTGTCTTCTTGTTTTCTTACACTATAAGGTTAATAAACATACTGTAACAAACCAAACGAACCAATAGTGGTTCATTATTATTATATATATCCTTATCTAAGTCATTTTGCAGAACCTTAGATTTTTAGGAATAAAATAACAATTAATAATATAATATTTGTTTTAAAAACTATTTTAGGTCTATATTGACTCTATTTGGTACTTGATTTTTGAGAAAATCATAACAGAATGATTAGTTCGAAAAAAGTTAACTAAATAAATAATAACATGTCATATTAACCAAAACAAATTAGTGTAATTCATAAAAAGTCTCCAATTACAGTTATTTGGGTATTTATAACATCAATTATATCAATATTTTATTAATAAGATAATTACTGCATCATCTTTGTGTCATAAATAAATTTAATTATTTAATGTCTAAAAATTATAACTAAAACACCATTATTTAGGAAATCTTTTTGTCTTTCTAATGAATATTTATAGTCGAATTTATCTTATGTATACCCCTATATTAAAAATGATTTACTTATTAAACTTTGATTTTAACTATTTTAACCCCTCTTTAAATAAATTAACATTAAATGTCCTAATCTAATCCAAGTGGGCCTAAATAGTCATATTTTATTCCTAAGGTTGTTTTTGGTCGAATTAAACTTATCCAATAGAATTAGGACACGTGTTAGGGTAATAATAATATCATTTTCACCCTTAATTATCCTATTTACTTTTAACTGTGGTAAATAAAAGTAAAAAGTTACTATTCACCAAAATTATTTTCATCTCATTGAACTAAATTTTAGTCCTTGATATTAACCGTGTCTCTCAAATTTTTTAAATTCAATTCACAGAAGTGGTAAAATTTAATTTAAATTAAAAATAGTCAGTTTTTAACTACCACTAAGTGGTTTCACTATTTATTGAAAATTGAAGTTTTTCAGCAAAATACCAAAAATTCAGCCTAAGAATTATTTGATATTCCAAATTCAAAATTGATTTGTATTTTTCCAAATTAATAACATATAAGTGGAATTAATTAATTTTAAATTTAATTCCCTTTATCAAAACAAAGAGCGTGTTTTTAAGAAACAAAAGCAATCAGAAGATTGATACTTGTTTATATCCAATTTCAAAGTGAAATTAATTCCAATGAACAACATTGGATTAAATGGTAAAAATATATTCTAATTACACTTTAAACCCAATTAGAATTATAATCTAACCATATAAATTATTTCGATGAAAAAAGTTGTTTTTAATTAAAATATAGCGTGTTTTTACTATTCATTAAAATATGAATGTTATCAGAATAATATGAAAAATTTATCCAAAGTAAATTTTTATTTCCTGATTCCAAAGAAGAATTTTATTTTTTCAAATTGAACTTATAGACAAGTCAAAAACAAAAAATAAAGTGGGTGTGCCATCAAAAGGTGAAAAAACTTCATTTTTAGAAAATTATTTATTTTACTCAAAAAATTGATTTTGTTCTCATAACATGTTCTAGAAAATTTGTAAGATTAGTAATAATGTTATAAAATTAAAAATGTAGTTGATACTATTCATAACAGGTTGTTCATATAACATATAGTTGTTTAGCGAAACTTAGTATTGCGTACAACACACGCTATCGTGGAAGGTCGTGATTGCGTGTAATGCAAGCCAAGTCAGGGATGCATGTTGTGAAACCTCCTTTTGGTGTATCATACAACACAAGACATTAATGAAATTAAAAAGTGTATTTTTTATAAAATCTCTAGGTGTTACATTCTACCCCCCTTAAAATGAATTTCACCCTCGAAATTCGTCGGGGTTATAAATGGTTTACTACTCGAAAGATTGTTTAATAAAAACCCACATCGTAAAAGGGTATACCAAAACATGGCTTTAAAAACTAAAGTATGAAATGTAATGGTTACCCAAACTAACTCATCACTGGGTTCCCACGTAGGACAACATAGGTGAAAATATGGATATGGAAGAAAAATCTAACCATCAAGTTCTGATGGTGAGTGGTAGAGAACATGGCTATGAAAAATCCATCAATCACAAAGCCATAGATTTGTGATGATCTAAGGTACCATCTGATTCATCAGAAATAAGGGAACTAGGACAACATTTTTGGTTCTCAAAATCATTTCCCTAAAGTTGAAGAATTTGAATTAGAATAAATACTTACTTTATTTTGGTATAATATCACTATTGTTCGTACCTTGAACAATTTCCACATCATCTCATAAAGAAATGAAGTTGAATTTGTTATTAATGAAGTGTTAGTAGATATTGTGATAGAATGACGGGTCATTCCATCTGTCTCAGACAAAAGGTTAGCAAAAGTTATTAAATATACATAAGTCGATCTATAGTGAGATTAATCATATATGGTTCCTAAAATCGACTTATACTTCATATATCATACTGCTTAATATAATAAAACTAGTTTCTACTAAACAGGGAAATCCTGTAGGCCAGTTGTAGGCGATAAAGGCCAGTCGCACTTCGGTTGTGGGTTCGATTCCCACAGCCTTGTCCGACACGATGGGCTATCGCCCATCCTGCAGGTTGTCCTTTTTCTAAAACAACATTACTATAACATCCCATTAATAATATTGAAAAAATTTCTATCCTTAAACAATACTAACTTATGTTCAACATAATCCATTCCAATCTTTAGTATTATCTAAAATACTTCGGTCCAAACTCATAGTATATAGAAAATGATTACGTGAAATGTCATCAACCAAGCATGTGAATACCATCATTTTTCCCCCATATATCTTGTTGGTCACATTATGATCATTTGAATACCTTAATCATGTATTCTCTTGAAAAATGAATACCCATTAAACCTTAGCGAAAACATTAATGCGGTCAAAAGTTAAATCTTTCCACATACCAAAATCCAAAAATTCTATATACTCAAACCATGATATAAAATTCTTCTTATATCAGTCATGAGTTCCTGAATACTATCAAACATTTAATTTTCTCCTAATCCCTTCATTACGCGCATATCATCTACTTTCCAAAAATAACTGAATAACCATTCATGGTTACTCGTGCCATTAATCATACACTTTCAAAACATAAGGAAAGTCAACCGTGTAAAAATCCTTATATGTCTCTTTATTGCATAGTACCATGAGATTACTTATACAACATTACACTTGATAAACATGTAATCATTCCACTGCCTTCTTAAACCATTGACCAAGCTTCAACAATTCACTCATCTCACATATCATTTGTAGTCTCTTCTTCATCATCAATATAAATACTACCCATACGACCGTACTGATTCTCTTCATGAGACTTTCCATTAGGGCATTGGTTTTCATAATGCCCGTACATTCCACATTTAAAACATTTATCCATTGTTGATGTCGTAGCAATACCATTATCCTCATCCATGGTGTTAACTGAACCTTTTCCTTTTCACTTACTGGATTTGTGTCCTTCTTTTCCATACCTAAAGGATCTTCTAGTTCCTTTGAAACAATCTCCCTGATGCCTCTTCCCACATGATTTACATGAGGGAAATTAAACTTTCATTCCTCTATGATCATCATGAAACTCCATCTTCCTCTTATTATCTGAATCGGGAAACATACTAATGTTGAGATTATTGATCATATTATGAGATTGCTGATTAGGCATAATAACAATGTTTGCACTTCCAAATCCTGTTTCATTTGTTTTCTCATGAAGAATATCATTCCATTGTCCGTCATATCCTCCATTATTATGAATCTTCCTGTTTCCAGCCATTTTCTAAAGCCCAAAAAGAATAGTGTGAGAGGAAAAAATCATAATGAAGGGGGAGTAACATCAATTTCTAACATCTTAAGTTTAATCTAATTACCATAATTCTTGGACTATAACCTATACTTATACTTAACCTTAGGGACATCCCTATACATACCTTAGAAATATCTCTAGGGATCTCACTAAAGTTCTCGCATCTTACTTTCCAGAGGTTGACTAAACCTTTCCTATGATACCAACTGTAGAGACCCGAAGCTTGACATACATGGACAATACATTACTTTTGCGGAATACTTCATACATAACAAAAAATAGACACAAAGTTCGTAATAGTTTAGTGTCTTTGGAAACTCGGAATAAAATATTCTAATCGTGGGGAAAGATCATTAACATCTCCCAATAAAAATCTTCCCCTTTTTTTCTTACCAAAAACCTTTATTTATATCCTGGGGAAAAGAAAAAATAAAAGGGGTGAGCTCAAATGTCTAGTAAGGGTAAACATAGAGAATATAAAACAATCCATAAACATTTGAATGAAAAAACATGAACATAAAATCTAAACAACAAAATCTTGAGGAAAGACATGAATCTTTGAAGTACATAAGGAATATATCATAAGGGAACATCAATCATGATAAAATAGCATGGGAATTAAACATGTCAGTGTGGAAACCATTAAGCATATGATATGATTTCCATAGTAGGAAAGGCATTGCTGCCAAGACCATCTTAGTGGACAAAGTCCCTTTCTAAATCGTGTTCACTCCTCATTCCAGTCCTGTATTACTGAACTGGTTGAACTTTCATTTCCATCCATGTCTATCTCATGAGATATAAATCTTTACCCAATACATTGGAGGGAGATAACGGTCCCACCCATATCATAATGAAAGCATTCTTACTTGTTCCACAAAATAAACATACATCATTCATAATAACCCAATTAATAAAATGGGTTTAATAAACATCATTCCATCATCACATAATACATATAAAATAAATGGATATCATTTCATAATAAGAAAAGTGAAACAATGTAAATCATAGATACATTAAACTTGAAACATACACATATGAAATAATGTCATCTTAGATGGAAAATGGTTTTGATAAAACATTTGAAATGAATTCTTGAGGAAAATATCCTTTCTTTTTCAAAATCATTTTCTCTTCACAAAATTCCATGCACTTTTAAAATAAAAGTATTTTGTTAAAAATAGTCATAAAATATTTTTTAGGAAGCTTCATAAAAATAAGTCTTTATAATACCGTAAAAATCCTTTCATGCCGTATACGTTAAAAAAACATTCTTCTCGTACTTTTGTCAGAAAAGTCAAAAAAGTGCCTTGTAGGGTAAATAAAAAAAGATTTCTTCCATACCAAGGGGTAAAAGTAAAAATGGGTAAAAAGGACTTTAAACATACATGAATAAATTTTGATAAAACATGGACATGGATGATAGCAATAACTCTAGTAAATACTTACAAATAAGCAATCTCGAATAAAAATGATATTCACAAAATTATCCCTTACCTTAGGTCCGATATGTTTCGTACGTATCCGAACCTCCTGTATAATGATTTAAATAATTTCATTGACTTATTAAAGAATCATATGAATTGTGATGATATCATATATGTTTCACTTATGACTTTATATTACCCATTCTTTTGTAAATTCCATGTTAAAGCAGCATTTTGGGTAAAATCATTTCATTTATCGTATGTGTTTCGACTTGTCGTTCTTGATATTATTACATATATCCTGATTTACATAATTCCAGAATTTAAAACATGATTTATATATATTATATATTCATAATATACAAATATATATTATAGATCGATAAAAGGAATGAAATACACCGTTCATGGAGACAGTAGGCCGTACATACGCATGAATGCTGTTTTCGTTTCCTTATTGAATTGAATGAAACTAAATCAATGACATACATATATATATATATATACATAAATCCAGTAGCATTATTATTTCATATATTTAATTATTATTCATTATATAAACTTTATGATCATTCATGTATGGTTAACATGGAAAATGAATCTCATCGCATCGTGGAGACGGTAGTCCGTACGTACGCATGAGCGATGATATCATTCCCATAATTATTGAATAGAATTGGAGTGGACGGTATAATATATCAGAATAAATATGTTGTTATAATAACCATATATATTTATTATTTACACCATTATACCCATCCATGTAAGGTGTTGGTGGAAAAACAGATTTCACCACGGTGTGGAGACCATATTCTGTACGTACGCACGCGTGGTGATTTCGTTTTTCGTAGGATGGATAGATGGTGAAATAGGGTTGTTTCATACATATAATAACATATAAGTATATGAGTTATACTTATGTTATTACTTCATAATGAAACAACTAAAGAAGAAGAATTGGAAGAAGAAATTGAGTTGAAATAATCGGTAACAGACATTACCTCTTCTTTGAAGCGACTCTTTGAGACCTCCTCTTAAGGCACTAAAATTGGTCTTTGAAGAAGACAATAACCTAGAGTATGTTTCTATGGAACTGGAAAAGAGAATTTGGTAGGGGTTGGCCGATCTTGAAGGCTCAAAGTGGTGTTAGGAAGAGAGGGAGGAGGTGCCCTTTTATAAGGGAGGAGAGGGCCACCTTAGGAATAACTATAAATATTATTTTATTATAAAGTCATATTCTTTTTTTAATAGCTCCAAATTTATTTATTTCTAATCTAAGGTGAGTATGGGTCTAAATACTCTCATCCAATAGAATTTAGACAAGTTTAGGTTCATATTTTAACCTTATCATTTAGATTTAACTTTATGTTAAATAATTTTACATTTACTGTGTCTTCTTGTTTTCTTACACTATAAGGTTAATAAACATACTATAAAAAGCCAAAAGATCCCCAAGTGGTTCATTGATAATATATATATATCATTATATAAGTCATTTGGAAGTACCTTAGATTATTAGGAATAAAATAACAATTAATAATATAATATTTTTTTAAAAAACTATTTTATGTCAATTTTAGCACTATTTGGCCCATGTTTTTTGTGAAACTCATAACCTAATTATTAGTTCGAAAACAGTTATCTAAATCTATACTAACATGTCATATTAACCTAGAAAATTAGTGGAATTTATAAAAAGCGTCAAATTACATTTATTTGGGTATTTATAACAGCAATTATGTTAATGATTTATTAATAAGATAATTACTGCATCATCTTTGTGTCATAAATAAATTAATTTATTTAATGTCTAAAAATTATAAATAAAATACCATTATTTAGGAAATCTTTTTTTATTTCTAATGAATATTTATAGTCGAATTTTTCTTATGTATAACCCTATATTAAAAATTATTTACTTATTAAACATTGATTTTAACTATTTTAACCCTTCTTTAAATAAATTAATATTAAATGTCCTAATCTAATCCAAGTGGGCCTAAATAGTCATAATTTATTCCTAAGGTTTTTTTTGGTCGAATTACACTTATCTAATATAATTATGACATGTGTTAGGGTAATAATAATAATATCATTTTGACCCTTAATTATCCTATTTACTTTTAACCGTGGTAAATAAAAGTAAAAAGTTACTATTCACAAAAATTATTTTCATCTCATTGAATCACATTTTAGTCCTTGATATTAAACGTGTCTCTCGGATTTTTGAAATTCAATTCACAGAAGCGGTAAAATTTAATTTAAATTAAAAAAGTCAGTTTTTTAACTACCACTAAGTCGTTTCACTATTCATCAAAAATTGAAGTTTTTAAGAAACATACCAAAAATTCAGCCTCAGAATTATTTGATATTCCAAATTCAAAATTTATTTCTATTTTTCCATATTCATAAAATATAAGTTCCATTAATTAATTTTACATTTAATTCTCATTATCAAAACAAATAGCGCGTTTTTAAGAAACAAAAACAATCAAAAGACTAATACTTGTTTATATCCAATTTCAAAGTGAAATTAATTCCAATGAACAACATTGGATTAAATGGTAAAAATATATTATAATTAAACTTTAAACCAATTAAAAAGATAATCTGACCATATAAATTATTGTGATGAAAAAAGTTGTTTTTAATTAAAATATATCGTGTTTTTACTATTCATTAAAATATGAAAGTTATCAGAATAATATGAAAAATTTATCCAAAGTAAATTTTTATTTCCTGATTCCAAAGAAGAATTTTATTTTGTAAAATTTAACTTATAGACAAGTCAAAAAAAGATTTAAAGTTGGTGCGCCATCAAAAGGCGGAAACATTACATTTTTTGAAAATTACTAATTTTACTCGAAAAATTGATTTTGTTCTCATACCATGTTCTAGAAAATGTGTAAGATGAATAATAATGTTATAAAATTCAAAATGTAGTTGATAATATTCATAACGGGTAGTTCATATAACTTATAGTTGTTTAGCGAAACTCAGTATTGCGTACAACACACGCTATCGTGGAAGGTCGTGATTACGTGTAATGCAAGCCAAGTCAGGGATGCGTGTTGTGGAAGCTCCTTTTGGTGTAGAGTAACACACAAGACATCAATGAAATTAAAAAGAAATATTTTTCATAAAATCTCTGGGTGTTACATGTTATGGTGATCAAAATTATTTATGTTGGAAGAGAATATTTTTCTATAGAGAATCAGAAAAAAGTAAGTAAACAGATTATAGTTTGGTTATAAAAGGACATGAAAAAAAGGCTTGTTAATTTGATGGTAAAATTAACTATAATGAAACAATATAAATAAAGGTTATTTGGAGGGTATAACTAATTCCAGTATATGTATTTATTATTGTGGGTATAAGTATGTTAAAATCGGTGAACAATTACATGGTGGCATAACATGTTTCTTCCTAATTATTTTTAATCATTAAAGTAGATATTAATGGAATACATATTGGTAGAAATAAAAAATATGGAAAAAATGTATCTATTTTTACGAAAATTTTTAAATTCCATGTGTTAATAAATATTTCATTTTTCCGTATGAATGATAAGGTTGATGTGAATATTTGAGTGTAATAGAACTTCAATAATTTTTCATAGGTAAAGAAATGTTTCATTAAAATGTTAAGAAACATTACTATAAATGGATAAATGTTATAACTAATTTATTCTTAATCTCAGTAATCCATCATTGATCCAAGATAAATAAAATTGGTATCAAAGTGGTTGACTATGAATGATCGAAATACTAGGTATGTGGAATTTCAATTTAATAAAAATAGCGGTGTTCATGTTTTTTATTGTACAAACTCATGCATTTGAAAAAATATAAAGTTACTTTATGTTACATCTCTTGGACTTGAAGATAAAAGTGACAAAACAAATGTTATTTCTCCCCCTTAATTGTTTTCCATCATATCTACTGATGATTGTACTTTAGATGTTTATAGAATGATTATAATTCTAGGCTGATTTCTCTTACAAAAAATATTTATACAATGATTATGGAATTTACAAAATCTTAACAGATAAGGGTAAATTAAGAAGAAACTATATAGGAAATTGGAAATCTATGGAAGATATTATATAAATCTAGAAAAAAATATTTTAATATAGTAACATTACTGATGAATAATGAATTGATGAGTAATTTACTTGATTCACTGAGATTATCAGTAGTATCAGGGTTTTTTTAAGAAGCTATAATACTATACTATCATATAGAAACTAAGTAAAAACATTCTAGATATAATTTATTCCAAATTGAAAAGATTAGAATATTTATTATCTTTATCATTTGAAGCACATAATAATATTTTTATGGAATATTAAATGAGAAACACTATAATATTTATGAAGAATGATATGGAAGTAATGGCTATTGAAGCCATGGTAAAATGAAATCATATTGATAAATAAGTTGAAGAAGAGTCATATTATCCAGAGTTTATGGAGAATAAAGATGACATAAACAAAATCATCATTATTTTTTCTAAGAGATACAATATGGTAATGTGGAATGTTAAAATTTCTCTTAATTTTTGGAATTTAAATGATAGCCATCATTTTCGGAAAAAAAAATACATAAGAAGAAGTAGGAAAATTATTAGACTAATGAAGAAGATAAGATGTCTCAAAAGAAATAGTGCAAGAATCATAAGAAAATGTTTCTATATAATAAAAATAAATTTTATTTGTAACAAGATAGTGGGATAGTTATTTATGATGTAATGATTTTAATCGTCATGAAAGCATCATAGATCCTGTTTGAAGAAAAAGTGTGTCATCATATATTTATGATGATGGTGAAGAAGGAAAAAAAATTGGATTATAAATGAAATTTTTTGATCAAAACATAATAAAAATACATAATTTTTAATAAAAACAAGAAGTCGAAGAAACATGTTAAGGAAATGGATTTTCAAAAAGGAGAGAGAATAAAACAATGAGACACAAATAAATGTGATAAGGCATTATAAAGTAATATTCTTTTGATCATTATATAAAAATAAAAAATTATTATGAATTTTTTGTTAAGAATAATAATATCAAAATGGTATAAACTACACTTTTTGATGAAAGTAAATAGGATAGGATAAAGTTAGATAAACTTGAGAAGATGGAGAATGGTATTAAAGAATGTTTTTTTGAAACAATATGACTTGTAAAAAAACCATTATTCTTATATGTATAAGAGTTTTAAGGGAGATGAAATGAGAATTTTTCAAATTAGATAATTAAAATAGAACAATTATACAAAATGGTGAAAATAAAGGTTCGTATAATATACTTTTTATTACCCAAACAATATTATTTTACATCTGGTTCTACATATAATTTCTGTTAAAATGTACTGATTTATTAAGAATTATATTCCATTATGAATCAATGTAATTCATCAATAATGTATCAAATTTAACAATGTGACCAATATTTTTAAAAAATAAAAAACATAATAAATCTGAGAAATTATATAATCTTCCTTAAATATCAGGATTTATATGTAACTATGAGTGTTGTGATGGTATCCGGACTAAGGAATACATGTGTGGGTATAACATGTATTTATTAGGTAAAAATATTAAATCAATTCGAACGAACAATAAAATAAAATTAAACATACATTCGATCAATCTATAACGACGAGAAAATAAATATTTTGAATGTACTAAATGGTTATACCTCTAGGAAAAATTTTTGTATCCAATGATGATGAAAAGAAAAATTAAATAAGAATGAAATGTAAAAAATCCTTATAATTTTACTAGAAATGTTTCCATTAATTGAATATTGATTAATAATAAGAATCTATTGAATAACATTGGAAATATGATTTATAAAATTATAACATTTTCAAAAACAAATTACCAATAGATGGAGGCTTCAAAATTCAAAAATAATAGAATAATATGTGTGATAAATAAGGGAATAAAAAAATCAATGTCTATCCAATCAACCTAATATGATATTATAATGAAATAACAACAACTCAACGTAAAAATGATGCTATGAATTTTTAATGTAAGATGACAGCTTCACCTGATGATTATAAATATGAAAAAAATCAATTATAAAATATATGGATGATGATCACATAAAAGAATGAAAATCCAATGAAAAATATATGAAAAAAAATAATATGTTTATTATAAATATGGGAGGAAATAAATTATAAAATATATGGAGGATGATCGCTTAAAAGAAAGAAAATCCAATGAAAATGGAAAGAATTGCAATAATATGTTGATATTGAGACAATATTATCCTATAAAATATTAAATGTAAGGCACACTATGGTTCCTATTTATTCCCAATATACATGTTTATTGGTACTAAATTTTCGGTAATTAAAAGAGAATATATATGGAAGCTAACTTAGTGTTGTAGAAGATTTTTTTATTTAGAGAAATCCATTATGGAATATCTTCGTCATTGTGATGGGGACTGGTATTTTACATATGAGGCATAGAAAGGATGAAGTTGACGTATAAAAATATCAAATTTTCAAAAAAATGTGAGGCTTCTTAAAGAATTAAAATTCAAATGATCTGATTTTTATAAACATATAATATTTTGAAATTTTTGTTGATATGGGTGTATGATTTCTCTTTAAAATATGTAATCATATATCCCCTCATTAAATTTTTTTTGTAATGATATTGGGGAATGAATTGTAGGAAATTAATGTTAATTTATCATTGATAACCATTATTATACACTCTTTTGTTTTAATACATTAGCCAATACAAACATAGTGTTGTTCAGTTGATGGTTAATTATTATGTAACTCATGCGATGATATCTTTTCTCTTAGGAAAAAATTTCATGATTTTGATACGAAGAATGATAGTTTGAGCTATCCCATTTGATTTTGGTTTCCAATCAGGGGAGAATTATTGATGGGGGAGAATAAGATGTAATCATCATATAAAAAGAAATTATTGATCACAGTTATTGTCTTTGACAATGTGTGATGTTTTAATGTATGTTTTCAAAACAATCACAAATGGGGATATTATTGTGCCAAATTGTTTTTGGATGATTTTTCATTAAATATATCAACATTTATTGGATGTGAGAGCTAATTAATAATGTTGGAGACATTTTTTAAAAAGGAATTAAGGAAATTTTCTTAAGGTGTGTGTGAATGTTTACATAAAAATGTTTGGAATATTATCCAACATATTCAAATGATGTTAAGTTGTTTTTCATGTTCTCAAGAATATGATTATTATCATGATGAATTAATTTTTATCAAATAATGTGATCTTTGTTATCATACATAGATAACCATAAAAATGTAATCAGATGAAGAAGTGGTTATATATGTTTAATAGAAAGGGAGGTTTCATAATGTTACCAGGAGATGTAAAAAGTGAGAAAAGTCCAAAATCAATTGGAAGTATGAAGTTAAAATATAAATAATCAAATATACAGTCTGTGTAATGATTGAATATGTTATCAGATGGATAAGGAATAAATATTGTAAAAATTATCCTCTTATTATTTGAGGAATCTCTAATTTAAAAAATTTGAGTTTTATGATGTGCAATGTTGTTAGTATTAATGTAGGGTAATTTCCTATATAGAATAAATAATATTGGAGGGGGGATTGCATATGAAGAGTGTTGTGAAGGCTATATAAAGATAACTCATGTTTTGAGCTAACTATATAAATGATTCATAAGCACTATAGAATTACCACTGTAATACTCATGACCTATCTTATGGTACTAAGGATAGATTTTGAATGATATTAGAGGAAGGGAGCTACATTAGATAAGGAATGGGATAGTACACGGTTAACTGAAAAGAGGATAGCTTGTTTATACTAACATCTAATGAAAATTCTATTAGAACACCTTATAAATATTTCAATGATGTTACAATCATTTATGTACCATCATATATATACATTAAATACACAAGAGATGTAATTTCATGGAGTCTATTAGATTGAGAAATCTAATAGACCTATAACAAATAAGGTCATAAAATGTTCAAGATGTTGTTAAGAGGGATCAGATGGATAATCAATAGAATGAGGTATATGATGTTATTAGAAAAATGATACATTGATGATGTAATCGAATAATTTTTTATTTCTGAATAACTATATGGAGATATGAAATCTCTTTATGAAAACATATACTAATTATATCATATAAAGTTAATTTAACCATGATAAATCAAATGAATGTGATTCATAAAATTCAATGTTTATGTGATCACTGAACAATGAATTATAGCTGCATACTATTGGAAAAATAAATCCCCCAAATAGAAATTTATAAACATTCGAAAGAAATAGAAAAACCAAGGATGTTCATATATATTGTTCAATTACATTAATAGTAATGAGGAAAACATTATATTCATCATTTTTTATCATTATATGGTTATGTATGGATGAATAAGTTCCTCAACATTGAGTATAAACATGTTAAATGAATTAAATAAATTCAAGAAAATTCAACAGTTTTCTATAATGTTTTAAAATATTTAAGAAGCTTCACATTAATCTCAATTTAGTAAAAGAATAAGGATACATTTTTTTTGTTATGAAAATAATTATTATATTCTTCCCAAACACCTAGATATACACCAACATAATATGGAATGGAAGTGAAGAGCATAACACCCTAGTATTTTTAGTGTGCAATTTTCGTTTAAATTAATAATACTTGCAATGAAATATGAGACTATAATAGTGTAATTTTTTTAAAATAGGACACAATTTTAGACTTATTAAATAACACTTCATTACAAATGATTGGAACTAATTAAGCTGAAATTAAACATCAATGATCAATTAGTAATAAAATATGATAGTCTTCGATGATAATTAGAAGTAAAAAATTATAACAATATTCATATAGACCCACCATCAATAGTAATAATCTATATAGAATAAGAGTATGAATACATAGTAATGGAAATATAGGAACCATATTTGTAAGAAAAATGTTTTCAAACAAATTAAAATCTACATTATAAGATTTCTTTTGATTAGTATATATATATATAAATGTATTTTGATGTTAATTTTAAGTAATTTGGTATTTTTCAGATTAATATGATAGTAATGAAAAAACACCTATTATAACCATTTAGATTAATCTAATATATTTATATATATAATATATAAGATATGATTCTATTTATAATGTAATTATATGTTATATAGATAATATAAAAATTATCATATATATGAAACTTCTTTAATTAATAAGTTTTTGAAGTTAATTAATTTTGAGTTCCATAAAGAAGAATTTCAATAATTTAATAATGAACTCACAAATTGTTAATATCATAAATATTCCAAATGGTTTTTTATAATACATTATTATATTGAATTGGATATAAATAAAAAATAAATATGCTAAAATAATTAATAATAATAACTCATTATTAAAAAAAGTATAATTATGTATATGTATAATAAATATTTTATTGGTTTTATTTATAAACGTAGTTATTTATAAAGAAGAGGCCAACCTAGTACCTATCTAGGCTAACTCAACCCAGACATTGTGGGACCAATGCTCAACCGTGGATAAAAATCCATCCTTCATCAACACGCTCGACGTGAGGGAATTATATCTCACCTCACAAGTGTATTGGGATGAATAGGCTCTGCTGATATCCCCTGATGGGTCATGTGTATGACCATAAGTGCATATGTATTAGTGGGATGCGACCCACATGAGAGTGTGTGTGTATTTACTCAGAAATGTGCCTCATTAATTTATTCTTCCCATTATTGTAGAGCTGTTAAATAATATATGATCATGGAACTCTGAAATTATTTGATGTGGGTTTTGTTATTCAATTATTATTCTTGTGTTTGAAAAAATGTGATTATATCAGGTTTTCCTAATCAAATCCTTGATGACCTTCTGATCATCCCACAATTGTAATGTTCCACATGACCCCTATAATTCAATCATATTCTCCTACATTCATGATTGAATCTACCGTCTCCATACCTATTGTCTCTTCCTTCTCCTTCCAGCAGAAGGAAACAAATTGATGGGCAACCTAAAAAATAGTTATTTCCATGTTCAGTACTTTCTTGGTGATAAGGTCAGACCCTTATACTATCATCAATGGCACTCTTCCAATAGAAAAAAGCTAACCCACCATTGAGAACCTTTCTTCTCAAATAATACTCGGTATCATATCAATACAAAGATGTTTATGCCCAAATTTATATCAAAATTGAAAATTGGGTAGTTTTTCTCAAAATAAAATCAGTCTATTTGAAACCCTCGTTTCTATACGGTACTTATAAATGAAATATCAATTTAATATATATCAGGTAAGGCCTCATAGGACATATTTATAATGTTGTGTTTTCAAAGAGTGGCCCCTTAAAAAATCCTATATTTTATTTCTTAATCTAGAAAAAAAATCATGGGTATCAACTCCTCTTTATATATAAATATATATATATATATGTCTACTAATATAGGGAACACAGACCCCCTGTCATTGGAAAACCCTGCCTAATAATTTATTCTTCCCTTATTACCAAACCTACTGATTATAAGCTCAACAAGAAGAGAACTCCCTCCACTGGACCCGTACATACTGATTTTCATGTAATGGGATTCTAATTTTTCAAAACTATTATATGTATGTGTTATTAATTTTTATAATTTTTTTGAATATGATTAATTTATTTTAAAACCTCTTTTAGAAAAAGTGAATTTATTAATGAAAGTCTATTTTTTATAAACCCCTTGTTTATATAAGGGATTCAAGTTTCCAAAATCACTATAATAAAGCTTATAGTTTTGTAAGGGGAACCCTTTATTTCATTAAAAAAATATTTACGTTTATAAAAAAATTGACTGATTATTTTATTATAAAAAATTATAGTTTCAAATTATTAATTTAAAGAATGAATAATAGATAGTATTACTATTATTTTATCTGATATATTTATATCTCTTTTCTACAATTATTTAATATATAGAAATGATATTTCCTAATAGTTATGTTTTTAATTTATGTAAGCCCGTCAAAATGGAAATCCAAATTCTGTATATAAAGGTGATTTTTCAAATGATAAATTTTATAATTTTATTTTATTCTATCTCAAAAAATATATTTTTATGAATTTTATAATTTTATGAATATAAATATCATTTTATATATATTGATGTTAATCTTTTTTGTAAATATGGTCATTCTCTATTATCTTAATTATCATTACATACAAGGATACTAAATTTATCAATCATAA
Source organism: Viscum album (assembly GCA_963277665.1). Taxonomy (NCBI): domain Eukaryota; kingdom Viridiplantae; phylum Streptophyta; class Magnoliopsida; order Santalales; family Viscaceae; genus Viscum; species Viscum album. The sequence continues at coordinate 909,954,890 of OY728164.1, forward strand.
ATTATTGACTTCTGTAAATTCAATGAATGAAAACCTATGTAAATATATATATATATATATATATACATTTATTTGCATATATATTAGTGAATTATCATTTTTAAGCTAAAAACTCCATCAAAAAATAAATAAAATAAAAAATCTCAAAATGTTTTGTAGAATTTGGCAGGTGGTCTTTTATTAACATGATATGGATCTATGTAGAGAATACAACCCTCTTATACTGGTATTCTGAAGATAGCGTTTAATTTTCCAATTTCCAAGAATGTTTTTTTCTGATCTAAATTAATAATTTATGAAAACACCTAGGATTATTTTATTATGAAAAAAATTTCTATATATTTTTAAAGGTTATAATATTTTAAATATTATTTTTTTTGAAATTTAGAATTAATTTCAATATGTTTTCAATATTATTTTACATGTTTTATTTAAACAAATAATTTTTCAGAAAAAAAATATATTATATTAATTTTTAATAAAATATCATTTTATTGAAATGATGATTTCAAAAAGAAGTATTTCCAATGGTCTAGAAACATTATTTTCTATTTGAATGTTTATATAGACCCTAAACCAATATTATTTTGGTATGGTTGTGTTATGTTAGGTAATGAATAATCCTCTATTTAGATGTAATATCTATGTATAAAAATAATGGTTCATTATAGCTGGAATCATAGAATGGTTCAGTTAACCAATGGATAGAAGGATTAGAAAACCATAGTAATATCCTAAAGAATAAGGCTATGTATAGGATATAATCCTAGAGTTATGGGTATGATCATAAATGACCTTTAATAAAACCTAAGGTGTCTTTAATTGAAATTTTATAAGTATTTTTCCTCCATTATATTGTTTTTAAATTATAATCTGTGTTATTCGCAATAAATTTTTGGTTTTAGTCATCGTCTCAAACCCTGATGATCCATATTAATGATGAATGCCATTTAAAATTCAATGATGATACTGCTATGAAACCGAATGTTATGGGGATGGAATGGAAAACCTTGTTACTATGATCAAACAACATTCTTAAGACATAAATCATGATGTACTTCCAAAAACAAAATGTTTGGAACAAAATTTTGTTTGAGTCCTTCATTACTTAGTGTCCACCATATTTTAGTGGGTCATGTGATCCACTCGTGTATGAACAGTTGATCATTAACATAAAAAGATATATTTGGTTCTCCAATGTTTCAAACATGATATAATACTTTTTATTGTATATTGTTAGGAAGATCAAGCATATCAATTGAGGAATATCATCAAGAATATGAGGTAATGAGTTGAAATTGACTCCATAGAGTGTTATAAGTTCAAGAACATAATTTTAAATAATTAAATTTCCTTGTATTATTCTTATGTATATGGGGGAGTGGTTTCTTTCAGCTTAATAAAAATGATCACAAATACTTTGGTACCTATGAATAAAATTTTAGGATACTTGAATAGTATGCTTATAAAATTATTATCTAATATGAATGTATGGTTTATTGTTTCTTTAATATCTTAAAACAAATTCTTCTAATGGGGTTATCAATAATGGATTTTAGTAGCTATGAAGTAATTATTAAACATTCTCTCAAGTTTGAGATAGATATTAGAGTCACTCATCAGTCATTTGGGATTGATTAGATGATATAAATGGAATTAAAGGGGAAATCTATAAATTGTAGTGAAAAGAATATGTCCTTCCCATTCTCCTAAAATTGTGGAATGAAACATGGAGGAAACTATCTTATAAGGAAAATGATATGTTTTAAATGTGTATGTGAAGGTCCTCGAAACTATCATATAAGGAAAATGATATGTTTTAGATGAGAAAATTCTAATGGAACAGCTGTCACATAAAAAGTTTGTAATTCATCTTCAGTTGAATCATGTGGGAAATTGCTTCCTAAAAATATTGTGATCCTTCCTTATGTTGAATTAAATGTGAATCTTGGAATAAATTAATATTCAATATATGAATCCCATATTAATTTTAGACAAAGGGAAGTCACATTTCATATTTGTATTGAATCTATGATCACATTTTAATGAAAGGATGAATATGAACATCCAAGGTAAATTACATTAATATTCAAGGTCTTAATTTCTATAAATGTTGTTTTTTTATCTGAGATGGTTAGGGTGAAAATCACAATTAAGGATAACCCAATTGTATGAGGCTTTTTCAATGACTTTTTCAATCAATTACCAAGTCTTCCAATGAATCATGTAGATTAGTTTTTTACATAAATCAGACATTTTTCTATGCCAATATCAAAGACTCTTTATATAATGGTCCAAATTTAAATGTAGTAATTGAAGAAGAAAATCCAAGTGATTCTTAAAAATTGATTTATATTCCATTGTGTGCCACCTTGGGTGGAAATTTTTTATTTGTAATGAATAAAGGTGGATCAGTCAAACTATATGTTGATTATCAATAACTAAACAAGATCAATATCAATAAAAAGTATTCTATACCATTTATTGATGACCTATTTGATTAACTACGAAAATATCAATAATTTTTGAAGAAAAATATTTTTACAACATATCATCAATTGGGTGTCAAGAATGAGGATATACCCATGGTAATATTTATTAAAATATATATGCACTATGAATTTAGAGTTACTACATTTATTGTAACTAATTCACCTAATATAATCCTGGATTTAATGAATATATTATTTAGATTAATCATTGAATATTTTGAGGTAGTATTTATAGACGAAATACTTTTATACTAATAGAGATGGGATGAAAATGAAGATCACATGATAATTTTAATAAATACCTTGGGAAATGATAAAAATTATAAAAATTTACAAATTTGAATTTTGGATTCAGATGTTTTCATTTATGGGCATATAGTCTAAAGATAGGGGACATTTGTGGATCCAACAAAGATGAAAACAATTGAACGTTGTCCAATACGAACAACATCAATTGAGATCCAATTTATTTTTAGTTTAGATATATATTATCAAAAGGTTGTAAAATATTTATCATAAAAATCAAATCAACTCAATGGGTTGTATTAAAAAGGAGTTATGTTCATATGGATGGAGGAATGTGAAGAATAACTCAAGGTGATGAAAAGAATGTAAGTCGGTGCACGTGTGATCACACTACCCTATGGTGGAGAAGGTTTTGTGATCAATAGTGATTCATTAAATAATGGAATCAAATGTGTCCTCATGAAAAATAATATGATTATAGATTATGCTTCATTAAAAGATAAAATAAATGAGAAATATTTTCCAACAAATGATTTGGAGTTTTCAAAAGAAATTTTTTCATTAATGATATGGATGAATTATATTTATAGAGAAAGGTGTGACATATATACTAATCATAAAGTATAAATTATATTTTCACTCAATAGGATATGAATATGATCCAAATATGATTGTATGAGCTAATTAATAATTATAAATTCTCAATACATTACCAACATGGGAAAGTAAATGAGGAGGCTAATGCTTTGAGTCAAAAACACCATGTTATCCTATCTATGATGAGGATAAAAAAGATCCAATATTTATGGATTTCTAAAGTATAGATCTGAGAAATTTTAAAGGAATGGGAGAAATATTATCTCGATGAAATAAAATTTTGACCATCTATACATGTGAAGATTATGGTGCCACAAATGGAATATATATATATATACTCAAATGAAGGAGAGAACTGTTCCATATTTAAACATTTTTTGTGATGGAATAATATGTTTTGAAAACCATTTATGCATTATTCCTATGGAATAATTAACATTCTTCTTCGATGAGTATCATTGTTCATTATTCTAAATTCATCATGGAAGAGTAAATATGCATTGGGAACAAAAAGAGTATTTCTGGTCGGATGGAATGTAGAATGATATTATAGAATATGTTTCTCAGTGCATTGTTTGTTAGAAAGATTTGGTACCCATACCAAAATAGAAATGATAAAACATAACCATTGGGTTTTTCTCCTGACATCCCAAAACATATGAGAATCAAAAGGCTATATGTGTTGTAGTTGATCTTCTTATGATCTTAGAAAACTTCATTATTATCATCGAATTTTTCTCTCTTTAGTATCTGTCAAGAATATATATTGACTAAATGGTAAGATTTAATAGAGTAACACTTTCCGTTATACCTAATCGGGATCCATGGTTAACCTCAAAGTATTCATCAGACTCTGGATATAGAGTTATATTTAAGAAATGATTATCATCCCTATTCAAATGGATAGTCTGAGAGGATAATTCAAACTATGTAATATTTTTTGACAGCTTACTCTATGGATTTAAAATGTGGTTGGGATAAACTACTACCTTTGGTAGAATTTCCATATAATAATAGTTTTCACTCCATTATTTAGATGGATCCTAAAAAACCCCTCAATCGTTATAAGTGAAAACCTCCATCCGGATGGAAGTATGTTGGTGGAATATATATATTGGTACCTGATGTAGTTAATGAAATGGAATATGAGGTTAGTTATATTCAACATCAAATAAGAGAAGTATATAGTTGAAAAAAACATTGGAAATCAAGGAAAATATATATATTTTGTAATTGGTGATATGGTATTTATAAGAATAGATCCATAGAAGATATTAATGATATATTGAAATAACGGAAAGTAAATATATAGTTATATTGGTCCATTTTAAATTATTTATTATTTTGGGATGGTTTCTTTTAGATTTTACCTTCCATTAAATCTCTCTCATCTTCATAATGTGTTACATGTATCTCTCATGAGAATATAGATACATAATCCTTCACATGTAATAAAATCATAAGTCATACCATTGAAGAGAGATATTTCAAATGATTAAAAATGATAGAGATTCTAGATCGTAGAGAAAAATTTCTACGAAACATGACCACTCACTTGGTTAATGTTTTACAATGAAACCATCAATCTGAAGAGGCATGTGGGATCCTAAGGATGTGATAAGTCTGAGGTAACCTAATTTGTTTGTATTGGTGTGATTAATTTAGTAGAATAGATTCATTTTAGGTGGTGTATATTATTACACCCTGATATATTAACAATTATTTCTCTTTAAAAGAAATTATTTATTTGATATCTTATATTACTTGTAAATGATTTTAAATGAATCGTGATACATTATTAAAATATTATTAGTTTAAAATAAACCTCATAAACCAGACATTCAATTCAAATGGATAAATATTAATAACTAATTTTTGAAATAATTATAGAGTCCCAACTCAATATTAATGTATTGGTAAGTGGTTAGAAAATGGCTACACAATTTTTAGTAATGTAAATTTAATTTTCAAAACAAAATATCTACTATTCAAAAATGAGTTTTACTTCTTTTTATAATTGAATTTTAGTTTTTAAAAGTTCAAGAAACTTGATTTGAAAAAAATTAATTTCTTTATTTAAATTATCATGTTAAATTATATTTCAATTATTTTTTTTATAATTTTATGAATTCATTTATTTTTTATGAAATACTGAAAATAATTATTTTTTTAAGTCTTCTTTAAAAGTATTTGTAAGGTAAAAATATATTTTGTGTCATTTTTAAATTTTAATATGTTAATTTTGATTTATAATAAACGAATAATGGTATTTTAGAAGTTTTTTATACATGATTTTGTAAAAAAAAATATTTTATGTTTTAAAAGGGCATTTTGGGAAAAAAAATGTTCTAATGGTGTTTTACTTGTTTAAATTTAAATTTAATTTATTAACAACTTGTTTAATTTTAAAAAATTGATAAAAATTTTAAATTCATAATTTATGATTTAATTCAAGAGTTCTATTTTATTTTGAGGCCATCAAGAATAGTAACCTTGGTAAATTATATTTCCACGATAAAAGGTAAATTGGGAAATATAGGTTTAAATAAAATTAAAAAGACAATGAAATGACCCTTACAGATAGAATATTTTTATTATATGAATATAATTTAATCCTTAACAACCAATTATCAAAGTAATTTTTTTTAATGGACACCTTTCCCTTAAATTTATTTATATAATATCTAAATCAATGAAAGTCACAAAATGTCAATTTTTTGTCTTAAATATCACTTCTTTGTCTACATGGGGAACATTTTAATTTATGAATGAATATAAATATATTTTTTTAACTCAATAAACATATTTTAATGATAAAATTTTATTTTTAACATTTTGGTCCACATGTATGAGATTAAAATATTTAATATATTTTATTAAAAAAAATTCAAATGATGTCACAATCAAGTTTTAAATATTATATCAATTTCAATGTAGGTTTAACTGAAAAATATATTTTTCTGTAAATATTATTATGAAATATTGTGTATTTATCTTATTTTAGGTTTTTATTATTTTTACAGAATAATTAAGTTTGTTAAATAATTACTCAACGTTGATGAGTTAATTACTTAAGTAATGGAATTGACAAGTAAATTTTATAAAAAAATATTAAAAGAAATATAATTTAAAGATATTTAACAAGATAAAATATGTTTATAAATGACCATGAAATAATAGGCATATAATAAATAATTTTTTCAATGTTAACTTGTTATATTGATAAATTTAAAAGTCTACATAATGAATAATGTCAAAATGGACACTAATGAATTTTTTAAAAAATAATATTTTATAAAATTATTTTTAAAATCATAAAACATAATAAAAAATAAAAAATAATTATAATATAGTTTAAAATATCATAAATTTTTCATTTTTTGTCCCATTGATATCACATAAATAAAATTAAAACCTTCTAATTTTGAAAAATTTTGTTACCGTTGTTAAAATTAATATAAGTTAACTATGGGTTAATCAAAATGGGAAGGATTAAACTAATACCAAAACTAGTATAAAATCTATTGGAATTGGGAATAAAAAATAATCTCATATTATCATTGAATAAATGGTTTTTTAGATTCCTTTTTATTAAAATTGAATTTATTACAAATTAATATTTTTTGAAATTCCAAAAGATCCCCTCACCAAAATTATGAATGGGCACCTCCTCCCTTACTTCTTCACATCAAATTATACCTTTAAGATCAACCATACCCAAAAATGTATCTTCTAAATTTTCATTATATCCAGTATAGAGGTGATGGATTTATCAAAATATTATCCATTGTATCCCTAAGTGAAGATCTAAAAGAAGATTGATGAAGACGATGCAATCGTCTTGACCGACTATTTCATGATCAGTTTTTATTCTAATTATTATTAATGTGTTGTCTATATTATAAATTAATTACTATAGTATCAACTATATTATGAGATGTTATTTTGATTATGTAACAAAAACATTCCACCTTTAATCCAACCTATAAAAAATAAACACACCATGTGTGCGTACATACTGCTTACAATCTTCATGTTGTGTTGTAACATCTTTTTCATCACCTCGTTACATAGATAGTAATAATTAGAGTAATAATATATATATATGATAATTTTTACATTATATTGTTTTGGAAAAAATTAATATACCATAAACTTCCACTTCCATTCACTATTAAAAGAATGATACTGTCGTTCATGCATACGTATGGCCCACCTTCTCTATGACGGGCTGTTCTTCATTTTACATGCTCACAACTTAGGAATGAATATATACATATATATAATAAAAAATAGGATATATATTAACTTAATATATATAATTATATTACCAAACTACTTTGTCTTAACAGGAAACATGATATATATGACAAAAAACCCATGAAAATGATGTTGCTACCATCAGAAAGAATGGAAATAACGAAATATTATTAACAAATGAGTGGTAAGATGATATATTATAATCATATATGATATCATAAATAGTAATATTGTACTATTTTAAATTATTAAAACTATTTAAACCATTATACATTAGTAGTTTCTACCTATGGTAGAAATCATACCAAAGGTAAGTGTCAATTTCAACAATCTCATTAGTATTCATGGTTGTTTATATGTAAGTATCTATAGGGGGATATTTATCTTACATGTCCATATTTCCTAAAAATGCTTTCAAAAACATTTTTTTACTATTATTATACTATTGGTAAAGTGATATTTAAGTGTCTTTAAATTTTTACTAAATTGTTTGAAAGGAATTTTTTTCACATTTTCTGATTGATGTACTTTGTGACTTTTCCATAAAAAGTAATCAAATAGTGTTTTTTAAAATATACTACATGAGATGATTTTCCCAATTTCATGAATACATAATTAATTAAATATTTAATAAAATTTTTAATGGTTATTTTCATGTAAAATGTTTTATTTTGAAAGCTTTTTGAATTTTGTGAATTGTTTTTCAAAATATAAAATATATTTTCCTCAATAATTGCTTTCAAGTGGTCATTCAAAATTAGTTTCCATATAAGACAATATTATTTAATGTTTCATATGATTTATTGGGGATATGATCTAATTAGTCACTTATTATTATTTATCTTAATGTTTTATCTTTATGATGTATTTATATTTATGAGTTCTATTTATTTTACACAAATTATGTTATGATAAAATATTTATGAAACTAATTTATTTTATGGTTTCTGATATGATGAATACTTTATGATCTTACATCAAACATATGAATGGATTTTATTATGTGAAGGGTGAGACCTATATCTGGATCTAATGGATTGTGTAAATATTTATATCTCATGATATTGGAAGGAATAGATTGGGAAGTGAAACTAATTCAGTAAAAAATAATTGAATGATAAGAAAAATCAATTCAGTAATAGAGGGATGGAATGAAGATTTAAATATGTTTAGTAATTGACCTTTTCCAATATAATCTTCATTCAATTGAACATTGACTCATGTGAAATTTATTTTATATTCGTATGTGTATGAAAAAATTTCATGTCTTATGTTATAATCCCATGAATTATGTTCTTTTTAATTCATGTCATTTTAACAACTATTATTTATTCCCTACATCAATACAATAGTCCTTGATATGCAAGATATACATTTCAAAAGTAATTTTCATGATCTTGTGGCCTTATTATTATATTATCACTCTTGATTACCTATAGTAGGCATCAAAGGACACCATTTTATTGTGTTATTTTCCATTGGATATGATGAAAGGTATTAAGTATGATTTCTCAAAAAGGGATCTAGTAATAAAGGAATAAGAGAGATATATGATATAGATTTAGTATGAATCATTTGTTTCATCTTCCATGTTTCTAAAGACACTAAAAATATATGGTTCTAGTGTTGTTTTGATATGTAATGTAATGGATATTCTTCTATTTAGATTACATATATATGTATGAAAAGTATGGGATGTTACTTTTGGAGGAGAGAAGGTGAGGTTGAATTTGAAATATCAAATGGAGGAGTTTTGTCATTATAGAATGTTTGTTCGATGGAATATTGTTCTTGATATTGTTAATGGGAAGTATTGTAGTTCTTGTTAGAGGTGTCTAATATAGGGGTGAAATATGTAGTTAGCTTGGATAAAACTGATTGGATTTCCACTTGTGGCCTTCAAATAGCATAGTCATTGTTCATGACATGAAGTCCTATGGAGAAATATCATGGTCTTTTCCAAATAGGTTGTTGAGGATTCTATACTCTGGTCATGACCGAAACTATTCCTAACCATCTTAACTCTAGATCTATAAATAATCTCTGAATATATGATATATAAAGAGACCATTGGTGTCGACATTAGAGGATGTTTAGAATAAATATTTCTTGTTTTCAAGGTCTTCAAAACATTATAAATGGTTTTTTTAGTGGCCACAATACGATGATCACTGACACACTATAAAAGAAACTTTTTCTATCATGGTATTAATTGTCATGTTCCTTAAGATAATTTATATTACAATGATTGGTTACAAAATTCCAATAATCCTAGTAATTATTTTAGATTCTTTTGAGCTCCATTACATTGATTTTGAAACCTACTATATATAAGCTAAGAATTTGTTTATATATGGGGATTATTACACTTTTTTCAATTTAGTTTATTTCCCAATAATATGTCATAGAAGTCCACGATAACATGGTTTGGGGATGGGATACATGTTTTATTATCACTGGATTAATGAATATCATATTATTTTAGGTAATTTATAATTATATTGTGTTGTTTATATCTTGAACCACACAAAATCAATCAAAACCTGCACCCAATATATCACATGATAAGGCCAATAACGGTGTTACTAATCATCATGGTCTAGAGACTATCTCGTAGACATCGATGAAAAATTGATTGGAATAGTTTCTCCCAAATAATGAAATCTAAAAACACCACAATTATACCGAAATTATTTCATTATGTGTCTATATGTTATATTCCGATAAAAATAATTAATTAATTAAAATTAAATAAATCATAAAATATAGACACTATATGATGAAAAAAATCAAATCTAAAAGGAAATTAAAGAAAGGATATTTTGGTTGAAACATTTAAGGTGAAACATATCCCGGATGTATATTTGACATGAGGTCACAATCCATATCCAAAATCTTTAAATTGATCTAAGAGTAGTTATGTATCAGTTATCTAATAAAAAATATGCTTCATTTTTTTATTCAATATGAATTATTCCCACAATCTATACATAGTAAGTGGTGTAAGTACGATTTGAGCATAACGAACCCATTGGAGATTCACCAAAGATTCCATCCATTCCCTTTAATGAAAAATAGAATTATAGTTTGAAATATGTTGTTTTAAAAAATTATTTTTAAACAATTTCAACAAAATAACTCAAGTATTTTCATCTAAAATTAGAATTTCAAAACATGGTCTTATCATTAAAAATTAAAAAATTATTTCTATATATATTATAAAAATAAATTATAAAATATAAATTTAAAATCAAATTTAATTTTAAATTTGAAAACTCTTGAAGATGGATATTGAAATTTAAAAACTAAAAATAAAATTAAAAAGGGTAAAAATAATTAAACAAAAGATAAAATCGGTAATTAAGGCTACAATAAATAAAAACAGAAAGAAGTAATCAGAGGAATAAAATAAATTTTAATGGTAACTATGAAAAATAAATAAAATAATAGACATGTTAGTATAAATAAAAGAATTTATTTTTCATCAATAATAAAACTAGAATTTAAAAGTGGAAATAAATGAGTGTTATAAAAATATAAATATAATCATGGGTATCACATAAGTATCTAGCATGATGAGCTCATATTTTCTCAGAATGGAAGAATCTTCAATCTTAAATAATGAAAACCCCTATATATAACCAAGAAAATTACCCTCAACTATCCTCACTAGTGGTACAACTCTAGTTTATACTACTCTAATTCTATGGGATTCTAGTTTGTCTCATCTATAAAAGTTTAAAACTATCTCTCATCCATTCAATGATACACATCATATTCCACCGAAAAAATAAGAAAATGGTCATGAAATTATTTACTATTTATCAACCTCTTTCAACTCACAAAACCCCTTATACCAAACCCTCATGTAAATTCATATCAATATCATCATAAAAATAAACACATAAATTATTTTATAATGTGTTTGTTGTTTAATTTTTTTCCCATATATAAATATGTATTTGTAGTAAAAGTTGAATTAGAATAGTTGACAAGTTTGGGAGAATATAATTAAGGATCATTGTTTATGGTGTGTAATAATGATTAGAAAAAAAATAGGAAGGGTTTTTTAATATTAGGTCATATGTTATACTCCCATGAAATATTTTCTTCATAATAAATGTATTATTAACTTCTATTATTTATTTAATAAATCTATATAATGATCATTAATATGCATGATAAAAATGGTAATGTTTTTTTCATGTTCTTATGCCATTTTTCATATGTTATATCCCTTGATTACATTTACTGAGCATCAGAGATAACCATTATATTATGTTTGATTTCACTAGGATATAAAAAAGGGTTTATGTGATATGTTTAGAAAAGGATTATAATTTTAAATGAATAAGGAGGAGATGACGTAGATATTTTCTGAATCGGTTGTTTCTATTTGAATGTTTATATAGACCCTAAACCAATATTGTTTTGGTATGGTTGTGTTATGTTAGGTAATGAATAATATTCTATTTATATGTAATATCTATGTATAAAAATAATGGTTCATTATAGCTAGAATCATAGAATTGTTCAGTTAACCAATGGATAGAAGGATTTGAAAACCATGGTAAAATCCTAAAGAATAAGGCTATGTATAGGATATAATCCAAGAGTTATGGGTATGATCATAAATGACCTTTAATAAAACCTAAGGTGTCTTTAATTGAAATTTTATAAGTATTTTTCCTCCATTATATTGTTTTTACATTATAATCTGTGTTATTCGCAATATATTTTTGGTTTTAGTCATCGTCTCAAACCCTGATGAACAATATTAATGATGAACGCCATTTAAAATGCAATGATGGAACTCCTATGAAACCGAATGTTATGGGGATGGAATGGAAAACTGTGTTACTATAATCAAACAACATTCTTAAGACATAAATCATGATGTACTTCCGAAAACAAAATTTTTGGAACAAAATTTTGTTTGAGTCCTTCATTACTCAGTGTCCACCATATTTTAGTGGGTCATGTGATCCACTCGTGTATGAACAATTGATCATTAGCATAAAAAGATATATTTGGTTCTCCAATGTTTCAAACATGATATAATACTTTTTATTGTATATAGCTAGGAAGATCAAGCATATCAATTGAGGAATATCATCAAGAATATGAGGTAATGAGTAGAAATTGACTCCATAGAGTGTTATAAGTTCAAGAACATAATTTTAAATAATTAAATTCCGTGTATTATTCTTATGTATATGGGGGAGTAGTTTCTTTCAGCTTAATAAAAATGATCACAAAACCTTTGGTACATATGAATAAAATTTTAGGATTCTTGAATAGTATGCTTATAAAATTAATATCTAATATGAATGTATGGTTTATTGTTTCTTTAATATCCTAAAACAAATTCTTCTAATAGGATTATAAATAAGGGATTTTAGTAGCTATGATGAAATTATTAAACATTCTATCAAGTTTGAGATGGATATTAGAGTCACTCATTAGTTATATGGGATTGATTAGATGATAGAAATTGAATTAAAGGGGAAATCTATAAATTTTAGTTAAAAGAATATGACCTTCCCATTCTCCTCAAATTATGGAATGAAACATGGAGGAAACTATCTTATAAAAAAATGATATGTTTTAAATGTGTAAGTGAAGGTCCTCGAATAATTGATTTCTGAATTTATTTTACAAAGTTTCCAAATTATGTGAATGGAGAAAAAGTCGTATAGAATGATCCTCTCATACATCAATGACTCAATTGTATAGAAAATGGTAATTATCTTAACCAATACAAAATTAAGTGAGCTACAAATTATGAACAATATCAACAACCTATTAACGTTGAATACAATGGAAAATTGAATGTGATAACTATTGGATATGTGGAGTTCAATAATGAACTTATGAAAGGTATATGTACCATTTATTTTATAGTAGATAATGTTTTATTTAATTATAAAACCACCAACTCTTTTTTTTATAAATAATATTATAAGTGTATAATCCTCTTACCAAAAAAAAATATATGAATAGTTAGATGAGAAAATTCTAATGGAACAACTGTCACATAAAAAGTTTCAAATTCATCTTTAGTTGAGTCATGTGGGAAATTGCTTCCTAAAAATCTTGTGATCCTTCCTTAAGTTGAATTAAATGTGAATCTTTGAATAAATTAACATTAAATATATGAATCCCATATTAATTTTAGACAAAGGAAAGTCACATTTAATATTTGTATTGAATCTATGATCATATTTTAATGAAAGGATGAATATGAACATCCAATTTAAATTACATTAATATTCATGTTCTTAATTTCTATAAATGTTGTTTGTTTATCTGAGATGGTTAGGGTGAAAATCACAATTAAGGATAACCCAATTGTATGAGGTTTTTTCAATGACTTTTTCAATCAATTCCCAAGTCTTCCAATGAATCATGAAGATTAGTTTTTTACATAAATCAGACATTTTTCTATGCCAATATCAAAGACTCTTTATATAATGGTCCAAATTTAAATGTGGTAATTGAAGATGAAAATCTAAGTGATTCTTAAAAATTGATTTATATTCCATTGTGTGCCACCTTGGGTGAAAATGTTTTATTTGTAATGAATAAAGGTGGATCAGTCAAACTATCTATTGATTATCGATAACTAAACAATATCAATATCAATAAAAAGTATTCTATACCATTTATTAATGACCTATTTGATTAACTACGAAAATATCAAAAATTTTCCAAGAAATATATTTTTACTACATATCATCAATTGGGCGTCAAGAAGGAGGTTATACCCATGGTAATATTTATTAAAATGTATATGCACTATGAATTTAGAGTTACTACATTTATTATAACTAATTCACCGAATATAATCCAGGATTTAATTAATATATTATTTAGATTAATCATTGAATATTTTGAGGTAGTATTTATAGACTAAATACATTTATATTAATAAAGATGGGATGAAAATGAAGTTCACGTGATAATTTTAATAAATTCATTGTCAAATGATAAAAATTATAAAAATTTACAAATTTGAATTTTGGATTCAGATGTTTTCATTTATGGGTATATAGTCTAAAGATAGGGGACATTTGTGGATCCAACAAAGACGAAAACAATTGAACGTTGTCCAATATGAACAACATCAATTGAGATCCAATTTATTTTTAGTTAAGATAGATATTATCAAAAGGTTGTAAAATATTTATCATAAAAATCAAATCAACTCACTAGGTTGTATTAAAAAGGAGTTATGTTCATATGGATGGAGGAATGTGAAGAATAATTCAAGGTGATGAAAAGAAGGTTAGTCGGTGCACGTGTGCTCACACTACCTTATGGTGGAGAAGGTGTTGTGATCAATAGTGATTCATTAAATAATGGAATCAAATGTGTCCTCATGAAAAATAATATGATTATAGATTATGCTTCATTAAAAGATAAAATAAATGAGAAATATTTTCCAACAAATGATTTGGAGTTTTCAATGGAAATTGTTTCATTAATGATATAGATGAATTATATTTATAGAGAAAGGTGTGAAATATATACTAATCATAAAGTATAAATTATATTTTCACTCCATAAGATATGAATATGATCCAAATATGATTGTATGAGCTAATTAATAATTACAAATTCTCAATACATTACCAACAAGGCGAAGTAAATGAGGTGGCTAATGCTTTGAGTTGAAAACACCATGTTATCCTATCTATGATGAGGATAAAAAAGATCCAATATTTATGGATATCTAATGTATAGATCTGAGAAATTTTAAAGGAATGGGAGAAATCTTATCTCGATGAAAGAAAATTTTGACCATCTATACATGTGAAGATTATGGGGCCACAAAAGGAATATATATATATATATATATATATATATATTCAAATGAAGGAGAGAAATTTTCCAGATTTAAACATTTTTTGTGATGGAATAATATGTTTTGAAAACCATGTATGTATTATTCCAATGGAATAATTAACATTCTTCTCTCGATGAGTATCATTGTTCATTATTCTAAATTCATCATGGAAGACAAAATATGTATTTGGAACAAAAAGAGTATTTTTGGTCGGATGGAATGTAGAATGATATTATAGAATATATTTATCAGTGTTTTGTTTGTTAGAAAGCTTTGGTTGAGAGATAATAGTAAAATGGATGTTTTAACCATTACCCATACCAAAATAGAAATGTTCAAACATAACCACTGATTTTTTCTCTTTACATCCCAAAACATATGAGAATAAAAATGCTATATGGGTTGTAGTTGATCTTCTTACGATCTTAGAAAACTTCATTATTATCCTCGAATTTTTCTCTCTTTAGTATCTGTCAAGAATATAAATTGACTAAATGGTAATATTTAATAGAGTAACACTTTCAATTATACCTGGTCGGGATCCATGGTTAACCTCAAAGTATTCATCAGACTCTGGATATACAGTTATAATTAATAAATGATTATCATCCCTATTAAAATGGGTAGTCTGAGAGGATAATTCAAACTATGTAATATTTATTGACATCTTACTCTATGGATTTAAAATATGGTTGGGATAAACTACTACCTTTGGTAAAATTTCTATATAATAATAGTTTTCACTCCATTATTTAGATGGATCCTTAAAAACCCCTCAATCGTTATAAGTGAAAAACTCCAACCTGATTGAATTATGTTGGTGGAATATATCTATTGGTACCTGATGTAGTTAATGAAACGGAATATGAGGTTAGTTATATTCAACATCAAATAAGAGAAGTATATAGTTGAAAAAAACATTGGAAATCAAGGAAAATATATATATTTTGTAATTGGTGATATGGTATTTATAAGAATAGATCCATAGAAGATATTAATGATATATTGAAATAACGGAAAGTAAATATATAGTTATATTTTTCCATTTTAAATTATTGATCATTTTGGGATGGTTTCTTTTAGATTTTCCCTTCCATTAAATCTCTCTCATCTTTATACTGTGTTACATGTATCTCTAATGAGAATATAGATACATAATCCTTCACATGTAATAAAATCATAAGTCATACCACTGAAGAGAGATATTTCAAATGATGAAAAATGATAGAGATTCTAGATCGTAGAGAAATTTTTTTACAAAGCACGACCACTCACTTGGTTAATGTTTTACAATGAAACCATCAATCTGAAGAGGCATGTAGGAACCTAAGGATGTGATAAGGCTGAGGTAACCTTATTTGTTTGTATTTGTGTGATTAATTTAGCGGAATAGATTCATTTTAGGTGGTGTATATTATAACACCCTGATATATTAACAACTATTTCTCTTTAAAATAATTATTTATTTGATATCTTATATTACTTGTAAGAGATTTTAAATGAATCGTGATACATTATTAAAATATTATTAGTTAAAAATAAACATCATAACCCAGACATTAAATTCAAATGAATAAATATTAATAACTAATTTTTGAAATAATTATAGCGGTCCAACTCAATATTAATTTATTGGTAAGTGGTTAGAAAATTGCTACACAATTTTTAGTACTGTAAATTTAATTTTCAAAACAAAATATCTTCTATTCAAAAATGAGTTTTACTTATTTTTATAATTGAATATTAGTTTTTAAAAGTTCAAGAAATTTTATTTGAAAAAAATTAATTCCTTTATTTAATTTATCATGTTAAATTATATTTTAAGTATATTTTTATAATTTTATGAATTCGTTTATTTTTTATGAAATACTAAAAATAATTATTTTTTTAAGTCTTCTTTAAAAGTATTTGTAAGGTAAAAATATATTTTGTGTCATTTTTAAATTTTAATATGTTAATTTTGATTTATAATAAACCAATAATGGTATTTAAGAAGTTTTTTATACATGAATTTGTAAAAAAAATATTTTATGTTTTAAAAGGGCATTTTTGAAAAAAAAAGTTCTAATGGTGTTTTACTTTTTTAAATTTAAATTTAATTTATTAACAACTTGTTTAATTTTAAACAATAGATAAAAATTTTAAATTCATATGTTATGATTTAATTCAAGAGTTCTATTTTATTTTGAGGCCATCAAGAATAGTAACCTTGGAAAATTATATTTCCACAGTAAAAGGTAAATTGGGTAATATAGGTTTAAAAAAAATTAAAAAGACAATGAAATGACCCTTACAGATAGAATATTTTTATTATATTAATATAATTCAATCCTTAACAACCAATTATCAAAATAATTTTTTTAATGGACACTTTTCCCTTAAATTTATTTATATAATATCTAAATCAATGAAAGTCACAAAATGTCAATTTTTTGTCTTAAATATCACTTCTTTGTCTACATGGGGAAAATTTTTATTTATGAATGAATATAAATATATTTTTTAACTCAATAAACATATTTTAATGATAAAATTTTATTTTTAACATTTTGGTCCACATGGATGAGATTAAAATATTTTATATATTTTATTTAAAAAAAATTAAAATGATGTCACAATCAAGTTTTAAATATTATATCAATTTCAATGTAGGTTTAACCAAAAAATATATTTTTCTATAAATATTATTATGAAATATTGTGTATTTATCTTCCTTTAGGTTTTTTTAAATTTTACAGAATAATTAAGTTTGTTAAATAATTACTCAATGCTGATGAGTTAATTACTTAAGTAATGGAATTAGTAAGTAAATTTTATAAAAAAATATTGAAAGATATATAATTTAAAGATATTTAACAAGATAAAAGATGTTTAGAAATTACCATGAAATAATATGCATATAATAAATAATTTTTTCAATGTTAACCTGTTATATTGATATTTTTAAAAGTCTACATAATGAATAATGTCAAAATGGACACTAATGAATTTTTTCAAAAATAATATTTTATAAAATTATTTTTAAAATCATAAAACATAATTAAAAATAAAAAATAATTATAATATAGTTTAAAATATCATAAATTTTTCATTTTTTTTCTCATTGATATCACATAAATAAAAATTAAAACCTTATAATTTTGAAAAAATTTGTTACCTTTGTTAAAATTAATATAAGTTAACTATGGGTTAATCAACATGGGAAGGTTTAAACTAATACCAAAACCAGTATAAAATCTTTTGAATTATGGGAATAAAAAATACTCTCATATTATCATGGAATAAATGTATTTTTAGATTCATTTTTATTGAAATTTAATTTATTACAAATTAATATTTTTTGAAATTCCAAAAGTTCCCCTCACCAAAATTATGAATGGTCACCTCTTCCCTTACTTCTTCACATCAAATTATACCTTTAAGATCAACAATACCCTGAAATGTATCTTCTAAATTTTCTTTATATGCAGTATAGAGGTGATGGTTTTATCAAAATATTATCCATTGAATCCCTAAGTAAAGATCTAAAGGAAGATTGATGAATACGATGCAATCGTCTTAACCGACTACTTCATGATTAGTTTTTATTCTAATTCTTATTAATGTGTTGTATATATTATAAATTAATTACTATAGTATCAACTCTATTATGAGATGTTATTTTGATTATGTAACAAAAACATTCCACCTTTAATCCAACCTATAAAAAATTAACACACCATGTGTGCGTACATACTTCTTACCATATTCATCTTGTGTTGTAACATATTTTTCATCACATCGTTACATAG
This sequence comes from Viscum album, assembly GCA_963277665.1. NCBI lineage: Eukaryota > Viridiplantae > Streptophyta > Magnoliopsida > Santalales > Viscaceae > Viscum > Viscum album. Next base: position 909,974,125 of record OY728164.1, read on the forward strand.
ATAGTAATAAATAGAGTAATAATAGATATATATGATAATTATTACATTATATTGTTTTGGAAAAAATTAATATACCATAAACATCCACTTTCATTCACTATTAAAAGAATGATACTGTCGTTCATGCATACGTATGGCCCACCTTCTCTATGACGGGATGTGCTTCATTTTACATGATCATAACTCAGGAATGAATATATACATATATATAATAAAAATATAGGATATATATTAACTTAATATATATAATTATATAACCAAACTACTTTATCTTCACATGAAACATGATATATATGACAAAAAACACATGAAAATGATGTTGTTACCATCAGAAAGAATGGAAATAATGAAATATTCTTAACAAATGAGTGGTAAGATGATATATTATAATCATATCTGATATCATAAATAGTAATATAGTTCTATTTTAAATTATTAAAATTATTTAAACCATTATACATTAGTAGTTTCTACCTACGGTAGAAATCATACCAAAGGTAAGTGTCAATTTCCACAATCTCATTAGTCTTAATGGTTGTTTATATGTAAGTATCTATAGGGGGATATTTATCTTATATGTCCATATTTCCAAAAAATTCTTTCTAAAACATTTTTTTACTATTATTATACTATTGGTAAAGTGATATTTAAGTGTCTTTAAATTTTTACTAAATGGTTTGAAAGGAATTTTTTTCTCATTTTCGGATTGTGGTACTTTGTGACTTTTCCATAAAATGTACTAAAATAGTGTTTTTTAAAATATACTACATGAGATGATTTTCCCAATTTCATGAATACATAATTAATTAAATATTTAATAAAATCTTTAATGGTTATTTTAATGTGAAATGTTTTATTTTGACAGCATTTTGAATTTTATGAATTTTTTTTCAAAATATAAAATATATTTTCTTCAATAATTGCTTTCAAATGGTCATTCAAAATTAGTTTCCATATAAGATAGTATTATTTAATGTTTCATATGTTTTATTGGGGATATGATATAATTATTCAGTTATTATTATTTATCTTAATGGTTAATATTTATGATGTATTTATAATTATGAGTTCTATTTCTTTTATATGAATTATGTTATGATAAAATTTTTATGAAACTAATTTATTTTATGGTTTCTGATATGATGAATACTTTATGATCTTACTTCAAACATATGAATGGATTTTATTATGTGAAGGGTGAGACCTATATCTGGATCTAATGGATTGTGTAAGTATTTATATCTCATGATATTGGAAGGAAAAGATTAGGAAGTGAAACAGATTCAGTAAAAAATAATTGAATGATAAGAAAATTCATTTCAGTAATAGAGGGATGCAATGAGGATTTAAATATGTTTAGTGATTGACCTTTTACACTATAATATTTATTCAATTGAACCTTGACTCATATGAAATTTATTTTCTATTCTTATGTGTATGAAAAAATTTCATGTCTTATGTTATAATACCATGAATTATGTTCTTTTTAATTCATGTCATTTTAACAACTATTATTTATTCCCTACATCAATACAATAGTAATTTATATGCAAGATAAACATTTAAAAAGTAATTTTCATGATCTTGTGGCCTTATTATTATATTATCGCTCTTGATTATCAATACTAGGCATCAAAGGACACCATTTTCTTGTGTCAATTTTCATTTGATATGATGAAAGGTATTAAGTATGATGTATCAAAAAGGGTTCTAGTAATAAAGGAATAAGAGAGAGATATGATATAGATTTCGTATGAATCATTTGTTTCTTCTTCCATGTTTCTAAAGACACTAAAAATATATGGTTCTAGTGTTGTTTTGATATGTAATGTAATGAATATTCTTCTATTTAGATTATATATATATGTATGAAAAGTATGGGATGATACTTTTGGAGGGGAGAAGGGGAGGTTGAATTTGAAATATCAAATGGAGGAGTTTTGTCATTATAGAATGTTTGTTCCATGGAATATTGTTCTTGATATTGTTAATGGAAAGTATTGTAGTTCTTGTTATAGGTGTCTAATATAGGGGTGCAATATGTAGGTACCTTGGATAAAACTGCTGGGATTTCCACTTGTGGCCTTCAAAGAGCATAGTCATTGTTCATGACATGAAGTCCTATACAGAAATATCATGGTATTTTCCACATAGGTTGTTGAGGATTCTATACTCCGGTCATGACCTAAACTATTCCTAACCATCTGATCTCTAGATCTATAAATAATCCCTGAATATAGGATATATAAAAAGACTATTGGTGTGGACTTTAAAGGATGTTTAGAATAAATATTTCTTGTTGTCAAGGTCTTCAAAACATTATAAATGGGTTTTTTTCCAATGGCCACAATCCGATGATCACTGACACACTGTAAAAGAAACTTTTTCTATCATGGTATTAATTTCCATGTTCCTTAAGATAAATTATATTACAATTATTGGTTACAAAATTCCAATAATCCTCGTAATTATTTTAGACTCTTTTGAGCGCAATTACATTGAATTTGACACCTACTATATATAAGCTAAGAATATATTTACATATGGGGATTATTACACTTTTTTCAATTTAGTTTATTTCCCAATAATATGTTCTAGATTTCCAAGATAACATGGTTTGGGGTTGGGATACATGTTTTCTAATCACTGGATTAATGAATATCATATTATTTTAGATAATTTATATTTATATTTTGTTGTTTAGATCTTGAACCACACAAAATCAATCAAAACTTGCACCCTATGTATCACATGATAAGGCCAATAATGGTGTTACTAATCCTCGTGGTCTAGAGACTATCTCGTAGACATCGATGAAAAATTTATTGGAATAGTTTCTCCTAAATAATGAAATCTAAAAAGACCACAATTATACCGATATTATTTCATTATGTGTCTATATGTTATATTCCGATAAAAATAATTAATTAATTAAAATTAAATAAATCATAAAATATAGACACTATATGATGAAAAAATCAAATCTAAAAGGAAATTAAAGTAAGGATATTTTGGTTGAAACATTTAAGGTGAAACATAACCTGGATGTATATTTGACATGAGGTCACAATCCATATCCAAACACATTAAATTGATCTAAGAGTAGTTATGTATAAGTTTTCTAATAAACAATATGCTTCATTTTTTTAATTCAATATGAATGATTCCCACATTCTATACACACTAAGTGGTGTAAGAACGATTTGAGCATAACAAACCCATTGGAGTTTCACCAAAGATTCCATCCATTCCCTTTAATGAAAAAAAGAATTATAGTTTGAAATATGTTGTGTTAAAGAATTATTTTTAAACAATTTCAAAAAAATAACTCAAGTATTTTCATCAAAAATTAGAATTTCAAAACATGGTCTTATCTTAAAAAATTAAAAAATTCTTTCGACATATATTATAAAAATAAATTATAAAATATAAATTTAAAAATCAAATTTAATTTTACATTTGAAAACTCTTGAAGATGGATATTGAAATTTAAAAACTAAAACTACAAGTAAAAAAGGAAAAAATCATTAAACAAAAGATAAAATCGGTAATTAAGGCTACAATAAATAAAAACAAAAAGAAGTAATCAGAGGAATAAAATAAATTTGAATGGTAACTGTGAAAAATAAATAAAATAATAGATGTGTTAGCATAAATAAAAGAATGTATTTTTCATCAATAATAAAACTAGAATATAAAATTGGAAATAAATGAGTGTTATAAAAATATAAATATAATCATGGGTATCACATAAGTATCTAGCATGATGATCTTATATTTTCTCAAAATGGAAGAATCTTCAATCTTAAATAATGAAATACCCCTATATATAACCATGAAAATTACCCTCAACTATCCTCACTAGTGGTACAACTCTAGTTTATACTAGTCTAATTATAGGGGATTCTAGTTTGTCTCATCTATAAAAGTATAAAACTATCTCTCATGCATTCAATGATACACATCATATTCCACCGAAAAAATAAGAAAATGGTCATGAAATTATTTACTATTTATCAACCTCTTTCCAATTGCAAAAACCCTTATACCAACCCCTCATGTAAATTTATATCAATATCATCATAAAAATAAACACATAAATTATTTTATAATGTGTTTGTTGTTTAATTTTTTTCCAATATATCAATATGTATTTGTAGTAAAAGTTGCATTAGAATATTTGACATGTTTGGGAGAATAGAATTAAGGATCATTGTTTATGGTGTGTAATAATGATTAGAAAAAACTTTTAGGAGGTTTTTTTTAATATTAGGATTATTATATGTTTTCCATAATTTTCATAGTATCATGTTACAATTTTTTTCAATAGATGATTTTAAGGTCCCCAGACATAAATCTATAGCCAAAGGTAATTAAATAAATAATATGTTGTTTAATTGTCATGGGGATAGAAGTGAATAAACGACGCCAACATATTTATATGGTGATAGAATTAAATGATAAATAAGTAGTATAGTGTTCAAAAGGGATTTATAATACTAACTATTTATATTAAATTTTTTAAAGATATTGACATAAAAATATTAATCAGACAATATAGAATATTGTTATAATATGATGGTCTGAGATACAAAGATTGTGTTGTGGTATATAGAATGTTTTTAATATTAATGGGAATATATAACCTATGATTAATGAAGACTAAATGAGGATAAGTATGAATATATATATATATATATATATATATATATATTATTTTGGGCTATATAAAGGTAACTTGATTTTTGGGTACCAATGTAATATTATCACTTGTTCATTTAATATTCTAATTTTAATTTACATTAAATATTTAATGATACTAACGATAAATTATAAAAGATATTGAATGAAGATGTTATATCATATAATGAATGAGAGATTACATGGATCACAAAATAGATGATAGCTTTTCTACAGTATCATAAGAATGAAATATGAGCGGCAAATGAAATTTTAGTGTAAATGATATTATATTAGTTTATGTACCATCAAATATACACATGAATTATCCATTGGATGAAATATAAAATTTTACATTATAGGTACAATTTTATTGGAACCCTAAGTAGTAACAAGGGTACAAAGTTTGAGATGTAGTAGAGGGGCATCACAGGGACAATAGTAAAACTGGGGTATATGTTGTAATCAGATTGAAAATACTATGAAGATATAATAATGTAAGATTATATGGATGAATGACTAGATTGAGATATGAGTTATCATAACACAAACATATTTTTAGTATATAGTTTGACGGTTTCAATAAAAAATGAAACCAAACATAGGTTCATCAGAATATAAATTCCTTTGATACCACTGAATAGAGAATATAGATGGTGTACCATAAGAAGGAGATTTAATAGTGATGAAAATAGATTGGAACACACACGATATAGAATTTATAATTATATTTAAATGAACAATGTAAAGACCTTACTATGATGATGATAATTCTACCTACAATATAATTTATCTTATTGAGATTATATAAGCTTTCTCGTTCACCTTAACATTAATTTTATGGATGTTTGATGGAGGTAGAGAAATAAAGAAACATCAATTGAATATTTTTATATTATAGAATATTTTATATCCCTCCCAAAAATATAAGCTTATTTTATTTTTTATTATACAAATATTTCATCAGTAGGAAAATACATTTGAGTTTACATTGAATATCCACGATATATGTATATATAAAGTGGTAAAAATGTATAGAGTAAACTGAAACTATACCTATAAAGAAGATGTGTTTTAACGATGAAATTGTATAGTGATAATACAATCATGCTCCTACATTATTATAGAAGAGTTCATTATATGATGTTGATTCAAAGGGAGTACAAATTGTTGAAGCACTGGTCAATGTAGGAGGAAGAATCATCTAAAACTACTTCATTAGTCATTAAATCATTAAATGGAGTAATTTCATCGATCTTATTTAAAAATAACCAAAAAATTATGTTAAGTGTGCCGAGGAGAATTAAACAAACACAAACCAGACAAAATCCTGGGATAGACAACATATCTAATAGACTAGACCATAAAAACATTTACATGGGAATTTTTCTTGACCATGTTCTAAAAAAGTATTATTTGAGTATATATAGATATTATAAATATTAAGACAAATATTGGAGACCAATAGAATATAATGATAGTTATTTTATATATTTAAAATTGTACACATTTTATATAGAGACCCGAAGATTGACATACATGGACAATACATTTATTTTGTGGAATACTTAATACATAACAAAAAACAGACACAGAAGGATCGTAATAGTTTAGTGTCTTTGGAAACTCGGAATAAAATCTTCTAATCATGGTGAATGATCTTCAAGATCTCCCAATACAAATCTTCCCCTTTTTTGTTACCTAAAACCTCTCTTTATATCCTGGGGAAAATAAACCATAAAAGGGGTGAGCTTAAATGTCCAGTAATGGTAAACATAGAGAACAAAAAACAATCCATAAACATTTGAATGAAAAAACTTGAACATAAAATCTACACATCAAAATCTTGAGCAAAGACATGAATTTTGAAGTACGTAAGGAATATATCATAATGGAACATCAATCATGATAAAATATCATGGGAATAAAACATGTAATTATGGAAACCATTAAGAACATGATATGATTTCCATAGTATCCAAGGCATTGCTGCCAAGACCATCTTAGTGGACAAAGTCCCTTTCTGAATCGAGTTCGCTCCTCGTTCCAGGCCTGTATCACTGAACCGATTTAACATGCCTTTCCAGCCATGTCTATCTCATGAGATATAAATATTTACCCAATTAATTGGAGGGAGATATAGGTCCCACCCATATCATAATGAAATCATTCTTACTTGTGCCACAAAATAAACATACATCATTCATAATAACCCAATAAATAAAATGGGTTTCATAAACATCATCTCATCATCACATAATCCATATAAAAGAAATGGATATAATTTCATAATAAGAAAAGTGAAACCACGTAAATCATAGAGACATTAAACTTGAAACATACACATATGAAATAAATTCATCTTAGATGGAAAATGGTTTTGATAAAACATTTGAAATGAATTCTTGAGGAAAATATCTTTTCTTCTTCAAAATAATTTTCTTTTCAAAAAATGCCCTGAACATTTAAATAAAACTATTTTGTTAAAAATAGTCATAAAATATTTTGGAGTATGCTTCATGAAAATATGTCTTTATAAAACTGTAAAAATCCTTTCATGTCGTATACGTTAAAAAAACATTCTTCTCGTACTGTTGTCTGAAAAGTAAAAAAAGTACCTTGTAGGGTAAATAAAAGAAAGATTCCTTCCATAACAATGGGTAAAAGTAAAAATGGGTAAAAAGGAATTTAAACATACATGAATACATTTTTATAAAACCTGGACATGGATGATAGAAATAACCCTAGTAAATACATACGAATAAGCAATCTCGGATAAAAATGAGATTTGCAAAATTATCCCTTACCTTAGGTCCGATATGCTTCGTACATATCTGAACCTCTTGTATAATGATATAAATAAGGCCATTGACTTATTAAAGAATAATATTCATTGTTATGATATCATATATGTTTCACTTATGACTTTATATTACCCGTTCTTTTGTAAATTCTATGTTAAAGCAGCGTTTTGGGTAAAATCATTTCATTTATCGTATGTGTTTCGACTTGTCGTTCTTGATATTATTACTTATATCATGATTTACATAATTTCGGAATGTAAAACATTATTTATATATAATATATATTCATCATATATATATATATATTATAGATCGATAAAACGAATGAAAAAAACCGTTCATGGAGACGGTAGGCCGTACGTACGCATGTACGTTGTTTTCGTTTCCTTATTGAATTGAATGAAACCAAATCGATCACATACATATATATATATATATACATAAATCCAGTAGAATTATTATTTCATATATTTAATGATTATTCATTATATAAACTTTATTATCATTCATGTATGGTTAACATAGAGAATGAATCTCATCGCGTCATGGAGACGGTAGTCCGTACGTACACACGAGCTATGATATCATTCCCCTAATTTTTGAATAGAATTGGAGTGGATGGTATAATATATCAGAATCAATATGATGTTATAATAACCATATATAGTTATTATTTACACCATTATACCCATCCATGTAAAGTGTTGGTGGAAAAACATATTTCACCACGGCGTGGAGACGGTATTCTGTACGTACGCACGCGTGGTGATTATATTTTCCATAGGATGGATAGATGGTGAAATAGGGTTGTTTCATACATATAATAACATATAAATATATGAGTTATACTGATGTTATTACTTCATAATGAAACAACTAAAGAAGAAGAAGTGGAAGAAGAAATAGAGTTGAAAGAATCGGTAAGGGACATTACCTCTTCTTTGAAGTGCCTCTTTGAGACCTCCTCTTAAGGCACTAAAATTGGTCTTTAAAGAAAACCAGAACCTCTAGGATGTTTCTATGGAAGTGGAGAAGAGAATTTGGTAGGGTTTGGCCGATCCTGAAGGCTCAATGTGGTGTGAGGAAGAGAGGGAGGAGGTGCCCTTTTATAAGGGAGGAGAGGGGCACCTTTTGAATAACTAAAAATATTATTTAATTATAAAGTCATATTCGGTTTTTAATAGCTCAAAATTAATTTATTTCGAAGATAAGGTGGGGATGGGTAGAAATACTCTCATACAATAGAATTTAGAAAAATTTTAGGTTCCTATTTTAAACTTATCATTTAGATTTAACTTTAAGTTAAATACTTTTACTTTTACCGTGTCTTCTTGTTTAATTACACTATATTGTTAATAAAAATACTGTAACAAGCCAAACGAACCCATTGTGGTATATTATTATTATATATGTCCTTATCTAAGTCATTTTGCAGAGCCTTAGATTTTTAGGAATAAAATAAAAATTAATAATATAATATTTGTTTTAAAAACTATTTTAGGTCTATTTTGACTCTATTTGGTACTTGATTTTTGTGAAAATCATAACAGAATGATTAGTTCGAAAAAATTTAACTAAATCAATAATAACATGTCATATTAACCTAAAAAATTAGTGTAATTCATAAAAAGTTTCAAATTACATTTATTTTGGTATTTATAACATCAATTATGTGAATATTTTATTAATAAGATAATTACTGCATCATCTTTGTGTCAAAAATAAATTAAATTATTTAATTTCTAAAAATTATAACTAAAAAACCATTATGTAGGAAATATTTTTATCTTTCTAATTAATATTTATAGTCTAATTTATTTTATGTATTACCCTATATTAAAAATTATTTACTTATTAAACTTTGATTTTAACTATTTTAACCCCTCTTTAAATAAATTAACATTAAATGTCCTAATCTATTCCAAGTGGGCCTAAATAGTCATAGTTTATTCCTAAGGTTTTTTTTGGTAGAATTACACTTATCCAATAGAATTATGACATGTTTTAGGATAATAATAATATCATTTTTACCCTTAATTATCATATTTACTTTTAACCGTGGTAAATAAAAGAAAAAAGTTACTATTCAACAAAAATATTTTTATCTCATTGAACCACATTTTAGTCCATGATATTAACCGTGTCTCTCAGATTTTTGAAATTCAATTCACAGAAGTGGTAAATTTTAATTTAAATTAAAAAAAGTCAGTTTTTTAACTACCACTAAGTGGTTTCACTATTTATCGAAAATTGATGTTTTTCAGAAAAATACCAATAATTCAGCCTAAGAATTATTTGATATTCCAAATTCAAAATTGATGTGTGTTTTTCCAATGAACAAAATTGGATTAAATGGTAAAAATATATTCTAATTACACTTTAAACCCAATTAGAATGATAATCTAACCATATAAATTATTTCGATGAAAAAAGTTGTTATTAATTAAAATATAGCGTGTTTTTACTATTCATTAAAATATGAAAGTTATCAGAATAATATAAAAAATTTATCCAAAGTAAATTTTTATTTCCTGATTCCAAAGAAGAATTTTATTTTGTCAAATTGAACTTATAGACAAGTCAAAAAAAATAATTAAAGTGGGTGTGCCATCAAAAGGCCAAAAAACTTCATTTTTTGAAAATTATTTATTTTACTCAAAAAATTGATTTTGTTCTCATACCATGTTCTAGAAAATGTGTAATATGAGTAATAATGTTATAAAATTCAAAATTTAGTTGATACTATTCATAACAGGTAGTTCATATAACATATAGTTGTTTAGCGAAACTTAGTATTGCGTACAACACACGCTATCCTGGAAGGTCGTGATTGCGTGTAATACAAGCCAAGTCAGGGATTCGTGTTGTGTAACCTCCTTTTGGTGTAGCGTACAACACAAGACATTAATGAAATTAAAAAGAATATTTTTCATAAAATCTATGGGTGTTACATTCTACCCCCCTTAAAATGAATTTCTCCCTCGAAATTCGTCGGGGTTATAAATGGTTTACTACTCGAAAGTTTGTTTAATAGTAACCCACATCGTAAAAAGGAATACCAAAACATGGCTTTAAAAACTAAAGTATGAAATGTAATGGTTACCCAAATTAACTCATCACTGGGTTCCCACATAGGAGAACATAGGTGAAAATATGGATATGGAAGAAAAATATAACCATCAAGTTCTGATGGTGAGTGGTAGAGAATATGGCTATGAAAAAGCCATGAATCACAAAGCTATAGATTTGTGATGATCTAAGGTACCATCTGATTCATCGGAAATAAGGGCACTAGGACAACATTTTTGGTTCTCAAGATCATTTCCCTAAAGTTGAAGAATTTGAATTAGAATAAATACTTACTTTATTTTGGTACAATATCATTGTAGTTCGTACCTTGAACAATTTACACTTAATCTCATAATGAAATGAAGTTTAATTTGTTATTCATGAAGTGTTAGTAGATCATGTGATAGAATGACGGGTCATTCCCTCTGTCTCAAACAAAAGGTTAGCAAAAGTTATTAAATATACATAAGCCGGTCTATAGTGAGATTAATCATATATGGTTCCTAAAATGGACTTATACTTAATATATCATACTTCTTAGTATAATAAAACTAGTTTCTACTAAACAGGGACATCCTGTAGGCCAGTTGTAGGCGATAAAGGCCAGTCTCACTTCGGTTGTGGGTTCGATTCCCACAGCCTTGTCCGACGCAATGGGCTATCGCCAATCCTGCAGGTTGTCCTTTTTCTAAAACAACATTACTATAACATCCCATCAATAATATCGAAAAAATTTATATCCTTAAACAATACTAACTTATGTTCAACATAATTCATTCCAATCATTAGTCTTATCTAAAATACTTCAGTCTAAACTCATAGTATAAAGAAAATTATTTCTTGAAATGTCTTCAACCAAGCTTGTGAATACCATCATTTATCCCCCATATATCTTGTTGGTCACATTCCAATAATTTGAATACCTTAATAATGTATTCTCTTGAAAAATGAATACCCATTAAACCTTAGTGAAAACATTAATGCTATCAAAAGTTAAATCTTTCCACATACCAAAATCCAAAAATTCTATATACTAAAACCATGATATAAACTTCTTCTTATATCAGTCATGAGCTCATGAATAATATCAAACATTTAATTTTCTCCATATCCCTTCATTACACGCATATCATCTACTTTCCAAAAATATCTGAATAACCTTTCATGGTAACTAGTACCATTAATCATACACTTCAAAAAATAAGGAAATACAACCGTGTAAAAATCCTTATATGTCTCTTTATTCCATATTACCATGAGATTACATATACAACATTACACTTGATAAACATGTAATCATTCCACTGCCTTCTTAAACCATTGACCGAGCTTCAACAATTCATTCCTCTCACATATCATTTGTAGTCTCTTCTTCATCATCAATATAAATACTACCCATACGACTGTACTGATTCTCTTCATGAGACTTTCCCTTAAGGAATTGGTTTTCATAATGCCCGTACATTCCACATTTAAAACATTTAACCATTGTTGATGTCGTAGAAATACCATTATCCTCATCCATGGTGTTAACTAAACCTTTTCCTTTTCACTTACTGGATTTGTGTCCTTCTTTTCCACACCTAAAGGATCTTCTAGTTCATTTGAAACAATCTCCCCGATGCCTCTTCCCACATGATTTACATGAGGGAAATTGATCTTTCTTTCCTCTATGATCAACATGAAACTCAATCTTTCTCTTATTATTTGAGTCGGGAAACATACCAATTTTGAGATTATTGATCATATTATGAGATTGCTGATTAGGCATAATAACGATGTTTGGACTTCCAAATCCCGTTTCATTTGGTTTCCCATGAAGAATATCATTCCATTGTCCGTCATATCCTCCATTATTATGAATCTTCCTGTTTCCAGCCATTTTCTAAAGCCCAAAAAAAATAGTGTGAGAGGAAAAAATCATAATAAACGGGGAGTAACATCAATTTCTAACATCTTAGGTTTATCATAATTACCATAATTCTAGGACTATAACCTATACTTATACTTAACCTTAGGGACATCCCTATACATACCTTAGAAATATCTCTAGGGATCTCACTAAAGTTCTCGAATCCAACTTTCCAAAGGTTGACTAAACCATTCCTTTGATACCAACTGTAGAGTCCCGAAGCTTGACATACATGGACAATACATTACTTTTTCAGAATACTTAATACATAACAAAAATAGACACACAATGTTCGTAATAGTTTAGTGTCTTTGGAAACTCGGAATAAAATCTTCTAATCGTGGTGAAAGATCTTTAACATCTCCCAATAAAAATCTTCCCTTTTTTTTCTTACCGAAAACCTTTATTTATATCCTGGGGAAAAGAAAAAATAAAAGGGGTGAGCTCAAATGGCTAGTAAGGGTAAACATAGGGAACATAAAACAATCCATAAACATTTTAATGAAAAAACTTGAACATAAAATCTAAACATCAAAATCTTGAGGAAAGACATGAATATTTGAAGTGCGTAAGGCATATATCATAAGGGAACATCAATCATGATAAAATAGCATGGGAATAAAACATGTAATTATGGAAACCATTAAGCATATGATATGATTTCCATAGTAGCCAAGGAATTGCTGCCAAGACCATCTTAGTGGACAAAGTCCCTTTCTGGATCGTGTTCACTCCTCGTTCCAGTCCTATATTACTAAACTGGTTTAACTTTCTTTTCCAGCCATGTCTATCTCATAAGATATAAATCTTTACCCAATTTATTGGAGGGAGATATAGGTCCCATCCATATCATAATGAAATCATTTTTACTTGTGACACAAAATAAACATACATCATTCATAATAACCCAATAAATAAAATGGGTTTAATAAACATCATCCCATCATCAAATAATCCATATAAAATAAATGGATATCATTTCATAATAAGAAAAGTGAAACCATGTAAATCATAGATACATTAATCTTGAAACATACACAGATGAAATTGTGTCATCATATATGGAAAATGGTTTTGATAAAACATTTGAAATGAATTCTTGAGGAAAATATCCTTTCTTCTTCAAAATCATTTTCTTTTCACAAAATGCCATGCACTTTTAAAATAAAAGTATTTTTTTGAAAATAGTCATAAAATATTTTGTAGGAAGTATCATGAAAATAATTCTTTATAAAACTGTAAAAATCCTTTCATGCCGTATACGTTAAAAAAACATTCTTCTCGTACTTTTGTCGGAAAAGTCAAAAAAGTACCTTGTAGGGTAAATAAAAAAAAGATTTCTTTCATACCAAGGGGTAAAAGTCAAAATGGGTAAAAATGACTTTAAACATACATGAATACATTTTTATAAAACATGGTCATGGATGATAGAAATAACCCCCGTAAATACTTACGAATAAGCAATATCGAATAAAAATGAGATTTGCAAAATTATCCCTTACCTTAGGTCCGATATGATTCGTACATATCTGAAACTCCTGTATAATGATTTAAATAATGTCATTGAATTATTATAGAATCATATTAATTGTGATGATATCATATATGTTTCACTTATGACTTTATATTACCCGTTCTTTTGTAAATTCCATGTCAAAGCAGCGTTTTGGGTAAAATCATTTCATTTATCGTTTGTGTTTCAACTTGTCGTTCTTGATATTATTACTTATATCCTGATATACATAATTCCAGAATGTAAAACATGATTTATATATATTATATATTAGTCATATACATATATATATTATAGATCGATAAAAGGAATGAAATACACCGTTCATGGAGATGGTAGGCCGTACATACCCATGAACGCTGTTTTCGTTTCCTTATTGAATTGAATGACACTAAATCAATGAAATACATATATATATACATAAATCCAGTAGAATTATTATTTCATATATTTCATTATTATTCATTAAATAAACTTTATGATCATTCATGTATGGTTAACATGGAGAATGAATCTCATCGCGTCGTGGAGAAGGTAGTCCGTACGTATGCATGAGCGATGATATCATTCCCATAATTATTGAATAGAATTGGAGTGGATGGTATAATATATCAGAATAAATTTGATGTTATAATAAACATATATATTTATTATTTACACCATTATACCCATCCATGTAAGGTGTTGGTGGAAAAACAGATTTCACCACGGCGTGGAGACAGTATTCTGTACGTACGCACGCGTGGTGATTTCGTTTTTTGTAGGATGGATAGATGGTGAAATAGGGTTGTTTGATACTAATAATAACATATCAGTATATGAGTTATACTGATGTTATTACTTCATAATGAAACAACTAAATAAGAATAAGTGGAAGAAGAAATAGAGTTGAAATAATCGGTAACAGACATTACCTCTTCTTTGAAGCGCCTCTTTGAGACCTCCTATTAAGGAACTAAAATTGGTCTTTGAAGAAGACAAGAATCTCTAGGATGTTTCTATGGAACTGGAGAAGAGAATTTGGTAGGGTTTGGCCAATCTTGAAGGCTCAATGTGGAGTTAGGAAGAGAGGGAGGAGGTGCCCTTTTATAAGGGAGTAGAGGGCCACCTTTGGAATAACTAAAAATATTATTTTATTATAAAGTCATGTTCGGTTTTTAATAGCTCCAAATTGATTTATTTCTAATATAATGTGGGGATGGGTCGAAATCCTCTCATCCAATAGAATTTAGACAAGTTTAAGTTCCTATTTTAACCTTATCATTTAGATTTATCATTAAGTTAAATAATTTTACATTTACTGTGTCTTCTTGTTTTCTTACACTATAAAGTTAATAAACTTAATATAACAAGCCAAAAGAACCCCAAGTGGTTCATTGTTAATATATATATATATCATTATATAAGTAATTTGGCAGAACCTTAGACTATTAGGAATAAAATAACAATTAATAATATAATATTTGTTTTAAAACTATATTATGTCAATTTTGACACTATTTGGTACATGTTTTTTGTGAAAATCATAACCTAATTATTAGTTCAAAAACAGTTAGCTAAATCTATACTAACATTTCATATTAACCTAGAAAATTATTGTAATTTATAAAAAGTCTCAAATTACATTTATTTGGGTATTTATAACATCAATTATGTCAATATTTTATTAATAAGATAATTACTGCATCATCTTTGTGTCATAAATTAATTAATTTATTTAATGTATAAAAAATATAAATAAAATACAATTATGTAGGAAATCTTTTTATCTTTATAATGAATATTTATAGTCTAATTTATCTTATGTATAACCCTATGTTGAAAATTATTTACTTATTAAACTTTGATTTTAACTATTTTAACCATTCTTTAAATAAATTAATATTAAATGTCCTAATCTAATCCAAGTGGGCCTAAATAGTCATATATTATTCTTAAGGTTGTTTTTGGTCGAATTACACTTATCTAATAGAATTACGACATGTGTTTGGGTAATAATAATATCATTTTTACCCTTAATTATCCTATTTACTTTTAACTGTGGTAATAAAAGTAAAAAGTTACTATTCACAAAAATTATTTTCATCTCCTTGAACCACATTTTAGTCCTTGATATTAAGCGTGTCACTCGTATTTTTGAAATTCGATTTACAGAAGTGGTAAAATTTAATTTAAATTAAAAAAGTCAGTTTTTTAACTACCACTAAGTCGTTTCACTATTCATCGAAAATTGAAGTTTTTCAGAAAAATACCAAAAATTCAGCCTAAGAGTTATTTGATATTCCAAATTCAAAAATTATTTCTATTTTTCCAAATTCATAACATATAAGTTTCATTAAATAATTTTAAATTTAATTCATGTTATCAAAACAAATAGCGTGTTTTTATGAAACAAAAACAATCAAAAGATTGATACTTGTTTATATCCAATTTCAAAGTGAAATTAATTCCAATGAACAAAATTGGATTAAATGGTAAAAATATATTATAATTAGACTTTAAACCCAATTAAAAATATAATCTAACCATATAAATTATTACGATGAAAAAAGTTGTTTTTAATTAAAATATACTGTGTTTTTACTATTCATTAAAATATGAAAGTTATCATAATAATATGAAAAATTTATCCAAAGTAAATTTTTATTTCCTGATACCAAAGAAGAATTTTATTTTGTCAAATGGAACTTATAGACAAGTCAAAAAAAATATTTAATGTGGGTTCGCCATCAAAAGGCGGAAAAACTACATTATTTGAAAATTACTTATTTTACTCGAAAAATTGATTTTGTTCTCATACCATGTTCTAGAAAATGTGTAAGATGAATAATAATGTTATAAAATTCAAAATTTAGTTGATAATATTCATAATGGGTAGTTCATATAACATATAGTTGTTTAGCGAAACTCAGTATTGCGTACAACACACGCTATCGTGGAAGGTCGTGATTGCATGTAATGCAAGCCAAGTCCGGGATGCATGTTGTGCAAGCTCCTTTTGGTGTAGCGTAACACACAAGACATCAATGTAATTAAAAAATATATTTTTAATAAAATCTCTGGGTGTTGCATGTTATGGTGATCAAAATTATTTATGTTGGAAGAGAATATTTTTCTATAGTGAATCAGAAAAAAATAAGTAAACAGATTATAGTTTGGTTATAAAATGACAAGAAAAAAAGTCTTGTTAATTTGATGGTAAAATTAACTATAATGAAACAATATAAATAAATGATACTTGGAGGGTATAACTAATTCTATTATATGTATTTATTATTTTGGGTATAACTACGGTAAAATGGGTGAACAATTACATGGTGGCATAACATGTTTCTTCCTAATTATTTTTAATCAATAATGTAGATATTAATGGAATACATGTTAGTAGAAATAAAAAATATGGAAAAAATGTATGTATTTTTATGAAAAATTTTAAATTCCATGTGTTAATAAATATTTCATTTTTCCCTATGAATGATAAGGTTGATGTGAATATTTGAGTGTAATAGAACTTCAAAAAAATTTCATAGGTAAAGAAATGTTTCATTAAAATGTTATGAAACATTAATATGAAAGGAAAAATGTTATAACTAATTTATTATTAGTCTCAATGATCCATCATTGATCCAAGATAAATAAAATTGGCATCAAAGGGGTTGACTATGAATGATCCAACTACCAGGTATGTGGAATCTCAATTTAATAAAAATAGTGGTGTTCATGATTTTTATGGTACAAACTCATGCATTTGAAAAAATATAAAGTTACCTTATCTTACATCTATTGGAATTGAAGATAAAAGTGACAAAACTATGTTATTTCTCCCCCTTAATTGTTTTCCATGATAGCTACTGATAATTGTACTTTAGATGTTTATAGAAAGATTATAATTCTAGGCTGATTCCTCTTACAAAAATTATTTATACAATGTTTATGAAATTTACAAAATCTAATCAGATGTGGGTAAATTAAGAAGAAACTATATAGGAAATGGGAAATATATGGAAGATATTATATAAATCTATAAAAAAATATTTTAATATAGTAACATTACTGATGAATAATTAATTGATGAGTAATTTAATTGATTCACTGAGATTATCAGTAGTATCAGCGTTTTTTTAAGAAGCTATAATACTATACTATCATATATAAACTAAGTAAAAACATTCTAGATATAATTGATTCCAAATCTAAAAGTTTAGAATATTGATTATCTTTATCATTTGAAGCACATAATAATATTTTTATGGAATATTAAATGAGAAACACTATAATATTTAAGAAGAATGATATGTAAGTAATGGCTATTGAAGCCAAGCTAAAATGAAATCATAGTGATAAATAAGTTGAAGAAGAGTCATATTATCGCGAGTTTAAGGAGAATAAAGAATACATAAACAAAATAATCATTATTTTTTCTAAGAGATACAATATGGTAATGCGGAATGTTAAAATTTCTCTTAATTTTTGGAATTTAAATGATAACCATCATTTTCCAAAAAAAATAAATAAGAAGAAGTAGGAAAATTATTAGCCTAATGAAGAAGATAAGATGTCTCAAAAGAAATATTGGAAAAATCATAAGAAAATGTTTCTATATAATAAAAATAAATTCTTTTTGTAACAAGATAGTGGGACAGTTATTTATGATGTAATGATTTTAATCCTCATGAAAGCATCATAGATCCTGTTTGAAGAAAAAGTTTGTCATTATATATTTATGATGATGGTGAAGAAGGAAAAAAAAATTGGATTATAAATGAAAGTTTTTGATCAAAACATAATAAAAATACATAACTTTTAATAAAAACAATATGTCGAAGAAACATGTTAAGGAAATGGATTTTCAAAAAGGAGAGAGAGAATAAAATAATGAAACAAAAATAAATGTGACAAGACATTATAAAGTAATATTATTTTGATCATTATATAAAAATAAAAACTTATGATGAATTTTTAGTTAGGAATAATAATATCAAAATGGTATAAACTACACTTTTTGATGGAAGTAAATAGGATAGGATAAAGTTAGATGAACATGAGAAGATTGAGAATGGTATTAAAGAATGTTTTTTGAAACAATATGACTTGTAAAAAATCCATTATTTTTATATGAATAAGAGTTTTAAGGGAGATGAAATGAGAATTTTTCAAATTAGATAATTAAAATAGAAGAATTATAAGAAATGGTGAAAATAAAAGTTCGTATAATATAGTTTTTATTACCCAAACAATATTATTTTAAATCTGGTTCTACATATAATTTCTGTTAAAATGTAATGATTTATTAAAAATTATATTCCATTAAGAATCAATGTAATTCATCAATAATGTATCAAATTTAACAATGTCACAAATATTTTTAAAAAATAAAAAACATAATAAATCTGAGAAATTATATAATCTTCCTTAAATATCAGGATTTATATGTAGCTATGAGTGTTGTGATGGTATCAGGACTAAGGAATAATTGTGTGGGTATAACATGTATTTATCAGCTAAAAATATTAAATCAATGCGAACGAACAATAAAATAAAATTAAACATACATTCGATCAATCTACAAAGAGGAGAAAATAAATATTTTGAATGTAGTAAATGGTAATACCTCTAGGAAAAATTTGTGTATCCAATGATGATGAGAAGAAAAATTAATTAAGAAGGAAATGTAAAAAATCATTCTAATTTTACTGGAAAATGTTTCCATTAATTGAATATTGTTTAATCATAAGAATCTATTGAATAAAATTGGGAATATGATTTATAAAATTATAATATTGTCAAAAAAAATTACCAATAGATGGAGGCTTCAAAATTCAAAAATAATAGAATAATATGTGTGATAAATATGGGAATAAAAAAATCTATGTCTATCCAATCAACCTAATATGATATTATAATGAAATAACAACAACTCAACGTAAAAATGATGTTATGAATTTTTAATGTAAGATGACAGCTTCATCTGATGATTATAAATATGAGAAAAATCAATTATAAAATATATGGATGATGATCACATAAAAGAATGAAAATCCAATGAAAAATATATGAAAAACAATAATATGTGTTTTATAAAGATGGGAAGAATGAAATTATAAAATATATGGAGGAGGATCGCATAAAATAATAAAAATCCAATCAAAATGGAATGAATTGAAATAATATGTTGATATTGAGACAAGATTCTCCTATAAAATATTACTTGTAAGGCACACTAAGGTTCATCTTTATTCCCAATATACAGGTTTATTGGTACTAAATTTTCGGTAATTGAAAGAGAATATATATGGAAGCTAACTCAGTGTTTTAGAAGATTTTTTATTCAGAGAAATCCATTATGGAATATCTTAGTCATTGTGATGGGGACTGGTATTTTACATATGAGGCATAGAAAGGATGAAGTTGACGTATAAAAATATCAAATTTCCTAAAAAATGTAAGGCTTCTTAAAGAATTAAAATACAAAGGATCTAATTTTTATAAATATATAATATTTTGATATGTTTGTTGATATGGGTGTATGATTTCTCTTTAAAATATGTAATCATATATCCCCTCATAATTTTTTTTAATGATATTGGGGAATGAATTGTAGGAAATTAATGTTAAATAAACATTGATAACCTTTATGATACACTCTTTTGTTTTAATACATTAACCAATACAAACATAGTGTTGTTCAGTTGATGGTTAATTATTATGTAACTCATGCGATGATATCTTTTCTCTTAGGAAAAAATTTCATGATTTTGATACGAAGAATGATAGTTTGAGATATCCCATTTGATTTTGGTTTCCAATCAGGGGGAGAATTATTGTTGGGGGAGAATAAGATGTAAACATCATATAAAAAGAAATTATTGATCACAGTTATTGTCTTTGACAATGTGTGATGTTTTAATGTAGATTTTCAAAACAATCACAAATGGGGATATTATTGTGCGAAATTGGTTTTTGATGATTTTTCATTATATATATCAATATTTATTGGAGGTGAGAGCTAATTAATAATGTTGGATAATTTTTTAAAAAAAGTAATTAAGGAAATTTTCTTAAGGTGAGTGTGAATGTTTACATAAAAATGTTTGGAATATTATCCTACATATTCAAATGATGTTAAGTTGTTTTTCATGTTCTCAATAATATGATTATTATCATGATCAAATAATTTTTATCAAATAATGTGATATTGGTTATCATACATAGATAACCATAAAAATTTAATCAGATGAAGAAGTGGTTATATATGTTCAATAGAAAGGGAGGTTTCATAATGTTACTGGGGGATGTAAAAAGTGAGACAAGTCCAAAATCAATTGGAAGTATGAAGTTAAAATAGGAATAATCAAATATACAATCTGTGTAATGATTGAATATATTATCAGATGGATAAGGTATAAATATTGGATAAATCAGCCTCTTATTATTTGATGAATCTCTATTTTAAAAAATTTGAGTTTTATGATGTGCAATGTTGTTAGTATTAATGTAGGGTAATTACCTATATAGAATAAAGAATATTGGAGGGGGGGTTGCATATGAAGAGTGTTGTGAAGGCTATATAATGATAACTCATGTTTTGAGCTACCTATATAAATGATTCGTAAGCACTACAGAATTACCATTGTAATACTCATGACCTATCTTATGGTACTAAGGATGGATTTTGAATGATATTAGAGGAAGGGAGCTACATTAGATAAGGGATGGGATAGTACACGGTTAACTGAAAAAGAGGATAGCTTGTTTATACTAACATCTAATGAAAATACTATTAGAACACCTTATAAATATTTCAATGATGTTACAATCATTTAAGTACCATCATAGAGATACATTAACGACACAAGAGATGTAATTTCATGGAGTCTATTAGATTGAGAAATATAATAGACCTATAACTAAAAAGGTCATACAACGTTCAAGATGTTTTTAAGAGGGATTGGATGGATAATCAGTAGAATGAGGTATATGATGTTATTAGAAAAATGATCCATTGATGATGTAATCGTATAAGTTTTTATTTCTGAATAACTATATGGAGATATGAAATCTCTTTATGAAAACTTATACTAATTATATCGTATAAAGTTAATTTAACCATGATAAATAAAATGAATGTGATTCATAAAATTGAATGTTTATGTGATCACTGAACAATGAATTTTAGCGACATACCATTGGAAAAATAAATCCCCCAAATAGAAATTTATAAACATTCGAAAGAAATTGAAAAACCAAGGATATTCATATAAATTGTTCAATTCCATTAATAGTGATGAGGAAAACCTTATATTCATCATTTTTGATCTTTATAAGGTTAAGGATGGTTGAATAAGTTCCTCAACATTGAGTATAAACATGTTAAATGAATTAAATAAATTCAATAAAATTCTACAGTTTTCTATAATGTTTTAAAATATTTAAGAAGCTTCACATTAATCTCAATTTAGTAGAAGATTAAGGATACATTTTTTTTGTTATGAAAATACTTATTAGATTCTTCACAAACACCTAGATATACACCAACATAATATGGAATGGAAGTGAAGAGCATAACACCCTAGTATTTTTAGTGTGTAATTTTTGTTAAAATTAATAATACTTGCATTGAAATATGAGACTATAATAGTGAATTTTTTTTAAAATAGGACACAATTTTAGACTTATAAAATAACACGTCATTACAAATGATTGGATCTAATTAATCTGAAATTAAACATCAATGATAAATTAGTAATAAAATATGATAGTCTTCGAGGATAATTAGAACTAAAAAATTATATCAATATTCATTAAGACCCTCCATCAATAGTAATACTCTATATAGAATAAGAGTATGAATACATAGTAATGGAAATATAGGAACCATATTTGTAAGAAATTTTTTTTCAAACAAATTAAAATCTACATTCTAAGATTTCTTTCGATTAGTATATAAATATATAAAAATGTATTTTGAAGTTAATTTTTAGTCATTTGGTATTTTTCAGATTAATATGATAGTAATGAAAAAACACCTATTATAACCATTTTGATTAATCTAATATATTTATATATATAATATATAAGATATGATTCTATTTGGAATGTAATTCTATGTTATATAGATAATATAAAAATTATCATATATATGAATCTTATTTAATTAATAAGTATTTGAAGTTAATTAATTTTGAGTTCCATAAAGAAGAATTTCAATAATTTAATAATGAACTCACAAATTGTTAATATCATAAATATTCCAAATGTTTTTTTATAATACATTATTATATTGAATTGGATATAAATAATAAATAAATATGATAAAATAAATAATAATTAAAACTCATAATTAAAAAAAGTATAATTATGTATATGTATAATAAATATTTTATTGGTTTTATTTATAAACGTAATTATTTATAAAGAAGAGGCCAACCTAGTACCTATCTAGGCTAACTCAACCCAAACATTGTGGGACCAATGCTCAACCGTGGATAAAAAACCATCCATCATCAACACGCTCGACGTGAGGGAATTATATCTCACCTAAAAAGTGGATTGGGATGAATAGACTTTGCTGATATCCCCTGATGGGTCATGTGTATGACCATAAGTGCATATTTATTAGTGGGATGTGACCCACATGAGAGTGTGTGTGTGTTTACTCAGAAATGTGCCTCATTAATTTATTCTTCCCATTAATGTAGAGCTGTTAAATAATATATGATCATGGAACTCTGAAATTATTTGATGTGGGTTTTGTTATTCAATTATTATTCATGTGTTTTAAATAACTTGATTATATCAGGTTTTCCTAATCAAATCCTTGATGACCTTCTGATCATCCCAAAATTGTAATGTTCCACATAACCCCTATAATTCACTCATATTCTCCTACATTCATGATTGAATCTACCATCCCCATACCTATTGTATCTTCCATCTCCTTCCAGCACAAGGAAACAAAATTATGGGAAACCTAAAAAATGGTTATTTCCATGTTCAATACTTCCTTGGTGATAAGGTCACACCCTTATACTATCATCAATGGCAGTCTTCCAATAGAAAAAAACTAACTCACCATTAAGAACCTTTCTTCTCAAATAATACTTGGTATAATATCAATACAAAAATTTTTATGCCCAAATTTATATCAAAATTGAAAATTGGTTAGGTTTGCTCAAAATAAAATCAGTCTATTTGAAACCATCATTTTTATAGGGTACTTATAAATGAAATATCAATTTAATATATATCAGGTAAGGCCTCATAGGACATATTTATAATGTTGTGTTTTCAAAGAGTGACCCCTTAAAAAATCCAAGATTTTATTTCATACTCTAGAAAAAAAATTCTGGGTATCAACTCCTCTTTATATATATATATATATGTCTACTAATATAGGGAACACAGACCCCCCTGTCATTGGAAAACCATGCCTAATCATTTATTCTTCCCTTATTACCAAACCTACTGATTATAAGCTTCACAAGAAGAGAACTCCCTCCACTGGACCCGTACATAATGATTTTCATGTAATGGGATTCTAATTTTTCAAAACTATTATATGTATGTGTTATTAATTTTTATAATTTTTTTAAATATGTTTAATTTATTTTAAAACCACTTTTAGAAAAAGTGAATTTATTTTTAAAACCCCTTTTTTTATAATTCCCTTGTTTATATAAGGGATTCACGTTTCCAAAAACATTATATTAAAGCTTATAGTTTTGTAAGGGGAACCCTTTATTTCTTTAAAAAAATATTTATGTTTATAAAAAAATTGACTGATTATTTTATTATAAAAAATATATAGTTTCAAATTATTAATTTAAAGAATGAAAAATAGATAGTATTACTATTATTTTATGTGATATATTTATATATTTTTCTACAATTATTTAATATATAGAAATGATATTTCCTAATAGTTATGTTTTTAATTTATGTAAGCCCGTCAAAATGGAAATCCAATTTCTGTATATAAAGGTGATTTTTCAAATGATAAATTTTATAATTTTATTTTGTTCTATCTCAAAAAATATATTTTTATGAATTTTATAATTTTAGGAATATAAATATCATTTTATATATATGGATGTTAATATTTTTTGTAAATATGGTCATTCTCTATTACCTTAATTATCATTACATACAAGGATACTAAATTTATCAGTCATAAAGTATTGACTTCTCTAAATTCAATGAATGAAAACCTATGTAAATATATATATATATATATATATATATACATTTATTTGTCTATATATTAATGAATTATCATTCTTTTTAAGCTAAAAACTCCATCAATAAATAAATAAAATAAAAAATCTCAAAATGTTTTGTAGAATTTGGCAGGTGGACTTTTATTAACATGATATGGATCTATGTAGCGAATACAACCCTCTTATACTGGCATTCCCAAGATAGCGTTTAATTTTCCAATTTCCAAGAATGTTTTTTCTGATCTAAATTAATAATTTATGAAAACACCTAGGATTATTTTATTATGAAAATAATTTCTATATATTTTTAAAGGTTATTATATTTTAAATATTAAATTTTTTTTGAAATTTAAAATTATTTTCAATAATTTTTCAATATTATTTTACAGGTTTTATTTAAACAAATAATTTTTTAGAAAAAATATATATTATATTTATTTTTTATAAAATATCTTTTTATTGAAATGATGATTTCAAAAAGAAGTATTTCCAATGGTCTAGAAACATTATTTTCTAAGATTATATATTTTTAAAATCCATTACTAAGAATTTTTATGCACACACTATGTCTCAAAATCATTTTCATAGTATTATTAGAAGTTCCAAGCTATTTAGCTTCATTAAGTATCATGATCAAGTGAATAAAAAATAGCATTTTATTTATTAATTATTAAAAATATGATAATAGATTTTCATTTTTCATCAAAAAACTATAACAATAAATGTCCTCATTTTTAGAATAGCATAAATTATAATTATTTTATTTAAATAAATCTGATATAGTATTTTTTTACGGGATCTAGAAATGTGAGTCTCAAGAAGCTATACTTGGTATTAGAGGCATGGTTTAGATATCATTTGATTTTAGGAAATGTTGGTTAAAAATAGTTTTAGTTTCTAAATTATACATCCTTCTAGTATGTCTATTATTGCTTAACATTTTTAGTTGAAGACTGGCCTTTAAATGGAAGGAGATATATTCCGAATAACTCTTCTACCTCTTCTAGAGGATCATATTTCTTGGTGATTTTATTATTTCTTTATTATATGACATTGAAAAATTTACCTACAACTATATCACATGCAAATAAATCTATAAGGAATATAATTCCTCTAATATTCCTCATTTATTTGGATGATATTTGTTTGTATGTGAAAAAAATACATTATTCATATCATTCTTACTATATATGGCATTGAAAGTACTATGAAGTTATTTTTTTACGTTTCCACCCTAACAACTAAATATAAAGCACTTTTAAAATTTTAATAACCTATAGAATAAGGTGAAATACATGTAACTTATATGTTTCAAATAAATATTTTTTGTATCATTGGATATAATTTTGAAACTATTAAGGAAAACAAAATGATATTATTTTATAAAAAAATGTTCCAGCAGATTCCCAAAAAATATATATTAATAATAAATCATTTTAAATAATTATCTATTTCTTCATTTATTTGAACCAAATTTCCCAGGATTGTTTTGTAAAAAAATAAATATTCAATTTTGAAAATTCCTTGACGTATCATTTCCATTCCACGACCCTTCCCCTTTATGAGACATTCGATCATTGATGACCTTTCTAAAGGGATATGGAACCTCTAGATTTAATCATAGTAATTATAACATAGAGTGTGTCATATTCATTTAAAAAAATAATAAAATATTGAAAAATCAAACCAAAATAAACAATACTTTATTTGAAATATTACCCAAATGCATAATTTTATACAATATCACTTCATTACAAATTATTGAAAATAATTAATAAGAAAATAAAATAAAATGATGCATATATAATAAAATATAAAACTATTAATTTGACATTATAAATGTAAAATTATATCAAAATTTATCCAGATGCATAGTGATAATGAATCATACAAAGTGAATGAGAGGAATAATACATAGTAATTCAAATATAAAAAATATCTTCATGAGAGAAAAGTGGTAGAACACTTATAAATATATTTATTAAATTTTTTTGATTGTTCTATATATATAATGGAGGATTTAGCTATTATTTCATAGTTGTTTTGTCTATTTTTAGCTAAATATATTAGAGTGAAATAGTAGAAATCACAACCTTTTCAATTATCCAAATATATATATAATAAATATATCTGTATTTAAATATTTAATCTATGATTAAATGTATAATTTAACTCTATTTTGTAAATAAAATATAAAATATATCATATTCATGATACTTCGTAAATTAATTTGTTTATTTATGAAATTTATCATGAGGCCATTAAAGAAGAATGATAATTCCAGAAAATGATTGTACAAATTGTTTATATCATAAATTTGTCAAAAAATCTACAAAAAAACATATATGGTTAATAAGATATCAATAAAAACAATAATGTTAAATGAATTAATAATAATATCTAATAAGTGAATTAATTATAATTATTTTTACATATAAGAAGTATTTTTTTATTTGTATTTATTAATGTAATGATCCTTTGGAACACATAATTATATCCAAAAGTAGAAAAAAAAACTAGATCTGATTTCTCAACCCATCCCTTTGGGGGAAATAGGTTAAGTATGAATTGGGAGATGTTCTTAGATTTAATGCTCCTTAGAAGGGGATTTTAGGTCACCTCATAAGAGGCTGGGGTAGAATAACCTTAGCAGACCACACCTTCCTTGCTGTGTGTAGGTCCTTGATTGAGCATATGTATTGGTGGGTCGTTACCCTCATGTGTGAGTTTTTACTCGTGACATTACCCCATTAATCACTTCATCCCATCAATTAAGAGTGATTAATTTATATAAGAGCATGGAACCATGAAATATTTTAATTTGGGATGCATTGTTTTGTTTTATTCCATGATTTCTTATTCATCCTATTATATCAAAATTTTCCACCTAGATCCGTGATTACAGTCCAATCATCCCTTAGACATTATCTTCCCCATGACCTCTACTATTCACTCCTCTTCTCCAACATGCAATATTGAATCTACACTCACCACCCCTATTATCTAGTGTTTCTTATTCCTTCATAAGGAAACTATAACATCAATAACCTAAATATAGTGTACTACCACCATCACTAATTTCTTTCATGATAAGATGAAACCATAAAAAATTCCTCATATGTTCTCATATTACAAGAATACCATTAATCACTAGTGTAGAACCTTTATTGCTATGCAATATCAAAAAACATGTCAATACTTAATAACTCATTGAATAAATGTTTATCCAAATTAAAATTTGGTATTATTTATTAAAAAACAGTCTAATTTCAACCTAAATTTCATCAGAATACTTATACATCAAGAAGTTGTCTTCAACACCCCGGTTGTGTCCTCATAGGACATAGAGCTAATGTTTTGTTGTCAATGGGAGACCCTTAAAAAATTACATATTCTCTTTTATGCTACATTACGATTTGTGACGGTATCCAAACTATAACTCCATGACCCCAGTTACCAAGATTCAATGCATTATTTTAATACATTGGGTTGATTACAATGAATCAAGTCCCGAAGGACCCATCAGTTTAGCAGTCTTAGAAAATATATTACATACATGAATGTTATATTACACATTCTAACATAAAACGCCTCATAAATAATATGTTGATAATTCCATTATTCCCCTAGCTGAACCCAATATATCAATAATAATACACTTCTTGGAATCCTGGGAAAACAAAACCTATGAAAGGGGTGAGCTCAGATGCTCAGTAAGGGTAAACAATTTAGTAGAATATATAAACTTTTAAGAAAAAATGTACAATAAAAACATTAGTATTTTAAATAGAAAACTTCAACATAATATGGAAAAAATAAATCAAACATCATCTTATAAATATGCACATGGATATTCTACTCGTCAAATAATCACATGTAATAAGTAATTTCATAATGAGGGAATGCTTAATGCTAGACATAATTACCAAATAGTGAATTCCTCGTTCTAAGACTAAAAATAAATTTTTTTTTCATGGCCTTATGCCAAGACACTAGCTTGTCTCATGAGACCAACTGATGCATTGAGGGGCTATAGTAGTCCCCACCCATCACTTACTAAGTCTATTGTATTCCTTAAATGAAAATATTGACCCAGAACATCAACATTTGTATTAGAACTAGCATATGAAATGTCAATACTTCAACCATAAACCATGAAGGGTATAAAAATAGAACCTCCATAGTCAAACATATCATAACTCATTCAATATTATATAGAATATTGTATTATAATAAATCAAACATAATCAAGAGTAATATCTAGTAAATAATGTTGACATACTTGGAAAAGTATTAGTAAAACATTTTGAGAGAAATATCCCATTTTTGTGAAATAATTTAAAATTCACATATTTATAAAGGAATTAATTTAAAAGAGATTTTTGAATCAATGTGTCCCACACAACTTTGAAACTTTGGAAGGTAATTAACATTTTAAAACAATCATGTCAATATAAATAAATCCTTAAAATAGTTTTGAAAACTGCGACATTAATGAGAAAGATTTTGAAAAATAAATATTTAAAACATTTAAAATGATTTTTTAGTTAAATAGTACCTTAATATAATAATTTTAAAATTTCTTTTATGAAACATGGACATGGATAATAAATAGTTCCCAGAAAATACTTACACATAACCAATCATGAATAATTATGAGATTGAGAAATTAACCCTTACATAGCAATTTCCTTTGGTCGAGGGTATGTTTAACCTCTTGTATAATGACCGTAGTATGTTATTAAATTATTCCATAACAATATTCATATTTATTATATCATATATGATTCATTTATTACTTTATACTACCAATTTAATAATTATTTCCATGTTAAATTCATATTTCCGGTAATAAAAGATTTTTTATCGTACGTGTTTTAACTTGTTATACATGATCATATCATTTAGATAATGATTTTAATACATCTAGAATATATAAAATGATTTATATATAATATAAATTTAGAATATAAATATGTATAATATAATGATATATGAAATGGTAAACATCATTTATGGAGACGGTATGTCGTACGTACCTATAAACGTTATTTCCATTTTTATATCATATTGAAAAAAAGTAAGTGAAAAGGACATATGTAATTACATATATACATATATATATCCAGTAAAATTTTTAAGTCATATATTACATATTTATTAATAATATATATTTTTATAATCATCGTTGAATCTTGAACCTGAAAATTAATCTCATCTCGTCATGGAGACAGAAATCCGTACGTACAGAAGAGCGACGATATAATTTCATTAATGATTAAAAGGTGTGGAATTGGATGGAATAATAATTTTACATATAAATTTTCCTATTATATTAATAATTTATATACATATTAATCATCATTATATCCATCCTAATAACACAGTTTTCAATAAAATATTACACCACGGCTTGGAGACGGTAAGCTGAATGTACACATACATGGTGACATTTTCATTAATAGGATGGATAGAATAATGGGTATGGTTATATCATATTTAAACAAAAATCATAGTATATAGAAGGTACTAGAATTATTATTTTGTTTTGGAAATAAAAAATACGGAGAAGAACTTTGAAAGTGGTGATAAAATAGTTACCTTTTCTTGAGGGGTTTCCTTTTGATTTTATCAAAATAGCTCCATAGGGTGGCTTTATTCTCAAGGGAAGTCCTATTTGTTTAAGTGAGGGAAGTTGGGAGGAGATTTGGGTAGGGCATGGCCGAGATAAATAGCTTTTTAGGTGTGAATTTTAGAGAAGGGGAAGTGCCCTTTTATAAGAGAGGTGAGGGTCACTTAAGGAAAGGCTTAAAATATTAATTTATTATAAAATCATATTTGGTTTCTAATGACTCCAAAATGATTTAATTCAAGGATAAGGTGGGGATGGGTCGAAATCCTTTCAACCAATAGGTTTTATTAAAGTTTACATCACCATATTAACTCTATTATTTAGATTTAACTCTTTGTTAAATACTTTTACTTTTAACAAATCTTCTTGTATTATTATAATAAATGGTTAATAAACATAATATAAATAAACAAGAGAACCTAATTTGGTTAATTAATGAAATATATATCATTATATAAGTTCTGTGTCTAAACCTAATATTTTTAGGACTATTATATCATTTAGTAATATAGTATTTGTTTTAAAAACTCATTTATTTAAATTTTGACATTATTTTGTATTTTCTTTTCTTTTTATAAATTCATAAAAAGATGATTACTTCTATCAAAATATGTTAAATCAACCCTAACATGTCATATTCAATTAAAAAATTCATTGATGTCTCAAATTTCACAAGTTTTATATTTTTAATATCAATTATTTTAATCTTTCATTATTAAGGTAATTAATGCATCATCATTGTGTCATAAAACAATTTAATTATTTAATGTATAAAAATTAAAAATAAAATACCATGATGTGGGAAATCATTTTATATTTCTAATTAATATTTATAGTCTAATTTATCTTTTGTATAACCCCATATTAAAAATGATTTAGTTATTAAACATTTAATTTAACACTTTAAACTCTTCATTAAATAAAATAGTAATAAATGTCCTAATGTAATATAAGTGGTCCAAAAGGATCATATTATATTTTTAAGGTTGTTTTTGGTCAAAATAAACTTCTCCAATAAAATTAGGACATTTTTAGGGTAATTATAATATCATTTTTACCTTTAATTAAACTATTTACTTTTAATCGTGGTAAATAAAATTCCATACATAATATTCACCAAAAATTATTTTCATCGTATTGAAAAAAAAATTAATTGCTGATGTCAAATGTGACTCTCGTGTTTTTTAAATTCAATTCACAAAATTAGTAAAATTATGTTTTATGCAAATTTTCAAATGTTCCTTGAAGGTGGGTAAAAGACGTTAAAAAATTCAATATAATTTTATACATGTATTCTAATTATAAAATGACTCCAATAAATTAAATTGAACTAATATAGGTATTATGTACATATTTTAACTCTAAAATAAATTTAAAAGTAATAATTATTTATATAAAAGTTTTTTTTAATCAATAACGCATTGTTTTTCACTATTCATAAAAAATGGAATGCTTTTAGAAAAATACCAAATATATACCCTAAGATAATTTTTGATATTCCGAATCCAAAATTATGTCTATTTTTTCAATTTCAAAAAATAGAAGATGCATTAATTTAATTAAAATGAATTCCAATTTTCAAAACCAAAAAGAATATTTTTTGAAAGTAATAAATATCAAAATATTGACATGTGTTTATGTCAAATATATATGTGAAATTACTTATAATGAACTACATTATATTAAATGATAAAAATAAAATATAATTATACTTCCAAATTATTCAATTGCATAATTTAACACTATAAATTATTTCAATTAAAAAAGTATTTTTCGATTAAAATTTAGTATTTTTCATTATTAATCAAAATATGAAAGTTAGAAAAAAAGTATCAAAAATTTATCCAAAATAAATATTTATGTCCTGATTCTAAAAAATAATTTAATTTCCTAAAAAAAATTTATAAAAAAGTTTCAAATATTGGATTTAAAAAGAGTTTTCCATTAAAAGGCGGTAAAATTTCATTTTAGAAAAAATACATCTTTTCCTTGAAAAAATTAAATTAGTTCATATATTATGACTAAAAAACACATAATATGGATTCAAAAGTTATATGAAGTATATAGAATTCAAAATTCAGTTAATACTATTCATAGTTGGTTTTTGAATGGATTTTTTGGTAAGTTGTGGTGTGCTCGAACTTGGTGTGGCATGTAGCACAAGTAATTAAATTACTTTGAAGAGATAACGTACTATAAAATCTTAGGGTGTTACATTCTCACCTCCATAAATAAATTAAATAATAGCAATTCAAAATTGTTCATTGAAAATAAAAGGTTAAAAATAGAAAAATACCATTGTGGAAAACTCACATTGGAAATTGGGTTCCTAAAATTTAGTCTTAATAAGAGTGAAATTGAAATGAAAAATTCACCACTAATTTATGATCTCGATTAGAAGAACATAGGGGGAAATTAGAGACACATAATTGGAGATAAAATGTAAATATTTATATGGAGTGAGTGTGGTCTTAAATCACAAAAAGTGTAAAATTTAGGGCTTCAAATCCATCAATCTATGGTGATTTAAAATATCATCGGTTAAACAATGCATAAGGTATTAGGATAAAACATTTTTGGTTTTAAGATCCCTTACCTAAAGGTTAAGAATTAATTTCTTCATAGAATTAGTAAAAAAAGATTATTAAACATGTAGAGTTTCATCCGTTAACTAATCTCTACCAAAAACTCATCTTTGACTCTAAAAGATAATAGATCTAAAAAATATTATATTTATCCTAACCATATGGAATTCAAAAAAATGAATTTATAATTCATCTCTCAGCCCATTTTAAAAAAATACATTATACAAACATGGACCACACTTGGGTTAGTGGTAGAGGATTCACCCTTGTTGCCCTTCGGTTTCATGTTCAAGTCTTGCGTCCTTGCCGGACCCGATAGGTTGTCGACCAAACTTCAAGTTTTTTATTTTTATAAAATTCATAAAATAATCATAATAAGTTTTTTAACCATAAAAACTATATCCAATGTCCAAATTAATCCATTCCAACTTTTAGACTTATCCAAAATACCTTTTTCCAAACTCACATTCCAAAATTTATAAGGAATGTAATCATGGTGAAGATGCCTTTTGCCACATAATAACATGTGAATACCCTCATCATGCATTCTCTTAAAACATGGTAACACCTTGAATTACCATAAATGCTTATTGATTACATTCACTCTCCCTTATTCCTTATAGAATACTAGATATAGTCTGTATATCAAAAAATGTTGTAAACTCCAACAATAATGGAATATACAAATCATTAATCAGTTTCAAGGTATTCAAGATTATCCAATATAATTTATCAAAATAAATCATATCGTATTCCCAAATCACTACATCAGTATTACAACTATATTAAGGTTTATATTTCCTCAGCCATGTATTTTCCAAAAATATTAACTTTCTATTGAGTCAATTTTTTAGGACCATTCATCCTCAAATCCTAAATGAAATATTTTTGTAGTACAATACTTATATACTCTATAAATATTATAACATGTACATCATTAAAACAATTCTGAAATGAAATAATTATTTAATAAAAAAATAAGAACACAAATCATTCCTCTTCATATGCGATAGTAAAATAACATGATTATTGTCCAATAACAACATTTGGGTATACTCTAATGATTGAGACATTGATTTTCATAGTGTCCCAACTCCTTGGAGATGAAGCATTGTACACATGAAACCTTTTTATTACCCATGAAATCACATACTTGATGTCATTTTTCTTCAAACTTATAAGAAACTATAATTTCCTTCATGAATTTACCAATGTGATTCTTTCCACGGTTATCACATATGGGAAAATCCTTCTTTTCCCTCTTCCCTTAATCCATATTTCTCTCAACCATAATTTTTTTCTCTTGCATCCTTTGAAATCCATAAGACTCAGAGAATTATTTACTTATCATATTAACTCGTGATACTATTTATTCATATGATTAGAATACATGGGTGAATATTTATGTTATAAATGTTGTCTTAAGACCTTGAAATTTATGATCCTTCTAACTCTTTGGATAACGTGTATCGCTGGAGTTCTCATTCCATCTAATGGGAACCATTTATAAAAAAATTAGTACACTATGTTAGTTTATGAATCACAATACATAATTCCAAACATGTAAAATTATTAACGTTATTGAAAAGTTTATGAATATAATCCATAATAATAATAAAAATTTTAATTTGATGAGGTATTTACTCATAAATTCTTCATAACAGTTTGTAACGAAAATGTGAATTATCCTAAGAATATCTCATGGGAGTGCCGCAACCAAAAGTGTAGCAATGCCTGTTGTTGTGTACCAACAAACCCCGGGTCGAGCTTGAAACTTCATGTTAGAGTTTTCACTCCTAGGTATATCTATGTTAGAGCCGCCTCTACCTGTTCATATACAGACTGAGATTTCTTTCATGGAAAACTCAAAAAATCACTACATTATCAAAATTTTATGAATTTCTTATATACTAATCCAAAAATATCATCATAGAGTAATGTTCTTTGATAAGAGTTTATCTAAATCTATTTCCAAGGTTGTTTCTAAACATCCTTTGATTCCAACTCTAACGCCTTAACCCCAGTTACCTAGACTTGGTACATTATTTTAATAAATTTTCATAATTACAAGGAATCAAGTCTCGAAGGACCGATCATTTTAGCCATCTTGGAAAATAGATTACATACATGAATGTTACATTAAACATTATAAAATGAAACACATCATAAATAATCTATTGAGAACATCATTATTCCCCTAGATTAACCCTGAATATCTTATATAATACACTTTATGGAATCCTGGTAAAAAAACATAAAAAAGGGGTGATCTCAGATGCTCAGTAAGGGTAAATAATTTAGTGGAAGCTAAATCCTTTTAAGGAAATATGTATAATGAAAACATCAATTTTTTAAACAGAAAACATGAACATAATATGGAAAAAAACAAATCATACATCACTATTTAAACAAGCATATGGATATTTTACTAGTTTAATAATCACATGTAAATACTAATTTCATAATTATAGAATTCCTAACACTGAAAATCATTACCACATAGTGAAGGCCTCATTCCAAGACTACGAATAAAATATTTTTCAAATCCATGTGCCAATACAGTATTTTGTCTCATGAGTCTTACTGATGCATTAAGAGGATATTGTGGTCCCCACCAGTCACTTACTAAGTCCACTACATTCCTCATATGAAAATGTAGAAACATAACGTAATCATTCGTATTAAGATAATAAAACGAAATGTCAATACTTCAACCATAAAACATGAAGGGTATACAAATAGAACATCCACAATCAGACATATCATAACTCATTTGATATAATATGGAAGATTGTTTTATAATTTATCAATTGTAATCAATAATAATATCCAGTAATGATTGTTGACAAATTTGAAAATGATCAGTAAAACATTTTGAGGAAAATATCCCTTTCTGTGAAATAATTTAAAATTAACATATGTATAAATGAATTAATCTAAAATATATTTTTCAATAAAAGTTTCTCATACCAATTTTAAGTATTTTAAGTTAATTAACATTTTAAAACAATCATGTCAATATAAGTAAATC
The DNA here is from genome assembly GCA_963277665.1 of Viscum album. Classification (NCBI taxonomy): domain Eukaryota; kingdom Viridiplantae; phylum Streptophyta; class Magnoliopsida; order Santalales; family Viscaceae; genus Viscum; species Viscum album. Next base: position 910,010,567 of record OY728164.1, read on the forward strand.
TTTAAAACCATTTTGAAAACCTGTAAATTAATGAGAATGATTTTAAAGAATAGATATTTATAAAAATTAAAATAATGTTTTAGTTAAATAGTACTATAAAAGAATCATTTTCAAATTTCTTTTATGAAACATGTACATAGATAACAAATATTTCCCAGATTATACTTACACATAAACAATCTCGAATAATTATGAGACTATGAAATTACCCCTTAACTTGCAATTTCCATTGGTCAAGGGTACATTTAACCTCTTGTATAATGACCAAATTATGTAATTAAATTATTAAAAAACCATATTCCTATTCATTATATCTTATATGATTCATTTATGACTTTATACTACCATTTAATAATGATTTCCATGTTAAATTAAAATGTTGGGTGATAATCGCTTTCTTTATAGTACATGTTTTAACTTGTTATTTTTTATCGTATCATTTAGATCATGATATAAATACGTCCAAAATATAAAAAATGATTTATATGTAATATATATTTAGAATATAAATATGTATAATAGATAGAAATATGAAATGGAAAACACTGTTTATGGAGACGGTATGTCGTACGTATGCTTAAACGCTATTTCCGTTCTCATATCGTATTAAACGGAAGTAAATGAATAATATATATGTATGTACATACATAAATATATATATATATAGTGGAATTTTTATGTAATATACAACATACTTATAAATAATATATATTCTTATAAACACCATTGAATGCTGATCTTGGAAATGAATCTCATCGCGTCGTGAAGACGGTAAGCCATATGCACACACGAGTGACGATATCATTTCCTTAATGATTAAAATGTGTAGAATTGAATTGTATATTAATTTTACATAGAAATTATAATGTTATTTTAATAATTAATATACATATTACTTATCATTGTATCTATCCAAATAACAGTGTGTTGAATAACAAATTACACCATGGCGTGGAGACGGTAAGTCGTACATACGCACAAATAGTGACATTATCATTCATAGGATGGATAGAATAATGAGTATATTTGTACCATATTTATAATAACATCATAGGATTTAAATGATACTAGTGTTATTATTTTGGTATATAAATAAAAAAATAAAGAGAAAGTAGACGAACCAAATAACTTTTAAATATGTGATAAAATAATTAACTTTTTTCGGATGTTTTATTTTGATTTGAACAAAAGGGATACTTAGGTTGGCGTTGTTCTCAATGGATGGAATCTAGGTTGATGTGAGGGATGTTGGGAGGAGATTTAGGTAGGTTTAGCTGAGATAAATGCCATTGTAGGTGTGAATTTGAGAGAAGTGGTAGTAACATTTTATAATAGTGGTGAGGGTCAATTTAGGAAAGGCTTAAAATATGAATTTATTATACAATAATATTTGGTTTTTAATTCATCAAAAATGATTTAATTCAAATATAAGGTGAGTATGGGTCTAAATTCTCTCAAAAAATAGGTTTTATACACACTTAGGTCACCATATTAACCCTATCATTTAGATTTAACTTTTAGTTAAATAGTTTAACTTTTACCATGCCCACTTGTTTTGTTATAACAAATGGTTAATAAACATATTAGAAAAAGACAAGAGAACCTTAAGTTGTTAATTAAAGAAATATATATCATTATATAAGTCCTTTGGCCAAACCTTATATTTTAGGATTATTATATCATATAATAATATAGTATTTGTTTTTAAAATGCATTTATGTCAATTTTGAAACTATTTGGTATTTCATATTTGTGAAAGTCATAAAAAGCTTATTAATTCGAAAAAAAACATTAAATCAACCCTAACATGTCATATTCACCTTGAAAATTCTTGGATTTCATCAAAAGTCTCAATTTTGATATTTATAGTATCAATTTTTTTAATCTTTCAGTAATAAGGTAATTAGTACATCATTAGTGTGTCATAAATAACATTAATTATTTAATTTATTAAAATTATAAATAAAATACCATGATGTAGAAAATTTTATTAGATTTCTAATAAATATTTATCGTCCAATGTATCTTAAAGATAACCATATATTAAAAATGGTTTAGTTATTAAACAATGAATTTAACACTTTTAACTCTTCTTTAAATAAAATAATAATAAACGTACTAATCTAATTCATGTGGACCAAAAGGATCATATTTTATTTTTATAGTCTTTTTTGGTCGAAATAAATTTATCCAACAGAAATAAGAAAAGTGTTAGAGTAATTATAATATCATTTTTACCTTTGATTACCCTATCTACGTTTAACTGGTGTATATAAAATTCTAAAATTACAATTCAAAAAAATTATTTTCATTCTATTGAATCACATTTTACAAAATAATTTCAATCATGTCTCTTGGATTTTTGAAATTCAATCCAAATAAGTGGAAAAGTCATGTTTTATACAAATTTGTAAATATGCCTAGAAGGTGGGTAAAAGACGTTAAAAAATTCGATAAAATTTTATACATCCATTGTTATTACAAAATGACTCCAATTAATTTCAAAGAACAAATATAGGTATTATATATATTTTTATATTAAAATAAATTAAAAAATAATAATTATTTATATAAAAGTCGGTTTTAAACAATAATTTAGGGTTTTTACTATTAAACAAAAAATGAATGTTTTCAGAAAAAGACCAAAAATTACATTAAGATAATTATGATATTCCAAATCCAAAAATAATTTCATTTTTTTCAAATTAAAAACATAGAATTTTCATTAATTAATTTAAAATTAATTTCCATTGTCAAAAAGAAAAAGTAGGCTTATAAAAAGTAAAAAAATAACAAAAGATTGTCATGTGTTTATATCAAATATAAATTTGAAATTTCATATAATGAAATAAATTTTGTGAAATGATAAAAATATAATTTAATTATAATTCCAATCCATTTAAATTCGTAATTTAACACTATAAATTAATTCGATTAAAAAAGTTTATTTCATATAAAATTTTGTATTTTTAATTATTCAGAAAAATATGACAGTTTTCAGAAAAGTACCAAAAATATATCCAAACTAAATTTTCATTTCCCTAATTAAAGGAGATTTTAATTTCATTAAATTGAATATATAAAATGGTAAAATATTGGTTTTAAAAAGAGTTCCATTAAAAGGCAGTAAAATTGCATTTTTTGGAAAATACTACTTTTATCTGAAAAAAATGAATTTGTTCTTATATTATGTCGAAAAAACAAATAATATGTATTCTAAAATTATATGGTGTATATAAAATTCTAAATTCAGTTAATAGTATTCATAACCGCTTTTTGAATGGCTGGTTTTGTAAGTCATGGTGTGCTCGAACTTATTGTTGCATGTAGAGTAAGTTACTGAATTACATTGAAGTAATAACGTACTATGAAATCCTTGGGTTTTACACAAACCTATTTAAATAAATATATATATATATATATATACACCTACCTATATAGGGATGCGTAGTTGTTGGACACCCTTGGATAAGCAATTTTTCTTTATCTGGTCCCCAAAACTACCAATTGCAAGCTTCTCTATGAAGTAACTCCCTCTACCAAAGTTGTTCAAGTTGAGTTTTATATAAAAGGGATTTATAATTTCTCAAAACTGTTATATGTAAGTTTTATTTCATTTTCAAATATTATAAACCAGGTTTTATTTCCTTTAGAACCTCTTTTCATAAGGTTATGTTTTTTATATATAATTTATTATTTTAAAATAACCATGTTTATATAAGGTGGTTAGGTGTTTGTAATATTTAATTTCAAACATTTAGTTATGTAAGGGGAACCCTTTATTCTTTAAAAACACATTTAATATAATAGTAAATTTGTTTTATTATTTTTTATGATAAATTTCATCTGAAAATATTAATTTATGTATGGAATAATGGATACGTATACTATAATTTTATGTGAGGGATTTTTATCTTTCCAAATATTTTTTTATTTATAAAAACGAAATTTCTATGAATATAAATTTTCAAATTATGTAATTCATTGAAAATAGAAATTCTATTTACTTATTTAATTTTATATTTCAAAATAATAAATTTTATAATTGTATATTCTTCTATCTCGATAAAATTAAATTTATGGATTTAATATTTTTATTAGTTTATATGTCATTATATTTATATGTATGTTAATAATGTTTTAAAATATATTCATTAATATTTCATCAGGACATATTTTGTTTAATTTTCATATGGTATGGTTGCTAAAAATTTAGTGAATGGTTTCCTATGTAAATATTTATTTATATATTTCAAATTATGTATATATATTATTATTTATTGTCTTTTATTTTTAATACTAACACCTCTATTGAAAAATAAAATAAAAGAAGAAGCTCAAAATGTTTTACAAAATTTTAAAATTAGACTTTGTAAACGTGATAGGGATATGGGGAGTGAAATAAAACATCAAATACAAGTTGGGAAAAATAATATCCTTCAATGATATAAATGGTCGCGAGGTTTTTTTCCAAGATTGAATATTATTGTTTTGAAAAAGGATGAGATTCCATTATTATGAAATTTATTTCCATGTATTTTCAAAGTTAACAATATTTTGAAAAATTATTTTTTTTAAAATAATATGTATTTATAATAGATTTAGAAAAGTATTTTACATGTATTTTAAAAAATATATAATTAATAAAATAATATATTATTATATCAAATGTTTTTATATTAAATAATTTTTTTGGAAAATAAATTTTCAATGGTTTTTGAAAAGTACATTCTAAGATTATATATTTTCAAAATTATATTATAGGAAATTTCATGATCAAACTATGATTTAAAATGTTTTTCACTTGATCATTAGAAGTTCAAAGAAGTTTAGCTTCATTAATGAGCAAGTGTTGCTGAAGTAAAAAATATATGATTTTTACTAATTGTTTAAAATCTGATATACTGTTATAGTTTGTGATTTCTCTCCAAAATCATACTAGAAAAGATACTCCTTTATGTAATGGTCTTTATATTTTTTTATTTATTAGTTTTAAAAAATATATACAGTATTTATTTTGTACCAGATTCAGAAGCATTGGTATTGGGAAACTACATAGAGTGTACTAGAAATATTTTTATCATGAAAAGATGATTTTATAAAGAAATTTTTCCATGAGAATATGATCAAGTTCCTACTTGATTGGCATTGACTGAATTTCAGATAGACTGCTTAGATAGAGATCCAACAAAAAATTACTAGTGAAATCTATAGATACAGCAAACCAAACATGCTTCATCAGACATAGAATCCTTAGATTAGGCACTCGATAGAAGGCCACCATGTTTTAGAAAGAGGTCATGAGGTTCATAAGATAGATAAAAAATTACATATGTCATCATATAGAGAGAATATAGTATGTTTTTGATCAAAAGAATCCTTTTTAAGGATTTTTATAGACAATGTTCCTTAAAAGTGGTATTTGAACTTATCTAGATATTAAAATGATTAGGAGGGAGTTTCAAGTCCCATAGAAGTTTAAGAGAGATTTTGATGTTCATAAAATTTTTACATTGGTGAAGGAGATCAAACATACTTATGGAAGAAGATAAGATCATTATATTTTCGATCCTAAAAAAAGAATGATATTGTAAGTAGAGGTATAAAAATATAATGAAATGTCATGTGATCTATGAGTATAAATAGATGTGAAATGGAGAATATAGTTACGAAAATTGGAGAGTATGACCAAATGTGGTAGAATAGAAGTTTTCTGGGGGTAAGACTATGGTTAGATATAGGAACAATTACTAGGGGTATGTCACGTCCCGCCTTCACCAAAAAGGAGGGAAGGGTCAGCAGATTGCCAGGCCCTTCCTTCTTTAAGTTGAAGGAGGGATAATGACCCCCGAAACCCGCCTTCAATAGGTCCCGGAGTGGCGACTAGCACCAAGGGTATAGAAAATTCTTGCAAATGGAAGGCATTACCCTTTTAATTTTATAGGATCGAAAGATAAGGAGAAGAAAACCCAACAACACCAAGGTAGAAAGAAAAGTAAAGCCAAACGTAAACCATTCCCACATGCATGTTTCAAAAGTGAAAGCCACAAAGTGAAAAAAGGTGACTACAAGGTAAGTACCAAAAAGAAAAAGACAAACAACTGCAACTGCTCCAAAAGTCCGAGCTAGCAAGGTCCTGCGTGATCCCCGAAGTCCTCCTTGAAACTTGAATGTAGTTTTATATGCGTAGGGTGAGTATACAAGTACACTCAGTAGGGAAAACCAAGACTCTCGTGCACAAGTGGGGGAACGTACTAAAGTCCCGTGAGAAAAAGAGTAAACCAAACACCTAACAAGGAAAACTATCCATCCCAGGCCTCACCAAGGCTCACTCCCCAAATAACGCAAGTCAAGTAATATATATAATAAGAGCACATCGATGTTTGGGTACCCCGCACCACTTTCCCACAGGTTATTGAGACATCCTACGCATCGGACCAATCCCACCATTCTCACTGCAGTCCCACTGCCACACCGGCCTGCACACACCTGGGCCACAACCACATGCAGTCCTACTGCTGAAATCCCGCCCGCACACACCTGGGCCTCAACCGCACGCAGTCCCACTGCTGAATCCCGCCCGCACACACCTGGGCCACAACTGTCACATGTAACCATGCCTGCAAACACCTAGGCCAGAACAACCACCGCCACGCCCGAAGACACCTGGGCTAAAGGATCCACCGCCACACCCGAAGACACCTGGGCCTCATCCCGAAGACACATGGGAAACTACCTGCCACACACACCTGGCCAACCACCACAATGCCCCGCCCGATGGTTCTTGGGCTAATAATGGACTTCAGGCCATCACAGCCTGCCCGAAGGTACTTGGGCTATCCAGGAAAGGGAGCAGAAAAGGAGCTAATAACCAGCCACTAAGGATAGTGTTGGGAAAAACACCCTTCCCTCATAAATGGGGGTGTTCGGCACTGAGTGCTCAACTTGGGTGGGGCGCGAATAAGAAAAACAAAGCTACAAGTATAGATATAGGTAACAAACACTCACCCAATGATTAGGTTTTTCCTAGCCAACCTACAGAACACAACACCACTGCGTCTGAGTCACAGTTCACAACCCTTGCCCACAAAAACCATTTGTCCCATTCTTGTTTCACGTTAAGTTAAAATGTTCATTTGATTTTAAGCACTACTGGGCAACTACCACAAGCATAACCAAGGAAAGTGTCAAAAGCATGGATCAACCAAAACACTCACTCCCGGTTCTTCCAACAGAGGATCTCTCCCCAATTTGTGATAAAAACTCACAACCACCGAAACCATACCAAAAGGGAATCCCATCCCCAAAATTCACACAACCACCGAGAGTATAAAAGAACAGGGTATCCCATCCCCTCCCACATTTCCAGCAATCGACCTGAAAGGAAAACAACCAACTACCACTACCAACATAAGTTTGGGATTTTCAGATTTAAACAACTTAACACACTCCATGATTTCAAATTCCGTGTGTTCTAACCAGGAGTTATCACAGAAGGGTTGATCCTAGTGCTTTCAATTATTCAGACGGATATACGTGATTAACCAATTTCACAGTAGGAGTTCACAATTTCAGCAACCCATTTAAAACATCACGAGGGGATTCATCAGTGCACATACAATGACCACCAACGGCCTCAATTTTCAGAAAACATAAACCAGCACAACAAAGAAAGGGTGATCACAAGATAAAGCACAAACAACGATCACAACCCCTTCCCCTTCTTTCTTTAGAACTTCGTTTATTATCTTCATTAAGGTTCGGTTCAACCAATTCCATAGGAACAAAAATAACGCCCACCCCGCATGATACACAAAGGTGAGAGACAAGAGAAATTCCCTACCTGTTGATAGATGATCGATGTTTAGGCCGGGGGCGCGGAACTTTACGGATAACGATGCGGCGGGCCCGATGCACCAGAAGATCCACGATCGAGGAAGGGGGAAACCACGGCCTAAACCTTAATTTATAAGAGTCGGGGACGGTTGAGGTGAAAACACGAAACCGCGTAAGACGTTGAAGTCGTGGGTTGACCACGTGGCTTGACTCATCATTGAAGGTGCTGGGTGGTTTAAACCGACTCATGAGTCGATTCAGTATTTAACTAAAACTTTTGTGTGTGTTTCGGGCCTTTAAGACATTTCTTTCTTTTTTTTAAGCAAGGAAGAATAGGGTTTAAAACCCTATTTGCGAAAAAGGAGCGTTACTGGAACAACTTGGCAAGGCCGGGTGACGTCGGCTAGTTCCGCCGATCGGTCACACCGACCGGTCTCACGGATCGGTGTCACCGATCGGTCGCACCGATCGGTCTCACCGATCGGTCGCACCGATCCGTCTCACCGATCGGTCTCACCGATCGGTCGCACCGATCGGCACCCCTTATGGATCCGGATTTTGGAAAAGGAAGGGACCAAGGGGGGTCCGGGTCATCACATCAGATACCTCTTAAACGATTCTTGCCCTCGAGAATCACAACAAACTAGAAGGAAAGAGAGGGTCCGAACAACAATCATCGAAAGATACCTCTTAGGAGTGAACCTGTGCTAACTAAAAACACTCCCCTGTCAAGAACCAAGCAACATACCACGCCAGACTGCCCGGTCATGTGGGTTTGGGGAGTTTCCCTCCCCCATGTCAAGATATTATCCGCTTTGGGCGGCACTGACTCACCCGCACGGGTTTAATAGCATCCACCTTAATGTGTCTTGATTAGGGGTCGGGTTCCCTCTTCCCTTTAGCCGGGGCTTTTCACACACAATCAGAGGAAAAAAAACAGTGCATTTCATAGCCAAAAGTCAAACGTTCTACCACAATAGGTACAAAAGGAACAAAGCTCAAAACAACCCGGGGTATTGGGCACGCATCTGTGCTTCCCTCTCCCACGTACTCTCTTCTAGCCCGCCATGTCTCCACAACACACGAACCAAGGGAATGGATCTCCCACGAAGCACCTTCTCCTTGCGATCCTCAATCATCACTGGTTTTTCCACAATGGTTACGTCGTCCTCGATGTCCAGTTCACCCCAATCAAGGACATGTGAATCATCGTGCAGATAACGACGGAGCTGGGATACATGAAAGACATCATGTATCCTTAGCAGCGGCGGAGGTAACGCTAGCTGATAAGCCACTTCGCCGACCCGCCGTAACACTTCGAAGGGTCCGACGAATCTGGGGGAAAGCTTACCCCCCTTTCCGAACCTCCGCTACCCACGCCGCGGGGAGACCTTCAAGAACACGTGGTCCCCAACCTCAAACTCCAAGGGCCTTCTCCTGGTATCGGCATACGACTTCTGTTGGTCCTGGGCCGCCTTCATCCTTTCCCGTATGAGCTGAACCTTCTCTGTCGTGTTCTGCACCACCTCCGGGCCAAGGATGCCTGCCTCCCCTACTTCGGTCCAACACACAGGTGAACGTCATGGCCTCCCATACAAAGCCTCAAACTGGGCCATACCGATGGTAGAGTGGTAACTATTATTGTAGGAAAACTCTACTAAAGGCATGTATCGCACCCATGACTTTCCTGAGTCCAGAACACATGCCCGTAGCATATCCTCCAAGGTCTGGATGGTTCGCTCTGTTTGTCCATCTGTCTGGGGATGGAAAGCAGTGCTAAGGCGTAACTGGGTGCCAAACGCATGCTGCAATCCTCTCCAGATTCACGAGGTAAACCGTGCATCCCTATCCGAGACTATAGACCTCGGAACTCCATGCAACCGCACCACCTCATTCACGTACTTTCGTGCCAAAGCATCCACATTACTTGACTCCCTGATTGCCAGAAAGTGAGCCGATTTCGTCAACCTTTCCACCACCACCCAGATGGCGTCACACCCTCCTTGGACCTTGGGTAGTCCCGTGACGAAATCCATTGAGATGTCGTCCCACTTCCACTCGGGAACAGCTAAAGGCTGCAATAGGCCGCCTGGAACCCGGTGTTCAGCCTTCACTTGCTGACATACTAAGCATTTAGCCACAAATTTTGCCACCGCTCTCTTAACTCCGGGCCACCAGAACTGCCTTTTCAGCCCCTGGTACATCTTGGTAACTCCTGGGTGCACCGCTAGGGGTGAGTTGTGGAACTCACTGAGAACCTTGCCACGCATCACTCTTGGAACAAACAACCTTTTCTGGAAAAGCATCCGGTGCTGACCGTCCTCTGTTCATTCTCTCGGAGCATCGCCCTGGTCAACCCGATCACGCATCACTTCGCACTCGGGGTCTCCCCACTGAGACTCCTCCACTTGTCGAAATAGAGATGACTGCACTATCATCTGATATAGGCATCCTCTGCCACTATCCATCTTCGCATCCAGGTGTAAGGTAGCCAACTCCTCCATTTCCTTCCAGGCATTTGCCGACTCTCGGACCGCATCCTTCTGCGTCCTCCTGCTGAAGGCATCGGCCACCACATTGCCCTTGCCCTCAGTATAAGATATTTCAAAGTCGTAGTCCTGGAGGAACTCCACCCATCTCCGTTGTCGCAAGTTCAAGTCCCTCTAGGAGAAGATATACTTTAATCTTTTGTGATCTATGAAGACCACAAAGCATTCCCCGATGAGGTAGTGCCACCATAACTTTAGCGCAAAAACGACCGCTGCAAGCTCCGGGTCATGGGTGGCGTAGTTACGCTCATGGGGGCGTAGCTGCCTGGACCCGTAAGAGATCACCGCTTGTTGCTGCATCAACACGCATCCCAGGCCCTGTCCTGAAGCATCACAAAATACCTCATAGGCCATCCCTTCTTCTGGTAATCTCAACACTGGGGCACTAACCAGCATTTCTTTTAGGTAGCTGAAGGACGACTCGCATTGCTCGCTCCACACGTAAACCTGGTCCTTCTTGGTTAAAGCCGTCAAAGGGGCTGCTACTCGGGAGAAGTTGGGTACGAATCTCCGGTAGTAACCTGCCAGTCCGAGGAAACTCCGGACTTCCGCCACATTCTTGGGTGCTGCCCAAGAAACAACTGCCTCAACCTTTGATGGGTCGACTGCTACCCCCTGCTCAGACACTACGTGCCCGAGGAAGTGCACTTCTTGTGCCCAGAACTTCAACTTTGACAACTTCCCGTAGAGCTGGTGCTGTCGGAGGACTTCCAAAATAGACCTCAGGTGCTCTGCATGGTCCTTTTCTGACCTTGAATAGATCAGGATATCGTCAATGAATACCACCACAAACCGATCCAGGTACTCCCAAAAGATGGAGTTCATAAGCCCCATGAACACGGCCGGGGCGTTCGTAACACCAAAGGGAATGACCACGAACTCGAAGTGCCCATACCTGCACCTGAACACTGTCTTCGGGATGTCGCACTCTTTCACCCTCAACTGGTGGTACCCAGACCGCAGGTCGATCTTCGAGAACCATCCTGCCCCTTTCAGCTGGTCAAAAAGATCATCTATCCTTGGAAGAGGGTAGAGATTCTTGATCGTCACCTGATTAAACCTCCTGTAGTCTATGCACAGTCTCAGACCTCCATCTACCTTCTTTGCGAACAAGACCGGAGCACCCCACGGTGACGCACTTGGACGAACATAACCCTCTTCATCAGATCGTCAATCTGTATCCGCAACTCCCGTAGCTCCGAAGGTGCCATCCGGTAAGGAGCCATCGAGATTGGACGAGAGTCGGGCTGCAGGTCTATCCCGAACTCGATATCATGTTGAGGGGGTAGAGTTGTTACATCCTCAGGAAATATGTCCATAAACTCACGGACGATCTCTGGCACTTCCACCATTTCCGCATCTACTGATTCTACCGTCAGCTCGGTCAACAAAGAGAGGAGAGGTTCCTCCCTCCTGTTTCCCTTCGGACAGTTCCGCTCGCCGGTGAAGGTAACACGCTGGCCGTCCAATCCTGAGAACACCACCCTTCTTTGGAAACAGTCGATGACGGCTCACATAGAAAATAGCCAGTTGATGCCTAGGATGACATCGTACGGCTAAATCTGTAGCAGAAGAAGGTCCCTAACCGACTGATGTGGCCCTAACACCAGTCTACATCCCCGACAAATGAACAGCATGTCGGTCTAACCTCCAACTGGTGTGCTCAACACCAGGGGCACTGGAAGTCTCTCGGCATCTAGACCCAAGGCACAGACTAGACTGGGTGCAACGAAGGAGTGCGAATCTCCGGTATCGAACAAAGCATAAGCAAGAGTGCTAAACACATTGATCGTACCTCGAACAACCTCTGGCCCTGTTGGGACTGTTGCCTCTGCGGCGTGTAACTGTCCACGCCCAGCTCCCCTGCCCCTCGGCTGTCGGCCACCTCCTTGACCACGCCCTGGTCGAGGTCCCTGGGGAGCGCCCTGAGGTCGGCCTCCTCCTCATATGTCTGCCTGTGGAAGAGCGGGAGCTCGCTGTCCCTGCTGCTGCTGCCGAAAGGGTCTGGCTGGAAACTGCTGCTGCGGCGGATGCTGGGGATGACTGCCACTACTGTACTGCACCCGATCGGGGCACTGATTCCGGAGATTTCCAGGGCTCCCGCAGATGAAGCACCGTGGTCCCGAGCCTGAAGGGAAAGAACGTGGGCCAGGGGATCGAAACTGAAACTACTGCGGTCTGCCCCCTGTGGGTCGGAACCTGGAGGGTCCCGATGCTGGAGGCCTGGTGCTGATGGCCTTCCCCTTCGATGGTCCTAGCTGGATCCCTTCTCGTGACACTCCGCCCAGAGCATGCATCATTTCCACCACTTCGGCCTTCTTCTGGACCTCTAAGTATGTCGGAAGGGTAAAGGGGGTAACAACATACTAGAGGGAGGGTCGGAGCGCCTCCTCCAAACGCCTTGCCCGAGACTCCTCATCGGGAAAGAGGTCCGGAGAAAAACGTAAGAGGTCCTTGAAATTGATTCCAAGTTCCCTCACGGACATGCTCCCCTGCTGGAGGGAGAGTAGCTCCTGCCTCTTCTCCGCCTTCATCGTCGAGGAGAGGAACTCCGCCCGGAACTCCTTCTCGAAATCCGCCCAAGCAACCTCAGACTCTTTCCTATTCCCCAGGTGAAGCATCCACCACTGACGTGCCGCTCCTCGCATCTGGCTAACAGCCAGAAGAACCCAGTACTCGATCGGGGCCCGAATCAGGCCGAAGGCTATAACTAGATCCTCTAGCCAGACTTCCGTCTTCATATCGGAGGTGCTGCCCTCATACTTCTCGAGGGCCTGTCGCTGGAAGGCTCGAAGAGTCTTCTTCCACTGGTCGTCCTCTTCCTCTCGATCAGCTCTCTGCCGATTGGCCAAAGTAGTCTCAGGGGCCTCGATCACCTATACCACACGTGGTCGCCTTCCAGGTGCCATAACTGCAAGGTAAACAAGGAATGCCTAAGCCCAAGTAGTGCAGAATATCGTTCTTAAAACTTCTTAAGATTTAATTTATTCTTAATTCCCAAGACATCCCAGAAACACAAGAACACAAGTCATTATGATGCATGTACCTTTCCTAGGGTCTCTACCCTGCAATCAGTGTGGCCTCACCTGGTCGTTCGGTAGGTCCAGAGTCCTTGCATCGAATCACGGGGGGCCCTAAAATCCCGTGTCGTAGCCGGTCTTCCCTGGCCTAATTCACGCTCCAAGGTCACCCAACACCGTTGCCGTACCATCCCAGGAAATCCTCACTGTGCCTAACTCCAGGCTCCGTCCTATCTCTCAACCATCAGCTCTGATACCATTCTGTCACGACCCGCCTTCACCAAAAAGGAGGGAAGGGTCAGCAGATTGCCAGGCCCTTCCTTCTTTAAGTTGAAGGAGGGATAATGACCCCCGAAACCCGCCTTCAATAGGTCCCGGAGTGGCGACTAGCACCAAGGGTATAGAAAATTCTCGCAAATGGAATGCATTACCCTTTTTATTTTATAGGATCGAAAGATAAGGAGAATAAAATCCAACAACACCAAGGTAGAAAGAAAAGTAAAGCCAAAAGTAAACCATTCCCACATGCATGTTTCAAAAGTGAAATCCACAAAGTGAAAAAAGGTGACTACAAGGTGAGTACCAAAAAGAAAAAGAGAAACAACTGCAACTGCTCCAAAAGTCTGAGCTAGGAAGGTCCTGCGTGATCCCCGAAGTCCTCCTGGAAACCTGAAAGCAGTTTTATATGCGTAGGGTGAGTATACAAGTACACTCAGTAGGGAAAACCAAGACTCTCGTGCACAAGTGGGGGAACGTACTAAAGTCCCGTGAGAAAAAGAGTAAACCAAACACCTAACAAGGCAAACTATCCATCCCAGGCCTCACCAAGGCTCAATCCCCAAATAACGCAAGTAAAGTAATATATATAATAAGAGCACATCGATGTTTGGGTACCCCGCACCACTTTCCCACTGGTTATTGAGACATCCTACGCATCGGACCAATCCCGCCATTCTCACCGCAGTCCCACTGCCACACCCGCCCGCACACACCTGGGCCACAACCACACGCAGTCCCACTGCCGAAATCCCGCCCGCACGCACCTGGGCCTCAACCGCATGCAGTCCCACTGCTGAATCCCGCCCGCACACACCTGGGCCACAACTGTCACATGTAACCATGCCTGCAAACACCTAGGCCAGAAAAACCACCGCCACGCCCGAAGACACCTGGGCTAAAGGATCCACCGCCACGCCCGAAGACACTTGGGCCTCATCCCGAAGACACTGGGGAAACATCCTTCCGCACACACCTGGCCAACCACCACAACGCCCCGCCCGATGGTTCTTGGGCTAATAATGGACGTCAGGCCATCAAAGCCTGCCCGAAGGTACTTGGGATATCCAGGAATGGGAGCAGAAAAGGAGCTAATAACCAGCCACTAAGGATAGTGTTGGGAAAAACACCCTTCCCCCATAAATGGGGGTGTTCGGCACTGAGTTCTCAACTTGGGTGGGGTGCGAATAAGAAACACAAAGCTACAAGTATAGATATAGGTAACAAACACTCACCCAAAGCTTAGGTTTTTCCTAGCCAACCTACAGAACACAACACCACTGCGTCCGAGTCACATTTCACAACCCTTGCCCACAAAAACCATTTGTCCCATTCTTGTTTCACTTTCAGTTAAAATGTTCAATTGATTTTAAGCACTACTGGGAAACTACCACAAGCATAACCTAGGAAAGCGTCAAAAGCATGGATCAACCAAAACACTCACACCCAGTTCTTCCAAAAGAGGATCTCTCCCCAATTTGTGATAAAAACTCACAACCACCGAAACCATACCAACATGGAATCCCATCCCCAAAATTCACACAACCACCGAGAGTATAAAAGAACAGGGGATCCCATCCCCTCCCACATTTCCAGCAATCGACCCGAAAGGAAAACAACCAACTACCACTACCAACACAAGTCAGGGATTTTCAGATTTAAACAACCTAACACACTCCATGATTTCAAATTCCGTCTGTTCTAACCGGGAGTTATCACAGAAGGGTTGATCCTGGTGCTTTCAATTATTCAGCCGGATATACGTGATTAACCAATTTCACAGCAGGAGTTCACAATTTCAGCAACCCATTTAAAACATCACGAGGGGATTAATCAGTGCACATACAATGACCACCAACGACCTCAATTTTCAGAAAACATAAACCAGCACAACAAAGAAAGGATGATCACAAGATAAAGCACAAACAACGATCACAACCCCTTCCCCTTATTTCTTTAGAACTTCGTTTATTATCTTCATTAAGGTTCGGTTCAACCAATTCCATAGGAACAAAAATAACGCCCACCCCGCATGATACTCAAAGGTGAGAGACGAGAGAAATTCCCTACCGGTTGATAGATGATCGATGTTTAGGTCGGGGGCGCGGAACATTACGGATAACGATGCGGCGGGCCCGATGCACCAGAAGTGCCACGATCGAGGAAGGGGGAAACCATGTCATAACCCTTAATTTATAAGAGCCGGGGACGGTTGAGGTGAAAACGCGAAACCACGTAAGATGTGGAAGTCGTGGGTTGACCACGCGGCTTAACTCATCATTGAAGGTGATGGGTGGTTTAAAACGACTCATGAGTCGATTCAGTATTTAATTAAAACTTTTGTGCGCGTTTTGGGTCTTTAAGACATTTCTTTCATTTTTTTTAAACGAGGCAGAATAGGGTTTAAAACCCTATTTGCGAAAAAGGAGCATTACTGGAACAACTTGGCAAGGCCGGGTGACGTCGGCCGGTTCTGCCGATCGGTCACACCGATCGGTGTCACCGATCGGTCGCACCGATCGGCACCCCTTAAGGATCCGGATTTTGGCAAAGGAAGGGACCAAGGGGGGTCTGGGTCATCACAGGGTATAACCAATTTCTACTTATTACATTATAATCTAGAAAGAATATTTTTAAAGAAGACATGTTTTGAAGAATAAATATCCCAGAAAGAAGTATGTTTTTGACTGATACTTGAAAATATCATATTCTAATCTATTTTAAAATTTTTTGTATACTAAAGGTGAGGTTGATATTTATATTTTATTATATCATAACTCTAAGTAGTATTCATACTTAGGAAAAGTTTTCTTATGAAATTAAAAAAATATTACATTAAAATAAAAAGTTAATTGATCCATAATTCACTCCTCGACCCTCTCAGTGATCCAACATTAATAAAAGGTAACAATAATATGTTACATTAATTTTAAACACATCTGAATTATATATTGGTAAAATTAATTTTGATAGCCCCATAAAATTTTTATAGGGATTTTCCAACTATGAATTATGGTCAAAATTAAAAAAATTCAATTTTTAGTACACCATTTATAATATTTTTAATTCTTGATACATCCCCCAAACATATTTCCAATATCCCCAATGGGTCCATAAAATCGATATTTGAATAAAAATCCCCTTTAGATGAAATATTTTTTTATAAATAATTGAAAATTATTATCAAAATATACCTTAATACCATAAAATACTATTTTAGGTATTAATTCATTCCTCTTGGGAAGATTGATATGGGTATATCCTTTCAATGTTTCTCCTAAAGAATCATTAATTTAATTTTCCCATAAATAATGGGGAAATAAATCATGAAAAATACTTATTATTTAAAATAAACCAAAAAAAAATTATTTTATATTTCAAAATTATGTATAATATTATCTAAAAATATAATCCTCATTTCTTATACCCAAAATCATCCATGATTTTATTTATTTATTTACTAAAATAGTTAAAAGGAATACCATCCAATTTTAATCATAATTTAACTTATAATAATTTATACCCATTCTAAAGTAAACAAATTATTCTCAAATAATTATTTTTTATATAATAATATTTTAGTATTACTAAAATTTTTTAATATTTCAATTGAAAATTGTAATGGAAACTCAATAATACAATGGTGATTAAAGACAAGATGAAATCCTGGAATCAAAAAACACAAATCAGCATGATAATCCTTCATGAATAGGCAACTAGAGGCATGAGGGGGACTTCAAACACATTAGAAACAAAATCCACAAGGAATAAAGACGAAGAACCACTTAGTGTTTAGATAGTGGAATGTCCCTGAGTGAGAAAAAGAATAAAACAAGGAGGGTGGAATGAAATATGAGATGGGGGAGAAAAACCCTCACCCACAATTATATATCTTGAAATATAAGAGATATAGGGTATGGATATTTGAGGAGGAGGTGAGGGAGGTCACTTGTATGGGTCCTATGTGGCTTTATTGAGTGTGTGAGGGAGGTAAGAGAGGGTAGAAACATATATGGGTCTTAATTTTGATAATTTAAAACCCATAAATTATTATTTTTATGTAACTTGTTAAAACACATGGTCATTTAATTATTTATAAATATATGCCCCAATATTTAAACATTTAATGGGAACACCTATAGAGTGGCATAATTATATTATATGGCTAGAAAATGGTTTTCTAAATGTGAAAAATATGTCAAATAAAAACTATGTGTAACATGAATTGTTCTTGCTTGGTCAGTTATATCTATTCAATAATCCATTCAACCTACACATAATGTCCAAGTGATCATTTTTTCGTGAAATATTACACAAATATTATTGAGTGAAATAATTACTGATAAATAAATAATATAAGATGGAAAGTAAATATTAGGTCATGAAAATTCTCCGCACTAAAAAAATTCATCTACAAAATTGTAGTGTATTCAAAGTGAATGTTCAAATATATAATTCAATTATAATAGAATAATAAACCCGTATACAATATCCAAACCATACCATAACCAATTCTAACTAAAAAATAAGTATGAATATGAACAATTTAGAATATTTTAAAATCCTTAATGTGTAACATTCACAAAAATAGTTCAAAAAATATAGTTCATTAAGTGGATACCCATAGGGGTTGTCCCCATAATATTAGAAACTCACATGAATGATAAATTGACAATATTTATTATATTGAATTTCCACAGATGAGTAAAACATCATCTGAAAATAGTAAAGAATGATATAAAATTAAGGGACCAAACATAATACCCCAAATTCAATCATTCAATATCTAAATCAAAACTGAAAACTATAAATCCCAAATAAATCATAACCTTTCAAAAAATCCCAAAAAACTGGGAAAAGGTATTACCATGTCAACCACTACTTTCCCAATAAACTAAAAATAAAAGAACAAAATCATAATACATGTGGGAACTCATCAAAAAAATATATTCTATCATTGGAACAAGATTTAAGATAAAAATCCTATGACCTCACATAAAAAAACAAATCAAGATAATCTCATTCATGATAACCACATTATATGTTAGTGTATAATCTCAGGTAGTTCAATATTTTTCAGAGTCACGAGAAGAAAACCAAATGTTTCTCTCATTCTTAGCAAGTGAATCCAAAATCTATCCAAAACTATTGCTACATGAAACCCTTAGAAGATCCATTTGCCTTAAAAAAAACATGAAAACCCCAAAAATAATAAAAAAACCATAGATAAACTAAATAAAGATCAATGGATAGAAAATTATCAAGAATCACACCAAGACATAGTCACCTCGATACACGAGAACGTGAGGTTTTTTTTATATTAAACATTAAATAGTCAAGAGAACACAAGAGCACATCTAATCACAATAGAAGAAGTAATGAAACTCATTCTAAAAATAATGCTCCAATTAAAATGTAGAAAATCAAAAGAGAAAATCATAATCATCACTAATTATAACCTCAATATTAATTAATCCACGAAAATAACTATTCTATAGAAATTAAATGACTTACCTTTAAGTGTTTTAAAATCTTAGCGTCGGTTTTGAAATCATAAATCCCTACATGAATCTCTTTTTAAATACCTAGTGTTTTACTTTGAAATTTTTTTATAAATATATAACCTTCATCTTAAATTCAACTTATCAATAAAACCTCTTCCATAGTTTCATAACTATTTTTATTTACCTAAAACCATGTTTTTATTATATAAAAGAAAAAAACTCACTATAAAAATTTTAAGACATTATTTTTATCATTTAAAACTAGAATCCATTTTTTTTAAATTTTTTTAATCTATATACACAATTTTTATTAATTTTTAAACCATAATAAGAAAAATAGATTAAAAGTCTAACGAAAATTTTTTTAGACACCCATCCATTTTATAATACCAATCTTAGTTTAAACGTATTTTTTAGAAATTCATGAATCACTAATTTATCAATAAAATAATCATAATTATTTGTTATTTTAAATAAATTATTCATAATTAAATTTTTATCCAATCCCCATTTAATCATTATATAAAAATATAATAAATAAATTGAATAGAATAATGGCCATGCATGGCATGGACACGTGATTTGAGGGACTCTGTGCATATCATACAATTTCTATTGATTGGTAAACAAATCCATGTAAGTGTGCTCAAACTAGTTTACCGGACCTTTTGGGCCCACTATGTAACCCATTTTAAACTCTAATATTAATCCCAAAACCTAAAAATCTATTACCTATTTTAAAAATATTGAAATTTAATTGATACACATAAGAAGAAAATAAACATTAAACAAAAGACATACCATTATACTTACAAAAGTAACATAATATTTACCATAATTGGTGTTCAAATGGTATGTACTCATGACCAAATTCTCATGTATTAGCGATCCTAGCTAAATATTATAGGAATCTTCGAACAGAAAGTGTGTTATGAAACAATATTATCATAAACTGAAATAATTCACCCAAAACCAAGCAACCTAGACATCCCATTGAAAAGCCTATGTGGCGTTCCCAATCCACATTGGCTAGAGAAAAGTGTATAAGAACCAAATATTTTTTATTCAATAATATTTCAAAATATAATTAAATTAAATTATTAGTGGAATTTTATAAATAAAGTTACATGACGCATCCATACGTTTGATGGGAATATAAAATCAGTATATAGTAAAAATGAAATATAATCAAGAAAATAAGAAAAAATATAAGGACCAAATTAAAATCAAGAGAAGAAATAGTGGGAAGGTCGATTTAGATGAATCTTCAATAATAAAAAATTATAACTAAAAAACCGGATAAATACTTCAATATAGGATAAAGTCACAGTCAATTTTAAAATTTGAGAACCCACTCTAAGATAATTCATAGAGAAAGAGTCCATGAATTTTCACTCTATATATTTTGTTCTTGAAACTACAGGATCGACATATTCTACAAAAACTATGTGGTGTCCGTATGATTCAAACATAAATAACACATTAGTTTTTTAAAGTCGATTCCACATATTTCTTTTAACTAATCATATATTCATTGTTATTTTGAAAAATACTATTTAAAAATTTGATTTTAAAATAATTTTGTGAAAAACTACGTTAAGTATTTTTTTTAAAAAAATTATAATTTTAAATCTCATCCCTATCTATAAAAACATTAACTCTTCCTTTTGAAATATACATCAAAATGAGTTTTCTAAATCCCTTCTTTAAAATAATATTTAGTATCACACTGGAAAATAATTAAAAAAGCATTAAAATCTAGCTACTGAATAAAAATGTAAAAAAATGGTTCGAACATTAAACAACTGAGAAATAAAGTAATATAGACTTTAATTAAATAAAGTATTAATCAATACTAAATGGATTAAAAAATCATATCTATAAATGTAGTAGTAAAATATAGAAATAGAAATATTAATATCAATAAAGGAACATATGTATCATCGTGAATAAAACTATATTGAAAAATTTGTGTATAGGGGGACACAATAAAATTTAGAATTAACAATGGGAAGAAAATGTGAATCTATTAAGGTTATCCAAGATTTTATCGATTTGAACCATATGTTGGACTAAATGATGAAGTTACTAACCATATAACAAAACATATTACCCTAAACTATTCTCACTAATTGAACCCATTTAGATAATAATTTTAAATTTATACATGAAAAACCTTTTTCACATCAGGTTAAGTATAGAAACTCTTTCTCATACTTCAACTAAAAATTCATGGATTCCCATGAAGTAGGTTCTGAGTGGGGAGGAATGAATTTATCAAAAAATATACCACATTCCCCCTCTTGAAATCCCATTTTCCATCCCCTAATGTAAACATTGATATATTTCTTCATTAAAATCCATATATAACATATTTACAATTTTCGAAACATGGTCATGGTATATTTATATTATTAATTTCTAGAAAATACCATTTTATAAGAAAATTTCAAAAAAAAATTCAGTTCAAAAAATTAAAAATTAAAAATTTCAATAAACTTTTAATACATTTTCAAATCCCAATACATCACCAAAAATTTTCATATAAACCTAATGTATCCATATTATATATTTTAAAATAATTATTTAACATACCCATTTATAAAATCTTTTTTAAAATAAATGAAAATTATTTTCCAAAGATCATTTATGATGTAAATTAATATTTCAGATTTAAGACCATTCTTATTTATGAAAAAATCTATTTGTAAATTCACTTGATATTTAATGAAAAAGATTAATAAATATAATTTATTCTTAAATAACATGGAAATAAACATTCAAAAAATCCTACCGATTTATAAGAAACAAAATATCAGAATAATTAATACCTAAAACATAAAACAAAACCCTATTTAAAATTATCTAGTAGCTTGAACAAAATTTAAAATATCCAAAATAATAAATGAAATCATTTTAAGCATTTATTAAAATATATAAAAGACACACGTCACTATTTCAACAATAATTTAGTTACAAATAATATAATTACCACTTATAAAATTTAATTATATGAAAAAAATATTTTATATAAATATTTAATCTATTATAAAATAAAATGAATAATTTGGAAATAAATTTGTCATGAAAAACCAAGTTGTCAATATCATTTCATTAAAAATAAAAATAACAGAAGCATAATCCAAGACTAAGAAAACAAGGTTCAATACCGTCATAAATGGGAAGTGTATTGTACAATGGGGAATCCCCATGAATTTGAATGAAAATATATAATGAATTCATAAACAACTCCTAGGTTTTAGAAAATTGTACATTATAGACATAAAAAATATTTATAATGTATAAAGTAGAGTAATAATGAAAGAGAGAAGGTAAAATATATAATATAATGATACAGATTAAAATTTAATGGAGAAAATATTTGGATTATTGGAGGAGGTGAGTTAGGTCACAAATGATGGATCATTATGCCTATGTTGAGTGATGAAGGGGTGAAGGATAGAAGAGATAAAAATAATAGTCGTAATTTCACTAAGTGAAAGATTTAAATTTAAATTAGTAAAGAACTAGGTATACCAGAAGGATGAGAAAAATATTACAAAATCATTCATTAAACATGCACACCTTATTGGGAACACATGGAGTGAAACATTTTTTGATATCATGGTTGGATAAAAAATGCACATACTATGAAAAATGGGTCAAGTTAAAATTTAATATTGGACTCCATGATATGTAAATGGTTGTTCAAATCATGCGCCTCATATTAAACCTCTAAAACACCCATTTTTCATTATAAATAATCCTAATAAATTATGTAATGAAATTAAAACTGATAAATAAATTGAATAATGTGGAAAAGTATAGTTATTGTTTGGTTTTTACTTTTTATTCCTTAATATTCCATGGATATTACCCAAGATTCTATTAAGTTAGGGAATTCTTAAATTTATTAAATTTTTTCTAGTTTTGGGATTCTAATTATTTATCTTCATTTGACATTGGGTTGACCTAAAAATTATATTTTTTATTTTACCTTCCAAAGATACTTTTATATATTAGTAGTAACCAACATAATATGCAGTAATACAAATAATAACTACATCCATGTTCATAAGTCATAATAAAATAATAATGATGCATCAAAGAACCAAAATTTTTAGATCAAAAGAATCTCTCTATCACCAGCACCCTTTCATTCAACATCTCCATCCATCATTGCATCAACATAACTGTCTAAACACCATGATAGTTAGTTTTCTTATATCATTAAAATCCATCAGAATCATTGTAAAACATCTCACTATATCGATTCATTGTCATCTCCCAGTGAATTAGATAAAAACCAAACTGTGAATATAGAGATGAAGATTATGGAAATCACCATACTACCATCGATATGATCCCAAAAGTAACCATTATAAAATAATTTGAGAAAAAACAAACAATATCTAAAAATTGAAAAACTATAAATCATTATAAAGAAGATCAACCACTATTAATAAAGAAACAAACCATCCTCAAAATCATGAGGATGTGAACTGAAAGACCAAATCCATCATTGAGGGATGTGTTCTTGGAACCCTAATGTATGTTGAACCACAACTCCAAAAAATAAATGTTACCACCACTACAGATCTGACAAAGATAAGAGTAGTGGAACATAATGACACAATAGTATTAGACTAGATGAAGACAATGAACACAACCAATCATTGAAAAGGAACAAAACTGGGATACTAGAATGTAGGGGTAGACCGCCCAGGTAGCACCATGAGGCCCATCCACAAACTAATTGTGAAACCCAAAACCACTTTAAACTATACCACCAAATCCAAACTAGAGTGGAATATAGTAACATAATTCCATGGCTGGAGAAGGAGTGTCCAAGAGCAACATTAGATGGAAACCATCATCTGGTTCCTGGAGGTGAAGATGTAAAAAGACGTCAACCTAAAAAAAAGTGACTAGTTTCTCTTATTTTGGGATAATATCATAATAAATAAATATATTCAACAATAATAAATTCATTATGGAGAAATATAAATTTGTTTGTGATAAACCATTATTTTGATATTTACTAGATTGTGTGCTTCTTAGTGATGTGATGTTGTTTTTTACATGGTTTTCGTGATTTTATTGTTTTCAACCATATTTTTGTGTTTGATTTTTTAAAATAATTAATAATGTATATTATTATTTTGAATTTATTTAATTGTACATTGAGGTAGATAAGTTTTTTGATGTATTTAAAGTAGTTATGGATATGATGCTTTGAATTATAAAATGATTATATTGATCAATTTACATTAGATTTTATGTTTGTTTTATTTTCATGGATTCATTATGAAACAATACTTATTTTTAATTTCATGAAATAAGATTTTCCTATTTTTATACATTTTTACTGGGTATATCTCTTTTAGATTTATAAATATGGTGTGAATTATTATATGAGATATAGATGTTCATGGATGATGTTTAATACCATTGAATATTGATCAATATATATTTAAGGTTGAATATAAATAAAATATATGATACAAATGATAATTAAATAAGTTTATGAGGATTTAATCAAACAACATGTTCAATAATGTTTGTTCGTGGAATTTTACATGGAACATAATTCACTTTGAATCCATTAAAGATACGATAGTGTTTAGGTTCATATATTATTTAAAATATAAGAGAATATTATTCATCGGGATGTATTGATGAAATAATGTTGGTAAACGAATCATTTCCCAGTGTTTTAAATATTTTTAATTGAAAAACTAGATCCTGAGATATTATTTTAATTTGAGATAATTTATTTACTTTTACAGTGATTCAAGCTCAATTTTGAGGTACAAAAAAAATTCTACACCATAGAATAAAAGGCTACAAAAGAACAATAGAATAAATAATTACAATTGTATTATAAATTTGGGGATCCTCACATTACATCATATGTCTATGTAATAGCATGAATGTCCACTATTTTTTCATTCTATGGAATAATATTACTTCATTGAAGGTATATATTTTGTATATCAATGTATTGCATAAATATTTTCAGCCATATAGTGTTTCATTTTGGGGGCCTCTATATTGAAACCAGTCGAGTTATATGATTTTAGTGTATTAAGGGAATTTTATAACATAAAGTGGAAGATAAAATAAGATTGTAATGGGTATGAAAAATCAATAAACCACATGATAAATACTTTTTATATACTAAAATTCTTCATAAAATTTGGTGATTACATATGGAAACTATGGGCTATACGATTGAATATGGTGCAACGATACGATTATTGAAATCTTGCAGTTTAATAATCATTATTCGTAGGGATTTCCATACATAGTTATGTAGATATTAAATCTTTATAAAAATATTATACCATATTTAAATGGCTTTGAGTTAATGAAGTATGATTAAGATGATATTTTTAATATTTTAAATACAAGGTGTTTAATATATTTTTAATTATAGATTTTACCAAAAAAATCATTGACTATAAATATGGAGGCATAATTTGCACAATTTAAGACCAAGGATAAATAATTTGAACAAAATGGAAACTATTTGTCGTAATAGTATTATATAAACTATGAGTTCCTATAAATGAGAGGATCATTTTTATTTCATATAATAATAATTAAGAAAAGGAAAATGGTCTGTATAAAATATTTTAATTATGAATGGTTTATTTGGTTGATGTGAAATTATTTGTAGAATCAATATTTGATGATGTTATTGATGTATTATGTTTATATTCATGTAATATCATGGTTATATATTATACTAAAGATATCAATTGGAATATGTATTTTAGGTTATGTATGTATATTTGAAAAAATAGGAAATATTATTTTGAGTTAAAAAACCAAAGTCTCAACTCTACAAACTATGATTTAATATTATCCTAGAATAAAACTAGGTGATGCATTTATATTTCCATATGGAATCAATAATAGATGATTATGGCATAGATTTCAAGTACTATTCTTGAAGGGTCATTCAGGTCCTTAAACTGAGAAGATATCTTCATGTCTAAATACTAATAACTTCACTGAAGTATTTCTAATAGGTAAATAATAGAGACTATCCATTGGGAAGTAGTGTGTTATATACAAACATCTAACCAACCTGAATTCAATGACTGAACACCAAAAAGATATAGTGAGCCTTGGTGAGTGGTTTCCTAATCTAAAACATTTTACCATAGACAATGAGTTATAGTGGATTTGTTACACCAAAAAAAGTTGAATTTTTATTCCATAATGTAAACAATTATATTTGAACCGTGTAAGAGAATCATATTTCATGAATTTTTATTTCTTCAAATGTGTTATTATTTTGTAAAGGTAATCAAAAGTTAAATATAATTACATTTAATGAAAGAAAATGATCTTATAATAAATAGAATAAAGAGAATGAGTAAAAAAGAATTTAAATTCATATATCAACATGATTAACCCCTACGCCATAGGGAGACCCAAGATTCTTAAAATTGCAAATATGAACACTTAATGTATCCATGTACAATGTGATGATAAAATCACATGTAATTGTGTTCTTATAGCCTATGAAATTTGTTGGCTACGAAATTTTTTCTTATTTAATCTTATGGAACTATTTAAATTTCATTAGGTACTTCAATTAATTGAGTTATCATTGGTAAAGTTAATTAATAATTTTATGATTTTTATACGTATAAAATGTGTAAAGTTTTTTATAAAAATATTGCTTGGGGTTCTTCAGAACTTTTTTGGGTACTAATACGTTGTTTTGGATTGTTATGGCTTTAGTTTCCCCTTATGTTTTCTACTTCCGAAAATATGTATGATTTATTTTGTGAGATTAGGATAATAGTTCCTTTCTATAGATATACTATAAAAAATATTTTTTTAGGGATATTGATGAATAACGAAATGTTTTTTATAGATTATGGTGATGTTTTATGTGTTTTCTAATGGGATTGATCTGTTGATGTAGATTGGTGTCAAGGATGATGCAAGGATAGTTAGAAAGGAGTTAAGAGCTGAAATTTCTCATTCAATTTTTAATGATGGTTTGAATATTTATTTTCCTATTCTGATTTATTTTTTCAAATTTTAGTTTTTTAAAAGAACTGTGAGTTCTTCTCCTTGGGGTGGTCTAAGAAAGGTCATTAAATATTAAATAATAAGGATTTTTTCCGACGTATAAATTTATCTCAAGGGATTAGTGATGATGATAATGATGTAATATCAAATAAAAATTGAAAAAAAACATGGTAACCATTGGATGGTTGAAAAGAACTCTCCAAAATATGTGGGTCAGAAATATATAAAATAAATAATGTTCCCAGAGGCTCTTTTCTAGATTGGTAAAATATAATTTTTTAACAAAAAATTATAATGGGGTCTATAATGTAATTGGTAGTTAATATTTTAAAAAACTATTAAGTATTAATTTTATTTTCTTGTAGAACTCAGTGTCATAGTAACGTTGATTTATAGAAATAATTTTAAATGGTTTTAGGCTAATTTAAATTTTTTTATGTTTTTTCCATTATATGTTATGTTATGAAATTTCTAATTTTATACATAGGTTTATTAAATTTTTTTAGAAATTGTATGTATGGCCATTACATAGACTTCCTATAGCATTATTATATTATGCAAAGTTCAATAAAAACATTTGCTGATCTTAATTTAGTGCCACATCACTATTTGATGGACCTATATTGTTCCAATATATCATAATGTTTATGGGTTTGGATGATTAAAAAATTCCATATTTTTATTTTAACAAGTTTATATTTTTAATTTCATATAATAGATCCATTGTATAAGGTTTGTCTTGTATTTTATAAAAGTAAGTATCTTATGTTGAAAAACGTTTATGATATACAACATAGTGATTTATCTTATGAGACAAAATGGTTTGAAATATAATTTTTCAGTACGTTTGAATTAGAAAATTTTTCATTTAATGATTATCATACTATGTAAGATAATATTTTATAAAAATAATGAACTAGATACCATATATTTTATATTTAATTATCATACTAATCAGAATAGAGATATGAGAATTCATTTTCTTAAGAAATAGATATTCATAAATTATTATCTTATGAGAGAGTAAAGATGGTTTTGAAATCTAATAATCACACCACAATAACATATTTATCTTACACTAAATAATTATCATATGAAATTATGAAGTTATTTTATCTTAAACACAGATTAATTCAATGATATTATCTATCATACGAAGACTCTTAGGAAGCTATATTATGATTAACAATAATAACAGTTGAATATATTACAAAGAACTAAAAATGACTAAGAAGATCATGATTACTTTCATAATCTCTTTAAAATTAATTTCTTGATTTTATAATTTATCATAAAAAGGATTGTCCATTTAAGTAAGTGTTGATTAGTATAGTATATCAATTTTCCAATAATAAAAATATCTAAAGAACATGAATAATTTTTATATCATTATTTAGGAATTAATTTCAATATTTATAAGGAATAGATGCATGTAATTTATAACCAATCATATCCACTTATCATTGTATTCCATATCAATTGTTGTATTTATAGAGTGTGAATAAAGTTTAATGTGATTATTTAAAAGGAAAAAATTAGAATAATCATGGATAAATGGGACTATAGATGAATCTATAGTTATGTGGAAATACATGGAAGTACTTTTATATTCATAATGATGTTCTTTTGTAAATAGTAAAATATTCATACAAACACTTTTATGCTTTGATTTCATGTTAATCAGTTGCACTCAATATGATTGAGATTTTCACCTTGAAGACTCTCATAGTTCCATTATGATTCTTCGACTACTATTAGTTACTTGTTGTAACATTGTGCTAAATTCATTTTTCAAAATGTTACCCATATATTTTTTACACTTATTTTAAGACTTTAATTCAAGATTGTGGATAAGTATGGTAAAGTAAGAGAAAAATTAAAATATCTTGGAAATTTTTATTTTGTGAAATCATCTCCTACTCAACTAGGATCCCTAGGTAAAAGGGTTTTTATATTGAAAATAACCAAACTCGTGGAGTAGCATTTTGGTGGAGTGGACCTGATGATTTATATTCCACTATCCACTACAAATAGCTTGTTTTAAATCACATTTCATTATGATTTTATATTTCCACATCATATTTTCCTCAAATAAAAGATTATATCTCACATATCTTGAAGAAGACAGTTTACATTCAATAAATATTTAAGAAGTCAATTCACCCCACCTTATTTTTCATCTTTTCATATTCTAGGACAGAAATTGTTATCAAAGATCACAACTCTCGAGTCAATATAATTCAAATTTTGAAGTCCAAATATATATTTTAAAATGGTATCTAGGTATAATAAATTAAGAGGTATGATAATGGTTATATATCCCTAATTAAATTATGAAAATTATGGTTTCTTGATGTCTCCAATTACCATTTTTCTGAACAATATTGGTGTTAATGTTTACTTAAAAGTAGTAAATTCCTATGAAATTATTAATACAAAAACTAAAACAAGGGATGATACAATTGAAGCAAGTTGTTATCTAAACTATAAATCCATGAATGTTATGATCATTGGATTAGGATCAGATGAATTCAACACATTTTCTCAGTGTCAAACTACTAATGAAATGTGGACCACTATAGTAGTCTCTTTTGAAGGTACATAAAATGTGAAGGCTCTTAGACAAGATAATATGAAACTCATGTTCGATACATTAAAAATTATAGATGGGGAAAGAATTAATCACTTGTATTGAAGGCTCACTAAAAATTTAATCAATGTTGTTCCTCTAGGGACACTTATTTCTTATCCGGAATAATAATTGAATGTTCTTAGATCACTATCACCCATATACAATATAATATTATCTTATAACATACAATCTATAGAGGTAAAAAGCTTCAAGATAAAAGATCTTATGGGAAATCTTATGATGTACTAAGATGAAATGGAAGATGAAGCTAGAAAGTAAAAAATTATCCTGAAGGAAAATTTTGTATTGAATATTTCCACCTATATGGATAAGGTGAAGGAAAAAATACAATAAATATCAAACATAAGTATATGGGACTCATCATGATATTTTGGATTAGATGCTGATATTTTACAATTTTCTCTAATGTTAAAAAAATCATTTTACAAGGGAAGAAGTTTCATAAAACCTTTTAACAAGTATAAGAATCAGGTCGACAACAATAAAAAAGTAATATTATATGAGTGAAAAACCATGGACACATCAATCAATAATTTCTATAGTTGTATGAAAATAAAAATCATGAATGATTCTTTTCCAGAAGACTGGATATAAGTTTATATCCATGAATGTTTTTAAAGACACTAGGAGTTATTCTAAAGAAAATAATTAATATATATATATATATATACAAGATCATAAGTTCAAGCTTATATTTGGAAGGCCATCATGTGTTTCATGGTACATTTAGATAAAGTAAGTTCTTTTTAATTATTCTAAAAATTATTATTAATCTGAAATATAAAAATTCTAATATGAGGAATTAAATAAATATTGTAACATGTTGGAAACTATGTATTAATTTCTAAAAAATAATGACAAGGATTTTTCGATTCATAAAATTATATTTTTAATGAAGAAGAGAGCCTAAATAAATAAATTGTATAGTTCAAATATTAATTGGAAAACTCTAATGTATCAGACATTTATTATATTAAAAATATTTAAAACCTACAATGGGATGTTAAAAACATTAAATATGTAAAACTATTCATTGCTAAATGGGATTACTATTTAAATAAAAGTATTGTTCTAAACCATCATAAGAATGAAAAATTATGAGTAGGAAGTCAGTGTGAATGACCTAAATTTTATAAAAACTATATTGTTCTTCATTCTAAAATCAAAAATCACAATAATGTTAGTTTTTTTATTGGTATGAAATAAGACCTTATACTAACATATTTATTATATGAAATTCTAAATTTTTTGGAATCAAAAATGATATCATGATAAAATATTTCTCAAAAATATTTATATGTTTGTAGGAAATAGTAAAACAAATTTTAAAACCATAATCCTTGTAGGGATATCATTTTAGAAACGAATTTATTTTGTATACCAATGAATTTTTCTATTTTATTTTGTCATTTTCAGGAACTATCCATGTGAACAGAAATGTAAAATGGCTTGTGGATAATGGTTCTCCAAGTCATATGAGTGGAGATATATTGAATTATAATACATTATCCAAGATTTATAGAGTCTATGTCAAATTTGGATACATTGATAAAATAAAAATGGTAGGCATCGGATCTATTAGAAATCCAGAATCTATAATCATCAACAATGTTCATAATATTGAATGCTTAAATAATAACCTGATAAGTATCACTAAAATTTTTGATGACTATTATTCAATTGATTTTTCTATAAATACATATTCTATTTTGAATAATACATATCTTATTCTTAAATAACCTATATTAAATATTTACAATACATTAGATTTAAATTTAGTGTGAATAAAAAATTTAAACATTTGGAATGTTGAAATTGATGAATCATTGATTTGGAATACATGAAATGGAAATTATAATATTAATTCTCTATAAAAATTTCTAAAATACTTCTAATTAATAAATATCCAAAACTAAAATTTAAAAAAATGAAACTTTGTGATGTTTGTAAAATATAAAAGAAGCATAATCCATCTTTGAAATAAATCAAAAAGGATTCTATATATAGTTATATGGAGATAATGCATTTGGATTTATTTAGATTAACTAAAACATCATGTATTTCTAGAAAATAATTTTTTTATGTGTTGGTTAATGATTTTTTGAGAATTACATAGGTTTATTTTTTAATAGCATTGCGTGAATATTGTTCTATTTTTATAATTTATATAATCAAGTGTGAAATAGAAAATATTTCAATATTTTATCTTTCAGAAGTGATCATGGAGGAAAAAATTAGAATTTTGAATTTAGATAATACTTCAGAAAAAAGGTATTAAATCTAATTTTTCTATCCCCATTATACTTCAATATGATATTATTGTCAAAAGGAAGAATGAGACATTGTATACAATTTCTTGGACTATGATATGTGAATATAACATTCAAATTAATTTTTCTTTTGAGAATGAAAATACATCATTTTATGTTATTAAAAAATTATAATAAGTCCTATCATAAAGAAAACACCATATGAGTAGTGGAATTATATATAGCTAATGGTAGTATACATTAACATATTTGGATATGAGGTTTACATTTTAAACACTAATGGTAATCTTTTTAAATTTGATCTAAAGGATAATGAAGGTATATTCCTTGGTCACTCAAATACATCCGAAGACTATATTATTATCAAAAAAAGGGCATGGATTGATGAAGAATGAATTGATGTTATTTTTGATTAAAGTGATCATTTTGATCAAAAAATTATTCAAACTGATGAAAAAATTTATTCTCTCAAAGAAATGATATGAGAGCTCCTATTTTACAATGACATGGTTGGTGATTTGGAACAAAATTATTTTTAACTAAAATATTTAGTGGTTGATACCAATGAAATTGAAATTTTATTTCCTTGAAAACCTATATATCGTAATGCCAATCCTTAGTAAATAGTTATATAAATCTAAGAAGAATGATTTAGAGATAGAAGTAATATAGGAGTCCTAGAAGAATGTTATCCATTCTTGTCTTAACTAGATCCCAAAACTGTAGAAAGGGATAAATATAATGTAATTTGGCTCATAGATATGAAAGATGAGCCAACAAAATTCAATAGATAAAATGTTTGTGAATTAGAGGAAAGGGAACATATTATCCATTTTTTGGACAAATTGGGTATTTCGAAATAAGAAAAAAAATTATAGACTAATCTCTAGAAATAGGGCCACATTAGTTCCAAAATGGTACAATCATGAAGAAGGAATATACTAAGAAGATACTTTTTCTAGTTATTCTATAATAAATATAGTAAGAATCCGTCTAGAATATTCATCATACATGGATTTTAAAATATATCATATAGATATTAAATTTTATTTTTAAGATGGATTTTAATGGAGGGTGTTTATGTAGAAAAACCACATAGTTTTTAAAAACATCAATTTAAAAATTTAGTTATTAATATTAAAAATTCTATATATAGATTTAAACAAGCACCAATGGCATGCTATAAAATATTATGTTATTTTATTATATCTAATGGTTTTATTTTATTAATATATTCCATTTATTTATAAATAAATAATAAAATTAGATGTTTTTCTAGTACATATATATATGTTAATGAAGTTATTTTTTGACCATTAAATGAAAAAATTCTATAATGATTTTTCAATACACTTTCATAAAACAGTAATTTAAATTAGTTTTACGGGTTAGTCAATATATATTATTGGATTTCAAATCTATCAAAAATTATTTAAAAATGTTTTAAAACAAATACTATACATACATGATTTATATAAGACGTTTGGACCAGAAAATAGAAATGGTTAATAAATTTCAATGTGTTCCAATATTAAACATTTTTTTTGAAATAATAAAATTAGGTGAAAATAATTTTTATTGATGAATCATTGTATTTTTTCTCAATATTTTTGTATTTAGAACATATATTATGCTTTTATTATGTCTTTATCTAGTATTTCAATCCATTCCCAAAGAATCTCATTAAAATTAATTCAAATTTATTTTAAGGTATTAAAATGAAACATGTATTCCTTGTATTATTTAAAAAAAATATAACATTAATTTAACTTATATTCATATAGTGACTTTTACATATGTATATTGTATATGAAAAGAACCTCAAGAACCTATCATTTTTGTGGTAAATATTTAGTATAATGTTTATGTAAGAAACTATACTAGGTATCATTATCAACTATAGAAGTTGACCATATTTCATCTAGAAGTTATTATTCATATGTTTAATGGTTATAATATACTATAATTGAATTTTTTTTACATTAATTGTGTTCCAGTAAAACGTGATTACAAAAGTTCTATAAAAATTTCAATGAATATATTATTCCCTTTCTGAATGAACCACATTGAATTGAGAAATCATTTCACAAGAGACCATACATGAAATATTTATATCTATTGAGAATTGTTTTTATAAGTAAATTACTAAAATAAAATTTTACTAAACCTTTTCATTTTGATAGATTTGATATTATTATATTTTAATTACGTTTAGTTAATATGGATTTATATCAACTTTATATATGAAGTATCATAATTTAATTTCCTAGTTATCATTTTTACATTATATATCATATTCATGATTTTATATCTTTATATATTTATTATTAATATAAAAAATGATATTTCATATAGATTTTATAATGATTACTCTGTAAATTCATGTATGACCCTTCGATTACCATGAAATAAGAGAATGTGTTTCATTTAAACATGTGAAACCTCTCAAAAACCATCAAATCCCTTCTTCTGTATTCCTTTCAAACCCTCATTTCCATAATCTTCAAAATCATTCCAAAATCAAGACATATGGGAAAAACTAAGACCAGTAGTGGTTATATTATATGATGAATCAAAACACAAAGGACATCAACAATGGTTTTGAGTGCATGTGAAATATATTTCAAATGGATGGATATGAGAGATAGGTAACTCTATGGTGATATTAATCACCAAGGATGGTTGTTTATTTTCAGTTAAAAAAAAATATTGTGTTTTAAAAATATGTTTTTTGTTTTATGAATCTTAAGTTTTTAACTTAATTTATAATGAAATTTTTTTCACTATAACTGTGAAAAAAAAATATTTCGATATCCTATATGGTGATATCTATATAATTACACAATCCCTCAAGATGTATACTATAACATTAATACTTATTTAACTATTGTATATTAAATTACGCCACTATAAATGATAGATCCTCTATTTGGAAAATTATATATTGAATAGAAACTGGTAAAGTATGTAGAGAAAGAGATAAAATTTAATATATTTTTTTCATTCTTTTATAGATTAATGTAATAGTGATTTTGAAAATTTTCACTTTTATGATGATGATTTCCTTTATCTATTCATGATTGAAAGAACTTGTTAACATTGAACGATTTGATGTGAGATACTTATATCACGTCGAGAAAAATTATCAATTGTTTTATCCATTATGAAGGTAATTAACTCTATTTTTTCATAATTCTAGTGTTTGTGTGGTCTAGAATATTGTAGTTCATTACCATGGTATGAAAACATTGAGTGAAAATATCATAGTAAAAGTGTTTTTACTAGTCTCATCTTTGAATAAGTTGATATCCTTCTTTTATAGAGATTAAGTTGAAGTTGAACCCACATAATACTAGGGGGATTTATAAAAAATGAGAGAAAAATGATTTTATAGTTAGATTATCTCAATGTGTTGACATAATAGAAGATCATATTGATTAAAATCATGATAAAAAGAAAATTAGAGTCAGAATTGTTGTCCAATTTGAATAATGAACTAATATTGAAGAGAGTTAACCTTCTACAACTGTTCAAGATGTTTATATTCCAATTTTAGTTGATAGAGAATGTATGGACTCTTCTATTACTCATTTAATTTATGTTCATCATAAAATGTTCATCTTAATAAGACATGGTGCCTTAACTCATATTGAAAATAATAATTCTGAAAAAAATAAATAATTAGTTTCTTGATGAATAATTATATCTAAATCTCATGAAGCACAACATGTTTAAGAAATACCGCATTTTTTTAAGAAACTTAACATGTTTTTTGTGAAACTGTATATTCTTAAAAACATAGATACTTTATATTCCATTAATAATGCAAAAA
The DNA here is from genome assembly GCA_963277665.1 of Viscum album. Taxonomy (NCBI): domain Eukaryota; kingdom Viridiplantae; phylum Streptophyta; class Magnoliopsida; order Santalales; family Viscaceae; genus Viscum; species Viscum album. The sequence goes on from OY728164.1 coordinate 910,046,562, forward strand.
ACATATATGTCCCTAAATTTGGTAGAGATGCTACTAAGAAATATAAAGAGAGCAGGTCTATATTGGTTGTGGATGTAGAATATATGATGGCCCAGTTAGTTGAATTTAGAAATTAATGTATTAATATTTATGAAAAAAATTTTTCTATGTAAGAGTTAAATTCAATTATGTTGATGGATCAATCAATTCTAGTTAAATTTTCATTACAATCCATTGGTTAAAACCACTTGTCAAGGATATTTAAATTCAAATTTAGAAGGTGTGACTTAGGAAATGGTCACTTTAACCACTTAAACTACTTAAAAACAATATAACCTACTCACCAAGGAAATAAAGTAGGATATATAATAAGATATAGTTTTTTATGTAAGAAGGATCCATGTTTTTCTATAAGAACTTCATATATCAAAAGCTCTATCAAAAAAATAGATCTCCTATCTATTGAGAAAAAAATTATATATGTTTAGTATATGTCATCTAAAGTGAAAGTGGATGTAATTTTTATTACAACTAGTTTAAAAATAATGAATTTATCTTTGGTGAAACATTTAGGAGTTATAGTTCAAAATTTTAATATGTACATTAGATATTTTTATGTAATTTGAAGCAAGAGTCATCTAATAAAGAAAAATATTTCTTTTTTTAAAAAGAATCTAAAACACATTGAAAGGAATGGATGTTTTTTTTATTGATCATCTTGTGAATATGTCAAAAAACATTTTGATGACTTAATTAATTTGGTCATTGGTGTAGAAAATGGTGGATATATACAAAATTTAATTGGAAATTTATCATAGTGGGTTAGGAAGGATTCATGAATATCCTATAATATTTCAAAAATAACATGGTAAAAACAATTTATTTATGGATGATTCATTGTTTTAAATGTGACGATACATCGTCCAAGACATCATATTTTTGACCTCCATTCATCTACTTCTTAGATATTAAAATATATATTTCCCCTGATGATGTTTATTTAGGGAGGGATCTCAAGCTTGAAAAAGAATATTATTTACCTTTTCTTAATCTACCCTCTATAGACTCATTTTTACCTTCATATAGGTTTTATATGGGCGTATCTCATCATTTTGTTACCAACAAAGATCCCACAGCTATAAGGATAAATCTTTAACTTCCTAGTTCTAAATGCCACTCAAAGGTTCCCTATACTCAGTTGGCCACATGACCTCAAGCACATATCCCCAAATGGTGAAGGCATCCAAATATAGGTGAGGGAATATGTCTTATAGTAAGGATAATATTGCCACATTAGTAGAGTGTAACATAGTGGAGAAAAATGACAGTTCAATAGAAGAAGTAGTAAATTCATACAATAGAATGTAACAGTGGAAGAGTGATAATATAAATAAACTAGAAGTCATGTAATACCCAATATGATGATATATGTAACATGTTTAAAATAATTTATCTATATCATTAATACATGTAAAATGTAAAATCCATATAAAATGGTAAAAATTGCCAAAGTAATCTCAGTGCATCACAAACCTCAGCTAGGTCTCATGCAACCCTGGTCCTCTGATGGATATAAAGTACCTATAGAAGAGATATTTCCCATTTTGAAACATTAAATATTATAATATTTTTGGTTCCAAAACAAGATACAAATAGAGTATGAGACTATATCATAGTAGGCAACCACCTGAGATCAATTCCAATCAATTAGTGAATATATATAACATGCATTGTACAATAATGAAAGCTATAAGATATGAAGTTATCAAAATTAATCAACCTACACGATGTTTTTTCTAGTTACTTACATTTCATTATACATTTAATAATAAAATTAATTTTTATTTTTATTTCATGAGATTTGGATCAAGATAGACATCCCCCATATAACTGCATGAACAATAGATGCCTTAGAAGGTCATCCATACAAGTACAAGGTAAGGCCGAATCCAAAATTTTTATTTATCTTAGAAGAAACATCATAGGATATTTCATTTATAATTTAATTATAACTCTAGACAATCCATGAAATTACAAATAATTAATTCATGTATCCTGATAGGTTCAATTTCTATTAACACACTATTACCACGTCCTAACAATCATATTATGAACTTGTTATCACACTAGCTGTGGTATAAGTTCATGTCACTAAGCTCATTATTGGAGATCCTATAAGGAATATTCATGTATTAGTCATAATATATAAATAATTACCTCTTGATTCAATCCAAGGAATCCCTCAATGGATCTGTGATTCACTCAGCATATAAGTACAGTCTCTATGATCTTTTACATGGAATCCATAAATTGATCCATGGTTCACTCATGGTTTAAACATATTTAACCCTTTGAGCATGTCCATTACATTATTAACTGAATCCGCATTTCACTAAAGGTACAAAATCACAATTTTCACATGATCCCATACATGGAATTCATATCTAAATCCCTAACTCGCTGAAATATATTTATCCTTCAATAAGTTAGTTTTATTTATACATTTCATTAGTCATGCCAAACAAAAAACCATGATCATATAATATAACTCACCTAACAAGGGTGACTCGACAATGGACCAACCTCATAACGTTTGAACATCAAATAATAACATGGGAATACTTCACATAACAAGATACTCATGTAAATTAAACTATTAAACTATAAGGTCTCGGCCTTAAACCTTACTTAATATTGAATTAAATGAAGAATTCACAATTAGGATCTTTTCAGGTTTAGAGTTTTAGAGAATTAGGACATAACTATTACATCTCAAAAGATTAAAAAGTAGTCACTTCTACTAAATTTCCATAAACTAAAAACTCTTAAAAAGAAACATGTCTAGTTCCATGTATTAGATATCATGACTTTCCCTTGATCCCATATTTGACCCTATTCTACATTAAGTCCTGTGAAAAACATTTCAAAAAAACTTGGGGTGAGCGTAAAAAGCTCAGGAAGGGATACATAAAGAATGAAAACTGTTATTTTTTCAAAACAACAAGTAAACCATGTATACTTTATCAAAGTAATACCTTTCACCTTTAAAAAGTAGCAAAAACTCTTCACTGAATAAAATATCATTACTTACCCTTTTGTAACCAGAAGATTACCATAAAACGCATATAAAGAACATATAAAATATAAAGGTAACTTGGGAAATAAACATACATAAATGGAATAACCATACGGTCAACTTCCAAACATACTTAATGGAATAGCCATATGGCTGACTTCCATACATACTTAATGGAATATCCATACGGTCGACTTCCATACCCAATGCATTGGAGGTTATAACGTAACCACCCGACCTGGTATTCACGACACCACCCGTCATATGGTTTATCACATAACCACCCGTAAAATGTCCAAGTACCATCATTACACATAAAATATTTAAAATATAAACATTTCAATAACAACATTTCATTTTCAATCAAAATAATTAATTCCAAGATATTGATTTAATCAATCCATTTTCAAAAATCATTTAAAAGAGATTTTTGAATCAAAGTGTCCCATACCACTTTGAAGCTTTTCTTGGAATTATAATTTTTATAACATTAATTTCCAGATAAATAAATACTTAAAACCACTTTGAAAACATGGACATTAATGATAAGGGTTTAGAATAATAAATCTTTAAAACATTTAAAACGATATTTTTGTTAAAGAGTTTTTAACAAAATGAGAGACTCTTGAATACTAATAATTGTGGAATAAAATTTAATCAAAACTTTATAATATCATGAGAATAATGGGATTCATGATATAATATGTCAAAGGAAAGTATACACACCATATAAGAGTGAATTGGTGCATAACAACAATGAAGTCTCAATGGAAATGTAAATTGAGATGAAATCCATTATAAAGATGGTATCCTTAAATTAAGGATAAATCTATCAAATAATTTTGTGTGAGAAATATAAATACACTCAATATAAGTGGATACTAAGTGTGAAACAATCATAGGTCATTCACACATATTCATAGGATGACATGTTCAAGAAGTACAAGTTGAACCCAAAGAAATCGAAAATGGGTTAAGACGTTCCCTTGTAAAAGTTCGACAGCCTAACGTCGTCACTTCAAAATTCAGAAAACTAGTCGATGAGAGAGTGAATGGTATCTCATCACATGGACATAAAATTTACATAAATAAGGACATAGAAGAACATATTCCAACATATTAAGATGTAAATTAAAAGACATAAAAAATAAGTCTTTTAAAAAGAGGAGGGTGAAAGGTCCCCTTACCGAGTTGGGTAACATTCGAAACATACACCCCATGGAAGAAGGGTCATACAATGAAGATTTAAATACCCATAAATGATATTATACTACATAAATTTTATAATAATGGGAAGTACATACACCACTAAGAGTAAATAGTGGAAAACGTAGCATAAATGTCATGGGAATAAAAGTGAGATGAAAAATCCCTTACGAAAACTCGGCGGCCTAACGACGCCACTTAAAACTTCCAAAAATGGATTTATGAGATCAGATAGGGTCTCTCATAATATGACCATAAAATTAAAGTATGAGGAATATAAAATAACATCACCAAACATAAGAAAGATGAGCTTAAAAGGAATGACATAAAAGAGAGTACTTAAAAAGAAAGAGAGAGGTTGGATCCCTTACGAAAATTCGGCAGCCTAATGGCGCCACTCAAAACATACAAAATGGATTGATGAGAGAAAATAGGGTCTCTCACCATATTAACATAATATTTACAGCAGTATTAATATAAAATAACATCCCAATCATAAGAAAGAAGAGCATAAAAGGAATGACATAAAATAGTGTACTTAAAAAGAAAGAGAGGGGTAGGATCCCTTACCTCACGTCCGACTTGTCTTGTTCATTTCATTATATTCCTGAGTAATAAACATTGGTCAATTTATAATTGCATAAGTACCTCCTTCAAATATTATTATTCACTTCATATCACCTATTATAATGTTATTATAATTGTTTAATAATGTTAGTTCATATCAGACGTTTTTTTCGATGTTTGGTACATGAGTCAAAAATGAACTTGTTTGAAAAATGATTGCCCATGTAGTTATAAGTAAATAATTTACAGAATAGTATTAATGATTAAAATATCATATATATCCATTAAATATTCATTTATACTATTCCATATCATTTGGAGATAAAAACGAAAAGCACTGTTCATGGAGACGGTAGGTCGTACGTATGCATGAACGCTACTTTCATTTTTTCTTTGTCATATTAATGGAATTAAAAACATAAACGATATATATATATATATATTTTAATTCCAGTATAATATATATGTTATATAGGTCACATATGTTTATTAATTTAATTCTTTATACATACCATGTATTTCATGTACGAGTCACGTCACTTGAGGGGGCATTAGTCCACACTTCCTCATATGAAATTATCGCATTAAACAACATGAAAAGAATAAAGGTATCGTTTAAATATAAAATACAGAAGCATATAGTAAACATAAATACCATATATATCATATATAAAATATTGTGACATCATAATGGCCACCTTTAAAGGTGTTAAAAGAATATTGAACAATCATCGTTTCATGAGGCAGAAAATCGCCAACCACAGAAACAGTATGTTCTTTAACCATTAGACGAAGGTTTGTGTAAGTGTACCTCAAATACTTCTTATAAAAACATCCTAGTATATTGGATATACTGGAGTTGTTACAAAATAAATGAATAAAAAGATTTTAGGGGGTTGGGGAAGAAAAATAAAACAGAAGGACACAAGTGAAGACATTACCTTAAAATCGGGTAACTCCCTTTGGTTTGATCTCAAAGGCTTCCTTGGGAAGACTTCTGCCCAATGTGAGGCTTCAAGTATTGATATAGGGATGTGGAGAGACAAAATGGGCAGGGTTTGGCCGAGCGAAAGGCTTTAGAAGTGTGGGTATGGAGGTAGAGGTGGGGGCCTTTTATAAGAGGAGAGGAGGGGCACTCTTGGAAAGTAAAGAAATGTTACTTTATTATAGATTGAGTATCGGATTTTAGTGGTCCCAAATAGATGTTTTTCGAGGATAAGGTGATAAGGGTTCGAAATCCACCCATAAAATAGGTTTTGGACAAGTGTAGTTCTTAGATTTTACATTATCTTTCCATTTTATTTAAATCGTTAAATAATGAGGTCATCGCTGCATCATCATGATGTCATAAATAATTTCATTTATTTAATGACTAAAAATTATAATAAAAATACTATGATGTAGGAAATATTTTTATCTTTACAATGAATATTTATAGTCCAAAATATCATTTATGTAGACAAAATAAAAAATATATTACTTAGGTGATACATTCTTTGTTACATTTAGCATTCTTTAAAAATAAAAAGATAAAAAGTCACTTTCTCACAAAAGTGATTCCATGGGGCCCCCAGGTTTGTCACAAGGCATCCCATGGTCGGCCATGAGACAACCAGTAGCCTTAGGAGACATGTTGTGGTCATTTTTTTCGTATTATGATATTATTTTGTTATCTTTAACTACCTGATTACTCATCAATCAAGATAATTAAAGATAATAATCGTCGTTACTATTCATAATGTCCAAAAATAAAAGAGTCATAATTACAGAATTTGGAAATTCTGATTGCAAATATGTAATCCATTTTACCAAATTCCAAACACATAAATTACAATAATTAATTTAAAAATAATTCCCGTTGTCAAAACAAATAGCGGGTTTTTTAGAAACAATATTTATGAAACGTTTGGCGCTTGTTTATGGCCAATTCAAAAGTGAAATTAACCCCAATGACCATCATTGGATTACATGGTAAAAATATATTCTAATTACACTTTATAACAAATTAAAAATATAATAAAACCATATAATTAAATTATATGAAAAAGCAGTTTTGATGTAAAATGCAGTATTTTTAACTATTCATTGAAAAATGAACATTGTCGGAAAAATACAAAAAGATTAACACAAGGTAAATTTCAATGTCCCAATCATAAAAAATATGTTTATTTTGAAAAATAGAGCTTATAAAATTGTCGAATGTTTGATTTCAAAATGTTTTTCCATCAAAAGGTAGTAAAACAATCTTTTAAAAATACTAGTGTATTCAATGCTTAAGATTGGATTCATTTGTATTTTAAGCCTCAAAAATTTATTGGATAAAAGTAAAAAAAATTAACAAATATATATAATTTTATTTTAGTTATTTCTATTCATTCCTTTCAATACAACGACTATGTGTTAACTACCATTTAAAATAATATTATTTTATTATTAGAGTGCAACGTATGATTTCAAAGGAACTCGTTGTTGCGTATTGGGTAAGCCATCGAGCATAGATTTCCCTTTAAATTAATATTGACATTTTATTCACAAATAGGGATAAATATAAAAATTTCATCTTCTTTATTTACTTGGGGTGTTACATCCGTCCCCCCCTTTTGGGAATTGCGTCCTTGCAATTTTGAAATTCTGCTCGGAAACTTTTTTGAAAGTCCCACATCGGAACAAGAGTCGGTAAAACAATTACTTTAAAATAAAGAAAGATAAGTACAGAGGTCACCCAAGTTAACCCATACTAAGATTCCATGTATGAAAACATGGACATGGAGGAGAAAACATAGGGTCATGTTCCGATGGAGAGTGATAGAAAACATATTTAGGAGAAAGTTAACCAGAAGAAAATCACAAACTTGTGATGGGTTAAACGGTATTCGATTCCCCAGTAGGAAAATTTAATAGACAAAATTTTTGTTTCAAGTTACTTTTTATTGAGGAATTTATTTATAAGTAAAACTTTTATTAGATTCCTTACACAAACTCATATTTTCTCCAAAAGACGAGTATTTAGGAAGACTTGTTCTCATTAAGAGTACTATAATCAACTTCTATAGAATCACCTAATCCACAAAAGAGAACTATATACTTCCCATGTCTTTAGACATTAACCAAAATCAAAACCAAAAAGGTTATTACAAGATCAGATAATCCGGAAAAGGACAACCCTTTATAAAAAGAAAATCTATTCTTAATCTCTAAAATATGTCCAACAAAACCCAAAGTTCAACGAGGAACATTCGATAAACTATTTTTCCATAAAATTCTTCAATGTAAACCAAAATAAGATTGAAACCCAATTATTTGAAGGATTTAATGACATAGTATTCTAAGTTAAATCGTAACATTTATCTCCAAACAACATCAGTTGCTCTTAATTTCTCGTATTGGGAAGTAATTAACCTAATCACATATCCTCCATGATAGGTTAATAAATTTCTCTAGATAACCAAAAATCAACTTACTATTAATTTATAAAATCATCTAACTATAAAGAATCAGTCAAACTAACTAGGGACTTCACGTAGTCCAGTGGTAGGTGATAAATACCAGTTTCACTTTGGTTGTGGGTTCGATTCCCGCAGCTTTTTCCAACGCGACGGGTTGTCACACGGTCTGTGTGTTTTCCTTTTTCCAAAACTATATAATTCTTAAAACATTCCCAAAAACAAGATAAAATCTTCAAAAATAATCATAACATATTTTAACCTCATGTTTATCTCATGCCTTTCACTTTCTATCATAACATATTGTAACCCATAATTACCTCAAAAGTAAGATCATATAAACCCAAATGGTTCTTTATAACTATGTCCACAAAAGAACAGATAATGATTCCTTGAATAAAATTTTCATATATCAAACATTAGGGTTACACATACTATAAAAAGTATTCTAATATAACCCCATCATAAAAAGAGACTTAATACTCTTAATAATTTCACCATAACTCTTGAAGCCTTTATATGTTGAATTCTTACTCATTCAACATTCTTCATGATCCATTAACCATTCCTTTCCAACTTATTCTGAAATACTTCTTTCCTACAAACAAAATCATGAATCATATCCTATGATTCCAAAATAGGAAAACAAAAGTTATGAAATAATCCATACCTTTGATTGGTCATTGTCAGTTTCTTAATCCTCAATCCGAATGGCATTAGGTATTGGTAAACGAATATTTGTATGATCTTGGTGATCCCATTCCCGAAACTTCTTCATAGGACATGTTTTTGCATAATGACCCTACACACCACATATAAAACATTCAATTGATCCCTCAGAAAGAACTTCTTTCCCTTTCCCCGAGTCAACTGGATGCTTCCTTTTTCCATGGAAGGTTCTTGCTTGATGACCTTCATTTCCACATCTATAGCATATTTCTGTCCCTTTGAAACATTCTCCTAGGTGTTTCTTTCCACATCTTTGACACATAGGTTTTTGAACACACTTACCTTTATGATTATTACCTGTAGTTCCGTAGGGATTTGTTTCTCTCATATATGATGCCTTATAGAAATTTCCAAGGTTTAGGTGGTCAATCATGACTCTAGATAGTTGGTTGAGGATAAACACAAGAGTTCTCAGTGCATCTCCCATATCATTCAGTTTCTCACTCAGAAAACTGTCACTGTTTCCTTCACATCCACTATTAATTTGGTGCCTGCTAGATCCATCCATTTACTAAAACCAACAAGGTCAGTGTGAGCATATCAACAAAACCATCATGTACTAAAGGGGAAGAGAAACACTAAGATATACTTACTCATTCAATTTATCTAAAACTAGGACTCTTTCTGAAATAATAACCATTATGTTAATGTCACTTATGCTTAGAGAATACCCTAACTTCTAAAGATATCTAAACAGACATTTGATAGAAACTATAAGGCCCCGACCTTAAGACTTACTTAATATTGAATTAAATGAATAATTCACATTGAGGATCTTTTCACGTTTAGAGTTTTAAGGAATTAGGACTTAACTATTACATCTCAAAAGATTACAAAGTAGTCACTTCTACTAAATTTCCATAAAATAAAAACTCTTAAAAAGAAACATATCTAGTTCCATGTATTAGATAACATGACTTTCCCTAGATCCCATCCTTGACCATATTCCACATTAAGTCCTGTGAAAAACATTTCAATAAAACTTGGGGTGAGCATAAAAAGCTCAGCAAGGGATACATAAAGAATGAAAACTGTTAGTTTTTCAAAACAACAAATAAACCATGTATACTTTATCAATGTAATACCTTTCACCTTTAGGAAGTAGTAAAAACTCTTCACTGAATAAAATATCATTACTTACCCTTTTGTAACCAAAAGATTACCATAAAACCCATATAAAGAACACATAAAATATAATGGTAACTTGGGACATAAACATACTTAAATTGAATAACCATACAGTCGACTTCCACACATACTTAATGGAATATCCATATGGCCGAATTCCATACATACTTAATGGAATAGCCATACGGCCGACTTCCATACCCAATGCATTGGAGGTTATAACGTAACCACCCGCCCTGGTATTCACGGCAACACCCGTCATATGGTTTATCACGTAACCACCCGTAAAATGTCCAAGTACCATCATTACACATAAAATATTTAAAATATATACATTTCAATAACAAAATTTCATTTTCAATCAAAATAATTAATTCCAAGATATTTAATTAATCAATCCATTTTCAAAAATCATTTAAAAGATATTTTTGAATCAAAGTGTCACATACCACATTGAATCTATTATTGGAATTATAATTTTTTAAACATTAATGTCCATATAAATAAATACTGAAAACCACTTTGAAAACATGGACATTAAAGATCAGAGTTTAGAATAATAAATCATTAAAACATTTAAAACGATATTTTTGTTAAAGAGATTTTAATAAAATGAGAGACTCTTGAATACAAATAATTGCGGAATAACATTTATTCCGAACTTTATAATATCATGAGAATAAAGGGATTCAAGATATAATATTTCAAAGGATAGTATACACACCATATAAGAGTGAATTGGTGTATAACAACAATGAAGTCTCAATGGAAATGTAAATTGAGATGAAATCCATTA